>JABBWJ010000022.1:0-646854 GCA_016647685.1 Suillus tomentosus | reverse complement strand
TTCTATTCGGGTTGACTAATAATGTGGTATGGCTTATTACATGTGTCCGCGTTTCGTTCCGTGCGCGTTCGCATTACATATTACTTATCTGCCTCGTTCCATCGCTACAAGTCTCGCCTACGGGTTCCGGAGACTCACGCAGTAGGATAAAATCTCGCGCATTTCATACAGTGAAAGTACTTCCCTTCCCTTGGACGCTATCCCTGTTTCGCGAAGTCACTTAGACGTTCTTAGTATTTTTGACAATTGACAATCTTTGACTCCCTTTACTTGAACCCGCGCATTTCTCGACCGCTCCGAGAACGCGCATCTAAGTCCCTCACCTAGGCTTTGCGCAACCCGTACCGTACGCGGGTTTAGACTAAGCATCCCATACCTAGTTATACCTCGGCCATAACCCTCGTACATACCCTAGCCGCTACCCGTGGAACCGCGCATTACCTAGTAACCTCTCGCTCTCCGCTCATTTCCTATCGCACTTTCATCCGGGCTCGCGCTCTCGCCTTCGCTCTTATCGTCGGCCTCGCTTTCTGTTCATCGCGTTCCTTCTTCCGCGTTCCGCATCTACTCCCTTCGCATTTTACTTGAAGGAAGTGCTTCATAGCAATCCTCTTGGGTCGATATAACACACCCATTCAGTAGGATTTTAATAGTGCTCTAGCTTGCTTGTTGGCTAGTAACTATTACTTCTTCACAATTGGAGCCCACCGCGAGGGGTTATTTGAAGCTGGAACCAAGAACGCTCAGATCCACGGAAACCCGTGATCTCCGCGCATTGGATCTGACGCAAGAAGATCTATTCTACCCGGTACTACCCGATATCCAGGAAGAACCCGAAGCCGGTCCGTCCAACCCGCGCTCTCGAGCATCCTCCGAAGCGTCCGTACTCCGGAATCTCACATCCGACTCTCCCGACTCCGCGCATTCATCCCTAGCAAACCAGGAAGCTGAAGAAAAGGACTCCCCATTCCCGGAGCATTTGACATTTCCTACCTCGCATCCCTTTCGTTACAGTAGACACTCTTTCTACGGAGACATCTCTAACCCCGTCCCGCGAGCCTTCCCCAGAAAGACAATCACTTTTCGTCCCCACACCCTTCATACCTACACCCGTCCCTTCACCGCGCAAGCGTATAGTCAATCTTCCGCTTACAGTTCCGAATCCCGCGCTTGTTACCCTACCTACCGTAGTTGCTCCGCATCCTCCCGCACCTTTTCCTACTAGCAATCGTCAAGCTAACCTCAAAGATGTCTTCAGTTTTCAGAATGCCGCTCAGGGGAGCAGAATCCGCGCCCAAGTTCGATGGCACGCCTGCACGCCTAGTTCCTTATTTCGAGGAATCGAGATCCTGGCCGGATACGCATCCTTGACGCTATCCAAACCATCAAGGCCGCGCTCAGATACGCGCCCACCAGTGAATCGGAGATATGGGTACTACTACCTTCCGCGGCCGGGCAAGATTGGGACAAGTTCGTAAAGGAAGTAAAAGCGATGTACCCAGGATGCGAAAGCGGACCGCCACTTTTCACGTGCTGACCTAGAAAACCTTTGCAGCGAGAACGCGCGCATACCTATGCGTTCGCAGGAAGAACTCGGACAGTATTACCGAGAGTTTTCAAGATTTCCCAGCACCTGATAACCAACAAACGGTTAGCGGACCTCGAGCGCGACCGCTTGTTTTTAGAAGGTATACACGCTACGGCCAATATGGCTATTAAGCGAAGGCTAGAGATCCAGCTAACCTCGCACCACCCTGAGGACCCTTATGCGCTTTCCGACATATACGCGGCCGCGATCTTTCTACTACCCAGCATCACTTCAACTGCGGTCCCATTACCAGCCTCGACGCCGCGCGCAACAACTTCGTCTCCGGCCTACCCGCCGCGAGCTACGCAGAAGCGCCGGTTCAACAACCTAGTCAAGGAGTAGTGGTCAAGCAAGAATACAACCTACGACAAAATAACGGCTGTTACTTCTGCGGTGGAGATCATTTCGCGCGCGAATGCCAAACTTGCAAAGACTACGTACTCGAAGGAAAGGTAAAGTGGAATGAAGAAGGAAAGCTGGTCATGCCCGACGGTCGCGGTATTCCATACAGAAGGGAGGACGGTAACTTTCAACAACGCATAGACCGCTTCAGACGCGAAGGACCCGCCTCGGGTGCCAACGCAACGGTTCTAGGTAGTATGTTGTCCGCGCTCTGCCATCGGTGGAATCCGCGTTAGGTATTGACTCACCCGCGTTCATGCATACTTGCGCGAGCCATGGGGAAAATGACCAAGACACGGAAGACGAAGAATTGAAACGATTAGAGCAGGAGGTATTCAAGGCGCAGGAAGTGTTCGCCGCGGTCAAAGCAGATCAAGCAACCCGCAAATCGGACAAAGGTAAAAGTGTACGGTTCGACAGGGTAGAACTACCCACGCGCGCAAAACCAGGGCCTTCATCCAAAACAACTGACACGGTCGAAGAAGTAATTTCCCCGCAGGTAAAAGCCTCTGGATCCAAGACAACCAGCACACCTACGGTATCGAAACCCGCGGCTGCGGTAAGCGCGCCTAGTACCTCATCCTCATCCTTGGCAAGCGCAACTTCGTCGGCATCCCAGCCCGCCAACCCTCTTCGACCCAATACCGGTATTCCTTCCCGTTGGAAGACAAGGATGCGGATAAGCGTGTGGTAGATCGCATGCTTGATTCAAATATCAGCATTCCGATGCGCGATCTCATCGCTGTGTCCACTGACGTCCGGAAGGTGTTCAAAGACATGACAACGACGAAGCGCTCACCGTAGGCGCGCTTTCGGTCAATGAATTGTCAAGTACGCCGGAGGTGGAGGACATTCTGCGGCGTTACGACGGATGTCTGCGAAGGAGCGATGACGGACGCATAGTAGCGGAACACTTCGAATCGCTGCGTTGCGTAAAAGCGGTAACCCACCTAGGCCGGGTTCTGACCTGCGTGCTGGATCAAGGCGCGGAATGCATTGTGATGCCACGGTCGGTTTGGCAATCGCTTGGCGGGATCCCGCTTCGACCTGATCATAAGCTGGTAATGGAATCAGTGAATACTTCGCGCGATGAAACACTTGGCGTCATCGAGAACTTACCGCTAGATTTCGGCGCGGGCGAGATGCTGTTCCAGGTACAGGTGGTCCCGCGCGCTAACTTCGAAATTCTTCTAGGGCGGCCATTCTTTACGTTGACCAGTTGTAAGACTGAGGATCTTCCGAGCGGGGAACAAGATATCACTCTTATGGACCCGAACACGGCTAAGGTTATTCGCATACCTACAGATCAATGGCTGAAGAAATGTCCGGGGTGCGAGAGTGGCGCGCATAGCCCTCCGAACCCGCGTAAGAAGGGTTTTTAGGTATTGATGATCCGCACGACCTGCGGGGAGACACGAGGACTAATTCTCTTTCGCTTACCTCTCTTAAAACCTTGAACTTTAGTTTACCTATTGCTGACCCTAGTCTAGCGCTATCCGCACACCAATCGCTTTCTCTAAGCACTAATACCTCGCTTCCTCATTCCGACTCGCATTACTCAGCGGACTATATTTGTCTTGTTTCTACTCGTTCTGATATTAACCGCGTATCCCTCGACGCATTTTCTAGTGTATATTCCTTTGATGAGACCCGACGCGCGCTGGCATACAAGCCGGTCGCGAAGAAGGTCCGCACGGTACAAACTTCTATGCCCGCGGAATATAGAATAATACGACGCTTACCCGACGATCCTTTGGCCGGCATCCCTACACTGCCAACCCATCCACCCGACTTTGTTCCGGGTGTTCGCTTTACTCAAGAACGCGCGGACAACTTAGACCTAGACCCCGCTAATTGGTTATGGCCGGAAGAGCTTAAGCTAGTACGCTGGCTCGTTCAGGTTCACGAATTAGCATTCGCATGGGACGCGACCGAGCGCGGCCGTCTCAATGAAACCTATTTCCCTCCGTACAAAATCCCCACCATTCCACACGTCCCTTGGTCTGAGCGAAACATCCCCATTCCACCCGCGATTCATGGACAAGTCATCCGCATCATCAGAGAGAAAATCCATTCTGGAGTATACAAACCTTCGACCGCGGCTTACCGCTCCAGCTGGTTTTGTGTTGTTAAGAAGGACGGAACGTCATTGCGCTTAGTGCACAACCTCCAGTCACTAAACAAAGTAACCATTCGGGACGCGTCCCTTCCCCCACTTGTCGAACATTTAGCCGCGCTCTTCGCTGGATGCGCGGTATTTTTCTCCTTGATTTATACACTGGATATGATCAGCGCGCGTTGCACATTGATTCGCGCGATTTTACTACCTTCGGAACACCTTTGGGTCCGCACCGGTTAACCACGCTTCCGCAGGGTCATGCAAATGCGGTTCAAGTATATCAAGGCGACACCGCGTTCATTTTACAAGACGAAATCCCTGACCATACGTTTCCGTTCATAGATGATGTTCCGGTCAAATCAGTAAAGACCCGGTATCAACGAGCTGACGGCTCGTATGAAACCATTCCTGAAAATCCTGGCATCCGCAGATTCATATGGGAACACTTAGGGGTTATTAATCGCATTTTACAGAGGCTTGAAAACGTCGGGGTAACCGTATCCGCTACCAAATTTGTTCTAGCTGCGCCTACCGCTGTCATAGTAGGGCACAAGTGTACCTTTAACGGGCGCGAACCCGAGGACTCAAAAGTGCAAAAGATTCGCGATTGGCCGGAATGCCGTACTGTTACGCAAGTACGCGGCTTTCTTGGAACATGCGGAATCCTGCGCATTTTCATCCGAGACTTTGCTAAGATAGCGCGGCCGCTCACCAATCTCACGCGGAAAGATGTACCATTCATATGGGGCGAAGAACAGCAGGTAGCTATGCAGACGCTGAAGGACTTAGTATCCGAGTCTCCCGCACTCCTTCCGATAGACTATACCTGTGGACGCGAAGTCATTCTCGCGGTTGACACCTCTAACATCGCCATAGGTTACATCCTCCTGCAAGTCGGGGAGAATGGGAAGCGCTATCCAAGTCACTTCGGATCAATATCGCTCACGGAAGTGGAAGGTCGCTACTCTCAGGCCAAGTTGGAACTGTACGATTTGTTTCGCGCGCTCCGCGTGGTACGCGTTTACACCTTCGGCATTACCAACTTTACGGTCGAGGTGGACGCGAAGTACGTCAAAGGAATGATCAATAATCCGGACCTTCAGCTGAACGCGACCATCAATCGATGGATCGCGGGTATTCTTTTATTTTCCTTTACGCTCGTCCACGTACCCGCGACCAAGCATACTGGAGCCGACGGACTCTCAAGGAGACCGCGCGCTGATGATGACTTACCCGAAGACGATGACCACGAGGATTGGCTTGACCACTCGTACTCCTTTGCGGTAGAGATTCTGAACGATAGGGTATATACCATCGAATCCGCAGGAGTTTGTATTACCCGCATTCCGCATCTCGTACCCGTACCATCGACGCTAACCCGCTCACCTTGTATCATTGAATGCTTAGATTCCACTTCGCAAGCCAGCGAACCGCGCATTCCTCGCTCCGATGCCACGCGCGAGCAGGATGCAAGGTTAACCGAAGTAAAGAGTTTCCTAGAACACAAGAAAAGACCCGCGGACCTATTGGACGAAAGTTTTGAAACCTTCGTGTCGTACACGGTGAAATTCTTCATATTTGACAATAATCTATGGAGGAAACACTCTCAAGGCAAGCACCAGTTGATAGTACCAGAAGCACGGCGCTTTCAAATTATCAAGCAAGCGCACGATGATCTCGGACACAAGGGAGTATTTAGTATCCAAACCCGTCTTTTCTTACGTTTTTGGTGGCCGATGATTACTGACGATATTAAGTGGTATAACCGGACATGTCATGAATGCCAGATCCGACAATTGCGAAAACTCAAGATACCTCCAACCGTGCCCATTCCGGGCGGAATTTTCAGGAAAGTACACCTCGATTGCATGATGATGCCCAAAGCAGGCGGATTTGATCGCATAGTTCAAGCGCGTTGCGCGCTCACGGGATACCCAGAATGGCGTATGTTGCGAAAGGAAAACGCTAGATCCCTAGGCGCGTTCATTTTTGAGGAAATCCTTTGCAGATGGGGACCTGTTACCGAGATCGTTACTGACAACGGGCCCACGTTCATAGCGGCCGTTGACGAGTTAGCCGCGCGCTATCGGATTCATCCTATCCGCATATCACCTTACAATTCACAGGGCAATGGTATAGTGGAAAGGCGTCACTATGATGTCTGGGAGGCCATCATGAAAAGTTGCAAGGGGACGAGTCCCGATGGTACCAATGCGCGCATACGGTATTTTGGGCCGAACACGTAACGGTTCATCGCGCGACGGGTCTTACGCCCTATTTCACCGTTCACGGCGTGGAACCAATCTTTCCGTTTGACCTTTCTGAAGGGACATTTCTAGTAGCGTTACCCGGACAAAGCGAATTTACTATGACGGACCTTATCGCATGGCGCGCGCGTCAACTTCAGAAGCGCCAAGAAGACCTCAACGATATCAAGGAAAAAGTATTGAAGGCTAGGTATAAGTCAATCCGAAATTTCGAAGAACGCTTCTGCGATTCAATCAAGGATTATGACTTCGATCCGGGCACCTTAGTGCTAGTGCGCAACTCCAGAATCGAGTACGAGCTGAATCGAAAGACGAAGCTGCGGTACCTCGGACCTATGGTAGTATTGCGACGCACGAAAGGCGGGTCTTATGTCCTAGCAGAAGTAGACGGATCCGTGTCCAAACTTCGCTATGCGGCTTTCCGCTTGATTCCTTATCTTCCGCGCAGTGAAACTAAACTATCGGTCACGCGAATCACAGGTCTGAGCGATGAAGCGCTGAATAATATTGCCGCAGAAGACATAGAAGAACCTGAAGATGAAGAGATCGAGTACGACATTTGAACCTGCGCGCTCCCTACCTCATATCTGCTTGAAAAACCCGTTCCAATCATTTCTGTTCCAATCACAAAAACCAAAAACATAGTACGATAGCCTCAGTTTTACCCCGGGATTCGACCGGTGCCCTCATTTTCACTCCGTTACTCAAATTATGTTACGCACGCTCCGCGCATAGACTTTTCATATTGCTAAAACACAGACATTGTTCAAAGGACTGGATTATACCGCGCATTCACTAATTACTGTACATTTCCTTCAAACGCGTAGGCAGCGCACCGCGCCCTTTGATGCCAGGAACTTGACCATGCGTATCCGCAACCGAAGGAATAGAGGTTGGAAAGCGCGCGCTGAAGAAGACAAGACGAGCGGTATCTCGCAAAACTCAGTACCGTTTATTCGATTCATCTTCTAACGCGCGCACACGCTCATTTTACCTTACTTATCCCTTAGGCACACAGCGGAACTAGGATTGGTCATTGGAATTGGACATGGACATTGGACTCAAGACTTAGGATCATAACCGCGCTACAACTCAAAACAAATGATCATTCAAGCGCAGTATTGGAGTCTATGCTAAATTGTACAAGGCGCGCGGGGGCTCTAGGAAAAGACAAGAAGGAAAAGTAATCTAGGCGCGGTGGCACCACTTCTTGTTGCGAAGGTTAAGTAAGTCCACATCATTCAGGACCTTACCCATCATGGCCTGGATGGTGGCCATTTGCGCATAGACAGAGCGCGTCAGAGCCTCTATCTCCAAATCCTCCGCATCCACATCCTCTACATCTCCCAAAGCCTCTACCTCTCCTCTCTTGTTACCTGCGGTCGGGCGAGTAGCTGCGCCTTCCTCCTCGTCGGACGGCTCAATGGTGGTGCGCGGGCGGCGGATAAGGACCTCTTTGGAGGGTCCAGCAAAAGGCATCGACTCTGCGGTGGACGCAGTACGAGCCTTCGGCCGCGGCAAAGGCTTGATTGCGCGACCTAGGAAAAGAGTTAGCATAGGAAAAATGAGTCGCAGACAAGGAAAAACTCACATTTGCCCTTCCGCGTGGAGAACTTACAGCCCTGGCGCGCGGACCTACAGTTTTGGCAACCCATTCCTTCTGGTCCCTGGCAGCGGACATCCTGCTTGATGCAGCGCTTGCATCGGTCCTTGTGAACGATGAGCGCCGGAGTGGTGCTCATCTGAGGAGTCTTCTGAATGCAAGGATAAGCAAACAGAAAGAACACTAAGGGAGAATACTCACCTGTTTAGCGGGAGCCGCGGCCTTCTTGGGGGGCGCGCACTTCGGAAGTTCCTCCTCCTCCTCCTCATCCTCACCGTTCTCCTCTTCTTCCTCCTCTTCCTCGACCTCGTTTTCGCCAGAATCACCCTTGGAGGCCTCTTCTTCCTCGGCCGTGCGTTCGTCGTCGGCGCCAAGGGACATGCGAGTGTCTTCATCCTTGGCCAAGGCTTCCTCGCGGCGGCGGTCTTCCTCAGCGCGTTCGGCTAGACGGCGCTCGGCTTCCATCCTCTCGGCGCGAAGTTGTGCGCGAAAGAAGTCAAAGTGATCGCTACCAGCGTGTCCCTTTGCAGCTTCGTCAGAGCTCAAAGGGAAGGAAAGACCATAAGTCTTTCCATCGATGGCGCACTGGTCGAGATCGCGCTAGAAACACTCAGTCAGCCAACAAAGACAAGAGGAAAGGATTCAGACGCACCATGACGCGCTCCCAAGAGTGGCACCATTCCTCCTTCTCCTTCATCAGTTCGACGCGATCGTCAGGGATAGAGTCGCCAAGAGACGACAGTTGAGCCCAAAGGCTAGAGAAAGTTTGTTGGAGCTTCTCGCTCTGGGGAGTGATGATGTTGTCAAAAGAAAAAGGCATGATGATGGTTTAATCGATGAAGGGAAAAGATAAGATGGAAGTGCGAAGGGAAGTTTTATAGGGAACCGCGATCGCGTCCACAACGTGCCCACACTTCTATTCTCATTGTTCCGAAATTTAATTTCCGACGGGTGCTCCACAAACCTTAAATTCTGGCGACCACAAGGTGCATTCTTGTCCACGGTCTCACAGTCACGTGTTCCCTAGAACAAGAAAAATTTGCGAAGTCCATTTTCCGCGTACGCGCTAACCGGGGACGGTTAGCATTTGAGTCTCCCGCAGATGTGACGCTCGGACCCGCGTTGGGCGGGAATGAGTGTCTTTTCATACTTGTGTCAGGAGATATAGGAAGTTACTCGCTGATACCATTCCTTATGCCTCTAACAACGAAGTCCTCCTCGGTTGCGCTTAATCCGATGGTCTTCTGTTCTCGGGTCCGATTTTCCGTTCCATCCGTCCATGTCCTTCCATGTCCATCGAGTTCCGCTGGTGCGTGTTTATTTCTATTCGGGTTGACTAATAATGTGGTATGGCTTATTACATGTATCCGCGTGTTTCGTTCCGCGCGCGTTCGCATTACATATTACTTATCTGCCTCGTTCCATCGCTACAAGTCTCGCCTACGGGTTCCGGAGACTCACGCAGTAGGATAAAATCTCGCGCATTACATACAGTGAAGTACTTCCCTTCCCTTGGACGCTATCCCCTGTTTCGCGAAGTCACTTAGACGTTCTTAGTATTTTTGACCAATTGACAATCTTTGACTCTCTTTTACTTGAACCCGCGCATTTCTCGACTGCTCCGAGAACGCGCATCTAAGTTCCTCACCTAGGCTCTGCGCAAATCCGTACCGTACGCGGGTTCAGACTAAGCATCCCATACCTAGTTATACCTCAGCCATAACCCTCGTCCATACCTAGCCGCTACCCGTGGAACCGCACATTACCTAGTAACCTCTCGCTCTCGCTCATTTCCTATCGCGCTTTCATCGGGCTTGCGCTCTCGCCTTCGCTCTTATCGTCAGCTTCGCTTTTCTGTTCATCGTGTTCGTTCTTCCGTGTTCCGCATCTACTCCCTTCGCATTTTACTTGAAGGAAGCGCTTCATAGCAATCCTCTTGGGTCGATATAGCACACCCGCACTCAGTAGGATTTTTAATAGTGCTCTAGCTTGCTTGCTGGCCAGTTACTATTACTTCTTCACACCGTGACGATTGGTTGGAGGCCATGCAGAAAGAGTTGGGTATCATGGATGAGATGAACATCTACAGACTCACCACACTTCCACCAGGGCAACGTGCTATCAGCAATCGATGGGTGCTTGAATTTAAAGAGGACAACAAGGGAGGGCCAGTGTCCAAGGCTCGTCTAGTCGCCCAAGGTTTCTCCCAGATCCCTGGTGTCGACTTTGGTGCCACCTTCGCTCCTGTTCTGAAAACTGCCTCTCTCCGCATCATTGCCGCGCTTGCCTGTAAAAACGGTTGGGATCTCGATACCTTCGACGCTACTCGTGCATTTCTGTGGGGAGTGTTGAAAGAGGACATATACATGCGCCAGCCTAAGGGTTTTGAGCAAGGGGACTGGTGTGTCATGGTCTGGAAGATGTTGTGTACGATCTATGGACTTAAGCAGTCCGCGATGGAATGGTATGAGGAGGTACGAGCCATCATGGAGGAATTAGGCTTCACACGTTGTGGTGTGGACTACGCCGTGTTCATATTCGACCGTATCGATGCCGCTGGAACTCGTATGTTTTGCATCATCAGTTGGCACGTTGACGACAGCCTAGGCACCTCGAACTCTCCTCGTTTCCTGGCATACGTCAAGGGGAAGATTAATGCACGGTTCGGCATCAAAGACCTTGGTCCGGTTGATCAATTCCTCGGCATCCAGTTCGAACGTGATCATTCGTCTCGCGACCTTTGGATGCATCAATCCGAGTACATCACCTACCTTCTTGAGGAATATGGTATGCTTGAATGCAACCCCGTCCACCTTCCCCTCAATGCCAACTATCCCTTTGGTCGTCCCTTGGACGTTCATCCTGTCATTCCCAACCTCGCCAGCAGCTTTCGCAAACTCATTGGGGAGATCCTCTATCTCGCAGTCTGCACGAGGCCTGACATCTCCTACTCCATCAACACCCTCGCACAATTCAGCGCAAATCCCTCAGCTTCTCATTATGCAGCTGCAAAGTGTTTACTGTGCTACCTCACTGGGACTATCAGCCTGCATTTACATTATGGCGGAGAGCATGCAGATGAGCCGTTGCACAGCTATTGTGATGCTGATTGGGCCAGCTCGCCAGAGGATCGCAAGTCCATCTCTGGTTATGCTTGGTTCTTTGCTGGGGGGATCATAGCTCATGTCTCGAAGAAGCAGGCCACCGTCGCGTTATCATCCACTGAGGCAGAGTATATGGCCATCACGCACGTCATCCAAGAAGGATTATGGTTGAAGTCTCTCTTTGTCGCGCTTCATCTCCCACTCACCATGCCCCTCGTCATTCATATGGACAACACTGGGGCAATCGCATTGTCGAAGGAGGCACGCAACCACATCCGTTCAAAACACATCGATGTGCAATACCATTTCATTCGCGGCCACGTATCCCAGGATATCTTTGTCTGCCGTCCCATGCCAACATCGCCGACATTTTTACAAAAGCTCTCGCTCGTCCGCTCTTCTTGAAGCATCTTGTTGGTCTGTGTCTGGTGTCTCGGTGAGGGGGTGTATTGGCATGAAGGTTACCTATCTTGTTACTTCCTTGTTACTTCCTGCTTCCTGGTACTATACAGTGATTCACCGTCGAACACTCAGCCATGCTTACCTAACAACTCCATATAGTATTAGTAGCGGTCTTCTTGTGTTTGTTTATCCTCAGTGTTTGTTCTACTCTCGCTGAGGTATGTCATTTGTCTTGTAGCTCGTTAACACTTGTACTTACTAGAGCTTAGTCTGACTTGCTCTAGCCTTTAAAATATTGATCTAACGCTGTCTGCTTTGCATTATGTAGCTCCTCACATAGTAACTGACCACGATAACTACAGAGTCACTCTGATAACTCTAAGATTAACTAAGGATTACCATATTGTAAGCAGGCGGTCTCAATTTGCTGACATAATGCGCTCAATTCTGTGCATTGTCATTGTTGTTGCCATTGTTGCCATTGTTATTGAAATATTGACAGCTTTGCACTTTAACACAAGGGGTTGAGACATTGTAAAGACTTTTGTGATATGTTATCTAGCATATTTCGCTGCTTATATTGACACATAGAACAATGCAGCCCCCATTGTTAGTGCCCAGACAATGCATATTACCCTCGAAAGTTCATGCATTATTCGGTATAGGCTTTTTAGTGCATAATGGCTACACCCACGATGGGACCCTGCCAAAGTCGATGCATTATCTAGGATATGCATAACTGGGATGTGCATTATTGGGATATGTACTGTATCTATGAAACATATGATTGAGAACTTACATCTGGGCAGACAAGTCATTTTTCTGCAATAAAAAACTGAATATGGCTCACTGGTATGCAAAGCAGCTGCTGAAAGGTTACTGGAGGCTCAACACACTGATGTTGAGCAAGGAACTGGAGTGGGAAGATTGCCAGTGCCTCCAGGCAATGCTCATGACACCACTGAAATTTATCAAATCTTTCGCAGAAGTTACAGCCAGTGACTACAAAGGGGTGACCCACGTCTACTCAATTCACTCATGAAACTGGGGGTATTATAATCATTTCCAATAACTCCTTAATGTCAACATCATGCAAACTTGGGACGGAACGGTCCTGAAGGGCCGAACCATTTTCCATCAACCTGCGGCGCAGCATAAGACACTCCGAGAGCCCCGTGCAAACTGTTTCCGGAGACTCACCATGCGACTCCAGTAAACCCAAGGGAAAAGGTCCTAAGAATAGCACAGACAATAAGCCATGCCTTATTTTAGGAGCTACAGCTCCAATTGAGATCCGTACCTTTTTGAAGTGGTAGAATATTCTGAGGGATTTGGCAGGTTCAATGCAACGATACAAGTAGGAATCACAAAGGACGAACCTTCTCCGTTTCGTCTGATCGCCCAGGTAATTGGCAAAACTCTCTTTGGGTACAAGTCCATACTTGAACTCCGCTAGCATCAATTCCCCATACCCCGTCAGAAGCTAAAGTTAGAATTTGGTCAAGTTAATAATGTTCTAAGGAGGCGGACGGACCGGACAACTTGTGTAGCCATCATACTTTGCACTGCTCACTTTGCCAGTGTCCATAACCGAAAATAAGTTTTCCGTTAAGACAGGAGCCTGAGATGTAATGGCGGCAACCGTTTTGCTCGTGGGTAGGGAGGAACAATCACCCAAGGCAAATATGTTTCCAAACTCGGGCTTGACATGTCTGAGAGTTTCCTGATCGATTTCTACCCAACCCGCTGAATCAGCAATGGGCGATCCTTTGATGAAGTCTAGCGGTCCCATCGGCGGCGCGACATGCAGGAGGGTAAAATCACGATCCACGGTCGAACCGTCATCCTTCTTGAAAGTTGCTTTCCTGTTCGCCGCATCAATAGAAACTAAGTTATGTTGGAACGCTGCTTCGATACCCCGCTCGATGCGCAGGGCGTTTAGGGCATCCGAATACTTCTTGACGCTAAACATGGATGGCATGCCAGTCATGAAGTCTATCTTAATGTTATTTCCTCGCCCAGATTTTTGGTATCTGTCCCAGGCCATCCACATGATTTTCTGCGGAGCTAGAAGACGATAAGCAGCCGCCATACATAGAGAAATTTGACTTACCTCCTGCACATTTAATGATACCTGCAGGTTGGGTAAATATAGCATTTCCGGACCTGAGAGCATCTACGTCGTGCCAAACTTTGTCGCAGGTATCATAGGAATATATCGATGAGACTCCAGACGAAGGATCAGCGAGAGCCTGGGGCAACCCAGAGATGCCGTCCCAGTTTGTTTTCAAACCTGCTGCCACTACAAGTGAATCATATGAAATTGTCCGACCAGACGTTGTCGTGACAGATGAGGATTCCGGATAGAATGACTTGACATTCTCTGCGATATGCGTGATATGCGGCGGGAATAGGGACGCGAGCGGTCGTCTGAAATCTGTTTTAGAGCCAAGACCAGCACCGGCCAAAGTCCTGGAGGATACGTCAGGATTCGTATACAGAACGATGGATAGAAACCGTCACCAGCCGGGCTTGAAAGGAAGAGTCATCAAAAAGTAGCTCACACGACTAGGTTACAGTCTGATTCTGAGTGCTTACTTGATAGTAGTGATAGTCTGCTGCGTCAAGGACCACTACATCCCCTGCATTCAAAGGCTTTCCAGCAGCCTTAAAGCGGTTATATATCTGGTTGGCAACCGTCAACCCACCAGAACCTGAAAATGCATCAACGTTAATTCAAAGGACTCCATCGACTGATGCACCTGCTCCGATAACAAGCACTCGGAATTTTTCCTTGGTGCTCGTACTGGCATACCTAGCTAGAGCGACAGTTTGTCGAGCACGCGGGCCTGTTACACGCCGACACGCTGGCAACATGTTCAACATGATGATAGTGAAACAACAAGGCCCAAGAGATGAATACTCTGATTCTAGACCACCGTGACTGATAAAGAATTTTAATATAGATCTTGCGCCCGCCGTTGGTGCCTGGTGTACGGCGAAAAAAACAATTACATAATTGATATGCCTGAATTCTGAAAAGGTTGCTCAAGGTTGTTCGAGTTTTCCTCCCCGAGTGCCTACATAGATTAGGGCCGTACTCGTTGGCGACAATAGCTCGGGGTGTTTCAATATTAATTAAGGAATTGATTTTGAAAGACTCGGAGAGCATAAACACCAAATTCAAATTCAAATTCAAATTCAAATTTGACTCGGATGCCAGACATGCTTACTAACATTTAATATTATGTAAGTGCTTCTTGTCTTCACACTCAACATAACGACGCTCCTTATTCTTATTTGCCTCTCATCCAGCTGGACTGGACACTGTACATTAATATTCTTTTAATCTCTTTATTTTCTCCTTCCGTTCATCGCAAGCTAGGTGACTCGCGCGCTGGTCGTCCATGCAATCGAATCGTCCTTCTCTACAGGCTGGAAAGCTCGGCTTGCCAAGTTCCCCCGCATGCACTCGTCTCAGGAGAGATGCGCCTTTTGTGGAAGGTCACTCGCGAAACCAGAGCCAGCCCATTGTGTCCAATGCTACTCGCTCGTTGCGCTCTCATGGACCCTCAGTATCGGCTCCCGCCCAGGTATCTACTCGTCGTGCTGTAGGAGCCGCTCTTGGTTCTCGCTCCAACATGCGTGCAGGCAGCCGCGAGTCGAACACCTCGGCTGGTTCCGAATCATCTGCTTCATCCTTCTCATTCCGGGACAGAATGAACAGTCAGTTGTCTTCGTCCACTAGCTTAGAAGATTATCTTGAACCGCCAACAAAATCTACTGGACCTGATAAATCACTCAAGACCGATACGGGCCAACGTGAAGGTTTGTGATTTATAGTTTTATATTTTATTGTTTTGTTTATATTGCGATCTCAGACCCCGAGCATGGTAGATATTTTTCAATATTGGAAAATGGTGATAGCATATGGAATCGCGTTGCTGCGGCTGCAAGTGTCTTGACAGTTAATGTCAATAAAGCATGGTATTCAAGAATCGGCGCTTCAGAGGAAGGTGGGTGCACATCAATCATCACTTTTCCCTGTCTTCCTAATTTCTCTATTGTAGAAACGGCACCTGGGCGTGACTCGCATTTGATCCGCGTAATGAAAGCTTATCACCTTGCAAAGGCCCGTCATCCTTCAGATCTTCCTGATTGGCTCTTTGACGAGCGCGAACGGAAGCCATCTCTGGGTTCTCGGCTCACACAGTTGCAAAGAGGCGCATCATCTGATACTCAACCTATGCGCCCTGTAACGCCCCGTTATGTCTACGATAACGCAGCTCCTCATGCAATACCAACAACCCATTCACACACCACATCCCACGTCCTTACTTCCCCAGAAAAGACAGGTTCATCAAAGGCTGCGGATCGCCTAAAGGCATTCAGAGATGCAAAGCGAGCTGATTTGGGAGTGCGGCACGGTTCCTCCAAATCAGAGAGCTTGTCCTACTCTCCATCACGATTTCATACCAACGTGGATGTATATCATAACGACAATCACCGGGACGCATTGCCTTCTCCTACCAGACGACCCCTACTGTCGGCGCAGCCGTCTCAACCATCTCAACCAGGCGCATTCTGATTCAGTTAGCATGCCAGTCGTTCTCAATCTGGAAGCTAGACACGTATGGATAAACATTTTTCTATACTTCATGTACCTTCGGTGTCACACATGTATGCACGGGTGTTGTAGCGAACCTACGTACTCAATTGACTCGATGATTGCTCGCATTTTGTTGAATACACGAATTTATTGGAACACCTAGATCTTATCTTATCGGTTTTGTTATTGGTAAGTTTGTTCCAAATCAAATACCTATAAAATTGACGAACGACCTGATCTTGTCATTGGAAATTCACAGGTTTGACAAAATCATGAGACCGCGATGGAAACTCCATAAGTCATGATCCACACCGTTCTGTTGCTCGTGCCGCAGCGTGCGGTTTCCAGAGAGACCAGCTGACACCAAGACAACTCGTTTTTCAGGTGACGGAAACAAGATCTGCTGAACAATGTTTAATTAGTACTTTCATTGCACTCATGACTCATCAGAATAAGTTTTACCAGCTAGACGTTCAAGGAAGCAGCTTATGGTGCATACAAACTGTGCTGTGGATCGGCCAGAAAACTCATCGTCTATGTTTGCACATCAGATCCGCCAAGTGACTCCAGTTGCAGGGCGGAAATAACCAGTTCCACCCCGTTGACAACGGACGATCTTCGATCGAAAATTGCCCACTCCGACTTCGAGTCGCTATGGTGAGTCCTGACACAAGGGCAAGACAGTCCTACTTAAACCTTGGCCCCTGAGTGTCAGGTCTCTCTTTACCTTTTCGACCTCTTCATCGACCCTCTTTCTCCTTTCTGTTGTCTTAGTCGAGTTGACTTTCGGCTCGCACACTTCGGGGTTCGTCCGTGACTTTTTCGTAGCTTGAGCTAACCCTTACTTATGGTGCAGATCACTCTCTTCGATAGAGCAGGACTTCACTACTCCTAGAAGGAGCACTACGTGCGCTCAGGTCGCCAGTAGTCTTTGAACAAGTATTTTTTCTGTTTTGAAAATGGTTTTTATTGCGCCTTTCCTGAGCGCCGCAGCGATATGCACCACCCTGGCGGTGGCTGCTCCTCAACTTGATAACTTCCCTCGGCATGAATCACCTGCGTATGTGTTTTTTCCCCTCTGCTTGAGATTTTTCTCACTCAAATGGCAGTCCTGCCTCAATGGCCATACCCGCCATGGGCGCCATGGTCACCCCTCGCTCCGAAGGAGGTTCGTATGGTGATTCATCAGGAGGCTCATATTCATCAGGAAGCTCGTATGGCGATTCATCGGGAGGCTCACAAGGTGGCGTGTCACAGCAAGACGGGAATTACGGCGGTGGTGATGGCTGGGGCAATCAGGGTTACATGAACACGGGCACGACGATGGCCGCAACGTCTACCATGGAAGGTTATGGTGGTATGGGTGGCATGCAAGCGTCCATGACAATGTCCACAAGTTATACCGACAGCGGCTACAGCAGTACGGCCAGCATGAGCGAGTCCAGTACCACGTGCAGCTCGGCGACGACTTCGACTCCCGACGCCACGTCGACTGCCATGAACACCTATTCCACACCCGCATACGGCTCAGGCAGTCATGGAGGTGGCAGCGGTGGTTCAGGTTATCAAAGTTGCATGCAGAGTAAGTTTGCGCGAACTTTTGCCAGCGACAACATGCTAATACCTCTATTTAGTGTGTGCTGCATCTTACGGCGCTCCTACGATGGCATCCTCTACATGGTCCGCTCGCCCCGCAACGACTACCGCAGCGAGTAGTTCTGGTTGTACGCACACCGTTATTGTTGCTCCTACCCAGGGCGTTTTGCGTTATGTGCCTTTCGCCATCAATGCATCTGTTGGTGACACAATCGCATTTGTCTGGAATGCCAACAAACATACTGTTACGAAGTCATCCGAACTGGCGGTAAGTCTCTTCATAATTATCGATTTTGAATGAATATCTTAGATGCTTTTCAGATTTGTAATAAAACTTCGGACATGCCATTTTCTTCTGGGGTGCAGAATAAGAGCTTCGTTTGTACGTGTCTGGAGCCAGAAATTTGATGGAAAACTGACCAGCGTCTTAGTCACCCAAACGGTCAACGATACCAATACAACATTCTTCTACTGTGGAGTTCCCGGACACTGTCAGAAAGGGATGTTTGGTATCTTGTATGGTTCTTTCTTATTTGACGTGACTAGTTATCTGACTCGTGGCCTCAGAAACCCTCCCAATGCTCTAATGGGTAGCACCTCATCAGTCTCCAGTATGATGCCTGTCATGGCTTCGAACGTGAGCGTTGATCTTTATTTTTGATTCTCTGATCTCAATCGCCACCAGAGCTCGAACATGACTGCGATGGTTCAATACACCCAGATGGCGACGGCGAACAATACCATGGCTGGCAATTGGGGTGGAAACATTGACATGAGTGGCATGCCTCCATCGTCATACCAATACGCGCTCGAAAATGTGATGTAAGTTTCCGATTTTTCTCTCGTGCCGCCTGACATGATCCTTACGCGTCTTGCACAAGGTATACGCGAACCTTTTTGGCCGCCAACCCCGAAGTTTTGTCAGGAGACGGTGTTATCGACCTGTCTAGCGCGGGAACTACACCGCTCATAGTTCCAAATGACATTACCGCTGCCGCCGCCAATTCCTCTACATCTCCTGGATCCCCCACTTCCGGATCACCAACTGCAGGGGCTACTGGCAGCAGCAGCCCCTCAGCAGCCTCGACAGGTGGTGCTAAGAGCCTCGGTTCATCAAGCATTCTCGTCAGCGTTGTTGTTGTCGCCTCCCTTGTATTCGCTCTATGAACGTCCCATAGTGATTGGACTTGAAGTTGGCCATCTTTCTATTTTCTTTTACTTGTTCTTATGTGGCAGACTGTTCGTCCTCTTACGTTGTGCTCCGCGCGAACTAGAGTGATGCTGTTCACTATGAGCTTTTTCCACCAGCCAGGCGCTGCGTTTTGTTTCGAATCATACTTGAATCTGCTATCTTTGCATTAGCTTGCGTAGAAACACAGAAGTGAAGTAGTTATAGAGAAGCTAGAATCCAAATGGAGTCGAACAATATCGTTTGAATACCATGAGAAATCGAAGTCCAGCTAAAAGCCGAATATATCGTCGATCTCGTCTCGTTTCTCCCTGACCTTCTTCGATCGTCCTTGGTCGGCAGGAGTAGATAATGTCTTTCGTTTTATCGCAATCTTGTCTTTTCGAGAGGATGATGTGGCAATGGCGACTTTTTCTACAACTAACAGTTCTGACTGATTAGATGCAATGTTGCAGACACGTCGTGAGGGCGATGGTAACATACCAACTGCAGCTTGCAAGTTTATGCTCCCAGCTTTTTTCATAACGGCCCTAGCATCGACTGGTGTGGATGATGGTCGGTCAAGCGTCTCCTCTCTAGAAACAGCGGAACCAAAATCCTCCGGGGGGACATCTGGATTAACGGTATGAGCTGGCTGGTCACTCTGACGGGACAAGAGATGTTCCGACGTCTTGGAAGTGTTTGATTTAGCTACGAAACTCGGCTTGTGGGTCGGCTAGGAGATCACAGTGAGAATCAAATAGCAATTGGTAGAGATAGACCAATTTACATCGATCACACTCAGTACGCGATCACAAGCAGTCTCGCAGTCTCGGACACAATCACCCATTTCAACCGACAAAGTTGCCATCCTTGAAGCAAGTCCGGCAAATAGTATGATTAGGTGAATGAATGCACCAGACTGCATTGCAAGGGAAAAATGGCTTTACCAAGCATTGAACAATTAGATATTCACAGATTGTCAGGGACTTACTAATAAGCTTCTTGAAGTCGCTCAGACGTCTGTGAATAACCATCATTAGGGCTACGTGCAGTAGTACCTGCTCACTCACTTTAAGTATCAAGCAAGAATAAGCCTTAAACCTTTCAGTCATGAAAGATACATACGACCGACTTGGGACGTGATTCCAAGACCCTCTCATCATTTTTTCACTGCAAGTGTTCGATCACTTTATCTTATTCGCAAGCTGAATGAAATATCAATATCACACCTCTGAACAACAGTAGCACCATAGAATGATGCTCTAAGAAGATGCACATCCTCGACCATATTTACTTCTAGCAGCCGCCAACCATAACGTCTGATCTCCGAGATACGTTTGAAGAACAAGGCCGCTCGATGCTGATTTTTACTTCTATAGTAAAGCCTTTCAAGCACCTTCATTTCATCCTGGTAGCTGGCGAGAGCGGCTTGCAACCGACGTGAACATGCTTTCAGATCTTTGAGAATGCCGTCAACAGTAGAATGCGATGAATTCTCGAGGGAAGCCCTTTCTAAGAAAGAGGTGGCTGTTGGAGCACAACTGCGCGCGCGTCGTGTATTCATTTCGAGCCTAGGATAGTTTGGCAGAATTTTCTGAAGTCAGGTCCATCTGCAGTCGCCGGAAGCAAAATGGGAGTGACAGTATTACGTACTATACGTAGCGTTGACCAAGTAGTAAATAACTACCACTTGTAAGCTCGTCGCTTACTACAAACGGACACGTCACGTCATTGCTTACCATATATCACATCACATGACTCTTCCCCTTATATTCTACCGCTCTACGTCACGTAGAAGCAGACTCGGGTCTCGAACCAACCATCATCTGCTCCCCCATATTACGTTCTACAAATACACCGTTTTGTTCTGTTATCTTGTTCGATTCGTCTTGAGTGTTCCCCGCCATTTCCCTGGCGAGGTTCCACTTTTTTTTCAACAGAACAAAACGGTGTATTTGTTTCATCCCTCTTGAAACCGCCGGGCGTCTCGCCCGATAACCGACCTGCCAAACTGCCTTCCACAAGGAGGGAACCAACTGTCTCTGAACCGCTGACCACGCGACAGCGTGCAAGGAACCAGAAACAACAGACCCCAGTTCAAAGATACCCTTCAGAACCACCCCTATCTCCTCTGTCGTCCATACCGGACGACGAACCCGCCGCACATACCACACCTGTGAACACATACCACGACTCCTCCTCTTCAGATTCTGATATCGAAAACACGCATATACTCTACTCCCACAATCGCAAGATGACTAAATCGGCGAGAGTGGAACAAACCGCTCCCAACAAGCCACCGAAACTATTGGCGGGCGAATTAACGCCCGAAGTAGCTCGTGACTGGGATAACGCCTGCACTACGTACTTCATGCACAAGTCAATCGCAGCTGCAGACCAAGTTAAGATGGTAGCCTTCGGAATGTTAGACGCACGGCTACACACCTGGTACCTCGCGCAACGCGCTGCGTTAGACGGGGGTACGTTCGAAGAGTATATGACGGCGCTGAAAGACGCCTGGTTGGAAAGCCACTGGGACACCAAACTACGTAGGAAGGTGCTAGGTTCACATCAAGGCACACGCTCGTTCTATGAGTGGGCCTTGGAATTGCAGAACCAAAACGCCCTACTATATGGTAACACGGCACACCTCACCAACGCCCAACTACGCAACCAACTTGAAGCGAACATGTGCGAAGAGCTCACAATCCCCGTACTCAGAGCCAACCTCGCTGACAACTTGACCCTCAAAACGTGGATCGAAGAGGTAAAGCATCTCGACGACAAGCGTCTTGAAGACCTCGCGTCACACAAAAAGATCGCCGAAGATTTGTATAAGACTTCTAAGCGCAACACATTCAACAACAACAGATCCTCATCATCGAAGACTTATAACTCCTCCTCGTCAACTTCGCGTTTAGGATCCCTCACAGAAACAGAGCGGACACTACTAGTGAAGCACAGAGGATGCTTCAAGTGTCGAAAGTTTTACGTTTCACATCAATCAAAAGACTGTACCGACGGCGCTCCAGACGCCTCAGCCTACAAGACGCTCACTGAATCGGACGCTCTCGCAGCCAAACCGAAATCGAGGAGTGTAGCCACCGTTGGGCCTGTAGGCGCCGTAATGCCGTCGACAGTGATCGAGGAGGGATCCGACTCTGAGGATGACATGTACGTCGCCCCATTTGAAACTAGCCACCTTATTTGGCCCTGTCTCTTGACAGGGCCTCTTTGTGATTCTTTCGAACGTGTCGACGCGTTGATTGATCACGGCTCGCATCTAGTTCTGATTAACGAAGACATCGTTAAGCGTCTTGGACTGCGCAAGCGGAAGCTTCGCACCAATATAGAGGCGAACTCTGCGTTCGCTGATAGTTCCTCTTCTTCTCTTTCACATTGCGATTCTGTTTTCTCTTTCTCTGAATACGTCCTACTGTCCCCTTCTACCATTAATCATGAATGGACGTCACGTACCATACGCGCTATTGTGGCGCCAAAACTGGCTGTTCCACTCCTCCTCGGAGGACCTTTCTTATCACATAATTGCATTGTTATAGATCACGAAACTCGGACATGTATCGCCAAAGGCTCGGAATATGACCTTTTGAATCCGACGACGACGACCACGAACGTGAAAAGACCAGCACTAACACAACGACAAATTCTGCGACTACGAAGGGACGTCGTTAAGGAACTAAAGAGCGTCCTGAACGGACGATACAAGGAAAACGAAAAACACACGGCGACCAAAACTGAAAACATCGCCACCGTACTTCGCAAGCGCATCGACACGTTGGCCTTCATTGAGAACAATAAAGAGCATCTCGAACGGCTCGATAAGGAGATGCGCCGTAAATACGCGGATAGATTCCCCGACGACATACCTCATATCAACGACCTCCCAACCGATATCGTACATCGTATCACCTTGAAGGACCCAAACAAGGTAATTCAATGCAGAAGATATAACACACCAAGGAAATATAGGGAGGCATGGGATGCCCTTCTAAACCAGCATATCGCGGCCGGACGGCTACGGCCATCCTCAAGCTCATTCGTATCCCCGGCTTTCCTGATTCCTAAGAAGGACCCCACAGCGCTACCACGCTGGGTTAACGATTACCGGGCCCTGAACGCAAATACCGTACCTGATAACCACCCTCTGCCGCGAATAGACGAAATTCTGCGCGACTGTGCGAAGGGTAAGATTTTCGGTAAAATTGACATGACAAACTCTTTCTTTCAGACACGTGTACACCCCGACGATATCAAGTATACAGCTATCGATACGCCTAGAGGGTTACATGAGTGGACCGTGATGCCGCAGGGGGGCAGGAACGCCCCGGCTACACACCAACGTAGAATGTTCATCGCACTGCGCGGCCTCATAGGGAAAATCTGCCACGCCTACTTAGACGACATTATCATATGGTCGCAAACAGTGGCGGAGCACGCGCGGAACGTCAAACTTGTTCTAGAAGCACTACGAAAAGCCAGCCTGTTCTGCTCACCGAAGAAGACTGCGCTATTCTGTACCGAGGTGGACTTCTTGGGACATCATATTTCGGCCTCCGGTATCGAAGCGGACGCTTCAAAAGCAAAACGAATTCTAGACTGGCCTACACCGAAGTGCACAAGTGACGTACGCGCTTTCCTCGGCCTCGTAAGATATCTAGACCAATTCTTGCCTCATCTCGCGGACTTCACCCGGCTGTTGACACCTCTAACTACAAAAGCATGCGAGCTCAGTTGGCCTGGCTGGACCAACGAACACCAGGAGGCTTTCGACTCCGTGAAACGACTCGTGGTGGGACGCGACTGTCTCACTACTATCGACCACGATAACGTAGGTGAGAACAAGATATTTGTCACCTGTGACGCCAGCGATTGGCGAACGGGCGCAATGTTGAGCTTCGGGAAGACGCCGGAAACTGCAAGACCGGTAGCTTTTGACTCCATGCAACTGCGAGAGGCTCAACTAAACTATCCTGTGCACGAGAAAGAGTTGTTAGCCGTGGTACGCGCGCTGAAGAAATGGCGCGTGGAACTTCTAGGGACACCCTTCACGGTCTACACGGACCATCGGACACTAGAGAGCTTTATGACGCAAAAGGAGTTGTCCCGACGACAGGCCCGCTGGCAAGAATTTTTTGGGCAATACGACTTTACGATTCAATACATCAAAGGAGAAGATAACGTCGTAGCGGACGCACTATCACGGCTTCCGCCAGAAACAGACAATGTACCAACGTACGTTTGGAAAACGGCACACATGCCAACCAAGATAAATGAAAACGTCAAGCCCATCTCGCTCGTACTTTCGGTAACCCCTGACTTGTCGCTACTGAACGACATTAAGACCGGCTACAAGGTAGACCCTTGGTGTACCAAACTAACTAACCTACTAGACTCCCTACCTGGACTACTACAGCGCGACGGCCTACTCTATCTTAACGACAGACTGATAATACCGCGCGTGGCCCATCTCCGCGAGACAATCTTCAGATTGGCGCATGACCAGTTAGGA
This sequence comes from Suillus tomentosus, assembly GCA_016647685.1. Taxonomy (NCBI): domain Eukaryota; kingdom Fungi; phylum Basidiomycota; class Agaricomycetes; order Boletales; family Suillaceae; genus Suillus; species Suillus tomentosus. The sequence continues at coordinate 622,463 of JABBWJ010000022.1, read as the reverse complement.
CACTTCGGACTGGACAAATCCTACGCCTCGATCCGTGAATCGTACTATTGGCCTAATATGAGGCGCGACTTAGAGGAATCCTACATCCCAGCATGTCCAGAATGCGCCCGAAACAAAAGTCGAACGACCAAACCCGCCGGACCCTTACACCCGCTGCCAGTACCAGACAAAAGGGGCGACTCAATCGCGATAGATTTCATAGGTCCCTTGCCAACGGAACAGGGTTACGACGGAATCATGACAATCACGGACCGCCTGGGTGCCGACATACGACTGCTCCCATGTCGTATGAACATGAACGCGCGCGAAATCGCTAACCTTTTCTTCAACGGCTGGTATTGCGAGAACGGCCTGCCTCTAAACATCGTATCCGACCGAGATAAAATCTTCACGAGCAAGTTTTGGAAAGCACTACATCGTCTCACAGGAGTCAAGCTGAAGATGTCAACTGCATACCATCCACAGACCGACGGTGCGAGTGAACGGACTAACAAAACCGTGGACCAAGCACTGCGATACTTCGTAGACCGCAGACAGTCGGGTTGGGTAAACGCCCTACCACGAGTCAGGTTCAACCTGATGTCGACGATTAACGCTTCAACTAACTACACTCCCTTCCACCTACACCTCGGAAGAAACCCTCGACGACTGCCGCCACTTACAGGCGAAGGTGTACGTCACGTACGAGAGGACTTCCCGACAGATGTTGGAAACGCTCTCGAAGCGATCATGTCGTTGAAGACCGACATCGCAGATGCACATGATGCCCTATTGGCATCGAAAATAAGTCAAGCTAATTCTGCTAACATACATAGGAACAAAGAACCTCGTCTCGAAATCGGTGACATGGTATATCTGTCAACGGCGCACCGAAGACGCGAATACCTGAATGGGAACAACAAACGAGTGGCTAAGTTCATGCCGAGATTCGACGGGCCCTATACAATAGTATCTGCGAATCCTGAGTCATCTACTTATACTCTGGATTTGCCTGACCATACTAATATTTACCCTACCTTTCACGTTTCGGAATTGAAGAAGCACGTACCAAACAACGCGGAACTCTACCCTTCAAGAGAACTGCAACGACCAAAACCTATCGTAACGCCAACGGGTAGCGAAGAGTGGGAAGTCGAAATCATCCTGGACAAACGAACGCGAGGACGCGGACACCAATATCTCGTCCGCTGGCGAGGCTATGGTCCAGAAGCCGACGTCTGGGTTCCGGGAAGAGAACTCGAAGATACACACGTATTGCAAGAATACGAAGCTGCGCAACGAATGACTGATGAAGAAAGACAAGCTCGCGCAACATGTGAAGACGAGAACGCTTCAAACGATGAAGACAATCGTGCCCCTGAAGACAATGCACACGCGTTGAATGATGAAGCTATCAGAAGAAAGTTGGACGACGTGACAAATGCTTGTGAGAGTGGGAGGGTGTAAGCTCGTCGCTTACTACAAACGGACACGTCACGTCATTGCTTACCATATATCACATCACATGACTCTTCCCCTTATATTCTACCGCTCTACGTCACGTAGAAGCAGACTCGGGTCTCGAACCAACCATCATCTGCTCCCCCATATTACGTTCTACAAATACACCGTTTTGTTCTGTTATCTTGTTCGATTCGTCTTGAGTGTTCCCCGCCATTTCCCTGGCGAGGTTCCACCACTTCGGGTTCTTTATTCTTTAATCCATTGAGTAGCAATTACAACCAAATTACAACAGCTGCTCAGAGGACCAATTTGCGATGTCCACGCAGCAGGGTCAAGATGCCAAATTCTTCCAGCGCGGGAAGATCGAGGTACGGCACTCTCAGACGGGTCGCCAACTGGAACTCAGTGACAAACTTAATCATGTAGGAGTTTCGCGCTGAGCTGCAAGCAGCGGAGGCAAAGGATAAAAAGTTCCAGAAACGAAAGACCGTCCTGAAGAAGATTGTGGCAAACATCACGATGGGCAATGACAGTGAGTAATCAAGAATCACGGTATCACTCGCTCATACAAATGTGGCATGTACCCCAGTGTCACCTCTATTTCACGATGTAATTCAATGCATAGGAACCCCGTTGTTAGAGATTAAGAAGAGTGAGTGGACATATCCGTATGGTTAATATCATCCTGATGCCACTACAGTGGTATACCTTTTCCTTGTCAGCTATGGGCGCTCGAAACCAGATCAGATACACCTAGTAATTCCTAGTTTCCTGCAGGTATTGAGTTCACATCTGTCACGTCGGTCTCATTGTTCTAATGTGCTATAGGACTGTAATGATCGTAATCCTCTCATACGAGCACTCGCAATCCGAACAATGTCCTATATTCCCATACCTGTGGTCACAGAAGCACTCACTGATCAACTACGACATTGTCTCAAAGATCGTGACCCATATGTTCGCAAGACTGCTGCGATATGTGTAGCGAAGGTCTATACTGCTGACCCTCGCAAAGCCGAACGTAAAGGCTTCGTCGAACTTTTAAGAGACATGTTAATTGATGAGAATGCAACTGTGGTTTCAAACGCTGTGGCGGCATTATCGGAAATTGGAGATCGTCAAGATGGCGTCATATTCAAGCTCAACTTGACCATTGCAAACAAACTCCTCAGCGCATTAGGCGAGAGCTCTGAGTGCGTGTCTAGCCACTACTACTCTACAGAGACTGATGATTTGCTTTCAAGATGGGGTCAAATTTATATCCTTGATTCTTTGTTGCGTTATGTTCCAGAACAGCACGCAGACGCCGAAATGATGGCTGAACGTGTAATAGTTCAATTGCAGCATGCTAATTCTGCCGTGGTGCTGACGACCATCAAAGTTCTGTTGTATTTGATGAATTACATGGGTGATCGCCGATTGATAGACTATATCTGCAGAAAGATGGGCCCTCCACTTGGTGAGTGCGATTCTGAGTTTCCTGGACTGCAGGAATTGACAGAGTACTTGAAGTTACATTACTTTCTTCTGGTCCTGAGGTCCAATATGTTGCCCTTCGAAATATCTTGTTGATCATTCAGCGGCGACCTACCGTTCTCAAGAACGATGTCAAGGCCTTCTTCTGCAAATACAACGATCCAATATACGTCAAGCTTGCCAAGCTTGAGATAATGTACCGCCTCGCTCGGGAAGAAAATGCCCGAGAAGTTCTAGCTGAGCTGGAAGAGTGTGTTAACATGTTATCTTGCGTCAACGTGCACTAAGCAGCTGCCTCAGATATGCTTCAGAGGTGGACGTTGATTTCGTCCGGAAGGCCGTCCGGTCGATAGGCCGTCTCGCCATCAAAGTAGAACCTGCTGCAGACAAGTGCATAGAATCAATACTCAAGCTCATCGAGACAAAAGTGACTTATGTCGTCCAAGAGGCAGTAATCGTCACCAAGGATATTTTCCGAAGGTACCCTGGGAAATACGAAGGCATCATTCCAAAAATTTGTGAAAACCTTGACGCACTAGATGAACCCGAGGCGAAAGCTGCCATGGTATGGATATTGGGGCAATTCGCAGACAAAATAGACAACGCTGAAGAACTCTTGGATGACCTCGTGTACAGCTTCTTGGATGAACCGGCTGAGGTGCGTATGGCTTCTTGTTTCACTCCCAAACTTCCTGAGATATCTCTGTCAGGTCCAACTCGCACATCTCACAGCCGTTGTAAAGCTTTTCATTTACAAGTCGCAATCTGAGGTTACGAAGGCGCTTGTTCACAAAGTATTAAAATGGGCAACGGAAGATATTGATAACCCTGACTTGCGAGATCGTGGTTTCATGTATTGGCGAATGCTCGCGATGAATCCTGCAGTGGCTGCAGAGATTGTGCTGGCAGAAAAGCCTGCGATCACGACTGATTCAGACCGCATGGATCGTGGGGCTCTTGACCAACTCTTACTGCATACTGGCACATTGGGAAGCATATATCACAAGAATCCAGAGGTGACAGTGTCTATCATTTTTGTTTATAACTTCCGACTCATGTGTGCGATCACAGACATTCATTCGAAACGCTGCGGGTAGAGCACTGATTGACAGCCCTGCGTTGAACGCAAACTCTAGGGCGGTGCTCGTTTCCCTAGCGCGACCACAACTTCCACCGATGGCCATTAGCGTGTCAGGTCCTGGTCCTGTCGAACCTACGCGACCACCACAACCTAGTGAAGCAACAAACAATGTACCTCTACCGACTATTATGGAATCTTCACGGAGTGATGAACGAGATTTACTGGATGTTGAAGGTGATGATGGCGCGGGTGGCGACAGCGGAGAGGGGTACCCAGAAGGTGATGATGATGGCCCAGTCACCAAAGCCGCAGATCCATATGCTTCTTTGGGTGGTGCATTTGGTGGTTACGTGACGGATGTGCCACAACCTGTGGCAGGCGGGAGTCGTGGTGGTGATCTGGATGACTTACTACTCTAACAGCTTTGCATTTTGTTTAATCGTTTGTAAATCTGTATTGACACATGAATAAGGATCGATCGAGTACTCTGTACCCCTTCGAAACATGAATGGAGTATCGCGTATGTGAATCAAGAGAACGCGGACTGAATCCTGCCAGCCACTTGTGAAATGGTAGTCTTGGGCCGTAAAGAGTTATAGTGCTGAGGAAAGGATGATCAGTATGTCACATCTCTGATGAAGTATGGAAGCATACCTCCCCTAGCCCATACATTCTTCTATGGAAGCTGATACGAACTACCTTGGAAAACGACCGGGGTGACGGACCCGGGTTGTGCTCAACGATCCGGGGGACACCGCCCTGCACGACTTGTATGGGAACATTATATACTCGACTGAGTGCCAGGATCTCTGGTTCTCCACCCCAAGTACCGGTATCTTTGATCGACATGCAGTACTGCTCAAATTGCTGTGGTGTCATGAGGCCTGCACTTGTTGCTCCAACACCATCTTCGCCAAATGCGGATGGCAGGAAAGGTAGGAAGTCATCTGGGTGAGTGTAGATAAAGTTCGATGCAGCAGCGCGGACGGTGACGTAGTTGGCTTGATTGGGAGGAAGTATATTAAGGAGGGCTAGCTGGTCCGCCACGGCAGAGAAAAGACAATGGCCATCTGGTGGTATCTGTTGACGAGCTTTTGGTTGGGTTCATTGATACTGACGAACGTCTTGCCTCACCTCGTGTGTCTGTACCCCAAGCTTGTCGCATGTTTCCTTTATTGATACTTCTTCTTCCTTTGCCTCTCTTTCTAGTCTTGCGTCTGCCACCGGATCAATTGGTGCGTGATTCTGAGCTAAGGCTGCTACCTTTCTCGCCTGCAGAATGTTAATGTGTGATTAACGAAGGGTCCGGAACAGATATTCACCTGTCGTGCTTCATGTCGGCTCTTACTATCCTGCTTCTTCTTGGACGATCGAGCATTGTCTTGAACTGTATTCTCTTTATGTTCTTGAATCTCCAATAACACGGTAGCTGATTCTTGCTGTACAGTCTGGTTCCGGGAGTCGAGTTCCGCAAGCAGGTCATCTACGAGTTGATCATTGTCCTCGGTTTGGGCCTGATCTGGCGTGCTGTTACGTGATGAAGAGACAAACTTCTTGATTTTGTTCTTTCTTGAACCTGCCATAGTTTCTTGCGGTACTGTCAGTGGAAGAGTGGAGCTTGCTGGTCACCGAAATCGATTACTCCAAGCAAGACCAAAGCGGGATTTGTGATCTAATCTTATCTACTGTTGACACTACAAAGACAGAAACTGCAAAAAATTACTGTATCAGATTTCGAATACCCTCCTACAGTACTGTGACTGTACAGTAAATAGTTGCCACTCGCCTTTCTAACATATCTTCTCATATCATGAGTGCACGGGAACTGTGGTTAAACTCAAAAGTAAACGTGTATGAGGCGTGCAACAAGTATGGAAAAGAAAAGGGTCACCGAATGCGTACGAGAGTCAAGTCTTCCCACGCTCGCCTCCTTCTCTCACTTCATCTCCCGTCCGAGTTGTCCAGTGAGTCGTCAAATCGACACCGTTCATCGTTTCGAGTGCCCACAGTTACACCCGCCTTTCGCTTCTTGTTGACACTGCAGTGCAAGACCACTGGATGTGCGGTGCTAGCACGTAGGACATATCGGGCAGAGCCGGCGAGGCTGGGAATCAGAATTGCGATCACGATATTCCCTCGATGCGTCGACTATATTGATGATGTCGAGGATAGGATAGCTGTTCACGCACGATGATCAACCGTGGGTTTCTTCAGCAGGTTTGGAAAAAGAAGTCAAGGCAACTATTTGAAAGAAGGTCGGGCAACTTACCGTTGGGCTTATTATACCGGCGTGAGGCAAGAGAAGCGAGCCTGCTTTCTACAACTATACTTAGGTCTACAAAGAATCTACGCTCACATTAACGTTGGTGGAGTCGTCCGATTAGAGAATAAACGCACGTTGCTATATCAATGAAGCGTATCATGAGATGAGGCCTAGGCTAGGCTCAAAAAAAATAAGCATAGCCATTACAGTTGACGTAGAATCAGAATTCGATAGATCAACAGATACGCTGTACTGTGAATGCTGTGATCATCTCAATATTAAAGTGCTGTATGACTTGCAGGTGCACTGCCACAATTGATCCAACTTATGGCGAGTTGTCCTTACTAACCGATTTCCCTCGGTTCACTCTATCTGATCAGCTTTCTATCCAAGCAGGCGATTTTTGCTGCAGCCAGAAACTCTAAAGCCCTTCATTTATATTGAGCACGCGACATACCACACCACCTCTGCCATCCTTCAAACATATGGACACTCCTCCGATGTCCCTGACTTGCGCTCAGTGCGCTCGAAAGTTGGGTGATCTCGTGGCACAACTCCCTGTCAATGACATCGAAGAAACATGGAAAGAAGTCGAGTTGACCGCCCAACAATTAGCAAATGGCCTTCGTGTTCGAGATGGTCCTGGTGAGAGTGACATGTTTACATCGCAGCTCAGGGGAAATTTATGCGTTACCGACAGATGATAATCACACGATGTTGGGAAAAACTTTGTTGCCTCAGAATCTCACTACTTTACTCAGCAGCGCGTTGAACGGTACGCTTATCCCGGATGCTAGTCGTACAGCGCCTGTCTTCGAGATTCTTCGTGTTGGCGCGAACCTTTGCGTGGAGCATGGTGATTTTCGTTTCTCAACCGCTTCTCGTAACAGTGTACTAAAAACGTGTTTAGACCAGAACCGGGGGCACCTCCTCGAGGCAGGTTTCCCCCAGGCCGTCGTATCTCTGCTTGAAGGCTACACAGACACTATTCCTGAGGAACCTCAGGTGGATCCGTTTCCCATGTCTATTGCACATCTACAGGTTGTGAAGACTGCTGTCGGAGTCTTGCTGAATGCTACGTTGACATATGGCATGTTGCATTCTTAAATTAATCATGGACAGATATTGACTTGTTCTCTAGAACCAGTGAGAAATCGTCTCATATCGCTGGAGGTTGCGAAGACGATTTTCCGGCTATCCACAGCCCTCTATCCTCCTGCCGCATGGATGAGAACCACCTCTAATTTTCATCTTCCTAACACATCGCCGACTGACATCACCTTTGACCGTATCGCCGAATCTTGGACCATAAGAGCCGGACTATCGAGTTGGGCAGGAAGGTTGATATCAGAACTTCAAGATGATGGTACAATTTTTTCCTGATGTCATGTTTAGGCCATTCTCAGGATTATTTTGCTCTAGTACACCCTCTGTTCTCCCAAGAAGTCTTACCATATCTCGTCCAATCACTTATCGCCTTCACCCCACCACTCCTGGCTGCGCCCCCTCCCCCTCACTTCGCTCAACCTTCTCAACTACGGACGACTCTCATCAATACAGATTTTGACCTTCTCTCAGAGTCATGCTCTCACCTCGAGTCATCAGCGCTTGACGTGGCGGACGTGCGCCTTTCGCTGGCACGCGGCTTTACATTTCCCTCGGAACATCATGACGTTCCCTGTTTTTCCGCGATGCTCGATTTTGTTGAGAAAGGAAAATATCCTCCATTGTGGTATGTCCAGTCCGAGAATGGTCTAGAGGGCGGGGACATCAGTAAGAAAGAGAAGGCTTTCGATGATTGCAAGGCTGCGGTAATCAAGGCTGTTGTAGAAGTCTCTGGAGACGATAGGAATCTCGATTTACTGTGGGACGACTCAGACGATGCGCAGCCAGGAGGAGAGTTTGTGTCACGAATGGTCGACTGGATCAGAGCTTTTGTCAGTGGCGAGACTTCTGGCAATGGGAGAGATGACCTTGTAATTTGTGCCACTTTATCTCTGGGTAACATAACACGTGGAGGTAAGTAACAGATAGTAATGTGGATGATTAGCTGACATTGGTTTAGAATCTCACTCAACAATTCTACTCTCTCAGCCACACGACATCGCCCGACTCCTCTCATCGGACGCTCTGCTCGCTCCGTCTACTGACATCAAACTGAAGCATGGTGTCATTGGCCTATTAAAGCACTTGGCACAGTCCTCATCTCAGATGCCATTCAATCGTGCAGCTCTCAGCGCCGCTGGTGTCATCCAGCTCATAATCAGGAGCGGCGTTTGGGATGACAGGAGCGATTTCATGCTTGAAATAGTCCAGGTGAATGCCATCGGTGCTATAAAGCATTTGTGCAACAACAGTGGTAAGCATTCATTTTTGACTTGCTTCTACGGCGATTCAAAACAATTGCCTCCTTGCAGCGGATAATTCTTGCAACTTTATACTGGAACCAGTGGATAGCCAAGACCCTCCTTCGACAGGTCTATCCCAGTTGCTTGCCCTTGTCAAGCGCTCCGACACAGTCGCGATCAAGAGCGAAGGTACACGGATCATCGTGAACCTGATCAGGTCGCTTTGGACGAACGAGCGTAGAGATGAACTAATCAGCGAGGAGGAGCTACGACTCAGACAACAGAAGCGGGCGAAAGCCATGGATGCCTTGCTCACTCCAGCGTGCGCAGAAGCGCTGGCTGCCCTTATCGGAAGAAGCGCCAAGCATCTCATCCTTATTAATGAGGGCGTAGTGGCATCAAGTCTATTGAGCATGCACCGCGACGGAGGTGAGCGAGGCGAATTCCCAATGTTGACTGAAAACTGACTAATGTTGTTTACATAGGTGCATTAGTTCTGAACGCTTTGACCACTCCACTGCCAGTAGAAGTGACGCCATCCTCAACGGGGTCCGCCGCAGCATCCACAACAGCTTCTACCAGCAGTGAAACGATGGACTCCCCGATCATCCTTTCTCCAACGGGCGCATCCAGTAAGATACCATCTGTTCGACATGCCCTTGATCAGCTCGTCGTCTCTTTAAAGAGCGAGTCCACTCCTGCCGAGGTCCGAACAAACATATGTGCGTTCTTTGGCCAGATCAGTAAACGTGGAACCGGAGACGGACTCCAGAGGCTGAAAGATGCCACAAGACCGATTCTCGAAGAGTTGGTTAGCGTTCACGGACAAAGTATGCTTGGGAGTGCTGCGAGGAAGGTGTTGGACGTGTGGATATCGGAGTGAACTGTGCATGGAATATGAATGGAATGACAGATGTTGTCAATGTATTTTTGTGTGTTTTCTAGACAGTATGAGACGTATATGAGTTGCGTTGTCTGAGAAATATTTGCACGATTGTTGGACAAGTATTGTAGACTAGCAGATTCAGATGCAGAGCCCTTGAAATAACCTTAGTACAAGCTGGTAGGGATGAAATCGTATCACTATCAGGAAGTCAGGGTGAGGGACGGCTGGCTTTCCTGTGTCGGTTTTAAACACGAAACAGGTACCTGTCGCTTCCTGGATGATGCCATGGATGTTTTTGCACCCTGTCCAGGTCTGCTTAAATTTTCATTTCCGCAGTGTTTGTTGTAATTAGTCACATTATCGCATAGTTGAGACGCATCAGGGGAGAGGTAAGTTGGGCAGATGAGATGTCGTGTGAGGCCAGGAATTAATTAATGTCTCGGGGAGAGGCCGAAAACCAGACCAGTAGGGTACGGCTGAAATACGATGGAATACGAGGCATGGAATACGAGGCATGGCATGTAATGGTTGGAATACGCGTGCGGGAGTGTTCAAATATATAGAGTCCTAAGAGCGAAGGGAAAGGCATGTGGGATTGATGTATTTCAATATGCATACGTGGGATTGTTTACTTTGGGCCTTGTAGAGGAGTCAGGGATAGGATGACGATTGATTTGTCACTTGCACCGCTACGATATATGATAAGACCCGTTGCTAAACGTTCTTGGTTCGGCGTCTGGTTCGGTTTCTGGATCGTCCAGGGGATGGAAGAACGGTTTGTTTGACTGATCAATGGCAAAGAATCGTAAAGCTCTTGGATTGTCATTCAGAAGAAAAAGACGTACCAGCGCCTGTCGAGTGGGGTGATGCTATATTTATCACCACGTACTGGCCAAGCGTATTGCCATTGAATACTACGCTTTCGCGACCGTAGTCAACTGGTTCTAGCGGTCTCGCTAACGGACCTTGCGAGGATGTTGACTCTGCCGGTTGGGCGGCGACATATTCTAGTTTGGTTACGGCTTATTCAGAAGATTAGTAGATGGCAAGTCGGATATGTGAAGAGCTCACTGGAACCATAACTGTTGCTCGAATTTATGTTGATCGTTACGCCTTCGGCGATGTAGTTATTTTGTATGACGATGGCATGGTTGGTTGGGTCTAGGGGTTGACCCGGTGAGGGTTTGTTATCAGCCATCATGGAAGTCTGACTGGAGGACAAGACTCAGTTCAAGTATGCTGAGGGTAGATACTGTTGCAATTGAAGATATTGTTGGGGTGCAGATAACGTTGGTACATGGTCGGTACATGCAGTTATATCTGCTCAGAAAATCGTGACTGCTGCATGGTCAAAACAAGCCTCAGAATGCATGGAAAGAATTACGCAAGTGTGCAAATTTCAGCAAGCACATGTATATCGACCACTGCACTCGAGTTGTTAATGTCGCAGTTATCCAAGATATTAAAAAGACACAAAAAAGACACGTAAACAGTATGTGACATCACCGGATCAAGAATTATAGTACCCTCCGGAGATTGGCAGAGAATACATGCATTTGTAAGCCGTCATCGAGAACTTCGCGGTCTGCATGCTTCGGGTCACGATAATATAGTCATCCGCACCCGAGCACCCCACGATAGTTGGCACTCTGATGGTGGGGAGGATATGTGAATCCCAGAGGTGCGTTTACGCGGTCACTGTAACAACAGTGGTCTCCAGGCTGTGGTCGCCTGATGATGTCGCATGTCCCTCGAGGTTCTCCTGGGTCAGGAAGGCGACGTGTTCCCCATAAGGTTATCGTGAGCCAAGAAGGCGACAGTGTACCCCACGAGGTTCTCGTAAGTCAAAAAGGCGTAGGTCTGAACCACGAGGGTTGCATGCATGATGCATATCACGAGTTCGGCACGTACCGGCGAGAGATTGTAGATATCACAGGTATTGCAGGGTTTGGCAGCGCCACGGGAGATCAAACGGAAAGAAGACATTGACAGTAATAAGTTCAGGCAGCAGTTTCGCATGCGAGAAGGAGTGTAGAGAAAACCATCACGAAAAGAACGGATACGACCCACGACATTGGCGTAAGTCGACAGGGTGAGGTGTACTGCACGAGTTTCCCATGAGTCAACAGGGAGAGGGTGTTCCCCGCGAGGTTTCCGTGAATCAAAACAGAGGGTGTTCCCCACGAAGTTTCCGTGAGGCGGCGTTATCCACGAGGTTTCCGTGAGTCAACACGGAGAGGGTGTTCCCCACGATATTTCCGTGAGGCGGCGTTATCCGCGAGGTTTCCGTGAGTCAACACGGAGAGGGTGTTCCCCACGAGGATTGCGTGCATCATGCATGTCACGAAGAGGGTCTAGCGCCTACCAGAGCATTACGAAGGCCCGAGGGTTGTTGCGCAAAATTTGGTAGCGTCATTGGAGGCAAAACGGGGAGAATGGTAACAGCGGCGAGCTCGAGTGGCAGCTTCATGGATCATAAGTGAGGAGTGTAGAGAATCGCTACGAAAAGAGCAGATATGATGCGCGACAGTGTAAACGACGTTGATTGTCATGGCACACTGCATTAGAGTGCAAGAGGCTCGAGGGAGATGGCGCCAGTGACGATGTTGTCGTGTTATCGAGGAAAAGTAGGCGCCCTGTAGTGGAAGTAGGCATGCGAGCAAGCGCCCTACACTGGAAGTAGGCCGATATTTAAGTTGTCGCAAGCGCCTATGTTTGACGCCAGCATGGCCGTTTTAAAGCTTCCAAATTTGGCCAACACATTGGCTTGGTCAAGGCCGATTAATTTGGCTACATAACACGATGAAAACTGCATACAGCAAGCACAGGTCTGACAGAACGTTGCCAACTTGAGTTCTGAAATTCCTGCATGTGATTGTGACTACAACCAATAGTATCGTGTAAAGCTTGAACATTTGAACCCTAGCCTCGACTGGCGTAATTTTATGGAGCAAGATGGAGCAAGATTAGCGTCGTTCCGAGACGCCATTTTTGTGTCCACGTGATAGCGGCCCTGGCCAAGCAACACGACTCGTGAAAGTGTTGGATATGCATGTGGACATCGGGGTGAACCACGATTGGAATACGAATAAAATGTCAGATGTACTACACAACTTACACCCATAGAAGGTTATGGTTAACATATCGTCAATATCGGTGCAATAAAACAGAATGATTTTACACATGGAGTCTACCACATGTCATGACCGTGACAATGCCTTTTGTGCCTCCTCACTTGCCTTCCGAGCACCTGCAAGCGCCGGCCGAGTGCCATGGCCCATCATTCCTGCGGCGTGAGGTCGCTTCCCCTGCTTGGCATTGTTCGCAGCTGCTACAACTCGCAAGAGGTTGCCGGCGCCTGAATGTTTCGTTGTCCGAAAAGTTCCAGGAGCTATCGCTCGTTCACGTTCAATGCGCTTAAGGAAAGGACTAGGTAAATTTTCTTCGTCAGAAAGGTCATATTCTGGGGGTACGGGAGGTATTGTCTTTGTGGTCGTACAAGCATTTGTAGACTCTGTGCGCGAGGTTGTTGACTTCGAGGGTCGTGATGATGATGCGAATCCTGTAGGATCGGAGGCAGATGCCGGTAGAGTCGCAGTTCTCCGGAGAGGTGCGCGTCGAACGGATCCTCGAATGGACGGCTTGCGTAGACGTGTGGGGGGGACAACATTCGGGTCTCTTGATGACGAGGCTGAGGCAGTCATCTCGGGACTTGTTCGTTCTCGTTTCGACGGGGAAGGCGGCAAGTCGGTATAACCCTCCCCGTCTTCTGCTTCGGAGCTCTCAGCCCCCTCGTCGAAATCAAATATCTTGGCAAACTCGATATTCACTTTTGGTGATTTGACGAAAAGATTGACGAGCTGAGCTGGAGTAGGTGTTGCCAACGGTTCACCAGTGTCTGTCAGGATGACACCTTTCATCGCTGAAAAGGGCACCACAGGTTTGACGGGACGGTTGATCGGCGTTTCGAGCGTCATGGTCGTGTTCATGAAGGAAACATCCTGCGACCGCCGTTGGGCAGACCGCAAGCGGCAGTCTTGAGTCATCTGCGTGAGAGGTGCAAGCAGGTTTTTCACTTCTTCTAGGGGTGTCTTGTCTTTGGGTCCTACAATTGACACAATCAGCAACCGGAAAGTGTGAAAAAACATGTAGTCTGAACCTTTAGCTTCGTTCGCAGCCTTCTCTTCTGCTGCTTTCAGCCTTACTTCTAGATCTTGCCTTGCTTCGTCCAGCTTGCTCTGCTCTGCCTCGAGCTCTTCTTCCCTCCCTCGAACCCAATTCACCCTGTCCTCTAGTTCCTTCATCATCCCTGCCCTTATCTCCTGCTCTCTTGTTGTCCACCACGCAAATAACTCCTGATCGCGCTGGCGCACATGTTGTTCAAGCTCTTCCTCACGCAGCGCCATCACTTCCTCCATACGTTTTCGCACATCACGCAGCCGTTGTTCTGAGAGGGCCTCTGCCTGACCCAAGAGCTCGCGGAGTCGAATAATTTCGTGATCCTTTTCAGATACAATGGATGTTAGCCGTGCTTCCCGTTCTGCGAGGGCTGCCTCGCGGGCAGCGACTTCCCGCTCTTTCGTAACAACCGCTACTTTGTGTGATTTTACTGTAGTGAGCCTGTAAAAGCCATTTAGAGTGATCCGTAAGTCCTGCAACAAAAACTAACATCTTTTCAGTCTCTGAAACCTTGAAAACGAGCTCCAAGCGCTCGTGCTGGAGGAGCTGAGCTGCCGAAGGTCTCATCGCGGGCTGCAAAGAAATGTTGAATAAGTAATAGAACAGACAAGGACCGTAGTGTGCACCCCCGTATGATATGATTACTTACGTTAAGGTTCAACATTGCTTTGATGACACTTGACAGCGCCTGGCTGTACCCTTTCGGCAAGGGTGGTATTCGGCCGTTCCTACACGAGCGGGAGTTCAAATTTTTCTGCCGTGCGGGAGTGAGGCAATCCACAACTGACCGTATAAATATGCTCAACTCAGCGTGAGTCTTGGCTTCGTGGAATGGCGGCTTCAGGGCGCAAAGCTCGTATATGAGACAGCCCAAAGACCAGATATCAGACTTGGAATCGTAGGCTCGTTCTTGCATCAGCTCAGGAGACATATAATATGGTGTCTGGTCTCCTGAATTAAGTCATGAAAGGGTCCTAGTCAAATAGCTTACCCCGACGTATGTGTTCGCAAAGTTTGCTTGGGACAGCGCTTTTGACAAACCAAAGTCACCAAGCTTCACGATATTTGATTGGTCCAGAAAGACTGCGGATGAAAGGGTGATGTGAAGTAAGAAATGATCTTAAAATGACATACCATTATCTGGCTTGATGTCTCGGTGTAAAATCTGCGGCCGCTTGGTATCACCTTCAGACGTGCCACCACCTATTCGTCCATGGCTACCAGGGTGATGACAATAATGAAGCGCAAGCAAAATTTGCATGAAGTAGTTCCAAATCGTGTCCTCTGGCACGGGTCGGTTGTGCTTTTGTGCCTGCTTTATGACAGTAGATAAATCCCCTCCGCCACAGTACTCCATGAGGATGTACAGGATGCCTGCATCTCGGTCAACGTGACGGTCGTGATATCGTACAATATGCTCGTGGTGCAGATCTTTCAAGATATTACTGAACAGCGATGAGTTGGTGCAGCGGAAATGAACTTGAACACTGACACTTCAGCAACAATTTGTTTTCTATCGCGGTCGCTCATTCTCTCAAAGTTGAGCTCCTTTCTTGCAAGAATCTACCACAAAATATCAATTCTGACCTAGCGAAGTAGGGGTAACACCTGCAGACTTACCTGGCCATCCGACTTCCTTCTGACTTTACGAATAATTCCGAATGAACCATTGCCGATAATATCCAGAGGCTCGTACAGTTCTAGAAAGCTGCTCATGATGTTGCACAAAGTGTGCGGTGAGGGTAGTGGTATGATAAAACAACAAACTTTACAAGACTCAGTCGAAATATAAATTTGCCAAAAGGCGCGAGTGGGACTGCCACAACCTAAGTTAAGTTTGAACATGTCACGCGTATGGGTTATATTCGTCATGTGACCGTGATTTTTGTCGTGTTGACCGTCGACTTGACTTCATCGTATTGATTCGGATTGACGGTCCCGGTCTAAACTCTATTGACAACATCCACAATTTACATCTGATATACATCGTACATGCACCAAACGTGGAGCTCTAGAGGCTGGCAATACCACGCGCGCTCGGAAAAAGCTTACTAGTAGATTGTAAGTCATATATTTCTCAAAAAATGCAGCGCTGGACAATTCTCAGAGAGTGCTAGGTTGACCCATGTTAAACTTGCTGTACATTAAAAGCTTGTTTCACATTAATCCATCTCTCAACGTCTGTTGACATCTCATTCGGCCGCGTGTGATTCATATCTAAACTGCACCATGCAATCGACTACCACTCATGAGTTATCTAGCCCTCCACCTTTGGTTCCTTTCTCCTCGTATCATGGCTAGTGATGGTCTTTCCGCTATGATGCACACGTCTCCGTAGAGGTTTCCCATCATCACCTCTCGACCACCCGCAACATAATGCGAGTGAAAACTCCATGCAGAAGGCCTTGTGCTAACCAACATGATATCTGTTGCATCTTTGCCTTCCATCATGTTTCCGTCTGACTTGGCCCTTCTTCTATCCGGCTCACCACGCGCCCCTACGAAACGAACAATTTCAGGATTCCCCAATGTTTCCGACAAGCAGTGGACCTCGTCGTGGCTGGAAAGATCAAGTATATGATCCGCCAAGAAACTGAATTCCGTCCATCCAACATTTCGATACAGAATACGGACTGACCACGGGATGGAAAGGGAGTTCAAAACGCATGCGATCATTGCATCTCTGCCCTTTAGGTGGCTGCCGATATCGACCACAGACCTAGACGTAGACATGTACTGATTGTGAAGGCCAAATGCCAGGTATCCGCCCTGAGGCAAAACACCTGGATCTAAAAGCAATTCAGTGATGCCTGTTGTCAGCGAGTTTACGTCGTAAACACCCTTTCTCTCAAGGGTGGCGAGTGGAATGTCATTATCGGTTGGAAAGTGTAGGCGATATGTAAGTATCACACGATGCCCTGACTTGATTTTTCTGACTGCAAACTGCACGTCGTCGTAGAACGCAATAAATGCCACAGATGTCTGTGTCGTCCTTGCGAACAGTTCTGTGAAATCAATGGTCCACTCGTGATGACCCTGGCGAAGGAGTAAGGCTCCACCTTCGATGTCCGTTGGGAATACAACTAAAACAGTTGCAAATCCTTTAGAGATCGCCTTGTTTGTGCACGGGTTGGTGGACTCTATCCGATGGACGACTGCAGATGAAAGGCCTGTAATAGTGAATTATGAGGCATCTCAGTTTTTTGAAAATCCTTTGCCACGAACCAAAAACATCGCAGAACTCGTCGTGGCTGAGGGAAAACATTCGTGACTCCTCATGGCTCTTGATGAGCTGGTACTCGTAGAGACAGACATCTAATAGATTAGGGTGACCAGTTGAGCCCTCTTGAGTTGCGGGGAAGACTGGCGAAAATGTTTCATGACACTCTGCATCTGGTAATGTACGCTATTTTCAGTGTTTGTTACAATAAAACATAATAACTAACCATAAATATTCAGGTGCTGGACAAGGAGTTGTAATGGTCGCTTGCTATTACCGCCTTCAAGTAATTCACTTCGAATGGCCTCAGTGAGACGGCAATGCTCCGCGTCAAATGTGGTGGCAATTTCGATTGCGTCGAGCTGTGCTGGAGTAAAACGAGAGTTATTTGCTGTCGGAGACTGAGCACGACAGTAGCACGTTAAATAGCGGAGTTCTTCAGATGTTGCTGACAGTAAGTTCATTTTTCTGTTGGAAAAAAAATAACTTCAACTTTTCATCTTATGTAGCGCGCGGATGTGCGAGTCATACCCCGCGTGATCATCAGCGCCCGTACTGTAAAACAGGATGCATTTATCTGGTGTGGAAAGAAGCGTTCCGCAACAATATGATGGTCTGGGCTTCATGGAAGCTCGAACGTTGTCCAACTTCCCCATGGTGATTTCTCCATTCAAAGACCCAAAATATTTAACATATTATGATACGAATAGAAGACACGGTGAGTCAATATTTCGACGTAATTTTTTTGCAATAAGAAGCGCGCTACATGACCTGACTCATTCCTTGATCAAACCTTCGTCAACGTAAGGTCCCAAAGGGGCCCACGCACTTTAAGCTTGAGAGTCATTTAGTGAGTCAGTGATTGGTCGAAAGTCCCAATTTGACAAGTGACGAGAAAGCTGCTTTCTGAGCGCGCCTAAATTTCATATCCGAAGCTCGTACTAATACAGGACCTTCGCAGGGACCTCCGCAAGTAGGCAAATATCGCCATACAGGTTTCCCATCATTGCCTCGTTCCCGTATGCAAGGTATTGAGAATGCACGTTTGTGACGGAAGGCATCTCTGTCATTTGGATGATGTCAACAACATCTTCCGAATATTTGGAGTAATCGCCGGCCCGCTTCTCGTCGTCATTCCCAAATTCATCAACAAACCGAACGAATTCAGCTCCTAGACCCAATTTTTCACCAGCGCCCCAGTGACTCCACACGAGGTCTTTCTGGGATAGATCCAATATGAACTTATGAAGCACGAACGTCTGTTCCGAATGAGACACACTGTCTCGATATAGAACGCGAAGAGACCATGACAGATGAAGCTTATTCAGGACGCGCGTGATAATCGCATCCGAACCCTTCAAGCATGACCTGAGAGTGTCCACTCTCATCTCTGACGATACCGGGTACTGATGGCGAAGTCCGAACCCGAGATAACCACCGTTAGGCAACACCTTGGGATCATTCACGAATTCGGCCAGGGCAGTTTCCAAGGACGGTTCAAAAGGGCCGGGTGCCCAGATCATAGTAGCTGATGGGCTGTCCCCGCTAGACGCAACGTAGAGTTTGTAACTCAACGTCAGGCGGTGACCGGATGTGATTGGGTCAATCTCACGTTGGACCTCCTTGAAGTACGCTGCATAACCAACGAGAGGGATCTGTGCTTCTGACAGCATTGTTGCAAAGTCGACACGGCACTCATTTTCGTTGTTGCGTAGACTGCATATCCCTCCGGTATGCGGAGTTGGGAACACAATGTCAAGGAAACCGAATATCTTGTCGCTGTTCGTAGCATTCTTGTGTGGTCCGATATAATTGCTCGCACCTAAACATAACGAAAATTAGTTTCAATATGTACGATATACGAACGTTCGCTAACCATAGATATTCAATTCATATAATTCGGATCTAATGTCCCGCCCAACGGCCATGCCCTCCAGTAACGACTGGCCCACAGCATCAACCAATCCAGTGTTTTCCAAGCTAAATTGAGTGGCGAATGCGGTGGCGTCTAACCTGCCGGCCCTGAGTTTCTCAGAAACTTCTCCGTCATCATGACTATATGCTGCAGGCTGACAAGCTTCATGCAGAGACTCGAGCTGGTTCTGCGTAGGGAACAGCAGATTGATTTTTCTAAATAGTTTTTAGCTCGTAGCCACTGGCGAATAATGAATGGCATACCGTACACCGCTTGTCGCCGTACTATAAAAGAGCGTAGATTGCTCGACAGCAACTTCGCACGTTCCACTGCAATATGGAGGACGGACATTTAGCGTTGCGCGGATGCGAGCCAGACCATCAGACATACTATGAATCGTAACGGACAGATAGCTCGGAGTCCCTATTAAATATTTTATCTCATCCTCATCGTACCAGAATCAAATTCAGGTCTGTATGGAGAAGATATCATTATCAACGGAGAAAACTGCAAATCGGAGTGTCTAATGGTGCTACATCAAGATCACGTACTTGTATATTCCCTGACTCACACACCTATACATGAGTCAGTCCCTATCCTCTTAACACGTTTTCTTAAAGTTTGCTTTTCTAATACATAATTGCCTTGATGCAATATCAGCACGTGAAGATGCGGAGTTTGAGATCGAGATCTAGCAGACGGGTTGCTTTCTGATGGTGAAGTGAGTCAATTCCTGTAATCTAGACAGCCAACGAAGCGATCCAGAACGTCCAATAGACGCTTGCGTCGGTCTTTCGTATCAAAGACACTAGCATGATCCAAGTCAGGATCGAAGAGCATTTCTAGTGTATCCGTAGCCCAGTATTCCGAAGGCGTTGGTTCCTCTGTCAAATATTTTCTGACTTGTTCCGAGTTTACGATCTGATCCTTTCCGCTCAGCCATACAGCGACGGGTCTTCCCACAAGATCTTCTTTCCACAGTACATTTTCTGACCAAAAGAAGTGCCGGGACAAAGTCCGCGAGATATCCGGGTCCCTAGATGCGAAATACCAAAGCTGTAACTCGTTAGCAGAACGAGGTTGTCGGTAGAGGAAATTGAAGGCGACATCGGGAAGATGGAGAAGAAATGGTATCGGATCAACGAAAAGTATCGCTGCAACGCGAGGGGAAAAGTGGGAGTGGAGCATCTGCGTAGTGATGACTGTCCCATAAGAGTGCGACAAGACAACAACACGATCGAGTCCGAGATCATCCAGAATCTGGGATATAGCGGCACAAGTGGCCGAGCTTGAGAGTGGAGATGAGGTGATGTGCATGCTGATGGAAAGGAATTCAATTGCCAAAATTCCAATATCTGGATGTACAGCAATGAACTCCTCGAAGAAAGGCGTGTATGGGTATAAACCAATCTGCAGAAACATTAGAATCATCCACATGAACACCTTAAGAACTCACTCCAATGCCGTGTATGAAAAGGACGGGCAGTTTCGTTCTTGATCGGTGAGGACGATACCAGTATGGCAACTTGACTACCGGCGATCTTCGCGAGATGAGACAACATGGGCGCATTGGAAACGACGTCATGCAGTTGCCGTCATCATAGTGTTGGAATCCCTGGCGCCAAAGTCTGAACGATGAAAATAGATCCACCAGACCCACAACCTGAATAATCGTAGGTCTTTGAGGTTCATCATGCTCGGATGATTACTTACCAAATACCAGATCAATGGCCGGTGCAACATCGACACACTGTCGAGCGTGGGTCGCATGCATCGAGCCCCAGTGTTATATCCAGGGGCCAATTTTCTATCAAGAATAACTTCTATCATCGAGAGATATTCCTCTATTTCTTCCTCCCATTCCACTAGACAGGTGTCCCTTGTTGCAGAGAACAAAGCCCAGAGGAGCCAGTCCACAACGTTTTCCCTCTTAAACTCCGCTGAAAAAAACCATCCAGAGATATAATCTGAGGTTGCCATATAACTCGAACACCGCTGAAATAGCATCCGCCGATATTCGCGAGTGTGAATGGTTGGGTGCACTGCAGGCTAGAGGAGTTTCTTGAGACGTCATGCTTGCCGGGGATACAGATAAATCCATGCCTTCTGTAACAACCACCGTCTAGGCAGGTAGACCAATGTATAAAAAAATATCTCCAATAGAGCGTACCTTCCCAATGACGTCTGCCATCTGGTACCTGGTTGAGCAACGACAAGATATGCAACGTACAGAAAGCTAATCGGTGCCACCAGCCGAAGAAGCCCTATACTGGTGACTATAAAGACATATTCAGGCAGACTTTTGCCAATCATTTACGTTGGCTAACAAAAAATCTTGGAGATTTGGAAGGGACGGGTTGAAGTTATCGAGTTACACTCTAATATTATAGAGTCCTCAGCGGGTGACTTAGACAGAGTCTAGGGGAGGCCACCTCATTTAAGTAATGCTTCCATTGACTATTAATTTCTCACGGTTACACCCATCAGCGGGCGTCGCCGAAAAGTTTCCCTTGCTTTCCACCATCATCCAACGGCGACGTCGACGAAATGGCAAAGAAAAAGAATAAACAGGTGGGTATGCAGCTTCTTTCTATATATGCTGATTAAAGACTCTTTTAGATCATCCGCCCATGGTGCTGGTACTGTGAAAGGGAGTTTGAAGATGAGAAAGGTACTTTTTCTAATACGTCTGGAAGATGGAATCTCATATACACGGACATTCAGTTCTCATGCAACACCAAAAGGCCAAACATTTCAAATGCAACATGTGTCCTCGCCGATTGAACACTGCCGGCGGTCTGGCCGTGCATATTCAACAAGTTCATAAACTAGAACCAGAGAAGTGCCTCAAAATCCATCCATATCTAGTTCGTTTTGTTGACTTTGTTTTGTTCAGCCTTCCACGGATTGAGAACGCTATGCCAGGACGTGATGGGTATGAAGTGGAGATTTTCGGAATGGAGGGCATTCCTGCACCTGATGTTGCAGACTATAAGCGCCGCAAGGAAATCGAACTTGGCTTAGCTGCAGGTTCTATATCTCAGCCTCAGCCTAAGAGACCTAAGATTGAAAAGAGGCCTTTGTCGGAGGACGAACTCAAGGCTCAGTTAGAGGCCCATAAGGCCTTGATGGGCGGTAGCAGCGATAATCCTCCTGCTCTTCCTGCAGCTGACAATAGTGCAAGCGGGGTATACGGTGCTCCTCCACAAGCATATGCTGCCCCTCCTACTCCAACTCCGGGCCTTCCACCGCTAGGGATGCCTCCTGGTATGGGACCAGGTGCGCCTCCTCCATTCTTTCCGGGAGGGCCACCCCCTGCCGGCGCTTTACCGCCTTTTCCGCCTTTCCCTGGCATGCCCGGTTTCCTTCCAGGGTAAATCGAGTTTTTCTCTGCATTAAATTGTGTTGATCTGTTATATAGACATCCACCACCTGGCTTCCCTATGCCTCCTCCTGGTCTCATGCCTCCACCGGGTATGCTTCCCCCAGGTGCGCCACCTTTTCCTCCCGGAAGTGTTCGGCCACCATTCCCTCCACCACCTTCTTTTGTTCCCGCTGGTTCAGCATCACCGTTCCCACCAGTTACACCAGGGATTGGATCTGGTGCTCCGCCGCCGCCATCGGCTGCTGCTATGGGACCACCCGCTGCAACCGCAGCGCCACCTCCTTTGACCTTGCCAAATTCAGCCCTCGAACAGAAGTATGCGCCTTTCAAGAAACCGACAGAACTCAAATATGCAAACCCGAACTTTTCCCCTGTGAGTTGATGTAAAATTTCTCCCACACCCTATAACTAATGAGGCGTATCGTAGGAAGAGAAACGGGCTCACACTAAAAAGTACTATGTTGCTCGAGACTCGACGAATATGCCGCTATCTGGCATTGACTCTTCTGCACTTTCAGCTGAAGAGACGAGAGGGAAGAAAAGGGCACGAGCAGAGGATTTCCTCTAGTGGTCAGGACTATACTTTGCGTTATGCTTGATCCAATGACATCGAGGCAGACGGTTGTTACAGCGCAGGCAACCCAAGGAAGAGGGCTATTTGATGGAGACTCACCAGTCCGTCCCATCCATCTACTTCTTTCCGCTCATAGATTTTTGGCACTCATCACCTCCTTATACTCATGTCACATTGCACAGCGCGATGTTTTGCTGCGATTTCTTCCATCAAGCCATGCGGTGCGGACTTCTTCCTTGCCTTGAGTTTCTATATCGCCAGAACGTATTTTACTGTGTATTACGGTCGGTCTTTTCTCTTCTGTTATAATATTCTTGTTGTGCAAACGGTATGTCTATCGAAGGTTGGTTTTATAGCGTGAATGGTATTCCGTACAAACATGATCACTTGACCCCACAAGGTGTCGCTGACGCTAGCACGAACCTATACCATGAGGCATAAAACGTTGACAGTCTGATTCAAGTTGAGACATGGTTCTCGAGTATGCTGTTGGTTACTGTGCTATACACTGCAGCTATGCACCTGCTGACTGGGCGAATCATAGGTTGCGCAAAGACTGGCCTGGCGCCTCAAGTGTGTCCGCACGTCTACATAACGTAAGAACCGTACGTCCTCAAATGGTTGGATATTATATTACTCACCCGCACCATGTCATTTTGACCGAGTAGGAACAGGCAAGTACCTGGAGATATAGATAACATACCAAAAGCTACATCGTTGTAAATCACACATCTGCTACAGTAGATCTCCAATATTACTATGCTCTAAAAGATCCAAGACCGACCGCGCCAATTTCGCCGCCTCCTTGTCGTCATCAACGTGTATGCGATGGTGGCCCCCAGGGCTCATGCTTATGACACCCCCAGTCCAGTCACACATGTGCCGCAGCGTCGAGGTAATCCCTGCTTCGTTGAGCTCGTGCTTCCGACGAATGTTAGACTGGACGAGGGAAAATATGCAGGAGATCAGGGGACAACGTGTGTCGGACTTGGCATCGGTCATGCAGTCGTGCATGGCGTGGATGATGTGTGCGTGCGCGAAGATGAAGTCCTGTTGTTCTCGCGAGCCATTTGCGATGTTCGCCAAAAAGCATGCAGTCTGTTCATCCGCTGTGTTAGTGAAGATTGCCAAGCGGAATAAAGTTGAGAATTACATGATGGGTCACATCTTCGTTAGAGGATTCTAGGCCAGAAGTAATACAATTGGCGAGAGTTTCCTTATCGATAGATTCAAATACGTAGTCCACCCCTTCTTCGTCTTCTGCAAGGTTGCGCAGAATACTCATGGCTTGTTCTTGAATTTCAGTATTGGAATCGTTACACAGCCTGTGGAACAGATGTTAAGACGGTCTACCAGCAGCACAGAAGTTGAAACGAACATGACGAGCCGGGGCCAGCATAGATGTGTCATTACCGTCTGTCTTGTGCTGGGATCGCTTTTCCGGAGGGCATTCCTCATTGCCCACAAAGCACCAACTCTCATATTTATGTCGTCAGAAGCAAGTAGTTGCATCAGTCGCGGAAGGAGCCCTTGGTCCAATAGTTTCTGAGGAAAGAATCGCTCGGAAACAGGTCTCTGGAAGAAATGTCGGACGCACCGGCCTTAGCGGTGAGAAATCGTTCACCAAGTTGCAAATAGTATTCAAAGCTGCATATGTCACTCTTGGATCCTCGTCTTCTTTCTTAAATATCGCAAAGAGCTCCATTCCAATTTTGCTGTCCACGATATTTGTGCGGATGATAGAAACTGCACGACTAAGTGCGCGTAGGCACGTGCATGCTGCGTGGCGGATACCAATGTTCTTGTGTGACAAGGAGACTTGTATCGCGGGGACGATGTGGAGATCATCTGCAACTTCCCGGCGAATGTTATTATCAAAGAGCGAGATTGCTGCAATCACAGTCAACGTCGCCTGTAATATGAAAATATGTAAGCACATCCTGATGAAAAGATGGCACTCACTTCTCTGAGGGCAAGGATGCTCTCAGGCTCGTCTTCTTCCCATTCCGACGTCCTTTCAAGTGGAGTGATGTGCTTCGCCAATAAAACTACCTTTTCCAATGTTCCGCGTTCATAGACCTCTCGGCACAAATCTCTATCGTCTTTCACCAGATGATCTGATGCGAAATCAGATGACTGCTTGAGACAAGAGTGATGTTCTCCTACAGAGAGTGTAGCATGTTTTAATCTTGTTCTGTGTAGTTTCAGACGACGAAGAGAGCACCCGGTTGATGACATGAATAACATTCAGAGCAGCAGAATAATCTATCGATCCTGGATGGTGGCTTGCATTGGCTCGAAGAACGTGAGCAGCACTGAGGGTGGTCAACATTGAATGAAGGGTCTGATCAAACTGAACACATACCACAGAGATGCAGTAAGCTGCACATCAGTCGATCTACTTTTCGTCAAATTTAAAACGATGTTCAAGGGGGGGTCAACTCATGCCAGAATATCACATTTGGTCCTAATCAAATATTGACAATCGTGCTTACCTATGTCAGGCCAGGCTCTTGCGAGTGTGCTCGCGACCACAGTATTTTCCATTGCCAAGGATGATATTGCGCTGAGCGCGGCTTCTTGTAACTTTGAGGTATCAGATTCACTTGCTTCTGATAAATAATGGAATAACCTTTATGTCCTTCTTTTGAAGGAAATTGACCAGAAGCCGGACTACCCATCCACCTTGTCTGGCTGGTGAACTGCAATTTACCATTTCCTTTTTTTCCCAACCGCGTCTGCCCTTAATCTCTTTGGAGCGTTCAGCAGGAGGCAGCCATTCTATGACGGCGTTCCGATGAGCATCTGAGCGGACAGTTGTACTGATCAGCTGTGCAATAGCAATGTTTGTTTGAGATGAAGGATCAGCCAGGAGTGGGAGAAATATATTGAGGCAATCAAACTTGGATCCTATTAACATGAGCACACCTTGACTAAAGGAATTCAAGTTACCTCGAAAAGATAGCTCAGTGCGACCTTGGCTTCACTCCGCAAATCGGGGCTCCATGTTCGAAGACCAAGTTGAGATGGACCAACGACTTCAGCAATGGCCGTGGACAACACTCGTAAACCCCGCGCTAATGCAGATTTTAGTTGCACAGGATCGTGGGGTTTCATGTTTGACAGCGCAAAGAGGAACGCATGAAGAGCATTCGCGTGGATCAAGCTAACTAGAGCGACCTCTGAACCTGGAATGAACTGTTGGTCTTTGAACAAGAGACTATCATATGGATACATGCCATAGGAGATAGAAGCAATCACATGGGCGGATTCGATACGAATGTCATCATGAGACCCTTGAGTATCAACATAGGACGTTGAAGGGTGCTTGATGCAGTTGACAAGCCTAGCCAGATGACCATGAGCTCTGTATCATGCATAAGGTGGTGTCACGTACAAATGAATGAGCGCTGTATCCTGAGCAAGGGCTAGTTTGGCGGCGGGATTGCCGATGACTGAATTTTTCAATGTCTTGAGGGTGCTGGTGGTGATGGTTCGCACTGTCATCCGTTTAGACTGCGTCGATGCAGTATGAGCAGTTGATGGTGATATTGAATCAAAGCCTACTGTTTAACTCAGGATGCTAATACCGTTGAGGCACTGCGACCAGTGAGTAATTTGCCACACGAGCCCGGCTTCCGACTGTCAGATGCCGTTCTGGCTTCGCCGGACCTGCCGATGCGGTGCCGCACTTCATTGACATCGCTGTCACCTCCTTGGTCTCAAACCACACCATTCACTTTCTATGGCGTCCACCCTGTCAGCTGAGGATTTATTGCGCTCAGCGACACAAGGATTTGATCACCTCTTTGCAAATGATATCGATGCAGCCCAGAAGGTGTTTGAATCTGAGGACGCTCCCTTCCACTTATTAGGACTTGGCGTTGTCGCATTTTTGCAGGCAGCCCTTGGTATGGAGGTTGGTTGATTACTTAGTATATCATCTCTAGACATGACTGATTTTTGCAGACCGGTCTAATGGACGAAGCTACTCGCTGCCTTACAGCTTCGGAAGCAGGCGCCAAGAAACAAGCACGGGCGGCAAAATCATTACCCTCGGTCCATCGATTCGATGCTGGAATGGAGTGGGAAGTCATGCATGCCGATGCTGTCGTTCTGCTTGGCCTGACTCATGCACTGAGGTATGTTTGACCATATTAATGCATGCTCGCTTCTTATATTCGGTTACAGCGAGTCATACCGGGGCTACCTGCAGTGTGTGTGAGTCCTATTTCATATGTGTGTCCTGCTTGCAGCCAATGCTTTTACAGGTATGAACTTAACAGGCGAGTTTTGGAATCGAGACGTGCTATGTATGACTAATGTCAGAATAGTGCCCATTCCAAATTTAACAAGTGCGTTGTCATAAGTCATCCATACACCGTACACGTTCATTGACTGTCATCAGACTCTTCAAGACTGTTTACCCGAATGGTCTCCAGTCCTATGCAACTCCCGCAACAACCCCTCTACCATCGCGTAGAGGCTCTGATAGAAGTTTGCGTTCTTCAGCAATACAATCTAAGCCAACTACCGCGTCTAAGTCAGGCTTCTTTAGCAGGTGGTTCGCTCCGCCGGCTTCAGTCGCCGCCCCAGGGACAATCACAAATCCGCCAAGCGGGCCCGTCGAGGAACTCGTATTGTCCGGAACTGCGTTCGGTACCTTTTTTCACACCTCTGTGTTATCGTATTGAATTCAAGGTTGTCAGGATATGGGTTGTTTAACCTAGTGCTTTCTCTTCTACCTGCAAAGATTAGGTATGTTGCTAACTGTCCGAGTAACATCCCCTTGACGCCGCTTCAGGAATGTTGTCGGCTTTTTTGGCTTCAATCACGATCGCATGCTAGCTCTACAGGCTCTTGCCGTTTCTGCCGCAAGGAATGATATTCATTCCGTGTTTGCTGGGTACGTCCCCTCGGTAGCTATCGATGCCTATTGTATTGATCAAATTAAAGGTTGGTTCTTATGACCTACCACGGGGTTGTTCTTCTTCTTTCTGGGTATCAGGCCGACGAGGCGCACATTATCAAACAGTATAAGGCAATAGTTTCAAGGTCAGTATTTTTCTCCCTCAGTTCATTCAATTAAGGCATCGCAAATCAGAGTAGATGGCCGATACCCTGATGGTTCCTTGTGGATTCTGAATAAGGTATGTTTTATTCAACGTAAATGCTCTCTCATTCTTATTCCCTATCAGGCAAAGATACAGCGCATGACATATGATACCGAAGGCGCGATTGAGACCTTGAGGGATGGCTTGAAGCCTGAGAGGAAAAAATCGTTCCCTCAGGCTGACACATTGGTATGCATCATGATTGTGACGGCAATTTTCCTGTCTTTAACCTCTGTTTCTACTGTCTCCAGCTCACATTTGAGTTGGCCTGGACGCTCCTTTCGCACCGTCGCTATGAAGAAACGGCAAAGCAATTCCTGGACATTACTAAACTCAATAGCTGGTTCCCTATCTTTTCTTTCTTCGCATACCTTCGAACTAACCTATCAGTCACGCAGGAGTCACGCGACATACTACTTCATTGCAGCTGGTGCGCCAATAGTTACATTATTCTAAACATAATATTTACCATTGCCTTACTAGGCTGCTATTTCTCATTGAAAGATTACAATAGAGCTCAGAAGCTTCTGGACAAAATTTCCGACCAGCTCGACAAACGGAAGCTTTCAGGTAGAGATATGCCAACAGAAACCTTCATTAAGAAAAAGCGTTCGTCGTCCTCTGAACTAATCCTTTGACGTTCAATGAACCTCACATTGGAATAGTGGCTTTCTACAAGACAAAGCAGGCTCGCCTTGGAGGAGATGAGAATCGATTTGTGGAGGCTATAAGGATCAGTCCCGCAGAAGGTTCGTTTCACGTCGCGTTTCTTTTATGTTTTTTTACTATTTCATTTGCAACAGAAATTGCGATTTGTGCGTATTTAAAAGATGACTTCAGCGAGAAACATTGACTTGATCTTACATAGTCTGGAATACCCACGCACGTATTGAGAGCTCCATCGCCATAGCGCATATCCAGGAGTGGTCCTCGCTGACCCCAGCTATCACTAATATCGAGAGCAAGTATCTGGCGACATCAGTTGCAAAGACTGAAAACGATGACCTCGATACTGTTGACGAGCTTGCAATACGCTCACTCCTCCTCGGCATCGTCCATCGCACCCTCGCAGAGTATACGGCTGCGCGCGCATTCCTCCTCGATGCGCTAAAGAGGGCCCCTGATGTCGAAATCAGCTCATGGGTTGGGGGTGTCTCCGCCTTCGAGCTCGCCGTGCTCGATTTGAAGGAGGCAGAAGTGAAGGGAACAAACATGAACCCGGAGGAAGCCATGACGATGTGGGAAGGCGTGCTCGCCGGCGCCAGCGAGAAACTAGACCAAGCATATGCAATGTCCACAAAGCAGATGGACCTGTCGTCGAGGCTTGATAGCCGAATTGTCATGCTCAGGGATGAGATTTTCGACAAGCGTGGATTGCTCGGGCTTCCTGCGTGAGACAAGACAGCGTTGTACAATACGCATACACTATCGATGTTTTATGATACGCATTTTGGACTCTGCACTTAGTTGATATGCATCGTGTTATCTAAATTCCCTTGAATGGCCCCCGACTCTGGCGTCGTGATCGTTTCACAGACCTCCATCCCAATGTCCATAGCATAGAAACTAAAGCAAATGGAGGGAAAAGCCAACTGAACCTCCACGACCACCCAGCTATCCGTTCTAGCTTCACAAGACACAGACGAACTTGCTGTTCCAGATCCTGCACGGTGCCAGAATTATCAAGGACGATATCGGCATACTCTACTTTCTGCGCTATAGGAAGCTGCGAATTAAGGCGTGCTGAAGCATCTTCGCGAGACGAATTGTCGCGCGTCATGAGCCTCTGCAGCTGAATGTCTGCTGAACTACGATGGGTCGTAGCTGTGGATGAGACGCAAAGGTATCAGAGAGAAACATACCAATACACCACGACCACTTTCCCCATCCATTTCCACAGCCCTCCTTCTATCAGAAGAGGGACGTCCACAACACATAGTTTCTCTCCTCTCAACCAGCACAAAAACACATTCCAGAGAATGGCGCGCGAAACAGCAGGATGAATGATGGAATTCAATTTCTTCCGCTTCACCTCGTTATTAAAGATAATGGCACCGAGTTTCTTTCTGTCAAGGGTGCCATCTGGAAACAACACTTCAGAGCCAAAGCTTGCGACGATTTGTGTGAGCCCCTTTGTTCCCGGTTGCACTACCTCCCGTGCGAGGACGTCCGCGTCGATGACGGGTATCTGCCGGGACTTGAAGAGGGTGGACACAGTTGACTTGCCCGTTGCGATACCCCCGGTGAGACCGACAACTGAAATTCGTTCAGAACTCAGCGGGGACATTCATATGGAGACAAAATACCCAACATTGTAGACCCTGGGTAGCAAGGTGCTTAGGTGACCGCGTTAAATCTAAGCTTGAAGTGGCAGCTGGCTTGTGCATCGGTCGCCACGTGACGTGTGCTACAAGCAAATGGCGGCCGAATATAAAATTTAAATTCATTCATTAACATTCATGTGTAAATTATGGTTAGAATGAAATATTCTTTCTTTCTGCCATCTTACGACTCGAGCTCTCGCTTGATGTTGACTGGATCGTACGACAAACCTTAATACAATAATTCTTTTGGCATTAAAACAATTGACCGAATCACCGCCTACATGTCATGATTTCAATACAGCTATCACCAGATCTTGAAGATATCAGCACCTGATTTGTGTCTCGAATACACACTGCTTCTCGAAGTATTCTTGAGAATGTACATACCGCACAATTCCAGATGACAGATCATCATATCACAGCAAACAAGCAGAGCTTTGCGCCAAACAATCGGCGCTTCCAGCTGTGGACTCCAAACTTTGAAATTTGAGGACATCGTGGGTCGAAGCTCGTCTGACCGGCCATCGCCGTGGTCCAGTGGTTCTACTTCGCAATATTGAAGTGGCAGCTGCACGCTCCAAGGCTCCATCGGAATTCTAGAAGGCCACGAGTACAGCTCGAACTCGACCATTGTTATAAGTCATTAACAAATATGAAATCATGGCGCTACTCTGCCACGGCACGATACAACCGAAAGGACAGTAGAAGGCCACACCTTCCTGAACAACTCAATCTTCCGTTAGCTATCAAACGGCGATCAATCGGAACGAGCTTGGGAATATCTAAGACCTGGCTTGGCGCCGAGTTCGAGATATCATCGGTCTCTAAAGAAGTGTGGATGAGCCACACGCACACAGAACATGGCTCTTACGGAAATTATCAGTCGAAGCGAAGTTCCACACGTGTCTCCACTCCATAAATTTTGAGCATGAAGCTACAAAAAAATGTCTATCTCTCGATGCCAACAGGGGTAGCTCGGACCGCTCGTACAATCAAATAGAGCAGGTGTTAGAATAAAGCAATGAGCCTATACCATGGAAGATCGGCAGACTCCAAGATCTCCTCGGATACCGTTGAGAATTATCTGTCTTCATGCCATGATCAGTGATTCCAACACTGCATAACATTACTTACCCGCAGCCCACTTAGTACTAATCTCTCGAAAGTATCTGCCAGTGAGATTCGGGCACGACCTCGCAAGTGGTGTGATTGCTGTTCTGGAGTGACCGATTCGTTCACGAGATCAGCGTTAGATGGCTACAGTTCCAGTTCCACGATGTGTCTCTACCGGTGACCCACTTCTGGTGATCACCGTCATTTCTTGGCGCGATGTGAATAAAATGCTAAAAAGCGACCCACGGTGAGGATGAAACAAACATATATAGTCTCTGATAGACGAGGTGTGTGAGCTTGTGAGAATTCTGAACCATGCTAAGCGAGGTACGGATATGCGTGGGTAAATTGTCCCCTGTAAGAGCAAGACATTATTCAGCTGTCCGACCTGGTGAGGACATTCTCCCCGCAATGGTGAAGACCACCAATAAAATGAAATTGTTTCTAAGCTGAGCGCTGTCGCTGATCGAGCTCCTTTACCAAGCAAGCGAGCGACGGGTATATAAATTCGTCTCATACGTCGTCTCTTCTATCCGAGATTCAGAATCCACCGTTTGCCCACCATTGTCAATCTCACCAGCTTATTCTTCCTGTCTCTTATCCCGGTTCTTAAGCTCGAGTCACCCGAAATGGCCTTGAACATGATATCTAGGAGTGTTGTGAAGAAGGTGCTGGCTGTTGAGACACCTGAGGTGTGTCTATTTCAACGATTGTTAATCTCCGGAGCGGCTTATATCCAATTGTTAGGGTGCTGGAGCACTCGTACGACGATCCATCGGAAGCGCGAGCTTGCGCAATTTGACGCCTTTCTTGTTGCTGGATCACTTCCATGTGTCCGAGGGTGCCGTAAGTTGATTTCCTGTCCTGTGTGGGCGCAATACAGATCATACAATTATCTATACAGGGATTTCCCGACCACCCCCATCGTGGTCAGGCAACCGTAACGTATATGCTCGAAGGGTAAGTAATTTCTACTTCTGGCATGTGCTGCGGGCGTGATGTGATGTTTCGTAAAGATCAAGTCGCCATGAGGATTCCGCAGGACATTCTGGTATGCCTGTTTCTCTCGATTTATCTTGATATGCGTTGACATATACAACTTCACAGGGACCATCAAGACCGGCGGTGTCCAATGGATGACTGCCGTTAGTGAACAGCACTTTTTTTGTATGCGCCGTCAATCTTAACTGGCCCGTCATGCAGGGAAAGGGGATCATTCACGCGGAGATGCCCGTGCATGGAAAGAACGTGCCCGAGCCCCGAGGGATGCAGCTTTGGGTAGACCTACCAAAGGACGTTAGTCCCATGCCTATGTTGCTGTGTGATAACACAACTGACGAACGTGCTACAGCTCAAGATGACGGTAAGTCTAGTAGGGCGCTGAGGGTCTGGTCTTTATCATCACGTTTGAAATAGGAACCGACCTATCAAGAACTGGACCCTGAGGAGTATGTCGATTGTCTACGAGCTTTGAAAACTCTTTCTTTTCTCTGACGCTTGGTTTTCCAGCATTCCAGTAGCGTACCCTGAAGGCAAAGACGGCAATATCAGTATCAAAGTCATTAGTGGGAAGAGCCATGGCGTTGAGTCACCTGTGCGACCACTTGGCGGGTGCTGGTACTTCCACATGTTGATGAAGAACGGCGCAACCATGTTCCAAGACATTCGTATGTATTCTTTGACGCTACGCTTGAAGTTCGTTGACACTGTTGACAGCTGCCGGTTGGACAGCGTTCATCTATAGTATGTTGGTCGAATGTGTTGGCTCTGTCAAGGACTGACGTTTCTCCTTAGTTTTGAAGGGTGCAGTGAGCGTCGGTGAAAGCGGTCCTGTTAATGATGCTTTCCACACTCTCGTTCTTTCTAATGCGGACGGTGAGACTGGTGTGCGACTAACAGCTGCAACCGACGACACTTCATTTGTCTTGGTAAGTACGTTGCTTTCATAGAAGACCATTCCTGAGTTTTTTTCGGTGAAACAGGTCGCTGGGGCGCCTCTCGATCAGACTGTTTTCCAGTACGGTCCTTTTGTCATGACGAATCAGGAGGAAATACAGAAGACATTGATGGACTGTGAGTGGTTCGCTGGAATATCTAATAAGGTGCTCAACAAATGTCCATACTGATATCCAGACCGAACGGGTCGTAACGGATTCGAGAAAGCGCATACGTGGAAGAGTAAGATTGGGAATATGTGAGAACCCTTGTACGCATAGTAATGGTGTTCTTTGTTCTACAAAGGGTAAGCTCCTCTACCATGACGTTTCATGATTTCACGTTGACAAACGTCGGCAGTTTGCTTCAACGGTTTATTGCGAATGAACATTAATACTCGGTCCGAATGCACTGGCAAATATTGTAGAGATACTTATTTTCATATTGATCTTCTTTCGAAATACAATATTAATCGATTCGATATCATGTCATACGATCGATAACGAGAGCTCGTATTGGCTCGATTGCTGTAAGCTTTTCTCCTCGAAGTTTTAAAACAGTAGTAGTGGACGCAATCGACAAAGGTGCATCAAGCCGTAATACACGTGTGTCATGCTAAATGAAACTGGCGGGGGCAGTATAAGCCGAGGGTCCCCAGTCCCCAGACAAAACTTGTTCATCAGATCTTGTTCTATGATGGGGATCAAGTTGTAGGTCATGAGTTGATACGTGCTCCAACATAAGGTTTAGGAGTGGCCCAACAAGAGATCCAATGCATTTCATCCAAATTTAGGGGCAACTCTGAATCGGTCACTGACTCGTAGTGGACCTACTACTGCGTATGCCAGAATAAGTCAGGCTGTAGCTAGTAGGCTGTGGTAGGATACCTTCAAGAGTATCCTGATGGCAACGGCGCCCGTCTGAAAAAAGGATTCCGCTTCCGCGTGCTTCCTCCGACACCGACGGCGCAGGATCCACGTAGTATTCTGATCCCTCGAGAATCGCCTTTCCGATATCAATCAACACGAGTTCCTCGAAAGGTGTCTGTGCTGATTAAGGACCAGGAGAACAGCATGTCAATCGTCCAATGCCGCTCCATGCCTTATAAGGTCAGTCACAAGTGCATAGATACTGGGATATCGGAGGTTGCCAGTGACCTAAAAGCTCGAGCACGGCGCACGCAGAGTATTCTGGTACTATAAAAGGCTAGGCACTCGGCGTTTAAAGGGGACGCTCAGCTACTTATTCAGATTCACCTTGGCATGCGTGTAGATTCACACCCAGGTGAACGCGTTAAACACATAGAGTTCACCGAAGAAACTTGCAAGTCGGATGTAGTCGAGACTGCCGAGTGTACTATTGCAGTTTGTAGGACGCCATCCAAGATCTTCAATCCGGATAAATGACTGGCCGTGGTGAACTTCTGGTTCTGAATTCTGGAAGAGATCTTCCATGTTTCCCACCGGGGTCGCTGGGCCGTTATATATCAGACCTCAAATTTCCATAGCATAACTAACCCACCTTTCCTATGATTTTCTTGCTCGAGCTCATCCATCCATTAAACCTGGGGTCTGCTGGTCACGAGTTTTAGTTTGATACCCCCTTCAAGTTTCAGTAATATTGATTATCGTGTGGCACAGAGTTCCAGTTACTGGCGGATTTTGATCCGCAAGTGATTGGAACTCGAATGGACTCGCAGCCTACAAGGTAGTCGAGAAAAGCCGCAACGCTTTTCTTTGGGGGCAAACTCCTGCACCGGCCATACGAGCTTCCTGTTGTAAAACCGATTGGTTTCAAAGACAAGGAGGGTCCTCAATTGATGCACTGTCGCTAGCACTAATTGACGCCCTTGGAATCTCTGCCAGATTTTACGGGCATTAAGTTGTCAGACGAAAGAAACAATACTAATGACAAACCATAGGATCTTGACATCAGCGAGTCAGGTTCCTTAGAGTCAATAGCAAATTAGTGATTTTTTCTTCTGACCAAGAGCCCTTATATTTAGAATGTAATTAAACGAGCGAAGGCGTCCGAAGCATTACACTTTGGCTGCCTTGAGTCGTTCAATCCTTTCCAACTAGATTGGGAACATGTGGCTTCTGTACGCGTAATGGTATTCTTGTCAATATTTGCAATATTTGATGAAAAGATCTATACACACAAGCGCTCCACAGGCTTTATGGGGTTCGCACTCTCAATAAGTACATGCCTGTATTGATATCGAGAGTCACCTCTAACAGCGGTAAATTAACTCAACTTTCCGTACCATGAACAAACATATGCAAACTGTAGAAGGTTGGCAAGGTGAAATAGGGTAATAGGGGAAGGGCCTGATGATAATCATAGCCTGGTTCAATCCTGTGGATTGCGCGCTTGTTCCTGGTGACAAAATTGGACAGCGGTGACCACATAAGTGACACGCACCATAGTAATCGAGTAACATCTATTGGAATCTAGGTGGTCCAGATTTTGGCAATTAACGAAAGATATTTGATCCACAGAAGCTATAACAAATCATAACCATCTTCCACATCCCGTCATCCTCGGCGCCAATCGCACACTAGCACTCACTGACTATACGTTTAGTAACACACGTTTGACCATGACTGGTGTCATGGCATTCGGATGTGATGCCATCAGCGTGTCATGTCCGATGGCCGATTGGCCCTCGCTCAGTGAGGGAATAGTAGCTGCGTGCGCAATGATGCAATTACAGCCCAGTGTGAGCTGTCCAGATGTGCAAGGGACGTAGGTCGATTGACTTCTGTTTTCCGTGACAGCCTGGAAGCGGAGTATAGGAAGTTGCGAATAGTGCTATGGCTATGCTGCGAACCCTAGGGTCATGAGTATGTACTGATCTCATCTACGGTCCAGGATATGTGCAAAAGCCGACAGAGCCAGGCAAGATCTTGACGTGTGGCATGAGTACGTACGAGGGTGGGTTACGGTACGGCAAAGCCGTACTGGCAGGTGCCTGAACATTGATGTTTGTGAAAAACCGAATAGTCCTTAACCGTAAGTACATGGATGGTGTGCCATCGATATCTGTTTCGGGCGCCGCGAGGTGCGGTTCCTTGATCAGCAGCTGCGGGGGCCTGCACAATGTTGGAACTTCTGTGAGACCGAGCCTACGGAGAAAACGCCAAGTAACAGCTGGTCATCGAGCCAAGGGTTCTGATAGGCATTCGAAGTTGATATAGAGAAGTGGAGAACGCCTCGAAGACTCGCCAAGTCAAACCTAGAACCGCCAAGTGTGGGTCAGTGATGTGGCACGGTAGCTGGCCAATGGTTGACTTTGTGATGACGATGATGATCCGTGGCTTGTCTAGGCAAGCCTCCACAACCGGGTGTATCGGAGGCCCTTTGTAGTACTTTTTTAGAATAGCTTGTGCAGAAATACTACGTGACAGAATTTGGCATCGGAGGGTGGAGAAGGTGGAGATCATGAATTTAGCCGCGGTCTGAGTCATTATGACCCTGGGCGCGTACTTTTCAAACGTGCGAAGGGCATCTTAAAACGGAAACCAATGATTTTCATAAAAAGCTGTTCTCCCGGAAAACGCCAGAACCACTACACAATACCAGTTGCACTAACAGTACCGCTTTCGCCTAGCCACATCCACAACCGCTTACTAGATATTAGTAACCACCAACAGCCAACTGTTATATAAACCAGAGCCTCTGTGCCTTTCCCTCGCAACTTGTTCATATCACTCCTTGTACGCAACTTGTACTACCCCATTTCACAACTCAGCTTTCATGGATCGCTTCTTTGCCCCCAACACTTCAGAGGCATTGGCCCACACCCATTTAACGTACGTTCGGTTCCTTTTTCAATTCTAGCATGATCTGATCTCTGTGTGGCATGCCAGCGAAAATTGGTTCACCTGGGACCAAGACCATCCTTCATTCAACGAGACCCTCGTTGCAGGATGTGCATCCTATCAAGCATTTACGCGCTACCTCTCAGGTTCTGACCTATTCATCGTACCTCGGTCCCCTCGTGAGCTCGAAGGTGTTTTGTAAGCACCCCTTTATTCTCCGAACTTTACCCTCTCTTATTCGCTTGCTTGTCAGGCGCCGTTACGCATATGATAGCATACACAATGCCATAGCGGTCTCACGGCAAACTCTTCAAAGAGGTGGATACAGCCGAGTTAGTGGAGCGCTATCTGTAATTGATTCCTAAGCTGACCCATTTGGCTTAGATGTGCTCCCTCGCAGAAAAGTCAATACGCGACGTTCTAAATACGAATGACAATGCAACTGTCTTACTCGATTTGCATACGCCCCAACCCGGGACTTTCACAGGACCGGATGTGACGCTGCCTAATTCAAACACCCGCATCAGGACTTAATGCCAATTCCATCGCATCAGCTCGCTTTGTTCAACCTTTTATCCTCGGCTCCCCACTAATATTTTTTCCACTGTGGCTTGCTGGGATCTTTGTTTTCGTTATCCTCCCGATCTGGTTATGTATACTCGCATCTGTAGCATTCCCCGCAACGACCTACCTTTACTATGCAGTCTGTATGTACTACTACAATTTAATCACTTCTTGACTCAATCCATTATTTCCAACTTCGGTTTGCTATTCAGGGAATCCAACCACGCATGGTGCGCTATGATTATAATCCTGCCTCGTTTGGTATACTAACAGGTACAAAGAGTGCATCCATATCCCGCAGCGTGTTACATTCCCCGCACTTCATGATTACTCACACAACCGACTATTTTTTGGCCGCCGACCAACGACGTAAGCGTCCGCTGACGCTTGTGTGAAAGCAATAGTCAAATCAACGCCTCGGAGCGACGGGCAGTGAGGTGTAAATTTATACAGTGCGCAGCCTGGGGCTAGTCCATATTGCCAAATGGATCTTTTCGAGACTGGCAGTACCTGTGAGCTTGCCATCACCATCAACAGCTACGTGTGAGGGGCCACGACTCTAACGGCATGATTGATAATCAATATATTGATAATGTCTGAGCTGTACGGCACCCCCACCTGTATTGGAAGCTGAGATTTGTTTCAGTCTGCCACCGATCAACCCACGGCGTGCAACGTTTGAACGGGAATTAATAACGAGTTAGCGCCTTCTTCTACAAAAGAAAGTACACACCTCGTAGATAGGGCGGGGCGGCACATAGATACTCAAACCATATGCACACGTTTATCAACTAACACATATATCCGCATCAGTCTGTGAAAATAGTTATCAACTGTACGCGTTTGAACCTAGTTAGGCTGTTCGAACGGGCACATGAGATGACAGCGGACATGACATCTGAATGAGAATAAGCGCTGTGACGCTGTCAGTATTGCAAGATAACGTTGGTGAGTTGCGACAGACTTCCCCGTAGGTTGGATCTTCATCGAACCTGTCTGACCCATGGCAGATGCCACATGTTCAGGGAATTATCCAGCTCGAGCAGTACTGAATTGCTATCTGTCGTTATCCGAGAGGCACCCTGACTTTGCATTGCCGTTGAGCAGATTTACATAAATGTGAGCGAACACTATTGTGCATCACTAAACGCAGCATGGTGAGTTTGGTTGTTACCGACACCGATCACTTGAAACACACACGAATAGTGCTGTGCTCACAGCACATCTGCAAGCTTCTGCCGCGCCATCTCGATCTCTTACCTTCTCGCGCCTTTCGCTCAATATAAATCTATCCTCTTCCTGTCGGACTCCCGTTTGCCGATGGATCGACCTTGGATGTAACCCGGATCCGGTAACGTAGTCGATATCCAAGCCGGAAAGAAAAAAACACGGTACTAGGAGGTACTAGTACGACCTATATCGAAGACTGTGAAGAACCGTGAGAACGTGAATGCGAAGCGATGGATGGTCCGGGCGTAAAGGGCAGAAATGTACGGAACTGCAAAAAACTGCGTTCTTACGTTAGCGTAACCGAATACGCTAGGCTACCTTTGAATTTAAAGTTCAGAACGAACTCAGGGACCCCAGCGGTCCCTTATCCGGCAGACTTATCGCGCGAGACGCCTTAAGCCTTGAAGATTTGAAGCGTCTGCATAAAGTATACAGCATCTACACCTGTTCACACGATAGTTTTCGAAGGGGAACGACTGCTTGTTACATGTGGCTGTAAGCGATTGTCATCCAGGCCAGGTTCACTGATGGTAGTGGCCCCAAATGCAGGGAGGAGGTTGACCCCACATGCGAACATCGGTGCCAGTATGGATCGATATGAAGTCATTGACTCGCCCGTAGCGCTTGCAGTTCCGCGTTCAGGAATGTTAAGCAAGTGCATAACGATACTTACAACGAGCAGAGACACCCTTTTTGGTCCAGTTTAGTGAGTATATGCGGCGCCTTTCCTTCTATCGGGAGACCGTAGTGTCCCGGACGCGATGTAGATATCACTGATGGTAAAAAAAAGAGAACTATCGCATTGATGACATGATCGAGCCCTTTGAT
The DNA here is from genome assembly GCA_016647685.1 of Suillus tomentosus. Lineage (NCBI taxonomy): Eukaryota > Fungi > Basidiomycota > Agaricomycetes > Boletales > Suillaceae > Suillus > Suillus tomentosus. The sequence continues at coordinate 582,761 of JABBWJ010000022.1, read as the reverse complement.
TCCGGCCAGGGTTGCGCCAGAACGGAATGAGAAGGCTAGTTCTATGGATCAGGAGATCCGCAATGACCCGTCAACATCGAAGGGTGATGCTGCCCCTGCATGCGAGTTATTGACGACCAATAGTCGCTAGAAAGTGGATAGATTGAAAGTACCATATCAGTGGTTGTCTCCTAATAGGCTCACCTACAGTGCCGATGCCCCGCACGATAAGACTAATCACAGATATGCATCCGATATAGAACACGAAGATACGAACAATGTGGACTTGATAGCTCTGAGAGTCATTTTCGTCAGGTCCTGTGCCTCTCAAGCCGTAACCGCAACCAAATCGCTGCCGATGTGTGCAAGCACCGTAGTGGTTAACGTGTTCCAGAATCCAAGGGAGACTGCGAATTGATCATTGTACACCTGGTGGACGATGTAGTTGCCCATGGGTCCGTCTGGTTGCCGCCAGCATCGGAATCCAATGCGATCGTGTTGGGTGTTTCCTCCGAGATCGACAATAATGCCAGGAAGAACCAAGCCCATGAGGAATACGATCTTCAAACTGCCCGTCCAAAACTCCGATTCTGCAAAAAAAATGTATACCAAGCAAGTTCACAATAACAACTGGAGATGTCAACAGGCGACTCGAAGAGATGTTGGCTCAACTTGCCGAGAATGATATACAAGGCTACAAGTTCACTAGAATGAGATTCAGGCCAACGTGTTGGATAGCGTTCGTACCTGTCCAGGCCTCGATAGGCACAATATTGCATCACAATGCCAGTTGCATTGAGTCTTGACCAAACCTGTGCCGATAGCTGCGTCTCGGTCAGTATGGCAGCGTGCTCTCGTGTGGGTCTTGTAGACCCTCCACATGAAATAACTTCTCGTCCATGCGTTCAGTAGCGGACCAACTCAGGCGGCTGCCGGTCATGATAGTCTTGAGAGCGGGAATCAAATCACTGCAAAGATATTGAAAAAATGAATCACGCAAATATATTGCATCTCCTCGGAATCTCCTCGCGTACAAATTGCCACATTCCTGTTGTAGGGGGTATAATGACTAAAATAGCCAGGTATACATGTGGTCCCTGGTCAGTCAGGTGCGCAGCGCTGGTTGGTGACAAGACTCGCAAGACAAATATACATACATAGATCACAATTTATGCTTGATTTCTTTCCTGGCGATCTTGCCGAAGCGCTCAGCAGGTATTCCGCTACTGAATCTCTCCGCTTGGGCATAACTCTCTCGCAGATTCACGGCGTGGAAGTTGTTCTTATCGTTCAAACCAGCTTTGATGAGGGTTTTAATGGCGAAGAGAGAGGCAGGAACTAAACCATCGAGTTCCTTCTTGAGATGTTGATGAACTGCAGAGTGGAATTCTTCTGTTGATTTCGATGGAAATATTTTGCTAAATCATCATCAGGATGGGGTGGGAAAGGTCGGGTGTGGGAACACGCACTTGACGAATCCACATTCAAGCATTTCTGATGCGCTAATCTTCTTATTAAGAAGGAGAACCTCGTTTGCCTTGGCGATACCCACTTGACAATATTATGAGAAAAAGTCATACAACATTGAATTCGCTTACTGCGGTTGACAAATGAAACACTAGCTCCTCCTTCCACCGCAATGCCTTGAAGAGTACATGTCTTCAGCGTGTATAAAAGAAAACAATCAAACGCGCGAACCTAGGAATGGGAAGCCGACATTCAACCAGGCTTCTGGTACGGCATATATGAAATCAAAGTTGCCAAGGAAAGCTATGGGAACCTATTTGAGATGACACGTGTAGCATTTATGGTGGACGTACCAGCTGCTATGCCTAACCTCGAGGTCGTCACTTGAGCCGCTTGCGAGACATGTACAAAGGAAGTTGCATACCCATCACCGGCCCATTCAGTGCTGCAACAAGAATTTTGCTATGACTATAGATCTTTCATGATAGGAATAATCGGTCGGCAACACTATGAAAAAGTAAGGATTGTGACATACGGCATGTGTGCAGTCTGTGTTCGCGGCCACTACCCCATTGATGAGGCAATCCCTCATCGAGCGTTGAGTAGTCGGAGTGTTCGGCTCGCTGCTTGTCGTGCGCTTCACGTCAGTGCCACTTTCCGAAACAAGCACCATAAGTAACGAAACGCTTGCTCTGTGGACTGCAGACTTACGCACAGAACCACTTCCCATTTGCTGTGCAAAGATGCAAAGATCAAAACTAGTGCCACAAATTTGGAAACTTGCTTGCCTTTCCATACAGTTGCTACTACATCTTCTCTTGCATCGATGGCCCGTAAAGAGTTGGCAAATTCGTTATAGTCTGCGAGTCGATGGTTGCTCAGCCAACGTAGTTTGCTCAAGCACACCACAAACCTTCTGGTGTCAGCGCATTCAGACGGTGAGGTTCATTCAAGGTTATCGTCGCGATACCCTGAGAAACGTTCACTGAGATTTTACTTGCAGACATGATTAAGATGGTGTTTAAGAAGACGAGGATTATCACAAGGAGATGAAGAGACCTCAGCGCTCAGCTATTGCCTTGTGCATGAAGTGGATAACCGGTTATAACCGGCTTCGGTGCGCAAGGCGGTGGTCGAGCGGTCTAACCATAGGTGTAGGGTAAAATATTACTAATTAGGCCCCCAACACCGGAACGTCCCGCGGTCACGGCAATCTTCGTGCATTGTCGCTGTCGACGACAACCCACCTCACGATGAGCTCGAACTAGCTCAAACTGTTGCGTATCCTTCGCCACCCACACATCTAACTCCCAGATTGGCTGCATATGCTTTATTTTCAATAGCTTTCAATCTTGATCTTTCTCAACTCGTCCCCGCAAACGGTTTGAATTACCATCATCAGTTCTGCTTCTAATTCCCGCAAACAATAGCCCACCGGTGTGACGCGCGTCAGCGTGCAGAAAAATTCGGGTGAACAAATTAACTTGAAGTCTTTGCAGAAGGTACTTATATCTTACAATGTACTTCTATGATGCGATTGGTTAATTCTGCCGCTCCGCTGCTTTAACGGACGACGGACCACACGAGCTAGCACCAATCCGCCACTTCCTAAGACCTGCTGCTATATCTTACCTCCACACGCTAGTGCGTGTCCGTGCATGTTGCAGTTGTGCGAACTGGCACCTTTCTTTCAGCTCAAAGCACTTGACATCGACCTCATCCGTCAACGAGCTATGAACGCAAACACTCTTCCATTCATATTCCGGTATGCTTTACTATCCTTGTCTTTGCTGACTTCTCTCACAGGTACTGATCTTCATCACCCATTTGCACAGTGCGACTCTGAGCGCTCAACACCAAGACACACCGACAAGCTACACCCACAATCCATACCGTTCATCGCCCCCTTCACCCTCCGCAAACACTGTCACTAATTGCACACTCTAGCATCAATCCTAAATGCACCAACATTTTTCCTATACCAAATCACATCGAACTGCACTCTCCAGCACTCCCACAACTTCCCAGCCATCCAACACTCATTAGACTGGTTTAATTCCACTACTTGCTAGGTCTTGAGACATGTTTTATTACTTTAGTTACCACCAACCAACTATTTTTGCCAGTTTTTGCTGTCCTCTCGTGATTCCAATTCTTTCTCCTCTTCAAAGTAATACCATTCAATTTACCTCACTAAGGCAGCAAAGCCTCCTCTGGCGACTCGCAGACATCTATCGTTGTGGGCAGAAATCGGGATGTACTACAGGCTCTCTACGATGTCTAAGTCTGCCAGGAGGTCCTTTCAATTTCCTTGTCGAAAATAGCTAGGTTCGTGCAGCCGGCTTCAATCGCATTTCGTTGGTTAGTATCGCATTGAACCGATCCCTTCATGACATCCTACTGACCGCTATCAGGGGCCATCATCTCTAGCATGTGAGCTCATTACAGAAGTAGCTTGAAACCAAGTTCATAACTGTTCCACCCCTTGCAAGTTGCAACAGTCTCCGGTGAAGGCTACGATCTCGGAGATCCAGAAGTTATCTCGCTTGACAATATCAGTCATTTTACGAAGGTTGTTGCGATACTTTACATTATATTGCTTTCGATATCATTCTCATTTGTTCACCGATTCACTGATGCAGTGATGCATAATGAGTTCGCTCGACTAGAAGACATTTATGATGGGGAAGAACGATGCACGGAGAATTTGCCTTGGACTGGGATGCAATACGGAAGTAGAGCATTCAACTTTGCGAAACCATCATCAGTGAACCGGCAAAGAAAGTAGAAGGCCATACATCACGATATATAGTACACAGTCACAATAATTAACATAATCGTGTTATCGAGGATCACATTATCATATTTGCCCTTGTACAGGAAAGAAGTTTGCTTGATTTCGCGATAAAACTTTAAGATCAGGAAACTGTCCCAACATCGCTCAAACTAAGAATTGAGGGGAAGGCGGAACAAGAGCTAATGGTTGACCTACATGAATCAAAACTGTCACATCACTGGTAAGGTTCGCAATATCCAAGCTAAGACTGAAGGCCCACATTTTTCAAGAGCACGAGGATGTGTTAACCTCAGCAGGGGACATGCATGTACGTCCGGAGTTAAAACTCGATATGTTTTGTTGACAAGCCGATTTCCCGTCACCTCCATGACAATTTTCCATGTAATCGAAAGCCCACATCTTCCTGACTACGAGGATATACTCACCCAAGCATGCGACACAAAATATTACATCGTACTGCGACTTTGAACACTATTTTTATATATATGTCTAATGTTTGTAATGCTATGCATCAATTTGGAATGCGTGTGAAAATGCTATACCTTTGCCCACTAGCCAGTTATGTTCAACAAGTGGGCGACAATCAATTTGTATCATGGCTCAAGTCGCAAGGCGACCTTCTTTGGATAGCTAATGGTTGGCAGTGGTATATCAGTTGCGAATCTGTGCGAATATGCTTCACCTTTGCATAGTAGCTGGGATTTGTTCATGAAGCAGGCGAGAATAAATTTGTGGCTGGCTTCGAATCCTCGTGCAACGTTTTCCGAGTTTGTAACAACTGCCAGTTGTATTCACCCGCGACAATTCAATGAGCATCTCATCTATTACGCCATGTAGCAGTGTGATTTAACATAGTACATTAACTCGGAAATTGACAGAGGGGGATCATGGCTCCCATCGATACTCCACTTGCCATTCGACAAGACAAATTGTATGTTGTGCCATGCATTGATACTATTGTGCCCTGTGGGGGTATTGCGCACATGTGCATTTGAAACCTCAGTGATTCATCTTCTCGATCAAATGACAATGTTGATGCGGGGTAACATCAGGTATTTACATTGACTTCTGGAAAGGAAAGAAAACACTATGAAGAGTTTGCAAATACACAGAATCAGCCGACTATCTAGAGTGTCTTCAGTGAGGTTTTAATTTAGATATGGTATTCAATTGGTTCTATCCTTGAAATCCATACTTCTGTCTAGCAATTGGCATGAAGACTAGAAAATACAGAGACCTCTGTGATCGCGCTATATTTTTTGGACTCAGCTTATTAAAACAAACCAGGCGCATCCAGGAACTGTAGCTTGAATGATGATATCTGGAGTTCATTCTAATCATTGATGATGTTGGTAAGTCCTCCGAGTCATTTGCTGCCGTGTCATGGCGGTAGTGCGATACACAGCTTGTATTTCACACCACTGGGGAAGTATTATCAAGTCATGACATTGACAACAAATTACGATGGTAATAAAGCTACTAGGGGTTGAGATAATGTCGAATCTCTAGTCTGAGTTGAAGGCGGCATCATCAATCTGTGCCCTCTGCCTTGCTAGAGTGTTCACGGACATCTTGGCTCTCGCGTCATCAGTAAGGTCTGCACGGCGACTCCTTCCGAAAACTTTCCTGGACAACAGAAATCAGTTGGGGCTTGTTGACGATGTATATACTCACCTGGTCCACCATTCGAGCAGTCTGGTGACCCTGCGCTGTGCGTCCCGACCAGGAGGCCTTTTGAAGAAGTCGACAATGGTCTGCCAAAATTGTACATAGTCAAAATCACCATTGACAGACCGCCACGAGGTAATAGATGAGAGTGCGAATCGTACCTGCAAATGCGATTGTCATTGATCAACGGTGTGGCGAGCAGACAAAGTTCTATCACTTACTTGACAGGCAATATATGCAATCGAGCGAGGACTGACTTTGTCCATCTTGATAATTTGCGTGACATGCTTCTTCACCTTGATTGTTGAGGTAGTCTTCTTAGCGCGTCTGTTATTTTCGATGACATCTGCACCATCACCGTCGCCTTCGACATCCTTTGCTGATGAGGGAGACGTGAAGACAGCTTTGTAGCTCTGAGAAATAGCAAGGATCATTGTCAGCTGTATTTATGAGTTCACTTCGACAAACCTGAATCAGAATTTTCCCTTTGAAAAGTCCCTCCTCCAAATTGTCCGAATTGGCGGTGTACTTTTCATATAAGTAAGCTGGAAAAGAAAGATCTGTGACAATATATCCCTCTGCGCGATCTCGAATGCCTGCCCGTACACTGATAGATAGTTAATGGTGTTCGGAATCCTGAGCGCAATACTTACGCTGGGCTGTTCCAATCAAGCTCAGTCGGACACAGCAACTTGCCGCACGCATCGTTGATAAATCCGTGGGTATGTTTATCGTCCATGTCGACCGGGGGATTCGGTTTGAATTCGTGGTTGACCCATTCAGAAACGAGTGTCTTCAGCTTGGAGGTATCATCGCCTCGAGCACTGTCAGCCCCCTGCCTAAGCTAAACAAGGACTTAAGACAACAAAGCCCATCACTGAAACCGATAAAACATACCGATTTTAACATGCATATATAGTCATCATAATCCATATCTGAACACTTCTTATAGAGCCACGGAAAGGTGTTCATTAGGGTGACGTACCCTACATGTAGTCGATCTTGACTGTGTAAACAAACCCATGAGTGTGCTTACCGTGGCATACCAAGGAAGGAAAAACTTACTCGACAGAGGTCTCCTCATCCTCAGCATCGTATCTCCTGTCGTTTTCGGCGACGAGATCCTCAATGTTGTCGAACAAAGCGACAACGCGCCTGAAGGCTCTTCCTTGAGACATATAGTAGTTCACTTGCCTGGTGGATAGTGAGTAAAGGCAGCTCAACGTGACGCATGGCGTCCATACCTATCTTTTACAGCACGCCCAGACTCGAGAGCCATCAACTTATCCTCCAGTTCGGCAATTCTGCATCTTTGTCGAGCCTGTACGAATGTCTGGGATGATTCTGATGTAGTCTGAGATTGAGGAAGGCTGTCGTCATGTTGTCGGTTTTCAATACACGACGTGCTGCCCTCGGTGTGCGACATACAGGCAGACTAGAGAAGGGGAGAAGAGGACAAATGAGTTCCAACTGTAGAGGCAAGAAACAAGGGGAGGTGCAAGTCAGACGATTCAGAGGAGAAGGAACTAACACTTTTATATGCTGCTGGGCAGGTCCACTAGTCTAAGTTTGAGCATAGTCGGCAAAATACCGCTTAGAACCGCTGAGAACCGCTTAGACATTGACTAGCAGGCTTACGAATTCTCTAACGTCCTTTAAACTTCCCGAGTCGCCATGTGAATCATTGGTCAGTTTAAGTTTGAGGGAGATAAATTTGCTGACGGTGTACATCATAATGATAGCCGAAATGTCCGTCGGACTAAACGGTTCATTAAGAGAAGATCCGGAGAAATTTAATTTAACGATCGCTTCGTAGCAATCACAGCTAGAGACAGTATTTGATTTGTGGAAGAAGTGGAAAATAACGGCGTATGAGAACAACCCTCCTGATAGACCAGTATTGGAGCATCGGACGTCTACAACACTGCACAGTAGGGGATATGGAATGAGATGCTACACTAGAAGAGTACTAGGGGTGAGTTTATCTCAAACAGCATTTTGAAATTAGAACATACTTGGGCATGGCTTGGATAGATGGTGAGTCGAGTGACAGCTGCATGGTGTTTGAAAAGCTTTGCAGCTTTCCCTTGCCGGGGTTGAGCACGGCACTGTGCCGATTGCTCCATCTCTGCAGTAGTGTGGCTGGAGACCAGTCACATTGCTGGGCCGTGTGCGCGAGTAAATTAATGGAAAGGGGGTGAAAATCCAATTCCCTGAGTAGGTTCTTTATTTCTTCCTCGGCATCGCTGCAACGGGCGCGAGGATAAGTTTGAAAAAACACTTTTTCTGCAGAACTCAAGTCCAATGGCGGAATATCCATCAGTCTCCATGACACACCTGTTGCGTTCTTTCGACTGCGTGACGTGAGGATCAGGACGACACCACGGATGCTTGCAATCTTCGCGATTGCCGGTGGTATTTTTTCGAGCGCTGACAACTCACTGGCCTCTTCGAAGGTCTCAGCATTATCGAGGATGACAAGGACACTAGCGGAATGAAGAAAGGTAGATATTGGGCGCAAAGGATCAGCGCCAGTGATCTCTATGCCAAGGGCTCCTGCGAAATGAGCCATGAAAGTTTCGAATGTGATAGTCGAATGATCTAGATCGTCGCAAGCCACAAAGAAACGCCGATCAGCAAATTTTTCGATGATAAGTGGCTCGTGAAGGATGGCTTGGGCAAGAGAACTCTTTCCCATGCCTCCCGGACCGGTCAATGCAATGTGTTCACCATTGACAACGAGGGTCATCAACTCCGCCACGAGATCATCGTGGCCATAAAACATGGGAGGTCGTGATGGAGGCTCAATTGGTTGATACCTGGCTGTATTTAGAGGACACCCACAACCCGCAGAACATGACAACTCACTTTAGAACATTGACACTGGTTGAATTGCCGTCGATTCGCAAAGCGAGCTCATCCAACCTCATGGCAATGCCAGGGAGCTCTTTCACCCTCATGGCAATGCCAGGGATCTCTTCCACCGTCATGGCAATGCCAACGAGCACTTCAGTCTTGAGATGTCATTCAGCAACAGAAGTTCAGGTCGAGTCACAGAGACGTACATCGAAGAGTTTGAGGGCACTGTCTATGTCCTTTTCCCAACTAGCAATCTGGTCGCGATCAATCGTGACAGAGAAGAACCTCTTGAACAATCCTTGCTTCTTCCTTGAGACTACCTTATTATTGATATCGTAAACTAACCTGCTTAGCGTTGTCAGTTTCTAGCGACAGTGAAATTTGGTTTGCCTACGAGTTAAGCTCCGATAAAGCATGGGCCAAGTATCCTGGAAGATTGTCGTCGGTAGTGTCCTTGGTTGCTCTCTTGAGGATTTCCCCGATGGTTTCACATTTCTTGACTATTGTTCGGAAATCGGACTTGTTCTTGATCGCCGACTGCACGGACGTAAGGATCTTTTAAACTCATTTTCGAGAGTGACACTGACGCACCTGCACAGTCATCAGAATACTGGCGACTGTTCCAAGTACACCTTTCGCCAGGTCACTAGGTACGACGGTTTGTACGGCACTGATGCCTGCTATAGTGACATCCAGCAGTCGGCTCATATTCTCGGCCTGGGACTCAGAAGAGGGTTGTTTAGTATGTGGGTTGTTCTATCATGATGTCAGATCAAACAGTGACGGCCAAAGATGTTCCTTCTTACCTTCGATTCTTTGGATTTTCTTGACTTTGGGCTTTTGGATGAGTCGTGAAGATTGGACTTACTGAGACTGGACCCAGGGCACTGCGAGAAGTATGACTGCCCCAATAGAAACCCGAAGACCGCAAAAACCCTCCTAAGCTGTGCAAAAAAACCATTGTTATCTGGTGGGATGGACATAAAGAAGTACTGGGTGCGATGACTCTGATTCGGATGGCATCATGTGGTCATAGTACGAGCGTCTAGCACAGAAGTAGAATAGGTACATAAACAAGGACTAACATAGGGAATACCGAATGACCGGTAATGTCCGAAACGGACACTGTTTGTCAGCAGTAGCGCGGACCAAAGACAAGTCCGTGCTTACAAACACATGGACCGTGTACATACAATTAGTGTACCATACTACTTATTTGCATTGTAACGGCGCTCGGCCGCGCCAGTCCCCGACACCTTTGATGTTATTGAATAGGGTCTGTGATCAATTTTACCACCGAGATTTGACAGCTCGTAAGAAAGAGAGTAGTACACGTATCGTACAAATCATAGCTATCACTCGAGGGAAAGGCTAATATACAAGCCACCGAAGTGATTGTTGACTGAAATTCGCACATTCAAGCAGCCATGGTGAGGGGGTTAGGGTTATTCCGTATAAGGAGATCCATTCCAGAACGGATTCCCAAATGCGGCCACAGTGAAGCTGACATAATGATCCCCAGTACTTTGTTGTGAGCCGACCAAGCGCTGACTTAGGTATACGTCAGACGTGACGAATGCACACACAGACCAGTGGACTTGGCCTGGGCCGAGTGTGATCATTGATTCAACTTGTTTAAACCTATTAAAACTTGATTGAGTTCTCGTGGAAAACGTGCCTCACAGGACAATGCCCATCAACACTACAGGATGGTTAAGCATCGGCCATCAACGTGGGGGCAAGTCAGGAGGTTACACAGGCCAGCCTCCACATCCATATTATATTCATATTAACATCACCAGATTACACCAAGGCTAGTTGACAACATTCCAAATTTTGAAATACATTCAACAACCCCTTTGAGGTTTCTGAGTCCATCAGTCAAACATCGTGAAGGCCTCTCTTTCAAACACATTTTTCTTTGCCGGAGATTGGTCTTCAGCATCCTCCGACACTTTCCTTTTACCTTTTGGATCCAATATCTTCGGCTTCAAGTAGGCCTCGCATGGGAGCAGCTGCATCCGACGCAGGATCAGTGCCTGCCGAAGGAGACTAGACTGAATCTCAGATCGGAACAGTCTCTCGAGTCTCGGAGTAAGATCTTCGATAGCAAGAGACATCCATGGCAATTGCAAGTGTATTGATGGGTGAGGATGGCCAAGGGCAACTGTAATTGGTGGAGGAATACGCAAGGCATCAGCAACCTCCACACCATACATGCGGTAAAAGTCAGCTGCAACCAATATGCAACGATTTCTGGCACAAGAAGGTGGAAGTGATTGGTGTGTAAAGTGTTCAAACAGAGTTGCATCTGACATGAGTGCAATCTCAGTGCGCCGCATGGAAAAATGAGACAAGATGGTACGGACATAGTTACGTTTGTTGCGTGCATTTGTCTTCCTAAACACAAGTGTTCGAGCCAAAGTGCACAGTACAGATGCAGACAATCTGTTCAAGTTGTCCTCATAGCACTCATCTACATAATTGAACCAAGGTGGGTCGTGGTGTACACCAGATCTGAGGCACATCGCAACTGTAGGCAGACTTTGGCCTGTGAGTAAATTGAGGTGGGAAAACACTTGGCAATGGGAATACATGCGATTTTCAAAATTTGCCTGTCCGAATGTCATGTGAACATTATCAATGCAGACAGACAATGAAACACCATCAAAGAGAACAGAAACTGAATGGCACTGTCCAACATTAGTAGGAAACTTCAGATGACACCTTAAACACACATCACAATGTGTACTGAGAGAAGCACATAACTAGATGCAGAAGTTTTCAGAGGTAGTGAAGACAGAAGGATGATATTGAGGGTAGTAGAGAGGATCATAATACACCGGGTACAATTCAATCAGATGACAGAGGTCATGCAGCGGGCATGCTGCTACCTCAAGCACTCGAGGCACTCGAGAAGGATGTTTGGAAAGAAAGGGTGACACGGTCTGCCTGATGGCACAATCAGCAATATTACAGGCCTGAGCAAATGCAACTCACAATCAGAGAAGGGTACACATAAGTATGTGCAAGAGTATACAATGAGCGGCACAACTATCACAACGGCTTGGAACTTACCATAATGATACACGAAACAATGGGGGATGCTGAACGGCAAGATGTGGGACACCTGAGAGAAAATGTTGACATGTGCTCACGTAATTATTTCCTGCAAGTCGGCGTACAGGTGCCTGGACGATTTCAACTGACAAAACCCTCCTCCCACTAAAGTGGGTGTCGGGGATACTATCCCTCCCAGCTGAGTCGTACTCGTCACCCCCCATTATTATTAAAGGAGTCATCACGACCTAAATATCTCACTCAATTCTTACTTCCACACATAACTTGCGACTTCAATTAACATTTTTAACATTTACTGTTCATTGCGAGGTTGAACGACTGATTTTCGAAATGGTGAAGTTATTTGAAAGCAGCCAAATTCACGCAAGACTCACGCTGGTGACAGCCAGCTGAACATTTCCGATGATTGAATTCAACAGAGCTTATATGGGTCGAAGTCAAATCCCCTGTGTACTATAATCAGAATTACTGAACGTGTTATTGCATATGGAAAGCCGGAGCACCGTGCTCGTTTTGCCAGCGACTTTGGTCACATGCAGTTGAGAGACCCCAAATACTGCGTGCAAATAATACTTCGATATAAGCATGTCAAAACAAAATGTGAATCTACAAGTGACTGTTGACTGAAATTTGCACATTCAAGCGGCCATGGTGAGGGGGTTAGGGTTACTCCACATTTGGGAATCCATTCTGGAACAGACCACCTTATATGGAATAACCCTAACCCCACCATGGCTGCTTGAACTTCGGTGGCTTGTATATTAGTATGATTTGTACAATACGTGTGCTGTCACATCTTGGTGTTAAAATTGATCGCGGACCAGCTCATATCAGTTTCACCACAAGCTTGAACATACAAACGATTAGAGTTTACAACCGTGCACAGACAATACAAGCCCCAGCAAGAAATCTACAAGTCCCAAGATTAATCTGTCTCCGTCTCTGCTTCGTAAATTTTCAACTTAAAGCCACTCTATTTACAAAATTTGTTGCAATTGTGCTCCTTCTCGAACGTGCTAACTCCACGTTTGATGTTGCCATCCCTGAAGATATCATCCTTCCCTTTGTTGACCAGGCTATAGTCCCCAGTTGAGTTACGAGTAATATTTTTTAAAAAAATCATGTATGGATGTGTAAGAACTTGAGGGTCAGACAAAATCTCCAATCCACCTTGGTAATCGGAGATGAACGCGAGACCGCCAGTTTTGGCAAACTGTATGTGTTGTGTGCAAGCTAGAAATTCGGCAATTTCATAGCCAACCTCGTATGGATCAAGCATTGGGTTGCAATCCATATTATGGATATATTTGATGAAATTGTCGGTGATCAACTCTTCGACAATGTACCCAGCCCGAGGCATGGTCAGTGACTTTGATTTGTGGCCAGGTTGTGCGTGATCGTGTGACAATGCGAGACCGGCCTCGACAAAACGCAAGCGAGGGATGTCAAAGGGTGGAGTGTTGGCTGAATTAGCAACACGATGGTCTATGTATTCATATGCAAATGTGAGCAATGAGCATGCCCAGTACAAGACATTTGCCTCTCTGAACAGCTTTGGAAGCTCGTCACCTATTGTTATAGCGTCCAATTGAAAAATTGATCGGGTTTGTGCTGCTGCCTGGAGGGTACTTCTTGTAAAATGGTCGCTTGACGGCGACCTTCTGGCATGGGCGTGAACCTAAAGGAGTTTTGGGGGCTGATAAAAGCGTCAAGAACCCAGGATGGGCCGTCTTGAAGCCTCCAATGCCAAGCATGTCGTCCGTCGAGGTCTGAACTGTAAGTCGGCTGCTGTGGCTCAATTTGGTGTCCGTGTGGAAGGCAGCATAAAGCTTTGGGTCCTCTAAAATGACTGATAACGGGCGTGTTGGGATGGGGAAGAATTCAATATTTTCGTGCTGTACAGTGAGCACTAGGAGGTGTGATGTCAGAGAAGGACTAAGAGTAACAGCACGTACTTACTTTGTCGGACATCTATGTCTGTAGTCCCACCAGACTGCAAAACTTCCCACAGCTGTTCTAGATCTGGAGAACGGAAACCAACATTGGCAGATGCCACTTTCTTGAGGGGAGGTGAGGATGGGAGACTCGCAATCTCACGGTGAAACGGCCGTTTGACTGGTGCTTTGGACAGTGCCGCTTTAGATGGTGCTTCGACTGATGAGATAGTTGACAAATCAGCCTGAGCGCCAGCCACAACCAGAGCGCTTGAATGGACACTCCTTGTCGCAGAAGGTAGAAAGAGCGGCTCAGAAGCCACGTCCAGCGTGCTTGATTGGACACTTGAATGGATGCTCCTTGTTGCAGAAGGTAGAAAGAGTGGCTCAGATCGTGAACACATGCTGAATCATTCCTAAGGGTATAGATTTTTTAGTAAGTATGTACCGGCATCATATAATTGAAAAATACAAACCTCTTCAGCTTTTTCAAGCCACATTTCATAGTCCTCCCATTGAGCTGTGGGCACAATGACATACAATAAAAATTGTTTTGACTTGAATGTCACAGCACATAAGCCTTTGCGAGTTGCCTGCATGCATTGGGAGTAAAAATAAGGCTGACGTGGCAGATGGGTTGATAAATCAACCCATCCGCCATCTCGAATGATGAATTGGTCCTGGCGCCATGGAAAGCCTGTCGCAAAAGCTTGGATCTTTGGCAAGATGGTATCCAGCAAAAGTGTGATTAGTCCAGGTGTGTCAATGCATGCATCAACATCTTTCTGGCCCTCACATATGTTCTGAAATTCAGAGTTGTCAGTACACAATAGATGTAGCAGAATCCATCTACGTACTCCAAAAGGTATACCACGAGCGCCCTTCCTCCTATTTCCACCTTCCCGAACAGCGGTAATTTCCAAGCTAATAGTCTCCGCCGGGGGTACAGCATATGCTTGCTTAGCCCAGCATTCTCATTCGGCACTGTATTGTGCATGGTTCACTGAGTAGCCAGGCTGAGCCCAGCTAGAAGGGACAGCTATATCTGGCCCAGCACTAGTAGCCACTACATGTGGTGGTGGCTGCTGAGCTACCGCTGAGAGATCACATCTGAGTCAGTGAATGTAAAATGGATGCGAGTATGAAATGAATCAAACCTGGTCTTCATGCAGCATTGATATTTTGCTGGATAACTTGAGCATTGACTTGAGGGTTCAGACACTGAGCAGTGGGCCTCATTGATGTTGCTGCTTTGCCTTGATAGTGCCGGTGACAAGTTGCGCAAACAAAGCGCCCGCGTTGGCCAATGACGATTGTCGCAATGTAGAAACATGGATCTCCCTTCAAAATCTTGGCAGCACAGGCAGAACATTCACAAATGAGATCTTCTTTGGCAAACGCATCTTCAGTGAACTGTGACGCAAGTTCATGGGAGGCCATGAATGTTGAAGGTGTGAGATGAGGACAGACACGATGAAGGTGTGAGACACAATATATTTCAATGTAGGATTAAATATGGTCAGTCACTCAGAATGAGTAAGGTGGTCAGAGCCTCTGTGGCCATACCTAGTTAGCCTAGAGCACCAACAGAATGAGTGAGTGAGACTAAGCTAGAGTGCCAAGTGAGAACACCTGAACACCTACTGGACCATCAGTTACTCAGAATGAGTGAAAGCCTCTGTGTGAGCATGTGGTGAAGCCGGAGGGGTGAAGCCCGAGGTTGTTTGCGGCATCAATGGGGCAATCTGCATGGGAGGATGGAGGATGAATTGAGAAAGAGGGGTGATTTGATGAACGAAAGAGGCGAGGCAAAGAGGCAATGCGCATGTGATCCAAGGAGTTGGCGAGGACCTCAACTGCACAACTTGAAGTCAGAACAAGGTAAGTAAGAGGCAATGCGCAATGCGCGTGTGATCCGAGGAGTCGGCGAGGACCTTAACTGCACAACTTGAAGTCAGAACAAGGTAAGTCTTTTACGGTACCAATGGACATACCTTGCAAGTTGAGGAATATCCAAGGACCTTAACCAGTGTGCAAGTCAGAACAAGGAGTCAGAACAAGGTAAGTATCATACCTATAAACATATTTCACAAGTTGAAAGTTGAAGCGGAGGCTTTACTGTGACTTTATGGAGATAATAAATATAACAGCATCATAAAGTGGGACCATACCGTCCTGCACCCCTTATCATGCCCAACCAGCATAAACACACACGTAAGTGTGGCGCATTTGCTTCAATACCACTCCCTGATTTTGATCTTCATCCTAGCCCCCTTAGATGAACTTGCGCCTCATATACTACACTATTGGAAGACACGGCTCAACAACAAAGAAATTGTCCAGGCTTTACAAAAACATTTTGATACAGAACGTTAAGGTATTGGGTGAGTATACAATATTTGTGATTAGCTGACTTAATTGCTCATGTTCTGAACTGATAACTATCCTAGACTCACAAAGTTTCGTCAAATCCGTGTGGACATGGGCCTTGAACAGTCACACCGGCAGGGTCATACTATAGAAACAATCCACGAAGCCATGACAGATCTTTGCAAGATGTACCCTCACACCGGAACACAAGAGATGATCAGTCTGCTCTTTCATGAAAAGAGTATGAGTGTATCTAGGTAATTTTGTCAAGTCGATCTGTTCGTCAAAGACTGACATCGCAACTGTGACTATAATAGATCGGTCATCATGTCGTACTTCACTGCGTATAAACCAGAACTAGTGTGACAACGTAAGGCCAGAAAACTGAAATGAAAGCGCTTCTGGGCAGCTGGTGTTAACGACCTTTTTGCCGTTGACCAGCACAACAAATGGCTCAGATTCGGGCTTGGTCCTCACACTGGAATCGAGCCATTTTCAGGGCGCATAATGTGGATCCGAGTTTGGCATTCTAACAGAAACCCACAGCTAATCCTCAACTACTATCTCGATACGATCACAGAACTTGGCCGTGAGTGATATGCCATTTGTAAATACTTCACTGATGCAAGCGTTAGATATGCCGCTGATCACTCAATCCGATTTGGGGACCGAAAATTATGGCATTGCAAATGTGCAGACACTTCTTCGCCAGCGCTATGACCCAACCCTGCAAGGAACCCTGCAACATTGTTGGATGTGCACGAAGAAAAACGTAATGCCTGAAATCACTTGGTTGCAACTCTGGCACAGGTTCACACCTGGCTTCGAGAATTTGCTGGACGAAGGTGTCATTGAAGGTTGGTACAACTCAGCGGATACTCTCCAAATGTATGTAGCACTTGTCTTGTGGTCCTATGCCCTTATATTATATGTCTTGTTGTCTTCTAGGATGATTTTTTGATGGGTTTTTATACCCTGACTGCAGCAGGAGCTTGACGCTTATAGAGACCGAGTGAACAATTCCGCCAAGAGGCGTGACCGCAACAAGGTATCTACTTATTTGCACAAGTGACTGCACACAAAGGCTTACTTGACTATGCCAACTAGGTTTCTATAGATCACAAGGGCATTGACTATGTTCGCAACATCTATATCGATGCTTCCAACCCAGTATTTGACCTTATCCCACCTATGCTTGGCGACTTTATGGAGCATTGTTATGATGCAATGGGGTGCCCCGCAGTGACTCGGTCATCAGTTTGGACTGTATATAGGAATGTGCTGTCTGCTGTACAGCTTGCAGAGAACCCACATCCCAACTTACTACTGATGATGGAAAATGAAGGTGCTGCCACTGGTGCATTGACATTGATCAGTGGCCATGCCAATTTACCTTTCAATGAGGAACCGGATGGCATGTACTACATGGGTGGTGTGCGTGGAGGATTGGGCCTAGGTACAACGCAAATCTCCTTTAATCAATTATATACTGACGAGGCCAAAGGTGATTCTCACGTCCACAACTTAAATGCTCTAGCCGAGCTTGATGAACCCGATGTTCCATTGGATGGCAGTTCTGTGGGTGTTGGACCCTTAATAGTTTGGCAATTTTCGAGTGACGAGTCAGAGAATGATGGCGCAGTGGATGAATAGTGATATTCAAATTGTGTTAGTGTACGTGCTTCTTCGTAGTCACTTGTTTTACTAGGTGCAAATACTGGGTTGGCTCCAAGGCGTGTCTGGAGTCCTGTCGAAACTTTTTGCCTAATAAGGCAATGCATGTGAGCATGGTGCTCTGGCTTTCCATAATTGCATCATAGGATGTTCATGAACTTTATGATGACTCAAATAGCATCCACATATCCGTGTGAGAAAACTACTATCCCCTATAATCACTTCGTGATTTTCAACTACAGACCTCAAATTTACACCAATCACTTAGCTACTTCACTGAATACATTCAACATATTCCCATATCCTATTCCAAGTGAAACGAAGCAATTTCATAAAGAAATGATAGAGATAGTATTTTCTACGTGACACCAGGAAAAGTCACGGACTGGTGTCACCTGCCGACACTGCCGATATCAGACATTGAATTCACCAAGAACACTCACCTTCGTGATTGTTACAAGCTGGGATTCAAATATTTATTGCTATGCCATGGGATGTCACCGGGGGAAGCTAGCAGCATCTACTGACCCCGAGTATTAGTGCTGCCGTGGTCCGGTTGAGAACCACGGTTCAAACCGGACTTTTGGTCCGGTTCTGGACGGTTCTGTCCACGGTTCTGGTGTCAGCCCGAACCGAACCGGAAATCGGTTCGCGGTTCTAGGTCCCGCCAAACTGTTCTATTTTGGTTCGGTCTTGCCGAACCGTTCCAAACCGTTCTCAACTCTAACTTCGACACCACTTACTTCGACATCAACCGAACTTCGGGATTTGCACTCTACTCTTCTGCCATTAGCCTTTTTGGGTATGTACTAACTAATCAAAAGTTTGATTTTCTCACACACTGACATTTGTTTAAATATGTCGCAGATATATGTTTCCTTGATCACCCACGCACTCAGATCCATCTCTCCTCGTGCACTTCCTTTCCCTTGCGCTACTTTCCCTGGATCCAGGCCACATGTTGAAAACACCACAGGGGAAGTTGGACTACATTGCCAAACGTTAGCATCCTCATCCATATTTCCTTGCCTATAACTCATTCCTTTCAACTAGCATTAGTGACTTTGCACTGACCGCTAGCAAACCTTTCGTGCTCGGTCTCCCAACTGGCTCCTCTCAAGAATCCTACCACACATTCATGTTTAGCGAGTTCCGGGTGTCAAGTCTGAAAGAGATGCATTGAAGGATGTTTCTTTTTCAATAAAAGCAAGTCAATTGGTGGTCATCGTCGGCGCAAACAGCTCAGGAAAATCGACCATACTCAAACTTCTGACTCGCTACTACGACACTACCTCAGGCACTGTCTTGAGATCCGCAAACTTGGTGGGGCGCGCAAAACGGTGCATGACAAATAGCGGAGAGAAACAAAGACTGGTTGCGTGAGTCTACTCACCCTGCCTTGTTGACGTTCAATTAACTTGTGCAGCTCCCGGACGTTTATGTGTATGCTGTCCGAGGATATCAAGTTTGTGATAGTCGATGAGCCAAGCTCCACTCTTGACCCAGGAGGCAACAGTCTGTCTCGTCCGGCCAAAGCCTTGAGCTTTGGCCTACCACTTCCGAAATATTTCAGAAGTGTCCTCGGTGAGTCAGGATGATCATAAAGTGCCGTTCTTGAGGTTGACACTCTCAAAGGTTCCGAATTATTCTCAATCCATCACACGCTTTTCCCAGTGGGGGGATCACATCGACTTCACGCCGCAACGCACTCGCACCAGCCACGTTCTCCGCACTGCAGTTGATAAAGGCAGGCCTATCAAAATGGACATACATCAGCGGCAGTAGAGGCAGAGGGGCATGCAGCTGGTATGTAGTGACTAGCTATTCAATGTCGTGTAGATGTACTGTCAATGTTTATTCTTGTGCTTGAAATTTTTATGGTTCAGTTCAGGTCCGGACCAGAGAAAAACTGAACCGGACCGCAAAGAACAGTTCTCAACAGTCCGGTTCTGGGTTCAACGATTTTGTAGAACCGGACCATGGTTCGGTTCTTGGTTCTCATCCTGGACACCCACCATCACTATTTTTATGCATCCTTCACACCCATCATATATTTCTAGACAGTGACCTGCTCCAAGTCACAATTCCCCCATGTATCAGTACCCACATCCATATTTCACTCAACAATATCCCCCTTAACATTAATCACTGCTATACACATACAAATCCATATAATTCGGACATACTGTAACTCGCGACATAGTATT
This sequence comes from Suillus tomentosus, assembly GCA_016647685.1. Lineage (NCBI taxonomy): Eukaryota > Fungi > Basidiomycota > Agaricomycetes > Boletales > Suillaceae > Suillus > Suillus tomentosus. The sequence continues at coordinate 562,725 of JABBWJ010000022.1, read as the reverse complement.
AGTAGCATCTAATAATTGCATGGTAAATTCGAGTTTCAATGTTGTCGAGCACGCCGAGCGGACTCTGAATTTGGCCAGAGTGACCGTCAGTGACTATATGTGACATCTGCGTGACTCACGGAGTTGCGGCTCACGAAGTGACCGTAAGGGATAGTACAGCCTTCTATTACATCTTGTCCGGATATTAGTAACGTCTCCACTTTACTCACCATGCCAGAACTGACGACGAGCAGTTCTACAGATTCAACGACGAGCGCCAATATTTTGATAGCTACCAATCAGCCTCGGTCTGTTTGTTCAACTTTCCACTGCCTCGAAGGTCTATTTACAATATCAACATTGCAGACATTTCCAGACCACTCCACCATCCACACCTCCCTCATCAGTTATGCCTCGCAGCTCTCCTATGAAAAATGATTCGCACACGAAGACCAATTCTATCATTGGTGTTTCTGGAGTGAAGCGCTCCCGCTTTCATTATACAACATACCAATGCGACAACGAGCTTGACTTGCCTTCAAAGAGAGCGAGAATGTTGAAAACAACCGTATGTCACAACCTCAACGATACACTCAAGTCCAACGCTCATAATTTAAAGTGGAGTTCCCCCTGCGTTCCAGGTTCCGAGACCTCGAACTATCTCAACGAGCGCATGCTCGAGCTTTCCTGTGTTAGTCGCCGGGTTATTGCCACTCGCCTCAGATACCAACGCCTACGCGCTCACGAACTAGACCTTATGAAGTCTATCCATGATGATGAAACCGAGATAACGACAACGGAATTGAAGACAATCGATTTCCAAATAGGAACAATCTGAAACATGCTTCGCGAGGGGGGAGTGGTGGCGATAGGGAACATGGAGTATGGGTTCGACCCTGGTGACCATGAACTCCATCAGTCCAGTGATGCTTCTGACAACGAATCCATACACATGCTTGGTTCTGGATCTGATGCAAGCTGTTCAGAGTTGGACGAATAATTCTATGGTATTTTTTTTTTGGTTTAAAAAATCATATTTATTGTCCTTTGGGGTCGAAGACCCTATGTCGGACATAACCCTTTTGCAGGGGGCTTACTATTCTGCTTAGCTATCATACTTTTATGGTGTTACGCCGTTGTTCCATTTGTCCATAGTATACAACGTTGTTGTACTTTTGTACCTTGCGAAGTAAACATGCCAGCAGCTTTACTTGAATGTTCTTTTCTTCCTGTTCCGGAGCCTAAGATAAGATTGCGTAGTATCACAGCCAGGTGATCAACTTGAAGCCCCAGATTTTTCGATTCAATTGAGATTGATGGCTTCAAGTTCACCGCAGACTTCGGAAGAGTCCGACCGTGGCTATGACTCAATCGCCGCGCCATCATCACCTTTCTCCGAAGCGTCACCGTGACCTGAGTGCCCAAAAAATCTGAATTCTCCACAATTACACATCTAACAGCATGGTAAGTTCATGAAACCTGCCCTACTTGCCGCAAGATAGCCTGAGTGAGTCTTCCTTCCAGTGATAACTCGGAAGTGCTATCAATTAAAATTACAGCAGGCGGCTTCGAACTTCAATTACTGGAGAATTACCCCAAACCCAAGCGCCTGTCATGATCACGCAGTCGTATGACTCTCAAGATCAGAGGGCACATATTGAAGGTAAATATGATTACCGTCTCGGAGGATAGCCTGAGTGACTCATGTGGCTGCCCCTCGTGCCACAATATGACTGAATTTTGCAATTAACAGGTCGTCCTTCCACTCGGAAATATACTCAGGCTGCGGTAGAGCGGCTAGATGATCACGCAGTCGTATGACTCTCTTAAGATCAGAGGGCACAAATGGAAGGTAATCATGATCATAATATTACTGTTACGAGGATTGTGACTCATGCAGCCGCCCCTCGTGCCAAAATTTTACATATAACGCGTAGAACACTTCCAATTCACATTGTAATCACCGTGACCAGACTGGCTCGGTGACCGTTAGGGTTCAATTGAACTTTAACTTACCTACCGCTGGCGGCACCTAGCAGTGCATCGTACCAAAAGATGGAATCTTCCCCGATAACTGCACGCATCCAACAATATGGTAAGTTCATATTGTCTCCCCTATGATAGTCGGAACTGTGTTCTGATAAAGTTTACACTAGCACTTAGTTGATCACGCTGGCGGCTCAACTTCGATTCCTCCCCAATTGAACTTTAAAAAAATAAAATAAAATAAAAGTATGGTTCTTTCGTGTGTCTATTTAGTTGACTGAAACTTTCACTTTTCCTCCACCACGATCGTGGAATTACCCTCAGTTGACTCCCGCAGCATATCCTATCACCTCGCAGCTGACAATATGAGCAGCGGACAGCGAACAGAACGAGATACCATGCAGCGTCTGCATCCGTATCGCGACTTTCGATCGACCATCATGATACCAAATGTACCCCATATTTCCTTGAATCCTCCGATGTCACTAGAAGACCTGGAAAGCGCTGTATGCCAATCTGACACTACTTCCACAAGGCACGCTGAACCTCCAAAATTATCCGACTACTCACCAGAAGAGATCGAAGTAATCAACAGCGCACGCAGGCGGGTTATCATGGACATGATCACGATTAACGGTTGGAAGAAAAATAGTACGAGGAAGCAGAAACTGGCCATGCACTCGTATGCTAGAGAAGTCGTCAATGAGGTGAAAGCGTCACTCGACTGCCATGGTATGTGCTAAGCACCATGTAGTACTACCGTAACTCTGTCGCACATGCTGATTTTCCACTAGGGTTAAACATGTCATCTTCCGTCATGACCCTCGTGATCCATGGCTTGACAAACAGCCGCTCAAAACTTATCGAAAACGCTGAAAAAGAGTCCCTACCTTATTACATTGACGACCTCAAGCCCGAAGACAAGACACTGTCTGCTGAGGATCGCCAAAAATATATGGCGGCGCGTAGAAAAGCCATCTATAACTCAGACGATCATCATACATATTTTTTACATGGTCACAAGTCTGGCCAGCTCTCCATGTTTTCTCATCCTGCCTTGCAAGACGTACACCTCAAACAGTGGTATACCGACGAGTCCTCGCCTCTTTTTGATGATACATTAAGGCCGATACTCACGACGACAACCATTCCTATGTTATCGATGTCGGCGGTTGGGGTAAGAGACCTATCATATTCTTATTTGCATGTGCTAACAGTTCTGCATTTATTTTCAGGTCATGGGAGCCATAGATCAGTATGTTGAAGGACACCTTTCCAAGTCCGGGGACGTCCTACGGTTTACCGGTAAATTGTATGCCGACAAGCAGAATTGGATACAAAGGCAAATAAAAGCTACCCTTCAGACTGAGGTTCATTGGGAGGTAATGACAACTTTTTTTTAATACTTGCATAACAAGGGAATGTGAGTGGTTTCAACTGTCCGATAGGTTCCACGCTCATGTATCTGCAGGAAAATCTTAAATGAGAGATTGGGTCTTACATCACCCGCTTCGATCTCTGTTCCTATGTCACTGGAAGAACTGGCTCTACCACATGAGCCAGAAAATCCCACCACCCCCCACGATACTGCCCCTGACTCGTACTCACAGCACTGCCAGCACGACCAGCAAACAAACTCGTTCTCAGCGTGGCCGTCAACCGTCTCTTACTCAGGGTCTTCCGTCCCTAGCGGGTCTGCACTTGTGCACTACTCTGAGGTGCAGCCTTTCTATGACCAGTCGGCTTTACAAATGCCCATGTCCGAGTCGTTCGCACAGGAATCTTATGTGAACTTCTCTGAGAAGTCAACGTGTGGCTCGTTAGCAGAAGAAGATGACGAGGACACTTTCTGGACTGCGCCTGTGTCATACCATGATACTATGTAGCCTCTTGAGGTGAGCAAAACCACCGATCTCTTCTATATCGGCTGAAATAAACCTCAATTCATAGCTCGCAGCTATGATGTCAAACTAAAGTTGTTCGCGTGCTCTTGGCTCTTACTTGCACTACTGTCCATAGTGGTTTTTCCATCTGAGAATTCATCGATCGTGTTTGGGTTTCAAGGGGAAGGGGATATCTACAGCCATGTTTTCTCTCTACTACATGTTATTCGCGTACTCAGGATCTCAGGTCTTACTTGTACTACAAGTTGTACTTCTTATTGTCTACACTGTAAGCAAGGAGCGCTGCTCACAATCTATGCCAAATGTTAGCACTTCGTAAGCACGTCTGAGATGTTGTTAAGAGTGCGTCCTGTTTTTAGTTTCACAAAAACACAGGTAGCTCATGCCAAATTCAAAACTCGTTTGACTCACTTGTATAGAATTTTGTACCGCCGTTGTGGTTCGATGAGGATACATAGGTGCTGCTACTGGCTTCGGGTGGCTGGGGAAAACAAAGGAATCGTCTGGCTACAATGGGCCGCGGTGATTGTGTGCGATTTGCTTGTCTATTTCCACCTCCTTGGACTTGACTTTGACTCTATCGAGTCCAGAAAGTGCGGGATTTGGTCAGTCTGCGTGAGGTCTATACAGACAAGTCACAGACTCCGTGTTAAAGTCTGGGGGACAGGTTGTCACAGACCGGCCATTTCCTACATGCCCTCGCACAATTCATTCGTCTCACCTTCTCCGACTAGTTCATTCTCGCACGTGTCATGTAGGTGTTATACCCTGAATCGCATCAGCTCGTCTGCACCCTTAAGTCATCGACGATCCTCCAGCCTAAACTGGTCGAACGGGCACACAGTTTTCATAGAATATATTATCCAAATTCATATTTGCAGTGTTGGTTCACCACTGCAAATACTTGGGAGGGCCTCGGTGCATCGGCCTCGCGTCAAACCTAGGAGTCTGGTCGATCGGTGTAGCATTCGAATGGGATGGAATAAATTGTGTTTGTCGGAACTCAGGAACTCTGCCAGACATGGAGGTGGCGGGAAAATAGGCAAAGCACATATGGCTATCAGATTGCCCACGAGAACAATAAACTCAGTTAATGGTACGAGATTTGAGAATATGAATGGATTCTCAAAGTTCAAGTTGAGATGGTGCTACCCGGCGTTGATGAAGATTGTAGCGAGTTGAAATTGCTGTCACAACTCGATGTGACATGCGCGTCTAGTAGTATCACATGATGTGACGGAAATCTTTTATTTTGGCCCTCTCGAACAACTCTCAAAAGTTGAGATCTAGACCCCATGATAGACGCCGGTGAGTTATCATGTATGCTGTGCAGTTTCTCACCCTCCAGTGACTTGAAGCAGGCGGGGGCATTTCACTGCATGACTGAGACTCAGAATCCACCACACGCGTCCACTGGCAGGTGATGAAGCCGAAAACCAAAAGTTCTAAAAAGGCAAAGGCAAGAAGACACAAAGCTCAGTGTCAGTGCCGTATGTTTGATCTGACATAGAATGGCCCAAACGTCAAGGAGCCCTCTTCTGAAAGCAAGGAGTCGCTGCAGGACGACAATGCGATGCAGCTGTTGGATGTCGCTATAATGGCAATCAATATCACGAAAGACCTCGTACCCATCGATCTGGCGAAAGGCATCCTCGGAACGGTCGCAAATATCCTGATCATTGCGAAGGTGCGTTGATGTAGCATTTGAAAATGTTCGTGAAGGATCCTGAGGTTTGTACAGTCAGTGATCAAGAATAAGTCCGATTTCCAGGCAATAGTCGACAAGTGCGAGACTATCAGGGAAATCCTTGAAAGAGCGACCAAGCATGCCACTGACGATGATCTGCGAGGATACTTGGGCCATGCCTTATCCCAGTTGAACAAGTGAGCCGAACCAAAATCACCTCTGCTACAAACTGATGGTGCCGTGCAGATCAGTAAACTGTATCAATAGTGAAGTAGCCTCAAAAAAGGAGCAAGGATTTTGGCAGAGGCTCCTGTCTGTCACGAGTGATCGCGACCGCATTGCCGGATGGGAAAAAGACTTGGATCGTGTCATCCCACTATTCAGTGTATGTTTTTGGAACTCCTTTAGAGCTACGGTTACTGGATAATGTTTTAAGGCTGAGATGCTCGTTGGTCTCATGATTGGAATGAACGCGCGGACCTTGGGACTCAAGGACAATGTTCATGGGAATGTCGAAAGGTAAGTTAACATCTTAGCAAGCATTGTGTATCCTCTGAAGGCAATCAGGTATCATCCACCAGTGCCCCCGTCATGTCCCTCCATGTTTTATGGACGTGAGGATCTCGTAGCGGAGTTGACAAACCTTGTAAGCTTTATGTACATGAACGCCTTGAAGCTACCTTGGAATGCACATTTTGATGCACCGGAAAGGCATGGTCTTGCACGTACGTTTTACTGCATCGCGTCTATTTCTTTCGAACTCATTGGATTGACTGCAGATACGTTAGCTGGGAAAACGGCGAACATCAAGATTCAGACCGCAGACAATCACACTCTCGGTGCATGGTTCATTCTCTCAGGTACCATATATCACGACTTGTCCTTTCCCCCGCCTCCATCTGCTGCAGAATTGCACATTTCAGAGGCTGTGGCACGTTTGACTCTCTATCGGCGATATCAGTATGTAAATGTTCTGTTCCTAGGTTATCTAGCACCTCACCAATTTGCGTCCAGAAACTCAAGGTACCAATATTGATATTGCACGCAGAGGATGATTGGAATCTCTCTCATACCCACTCTGACGCTTTATTTGACGCTCTCCTAGAACCATATCTCCCTCCCGTCTACTCTTCCGTCGTTGTTGTCTCATCCGTGACTTGTCTAATCCAACTCAAGACTGCCAGACTTGGCGATAGATCTAATTGATGAGACATGCGCTCAGGCCTACCTTGCACACAATGGACATACGTTCCTTGGAGGTGTGTCGTGTTTTGTATACTTACCTGTGGTGCTCATCGCTGAACCTCTGGTGTAGCGAGAGATTGACGAGGAAAGCGATCAAAGGCTACTTGAAGCTCAAACTAAACTATACAACCTTGATCGAAAAATCGAAGCATCAAGCTCTTCGAAACGAGCTCGCCGAATCATACGTCGCAAACTGAAAGAAGTCAACAAGATCAGGACAGAAGAAGATCGATTCACACTTGGGTAAGCATAAATTTGAAGTTTTGCGCGACAGCTTGGACTCAACCATTTAAAGTTCATTTAACAATGAAGACGAAAGACAAAGGGCCATAGACAGAGTCCGGGACCTTGGGATCGATCAAGACAATTTGCGATACCAACTAGAGCAGGCCAATTCCGAGACATTCGCTTCAAATTTGGATGAATTTGGAAAGAACAGCGACCCGATTACGAAGGAGATGGTTGCAAATACTGCCATGTATTATACCTTTATTCCTGCAGCTGAAACTCGCGAGTCATCAGAGATCCTGAAGGTTGCGGACAGGCTAAGCACAGTAGTAAGAACCACCCTGTTTGCGATCAGTGACAGTATTGACAACTTCTGGAATAAGGTGGTTGTCCAGCCGGAGGCTGTTGAAGCCGTTGCGAACACAGTGCAATATATGTGGGCAGGACTCAAAAATCCACGAAGGCCTATTGCATTGTTCCTTTTCGGTGGTCCATCAGGATCCGGGAAAACGCTGCTCGTGAAGGGAGTGAGTCTCGCTGATCATTAACTGCTGCTCACTTCTTATGTGCTCACCCTCTAAACAGCTTTCCGAGATTGCACTTCGACAATCTGGCAAGTTGCTATGCATTAATGCCAGTGACTACATCGAACCGCACAGTCTCACGCGTCTGGTAAGCAGTGCGAGGTTAGCTAGGGTCCTGTAACCTTAAATCATGATTGTCAGATTGGAACTCCCGCATGTACGGGGTATGACTATGGTGGTCAGCTGACTGAATGTGTCAGGCGAAAGCCATTCTCTGTCGTCCACATCAAAGAGTAGGTGTAATTTTATCTGGTTACTCATGGTCCTTATTGAAGCCGCCTTTTCGCCTAGCATCGACCGGGGTTGCGTGGAATTCATACAACCGACTTGAAGTATTACAACCTGCACACTAGTGCTGAATTCTGCCCGGCTCAGCTTAAGACTCGGATCCAGATGACATCACCAAGTAGTCGTACATTTCAAATAACACATGATCGATCTGATCCTTGTGTATTCTTAGTGCATCTTTTATGTTTGATATTATTGCTATAGTTGCACTTGCCTGGCTGTCAACAATGAGGTTATGTCTGAGCCATAATTATCTTGGTCGGGTACGTTATAGTCACGTGAGCCTTGTCGTTGAACTGCGTAGTACGCATTTTGATGGTCATACATCCGTGATGGCCAACTCTACACTGTAAATCATGCGGCTGTTAGGAACTTTCTGGATCCTGCTGTTATTTCTCTCAATGGTATCTTGTGGCGCACATGGTTGCTTGTGGGATAGGGCAACGGACACTCGAGGACTCAACAGGCATCGCGCAAGTTGCTGCTTTTTTAAGAAGTCCAGCGTCCTTGCAAGTCAGAAGAGACTACAACGAGCGAGACATGCAACATTGGCGAATTCAGTCTCAAGTCCATCAGTCACAGTGAACACATCTCAAGTGAGTGATTCAAGTTCATGGTCGCTCACTACTAGTACAGGCGCACTCAACACAGGTAATTCGTGTTAACAGAGAATAATACCAGCAAGACACAGGGATGCGATAGCGCATCTAAGACCAATTGCTCCCTGCAAACCCTCTGCGACTCGCGTGTCTTTCAATACCCCCAGTCTTGGGGCTTCTGAGTCGCATGATCCCCTCGATGCAAACTCGGAATGAGGACAAAGTTTCATGGATTTCGAGTTAGAGGACACCAATTTTGGAAATGGTTCCAAGTGCGATAACTTAAGTTCGTACTGTCTAGCTCCTGCGTTTAATATCTACTAACCACTCGGCTTCAGCAGGAACCACACTACCCAGGAGACGGATTCCTAGGCCTTCGGACGAAATCCACCATCCAGCCGAGGATCTTAACGACTCCAATAATATTGTTGATGTTCCATTAATCCCAGCTCAAACCAGGATCCAGCGAGTCCTTTTAACACTAAGAGATTCTCTCCAGACTGTTTTCAACTCGTGTGGACTCTGCCGTTTATATCCTCGTCGTCCTTCCTTCGAGCCAAATAAGTTTATACAGTCCTCGTTACTTGCACGGTCGTGTCCAACAACTATTCAAGGAACGGATTCCCTGCCAAACGTCTTTCCGCCACCATACCCCTTTTCCAATATGACCGTTTATCAGCTCATGTCCTGGATGAATTCAGGTAGCCACCTGAAATCAGAAGCTGAGAACCAACGCCTCGTCAAAGACGTCTTGCAAGCTGATGAATTCGATGTTAAGGATCTTGAGGGATTTTCGGTGAGAAAAAGTCTGCGAGAATTAGACAAGGATGAGGGCGGGGATAGAATCACTTTCCCAGATGATTGGGTCGAGACCAATGTCACTATCAACATTCCGAAGAGGTCAAACGAAGAAGGCCCTGTTCCATATATTATCCCTGGTTTTCATTATCGTCCTCTCGTCGAAGTGATTCGTGCAGCATTCGCGGATGTGCAAGCAAGCGCATTCCACCTATTACCCTTCAAACGTCTATGGAAGGATGCTTTAGATGACCATCAAGAACAAATATTTGATGAGCTTTACACCTCCAATGTATGGCTCGAGGCTCAGGACGAGCTTCAGAAGTTGCCGAAGGAACCCGGTTGTTCCTTGGAACGGGTTGTAGCAGGTCTTATGTTCTTTTCCGATGCCACTCACCTGGCAAATTTTGGAACGGCAAAAGCTTGGCCGCTTTATCTCTATTTCGGAAACCTGACGAAGTATGTCCGAACATTACCTCAATCGGGGGCATGCCACCTAGTGGGATTCCTGCCTTCTGTGAGTCCCTGTATGATGCCTGCCGACTGGCATTGATATCAACTGCCTTTCCAGCTTCCAGACTGTATTAAAGACGTTCTGAGCGGCCTATCTCGCGTATCCAAAACAGGTATAGCGTCGCTTCATACTCACTGTTGTAGAGAGTTGTTCCAGGCATGTTGGGACATTTTACTCGATGAGGACTTTGTTCATGCATATCGCCACGGGATTGTCTTGAAATGTGCCGATGGAGTGCTGCGAAGAGTATTTCCTCGTATCTTCACGTATTCTGCTGATTATCCCGAGAAGTATATTTCTGCTTTGCCTTTGTTAAAATCGGATCCTCACAAAATTTCAGGGTTTTAATTGCGACTATCAAGGACATGGGTTCATGCGCTTGTCCTCGCTGTCTCACTCGGAAAAACTTATTTAGTTGCACTGGTCTCGTCCAGGACATGAAAGATCGCATCATCAATCTCCGTGTGTATGCTATGGCAAACATTGTCAAGGCTCGCGAGTATATTTATCAGAGGGGAAATACTGTAAATGGTTCGAAGGTCGAAGACGCTCTTGGAGAAGGTTCATGGGTACCCACTTTGGTAGGCACGAATGACTTCTTCCAATTTGCGATCAGCTCAAACCGGCTACCCACAGAATCAATTCGTTCGGAAACTTGGACCGTTCGGCCTCAACCCGTTCCGTATGCTTGTTGTCGATTTCATGCATGAAATCGAATTGGGTACCTGGAAGGCATTATTTACCCATCTTGTCAGGCTCCTATATGCGCTTCCTGGAGGTAGTCGGTTAGTTGCTACTCTCGACTACAGGTACGCAGATTTCGTACGGAGTTCTATTACCTAGCACTAATAATTCAATCTCGCCCTAGATTTCGCCAGGTGCCAACCTTTGGCAATGGTGTGATTCGAAAGTTCGCGAACAATACTTCTGAGATGAAAAAATTAGCAGCGCGGGACTTTGAAGACATATTACAGGTTTTTGTATCACTTGATTTCCTGAATTCGGCTCTGACATATTCTCCTTCATTAGTGTGCCATACCGGTTTTTGAAGGACTGTTCCCCCCAGGCCATGATGCAGCAGTGCAGACTTTGCTGTATCAGTTCGCACAGTGGCATGCGCTTGCCAAGCTTAGGTTGCACTCGGAGTCTACAGTGAGTTCTCTGGAAGAAACTTTCAAGAAACTCTCTCAGAAGTTGTGGAAATTTCGACACGACACCTGCAATACATTCAATACTACGGAGTTACCAAAAGAGACAGCTGCCCGTCAACGAAGGTTCGCTCGACAGTCTGAGACCCATACTGCCGCGACCTCTCCGGAGTCAAGTGGACCGAAGGCAAAGAAATTCAATCTGAATACGTACAAGTTTCATGTGATGGCCGATTATGTGCGAACAATACGACTCTTCGGGACCACGGATTCATTCACTACTCAAATGGTATGTATATGTTGTTTACTCACTGTCTACGGAAGTTGATTTTGGCCAGGGGGAACTTGCGCACAGGGCACTCAAGGCATTCTATCCACTCACAAGTAAGTTGGATACTCCAGCGCAATTGGCAAAGCACGAGCGCAGGCGCCGCGTACTTCGGCAGGTCGCGGAAGCAGAAAGTACACCGTCCTCCGATAATCAATCACCTGCCGATGCTCCCCCTTCGGCGTCCTCTGGATTGCATCATCATATCGCAACTCATAAGAGTAACCCAGTCAATATATTTCAGTTCCTTCAAGAACACAATGGTGATCCGGCCATAAAGGTAGACAATATTGCAACGGGGATGCCTCACTTTTTTCACAATGGTTCATAGAATTTTTTGCCGAAACTGAAGGATCATATTCTTTACCGGCTGCAGAAGCTAGATATTAGCCATTGCGACCATACATTCACGGACGAGGAGCATAACTCGGTAATCATCCCTAACAATATCATTTACTCCGTTCAGACCATGCAGGTATATTACACTACATACGACCTCAGGCGCGAGCACGACACTATCAATCCTAGAGCACACGCCGATATTATGGTCGTTTCAGGAGAAACGATACCTACCCATCCATACTGGTATGCCCGTGTATTGGGTATTTACCATATGGAAACTTGGGTCAACGACGGAAGTCGACCGGTGAAGCAACACCTCGAGGTTCTGTGGGTTAGGTGGCTGGCTCCATTGTGCAACCATAAATCTGGCATCAAAAACGCGCGTCTTCCAAAGCTTGCATTCATAGATGAATCAGATGCTGACATGTTTGGGTTTCTTGATCCGGGACAGGTGGTTCGAGGGGTCCACTTGATTCCTGCATTCGCCTCGGAACGTGGTACCAGCTCGCTTCGCTATGGACAATCTCTGGCACGTCCTGGGGGAGAGGAAGACGACTGGGAAGAGCACTATGTTGGAATGTGAGTTTGGATAATGTCCCTTCCTATGATCAGTTTTCGACCTTTTGAGTTAGATTCGTTGACCGGGATATGTTCATGCGATACACTCACTTTGGTGTTGGGCATCCGGTAACGCTGCGGAGGATAATTAGAGACATAGTAGCACCAACTGATGCCATGGATGTTATGGATGAAGATGTCCGCAATGGTGAGGACCACGAGCAATGGGATATCGAAGAGGAAGATGGCGATGATGAATCTGGTGACGAAGAGCTGGAAGAAGAAGAAGATGGGAGTGAGGATGACGGAGGGGGGGATGAGGATGAGGATGTGTTAGACAATCTTTCTTTTTAAGTGGAGCACTAAATTCGACTTTTCCTTGCGACAGGGTGAGAACGCATGTCAATAGTCCCAACGGCCACTGACCCTCTGACCAACCGAGTATTGCGAGTATTGCAAGCCCACGTTCAGTTTGTCCTGTTGATCTTGATCCCGACAGCGATAACTTCCCTTTGTGGAGATATTCTTCGATGTCCATTGCATCAGGAGTAGGTGACGGTGACCTTGAGACTGGCAAAACACCGGCGTCATCATCGTCAATTCGTGCCAGAAAGTGATGTGGCAGAGTACTTTCATGGAATTAATTTGTTTTTGCACAGGTCGTGCTTGTTCTTGAGTGTCAGTGTCAGGTCGAGACATGGGAACTGCATTCCAGCCTCGAGCGGCTAGTATGCTCTGGGCAGATGATCAGGATAGTACTAGTAAGTAGCGAAGTCACAGTCAGGGAAGTTCGAGTTAACTACAAGACCGCGACATGCGACACTATTGACGCTTTTGAAAGGGCATGCATCTTGCATTAACGGACCTTCAGTCATCCGTACTTTTCCCTAACGAGGGGAGAGCGTTCAAGCAAACAATATTCAGTGACTGGGCCCATCTTCTGTGTGCCGTTTGGATGCCCAAGGCGTGGGTGGCAAATGAGGTATTCATGGAACATATGTGGCACTAGATCTTACAAAATTCCGAAGCAAGGCTGGAATTGGTATATTCCTCATACTCATTTCGTTCACTGACTATCCATCCAGAAATGCAGACGGAGGTCTCTGACTACTATGACAAATACGCGAGCAGCAGGATAGACATGAGACTGATTAGAAGTCATGTTTCAGTTGGCACTCTCGATAAGTTTAGTGGATCACTGCGAAAGACGTATTCTACTAAAAAGTCATGAATGGCGTCATATTCTTAAACCCAAAGAATGGTGCACGAAAACACTCAACAAAGAGACATACTTTACCCTACAATACCTATTAGACTGTGACGGTGCAATGTCACAAGATTGTCACAAACTTTCATGGTAATCAAGATCTGATGATCAATGCTCGTGTCGCTTTCCATGAGAAAGCCTTACATAGTAATATAATGCAAGACACAATTTTTGAAAAATGAGAACGCACAAAATAGTTGGAATAGGTATAATAGCACTCCTAACCGGTTACAAAGGAGGGATGTCACAGCATTGTCATGGGCTGTTTATGTCAAGCCAGATTTGCAGGCATTCATGTGTATGTATGTACAACTCAATTTGCCCACAGTATAAAAGATAATATTTGGTGAGAGCAGAATTAGACCGTGCTATACTTCCCACGGCTACAATATCAAGGACTCATCTGTTCTCTGATGATCGCATGTAGACGAGGGACTAGTATTGCCGGCAAACAGTGGTAGACGAGAGAATGGTTATGGGATTACAAGAGGTGTGCGAAAGGTCTCATAGATTACTTGGAGTAGTACGCATCAAAGTTTTCCTTGTGATGTTCTTGCCACCGTTTCTGGACTACAGATCCCTTTTCGGTTCGGAAACGACCGCAAAAAAAACTCGGTGAGTCGGTTTAGGGTTTCGATGTGCTGAAGGTCACAAGACTTTGGGCCCGGGTTCTAAAGCTTCCTACCCCATTTAGCTCTCCCCCAATCGTAAAATACCCTACCAGTGGCAGTGGGTCATGGTCACTGAATGCAGCTGGCCGTTCATCGGACGCAGTTGCAGTCGTGCGACATGTCTTGTACTCCCACTAGGTATATAGGCTCAGTAGTGTTATTACTAAACAGAACTGGACTAAGGTCGGCGCGGTTGGGGTAATAGTGATAGACGAGAACTTTCGCAGGCTCGAAACCGCTGCCATTGTTGGAGTCCGACAGATCCAAGTCCGAGTGATCCGATATAGGGACCAGGAGAGGGAGACATAGGTCCGAGCGCCAGCCGAAAGAGGGAGAGCGAGACTATGATGTCAGCTCGTGTCCTGAATATTGTTATGTCTGTCATTCATATTATAGTTGAAGTTTCCACTCACCATAAAAGCGCCAATACGCATCTCCAAAGATTGAGATCGTACTGTTTGTTCTAGCTCCCGCATCCCCACCATTCTAGCGTGCTTCTTGCCCTAGTTAACAGACTCTTATCCTAGGAGACGGATGACTGCAGCAGGTGCTAAGAACGCGGTCTGCGTCTGGCTTGGGCTTCGCTAAGCCACTGGTCACTATTCCACGAAGTCGTGACAAACCTCACGTGAGGTGACAGAGTGTGACGCTGTGCAGAACAGTTGACAACTTGACACCGAACTACGAGTGGTGTTCAGCCTTATCATTGACAAATATTACAGCCATATGTTTCTTCCTTCCACATCTGACTCTGACTACGGTGACAGCAGACTAACTACCCATAAGTACCCGACGATCGTTGCTATGCACAACAGTTCGGGAAACAATATTGCGTCAATTTTCCGTCATTATTCCTATCATCGATCATCGATCATCTGAGACAATCATCATCGAAAACTGCTATCTCAATCGCTATCGAATTCGCCCATTGGGACAAGCCGCCGAGGGTTGCGTGAAGGGATTCAAACCTTAACTTTATGGATGCACTTACTGAATGTATAACTAAGCTTACAACGGCCCTTGACCCTTCGTCGAAATGCTGTTTACAAGGAAAGCCGCAGCCGTCTGGCTTTCTCTTGCCTTTGAACGGGTTCTCACTGCACAGACACCTCTGTCAAGTTATACGCCTTCATTCTTTCACCCGGAGGTCGAAAGTGATTTTGGACAATGGAACCTTGATGAAGGACCTGCGGTCAACGCGACAGGACATCTGGTGTTTGAAACGGCCAATTCCTTGCTTCAAAACTGGGCAAATACCCGTCATCGTATTGGTATGTTTGAAACTCCAATCAGATGAGTCGCGATTCATCATTTGCTTGCAGGTCATACAATAGTCCCAGGGACTATTCCCGTAGGCACTGTCCTCTACCATGGAGCTCTCACCAGTCCCCATTTACCGACCGCCCTGGATTGGGTGGCTGTGGAACCAGAACACTCCACATTTTTCTGCAGAGGGACAATTGGAACAGGGTGCTGGCTCCTCACCCTTACAGTCACTCGGCCGATGAAAGTGCTCTATTTTGATGGAAACAGCGCTGCGAAACTCCCTGAGGGCACTATAGATACCCAAGATCTCGTGGCATGGTCGGAAATGAAGCCCGAGCGGGTGTGGAATGAAGAGCAGCGCATAAAGGATCTGTGTAAATGGGGTGAGAAGTATGGCGTGAACGGCTTTGTGAGGTTCGTTGGATGTTGAGATGCGCGCGCGTGAATGCCTGATGCTGATTTGTGAGCCATAGGATGGAAATGAATTTGTGCGAACCCAGACGTAGCTCCTTGGCGATTTTTTATTGACGACGGTCATAGTGAAATCATGATCTGCAACTTCACCTCTCACATGGAGGTCGTCTCGCTCTTGAAACTCGAGAGCACTCGCATCAGCGCCCACCCGCTGGATCCGCCAGAGGATCCTGATACTAGTGAGTGACTGTCCATGTTTTGACGTAGGTCTGATTTATTCTTGGACATCAGCGCGTCACGTTCTTGAATTAATGCATTCTGCTTCATGGCGCGAAAATTATCCAGGAGAAACCCGGATTATGCTTGATTATTCTGGGCTTGTGTCTTTCTACGACACCGCTCTTGTTCCCTCCTTGGTGCCGCGTCGTGTAGGCTTGGACCGGTGGGATCACCGAGTGGCAGGAATATCATCGGAGGATATAGAACGTGTCCAAGACAGGCTAGCTCAAGCGCTAACACGACCACTCTCGACAACCAGCGGCATTGACTGGAAAACAGTCTTGCGTGTGGTGGTCGATCGATATGCCAGCCGCCTGGAGTTCATACAGCACCTTTTGAACCTGACGTTGGACGATGGGTCGATATTTGACCACGCACGACAAATTCAGAGACAGTTGCGCAACGTGCTTTTGCCCTACACTGTGCTCACAGCTCTGCCTCCCAGTACCTCCGTCACCGCCAACGCGACAAATTCATGGGCTACGCCAGTTTTTCGGGAATGTGCTGTATCGCACACGGCCTCCATAGCGTCTCGTGGAACAACACTGACGCCCTCCGAACGTTTACTCCTGCAGGCGGTGCGGGAAACTACGCATGAAATATGTCGCGTCGTCACGAAGATGTGGGCTTCCGGAATGAATTTAGGAGTCGACGCCTTTTATCCTCCGGAACGACGGCCTGAAGTTGATCATATAGATACTCTCATGGGCGAATGGAAGGAGGATGTGACGCAGTTAATCTCTTGGTTGGATTGGAGCGTGTGGGTGAAGTGCCGACCGGCCTGTGGTTTCGAGGTAACACAATCAAGTTACTTGTTTGCGAACCGACTGACCTCGTCGTGTAGGAGATGTGCTATTTGCCTACTTGGCCGTTTGGGTTTGTCCGGACTCCCGGCGCACCACTTCAAGGCCAATGGGACAGTGGTTCATTATGGCCAGACCCAAACAAAGGGGAATGGAAAAGACCACAGCCCAAGTGCATCAGACGACGGGAGCCATATGGTTTTTAGGATATATGATTCACATTACTGCTGATATATACATATCTTTTGTACAAAATTATTGGACTGGAATTTAAACGCGCCCTGCCCACATGGGGCCTCTATATGATCGGAATGCCTAACACATTGAAATTGTAAGTGCTCTCATCGGTGTCACTCTCCTGGCTATCGCATTCGTCACGGTCGACCATCAAAGCCTTCAGGCCTCTTGCAAATTCTTCTTTGGATATAATGAGGTTGTGATCCTGCGCGTGGTTCTCGAGCTGATCGAGTAGTTCATCTAATTTAACCAATAATACCAAATCATTATGATAGGGCTAAGGGCATTAGGTTGAGGTTGAGGTCATCTTGCACTTTTAGCAAGGAGCGGTCTGATAAAAGCTTCTCAAACCAGGACACCTCGTTGTCAGCTTCCTTGTACACGTCCATATTGGTGCACTGCAGCAGACGTAGGAGCTCCACATGGTGTTCTGCCCCTTCTATCTCCCATGCTGTTAAGATGACATGGATGTGACTTGTTTCACGCGAGGCCTGCTTTACAAGAGCAGCTTGCTGAATATCATCATCTTAGACCACGTCGTGACGTTTCAGGACATCATTACACTGTATAACAACTTGTGAACCAAAAAAACATGCGGGGAAAAGAAACTTTGAACTTACAGATTCTGAGTCTATGATATATCAGAGCCAAGTCACTTTGGTGACTTCTTGCAAGGGACTTTTCTGCGAAACGGAGATCCGTTGGGTTTGGTCCACCAGGCTCTGCGCATGTCCCCAATTTGCTGGCAGCTTGGGTGCATCCAGTCATATGACGGACAATAGCATTTGGTAGATAAGGAGGATTCAGAAGTGGATTCGTAGAATGAGGTATGTGACCCTTAGGACGAGGGCGTGTTCGGTCGCTAGCAGTAACAGACCGCTAAGTAGCACGTCTCTTTGTGACGCAGCTACCCACTACGGTCTGGACCATAGTGTTATTACTAAAACAGAACCAGACTAAGGTGACCAGGTCAGCAGTCAGTGGGGTAATAGTGGTACTACCCCCTGACGAGAACTTTCGCAGGTTCAAAACCACTGCCATCCCCGCCATTCTAGTGTTCCTCTTGCCCTAGCTGACAGACTCTTATCCTAGGAGACGGGTGGCTGCAGCAGGTGCTAAGAACGCGGTCTGCGTCTGGCTTGGGCTTGGCCAAGCCAGTTGCTATTCCGAATTCCATTTGACCTCACGTGAGGTGACAGAGTGTGACGCTGTGCAGAACAGTGCCGAACTACGAGCGGAGTGTTCAGCCTTATCATTGACATTCCTTCTACATCTGACTACCGTGACGGCAGACTAAACACGCCACGTCGCTGAGCACAACAATTCAGGAAACAATAGTGCGTCAATTTTCTAATCATCATTTCTATCATCGATCATCTGATGGCTGGAAGACAATCATGAATTATAGAAAAATGAACATTCAAAACCGCTATCTCAACCGCCGTCGAATTCGCCCATTAGGACTAGTTGCGGAAAAAGTTGCGTAAAGGGAATCAAACCATAACTTCATGGATACACTCGCTGAGTGTACAACTGAGCTTACAACGGCCCTCGACCCTTCGTCGAAATGCTGTTTACAAGGAAAGCCGCAGCCGTCTGGCTTTTTCTTGCCTTTGAACGGGCTCTAACTGCACAGATACCTCTGTCGAGTCATACATCTGCATCCTTTTACCCGGGGGTCGAAAGTGATCTTGGACAGTGGGACCTTGATGAAGGACCTGTGGTGAACGCGACAGGGCATCTGGTGTTTGAAACGGCCAATTCCTTACTTCAAAACTGGGCAAATACCCGTCATCGTATCGGTATGTTTGAAACTCCAATCTGATGGGTCGCGATTCATCATTTACGTCCTGCAGGTCATACAATAGTCCCAGGAACTATTCCCGTGGGCACTCTTCTGTACCATGGAGCTATCACCGGTCCCCATTTACCGACCGCCTTGGATTGGGTGGCTGTGGAGCCAGAACACTCCACATTTTTCTGCAGAGGGACGATTGAAACAGGGTTCTGGCACCTTACCCTTACAGTCACTCAGCCGATGAAAGTGCTCTATTTTGACGGAACCAGCGCTGCAAAAATCCCTGAGGGCACTTTGGATACCCAAGATCTCGTGGCATGGTCGGAAATGAAGCCCGAGCGGGTGTGGAATGAAGAGCAGCGCATAAAGGATCTGTGTAAATGGGGTGAGAAGTATGGCGTGAACGGCTTTGTGAGGTTCGTTAGGTGTTGAAATGCGTGCGCGTGAATGCCTGATGCTGATTTGTGAGTCATAGGATGGAAATGAATTTGTGCGAACCCAGACGTAGCTCCTTGGCGATTTGTTATTGACGACGGTCATAGTGAAATCATGATCTGCAACTTCACCTCTCACATGGAGATCGTTTCGTTCTTAAATCTCGAGAGCGTTCGCGTCAGCACCCACCCGCTGGATATGCCAGAGGACCCCAATACTAGTGAGCGAGTGTGTCCATGTTTTGACGTAGGTCTGATTTATTCTTGGACATCAGTTCGTCACGCTTTTGAAACGGTGCATTCTGCTTCATGGCGCGAAAATTATCCAGGAGAAACCCGAATTATGCTTGATTATTCTGGGCTTGTGTCTTTCTACGACACCGCTCTTGTTCCCTCCTTGGTGCCGCGTCGTGTAAGCTTGGACCGGTGGGATCACCGAGTGGCAGGAATATCATCGGAGGATATAGAACGTGTCCGAGACAGGCTAGCTCAAGCGCTAGCACGATCACCCTCGACAACCAGCGGCATTGACTGGAAAACAGTCTTGCGTGTGGTGGTCGATCGATATGCCAGCCGCCTGGAGTTCATACAGCACCTTTTGAACCTGACGTTGGACGATGGGTCGATATTTGACCACGCACGACAAATTCAGAGACAGTTGCGCAACGTGCTTTTGCCCTACACTGTGCTCACAGCTCTGCCTCCCAGTACCTCCGTCACCGCCAACGCGACAAATTCGTGGGCTGCGCCAGTTTTTCGGGAATGTGCTACATCGCACGCGGCATCCATAGCGTCTCGTGGAACAACATTGGCGCCCTCCGAACATTTACTCCTGCAGGCGGTGCAGGAAACTACGCATGAAATATGTCGCGTCGTCACGAAGATGTGGGCTTCCGGAATGAATTTAGGAGTCGACGCCTTTTATCCTCCGGAACAGCGCCCTGAAGTTGATCACATACATACTCTCACGGGCGAATGGAAGGAGGATGTGACGCAGTTAATCTCCTGGTTGGATTGGAGCGTGTGGGTGAAGTGCCGACCGGCCTGTGGTCTCGAGGTAACACAATCAAGTTACTTGTTTGCGAAATGACTGACCTCGTCGTAGGAGATGTGCTATTTGCCTACTTGGCCGTTTGGGTTTTTCCGGGCTCCCGGCGCACCACTTCAAGCCCGATGGGACAGTGGTTCATTATGGCCAGACCCAAACAAAGGGGAATGGAAGAGACCACAGCCCAAGTGCATCAGACGGCGGGAGCCATACAGTTTTTAGGATATATGATTCACATTACTGCTGACATATACACATCTTTTGTACAAAATTATTACACTGGAATTTAAGCGCGCCGCGCGCGTGATGTATGTACTACAACGAACGTTTTGATGTGTTGGCCCTTTTAAATTGTGATTGTCAAACGCAAGTCACTCTCTCGTCTCTTACATCGACTACAATATGAGTACAGACCAACAAATGCATCTGGCGGTAGCTCGTCGCATCTAAACAAACCAGCACGTCAGCTCGTGCCCGTCTTTTGATGCTGTAGTCCTGACATCCTGCAACCATCTTTCTTGATGGCATGGTCAATGACCCCTTAGACCACAATCTCATTCGACGGTCTGACACCCCGGGTGCACACATAATGTCATACAGAAGTATGACTCGGACTGGCAGGCCACAAAGGGTTCCTCTGGCATAGCGTTTCACTCACGTATTTGAACCGCCTAGGCGCGGTCGGTCAATAGGCAACTTGACTTGACTTGCAAATTGAAAAGATCTTACAAGAATTATTTATGAAGGAACGACTGTTTTGGTCTGCCTATGGGAGACTGATAAAAGTAGTCTGAAGGTAGAGATCAGGGAAACATTCAAGCCAAGATGTCTGACAGTCGAAGTTCTGAGTTTTCCACTCGCAGCGTGAAAGACACTCGCTCCTTGTGTGTTGATGTCTGAGCTTCTTGTCACCGTAGACACGATCAAGGTGTGGAAAGGTATACTAGATCCAGTCAATCTATGATTAATGAGGGCAGATGCATATAGGACAAACGTCGCTGCAGATGCTCAAAAGTCAAATGTTCATGTAAAAGTTCGATGTTGAATTTATATTGGATAAAAAAGTGGGCCGTACTACAGCAGAGCGGCCGCTGCGGAGGGTATGGAGCAACGACCCCCACTGCTAATAATAAATATATTACACCACCCTTTCTAAATTACCTAATTATCGACTCGTGTGTCTTCGCCCCAACCTCCGACGACAAGTCTGCAAGTTTGAAGCTCGAAGCCTTGAAGTGCTTTCAAAGGTCCTCTCGCTCTCCCATAATTCTCAGGTGCATTCGAGAAATCGCGCAGAATGCCTACTGCAGTCAATGGTATAGCTGCCAAATCCAATGCCAACGGAAAGGCCATTAAATCCAAAAACCAGCTTCGGCGAGCAAAGGCGAAAGAAAAGAAAGTCCTTGCCACTCAAACGACACCTGTGCGTTTCACATCAGTCTGAATTCGAAACAGTTCATTTATGGAATTAAATTATGGCTGCAGGAGCTTAATGGGAACTCTGAAACGGTGAAGCAAGAGGAGGATGGGCCATTTGGCAATGTCGAGTACGTGATTGAGCAGCTGGATGTCAAAGATCCAGCTCTTGTGGCCTTCTCCGACATTTTTGCACGTTTCCAGGCTCCTCAGGACTATGCAGAGGTGCGTCACGTAACGTCCACCCACTCCCTCCCTTAGTTCACGCAATATCTAGGCAAAGGATTCGGAACCTACAAAAGGGGAGGTTATCTACTCAGACGATGATATGGAATCAGACGCTGGTTCAGACGCAGAGGAGAAGAAACCTCTTTCGAAAAAGAAACAACGCAAGATGGCCCGTTTGACGATTGCAGAGCTTAAGCAACTGGTGGCGAAACCCGAGGCAGTCGAATGGACAGATCCTTCAGCCGCTGACCCAAGATTACTGCTCCATCTCAAGAGTTACCGTAATACCGCTCCTGTTCCTGCACACTGGAGTGCAAAACGAGATTACCTGCAAGGAAAACGCGGTATCGAAAAGCCGCCTTTCCAGCTCCCTTCGTATATAGCAGATACGGGTATCGCAACAATGAGAGACGCAGTTAAAGAGAAGGAGGCTAACATGTCGTTAAAGGCCAAAACTCGTGAGCGGGTGCAGCCAAAGATGGGCAAGGTCGACATCGACTATCAAAAGCTGCACGATGCCTTCTTCAAGTTTGCAACAAAGCCAGTAGTTACTGGCTTTGGTGAGATGTAAAATGTTAATTCTTTTCATTTCACTTTCGCTTATTCATTTGCTTGTTAGGTACTATGAGGGGAAGGAGTTTGAAACATCGTTGAAAGAGAAACGACCAGGAGATCTGTCGCCAGAGCTTGTTGAAGCGCTATCGATTCCGCCACTTGCGCCTCCACCTTGGCTAATTAGCATGCAAAGATTTGGACCTCCTCCGAGTTACCCGACTTTACGGATTCCTGGTCTCAATTCGCCCATACCTGAGGGGTGAGTGTGGCGCATTTCGATGATCCCGAAGTCATTGATCACATCTTAAGCGCTCAATGGGGTTTCCATCCCGGTGGATGGGGTAAGCCACCGTTGGATGAGTATAATCGCCCTTTGTACGGCGATGTGTTTGGTGTGTTGCCGAAAGTCACCGATACGAACGTACGTGAGGGAGTTTTCTTCGAATGCCTTTCTCTTACACTATTCTTCACAGATTGGTGAGCCAATTGACAAGAATACATGGGGAGAGCTAGAGCCGGAGGAAGGCAAGTTTATTTATATCATTCTTATTGTCGCAAATGCTGAGAAAACCTGCAGAGGAGGAGGAGGAGGAAGAAGAAGAAACGGAAGAGGAGGACGAGGACGAAACGACTGAAGGAGCAGCAGTCGACGGCCTTCAGACACCTTCCGGTCTGGAAACGCCATCCGGCATGGCCAGCGTTGTCTCCACTGTCGCTGGGGGACTTGAAACACCCGACTTCTTGGAGCTGCGGAAGACGTCTTCTAGGCATCCATCATCAGACGCCTCAGAAAGCGGACCACGGTCACTGTATCAGGTTGTACCGGAGAAACAGACCTCCGTGCGCGGGCTCATGGGTAGTGAGCGTGGGTATGACGTCAGTCAAGTCACCAATCCGCAAAACCTTCCCGTGCTTGGGGAGGAGCGGGGAACGAAAGTACGTCAAAATAGTCTTTCAGATATTCCAATAAAGATATTGATCACTGTTGCAGCGTAAGGCGAATGGTGTCGACATTTCTATTGACGCAGGCGAGATGGAAGGCATGACGGAGGATGAGCTACGGCGAAAGTACGAGCAACATTCACGAGGTTCGGCGGGAGTAGCGGGATCAAAAGAAGACTTCTCAGACATGGTGGCGAAGGAAATGGCGAAGAAGAAACAAAAGATGGATCGCGAGCGGGATTCAAAGAAGGGCAAGGAATTCAAGTTTTGATCTGGCCTCCAGCGTCTGCACTATTCCTTGTACATTTGTTGTTTTCCTGCAGGCTTGTAGTATCCGTTTATCATTATATCTCTTTGTCTCATCTTTATGAAGTTACTGATTTAAGTTATGAATGGTGCCTAGGCATTGATATTTGATGGAAATGATGATCCGACGCCATAGGTTTAGTAATGTCAAGGTTGTGTGAAGAGTAGGCTGTGCATTTCGGCGCCTAGGTAGTTGTCAGCTCTGATAAATCTGCTTGCAGTTAAACAGCGATTCAAGCTAGGCACGCGGCGCCTCCCCTTCCACTCGTTTCTCTCTCTTGTGTCGGATATCATATTCTTCGAGGAATGTCGCAAGTGAAGATGTTAGTCCTCCGATTCCTACTAGTACCGCCACTCAACAACTACTTTCAGTGCGCTTCAGCCACCCCCAAACGTTGATTTTGTCGTCGGTCAGTGCAAAAACTGTCATGCTTGACCCTTTTTTTACGACACAATACTCCTAGGCTATCCTGGGATACCACCGGCTGCGAAAGATCGTCCTCAAGCAGCAGTCAAAGGTGTACGTGCTCGCTCTACATAACAAATGAATTGGCTTTTTATATCTGTCAGGCCGTCGAGGTGCGCGTGGGGCCTCAGGGCGTCAAAGCAAAATGGGTCCGTGTCGAGCTCAAGAAGATCGAAACACTCCCTGGCGGTGGCCAGACGAACTCTTACTTTGACTTTGTTGGCTCAAGTCCGATAAATCTATGGCAGTCGAGCGAAGAATACGGGTTATTGGAGTCAGTGAGTGGTGTATCCATCCCTGTGTAAACATGTCGGGTGCTGAGAGCTAGCGATAGCAAGACCTCCCATTCCATATTCGTATACCTGAGTCCATTCCACCAAGCATTGCCCTTGAAAGAGGCGGTGAGTGGCTGCGCAAACACAATGTTTGTTATCTGATGGTGTCTCTTTGCATAGCTGGTATCCGCTATGAGTTAGTCGCGACTGTTTGTACTCTTGGGAAGAAGTGGGTCTTCCAAATTAGATCTTGAGTCGCGTGGGTTGACTTGCTATCTGCAGAGGTTTCTTCCGCCGCCGTAAAACTGTTGTGACATCACAAGCCACTACTATCATTATTGACAAGCACGAACTCCACTCAACGTGGCCTGTATACGCACAAGCAGAATCACGCAGCGTCAACCAAGAGGGTGTACATCTCACAGTAGAACGCCAACGAACATGCTTTGGACCAGGCGACCGCGTGTCTGTCATGGCTATCCTCAAATCCGACTCAGTGCATCCAGTCATTGTCCGTGGATTCGAGTTTTCTCTCAAGGAAACAACCATATTTCGTGCTAGTACTCAGTCTGGCCAGACTGGCAAGCGCAATGGTCCCCAAGTCAAAACTGGGCTGGTTGGCGAGCAAAAGGTGCCCCTCAATGTCACGTTGTTTGGTGGCACGCAGCACAAGGCGGAACTTGGGTGTTTGATCCCAAACACACATACTACTACCACGCTCAACGCTGCAAGGCACATTGACATAACATATACAATCTTAGTCAAGGCGTGGTTTGGTTCGATGCAGGCAGTTTTCATAGAGCTTCCTGTTATTGTCTCGAACTGGCCAAGGTAAGGATTTCAGTTAATATTCTATAATATATACCTAACTGAGATACAGGAGCGTGTCCGAGGAAGCCGTTAGGTACGCAATCCTCGTTGTTACGACTGATCTATACTAAAAACATCTCAGGCGTATCGGTGTCGCCCCCAGCCTTTGTATGACCCCATCAAGCACTGCATCCACGGCCCTGGCTCGCCCTCTCACCGCCAACTCACAGATTTCTGATTACAACTCCTCCGCTCAAGGGCATGGGCGCACACCCTTGACACCTCCGGTCTCATCCATCAAGTACAATACTACCCCCAACGCACACAATGGTGATATCCAGTACGACGATCTTGAAGTGGATGAGGTCGGCGCTCTTCAGAGTCACCAGTCGCGTGTGCCAGGCACAATAGACCATCCAGGCTACAGCTCATCAGCGCAAATTCCCATGGGTAGCATTCAGGAGGACAGCGCTCTCGTCGTGCGCCATGTCGGTGGCTCGGGCCGTAGACGACGTGGTTCGGCTGCTGCAGGGACGCAAAACCGCCTCACAATCACTAATATCAGTGATCGTGATGCAGAAGTACGGGAGGCTGTGGAACAAGCACAGTTAGCTGCCAGACAACAACAGTCGACGACGCCGTCGATAAGGGGTCAACCTTCGTGGCTCTCCGCCGAGGAAGAAAAGAGGAAGCTGTATGAGAGTGCAAGGGCTAAGGTTGAGCAGGTCCAAGGTAGTGCTGTCATGGCCCCACAATCCAGTGAAACAGTGAGTAGATACTGGTTATCATTCCAATCTTCGCTAATCTTCGTTGTAGTCCTCACAACAGAAAGGTTCTCCTTCATTCCGTGCTGCCTGGCCAACTGCAGAAGAGGAGAAAATTCGTCTGTTCGACAAAGCCCAAGCCACTGCCAAACGCACTCAAGCACTCGGTGCTTCGAGCCACAGCCGAGACAGTTCGGAAGCCAATGGCTCGCCTGGACTCTCGAGACCTTCTGGTAGCTTCAGTGCTCTGTCACCAGGTGCCGCCCTCTACCAGCACGCGGTATCCTCCATGAATAAGAACCCCAACACAAGCCCCAATACCAGCGCGAATGTTAGCCCCTCGCCCTCACCACCTCCTTCGACTTCCCCAAAAATTGTTCCACACTACCCATCCGCTGAGGAGGAGAAGGCTGCCTTAAAGCGGTACCAAGAGGCCAAGCTCGCTGTCGATCGGAGCCAGAACACCCAGTATGCGACTCGCGAAGGAATTTCATCATCCTCGGCAGCACCCGTTGCTTACGATACCCTCTACCCCTCATCCAATATTTCTCGGAGCATGTCCTACGGTGCACAGCCAAGTGGGTCTGATATGCCTCCGCCGTTTGACGGGCCGAATGGTCAGCCACAGTATCTGAATGAAAAGGAGAAGTTGAGGAGGCACCACGAGGCACAGGATGCGGCCGCCATAGCTACACAAAGTTTTGCTGACATGTCGCCCTCATACACCGCTTCCCCATTGTACTCACCACCCGCCCAATCTTCTGCAACTAGCGCCCTGTCAGAGAAGGAACTCCTCCGGCGAAAGTTTGAGGAACAAGATGCTGTAGCACTCGCCCAGCAGCAGCCTCAGCCTCAGCCTCCCCCTCCACGGGTCGTCAATGGCTCAAGCCTCCCGCCTCCCCCTGTTGCACCTGGTGTCAGTGGCTACAGACCACTCACAGCAGCCGAAGAAAAGGCACAGCTACGTGCCAAATACGCCGCCGAGGAACAGCAGGCTAATGGCAATGTATCCGCATCTGCGTCAGGTTTCATCCCTCACCACCGTTCGCCATCGAGAACCGCTCTCTCGCCACCGCCTCCTCCACCGCTCATGCCACGTCCGCCCGCTGAGTATATCCAGGAAACTCAGGAGGAGGATGCTCGCGTGCGGTATTACGACAACATAAGCATGGGAACTGATAATTTGCCCATGCGGGTTGGGTCCCCGTCGGCGAAACCTGGGATACAGCTCGACATCCGCCCGTTCACACCATTCAGTGTTGGGCTGTATGACCCAAGCAGTCCTGCGGCACAGCGACCCCCACCACCACCTCGCTTACCGCCGCAGAATTGAGTTCTGCATTATGAATAACCATCTCAGCGATCTATTTCTTGCATTTTTACTACAAGCTGTTAATGGATTTTCCTCATTCTTACGGATTGTACCACTGACAAGTCGGTCAGTGTATTTCTGTCTATCGTTACATTTTTCGACGTATTACAGCACTACATATAACGGTAACGTTATAATAACACGGAGTGATAGCAGTATCATTATAGCTCTACAGTGTTTTGACATTCCTTACGCACATCATGTCGCCCATCCTGCTATTTATTCATCTTTTCCTTTTAGTCCTACTTCCTGCTGCTGCTGATGTCGATTCTGTTGGACCCGAGAGTGAATCAACATCCGGTATGTCTGATTTGCGTTTGCGGCCTCGCGTGGCGTTCGCACTTTGGGTTGTTTGCATCAAAGACGTGGCCATGTCCACGCCACCATCTTGAGAAGCAACCCCGTCAAGGAATGCATGCATCTCTTCACTTGGCACTTTTTTGTCCACGCCTGCTCCACGCGCCGTTGACGAATCCAGCTTGTCTGCCAGCCTTAAGCTCTCTATATCTGGATCTTCCTCACCCTGGCCCGTATGTCCAGCCGCATCATGCGCCAGATCCATCCCGTTAAGATATGAGCCAATGTCGAAAGAATCCTGCCCCGAACCTACCCCATAGGGATCATCGAGATGCGGGTGTGCGCCGTCAGTAGCGTCAAAAGTCGACGGGTCAAAGCCAAGGCTCTGAATAAGGGAATGGATGTTTGTCTCTAGCGAGTCAACATCTGTGTTGATCTCGTGTGCTGTAGAGTAGGTCTTCTGCAGGTGATCATCGTGTGCTTCGAAAGCCGCTAGCTCAGCACCACCATTTTGCGAGAGGAGGGCGTATGGACTAGAGTAGTCGGTCTGGAACATGGGGGGGTCGTACGGCATTAGTTGTGCTGGATTGGCGTTTGTGTGCTGCTGGGGCAACTGAGCTTGCGGCTGCGGCTGGGGTGGTGGCTGGGCGGGGAAAGGCTGCTGCATAATGGATTGTGGTATTATTCCTTGCGTGTGTCCATCTCCTGGAAACGAGAACCCACCCCCGCCAAGAGCAGCTATCAGTTTCTGCATCTGCACAGGAGATGAGAGCACCTGGGATAGTGCAGCATGGATGAGGGCATCATTCTGTGGGGAAGGCGGAGGGGATGTTGTAGTTAGGGAGGTGAAAGCAGGTGCAGAGACTGAGTGGTGAATCGGGGCAGGGCGAGGGAAGGCGGTATTTGGCGAGGTGGGTGGGGCGGTATTTATATCTGATGGGTTTAGATTGATGCCATTGGCTGTAGTCGTGGTGCTGATAGGGGCGGTGTTGGGGCACGGCGTGGTATTTGCATCTGCTGAGGGAGTTGGGGCATCAGGAAGAGAGGGTTCTATGGATGCAAATCGGGGTGAAGTATTGCACGAAGGACCATACTCAGATGGGATAGCAGAAGGTGTGTCCAGAGATGCGAAAAAATCTGCAAAATCATGTAAACAGGGCGTCAATGCCGAGACATGCATGCAAATGGAGGACATACCCATCTCAGAAGACTTTGCACTATCTATGCTGGTCCTCGGTTGGTCCTCCATGATCTCAGCAATGTCGACACCCTTCTTTGCACCACTTCCTCCGCCATTTCGTCCATCGCTAATCATCAACCGCTGTGGTTTCCTCGCGACGATCTCACTCCCCTCACCACCACTGACAACCCCACCTCCACCTATATCATCCTTTCGTATTGGATTGTCTGCATGACCGAACACTCCAGCAAGGAATTTGAGGATACGATTAATGGTGTCCTGGTGTTTCTTATGCCTCTCACGAGCAGCGATGGCTTCCTGCCAAAGATGTTGGTTGGAAGACTTGAGGTCGTTAAGGTCAGCAGAGATGGTGGCTTGGTGTCTTTTGATGGCTTGAATACCATTCACGATTGAGTTCATATCCATTAATTGGCCAGGGGTCAAGGCGCCGGCAGACGCAGCTGCGCCCAGGTCTTTATTGGGGACTTCAACGACGGCGGAGGTGACGTCAGAGGTAGATGCGGCCTGCTTCTTACGCTGGATAAGGCAGAGCATATCCGGTTGGCCACGGAGGAAATGGGGGTGCTCGAAGTTCCAGAATTCGGTATCAGAATCCGAGCGGAGTACACCTTGTTGGAGATGAGGAATTTTGTGAAAGCCGTACATGTTGAGTTGGCGGACAAATGAGGAGAAGTTCTTGTGTTTGAACCAGCGCCCTAGGACTTCGCTTGCGAAGCGCTCTTGGTCAAGGACTATGTGCGTCAAATTCGTTGAATATTGGATAGGGAAAGACTGGCGCTGGGACGTACCAAAGAAGGAGTCACCGGTGTCAGACCATCGAATGAGATCATGGTCTGAGGGGTCATTAACCATCCTATAAAGTAAGATGGTTGTAAGATATCAGGACTACAGCATCTGTGAGATTAGATTTGACGAAGTACGCACTCATATAGTTTCTGGAGAAAAGCGGGCACAAGCTGACGTGCTGGTCTGTTCAGATGCGACGAGCTAGCTCTTGGAGCTACCGCCAGATGCATTTGTTGGTCTGTACTCATATTGTAGTCGATGCAAGAGACGAGTGTGACTTTGCTTTTGACAATCACAAAGAGCCAACACGTCAAAACAGTCGAACCATAACCTACTTCAAAGTATATACGTCACGCGCGCTTATAAACTCCCCTGCGATAATTTTACAAAAACTATATACAAAAAGCGTGTATATGTCAGCAATAATGCATGCCATCCTACAAACTATATGGCTCCCGTCGTCTTATGCACTCGGGCTGTGGTCTCTTCCATTCCCCTTTGTTTGGGTCTGGCCATAAGGAACCACTGTCCCATTGAGGTTGAAGTGGTGGGCCGAATATCGGGAACCCAAAGGGCCAAGTAGGCAAATAGCACATCTCCTATACGACGAAGTCAGTCATTTCGCAAACAAGTAACTTGATTGTGTTACCTCGAAACCACAGGCCGGTCGGCACTTCACCCACACGCTCCAGTCCAACCAGGACATTAACTGCGTCACATCCTCCTTCCATTCGCCCATGAGAGTATCTATGTGATCAACTTCAGGGCGCTGTTCCGGAGGATAAAAGGCGTCGACTCCTAAATTCATTCCGGAAGCCCACATCTTCGTGACGACGCGACATATTTCATGCGTAGTTTCCCGCACCGCCTGCAGGAGCAAACGTTCGGAGGGCGTCAGTGATGTTCCACGATACGCTATGGATGCCGCGTGCGATGTAGCACACTCCCGAAAAACTGGCACAGCCCACGAATTTGTCGCGTTGGCGGTGACGGAGGTATTGGGAGGCAGAGCTGCAAACACAGTGTAGGGCAAAATCACGTTACGCAACTGTCTCTGAATTTGTTGTGCGTGGTCAAAGATCGACCCATCGTCCAACGTCAGGTTCAAAAGGTGCTGTATGAACTCCAGGCGGCTGGCATATCGATCGACCACCACGCGCAAGACTGTTTTCCAGTCAATGCCGCTAGTGGTCGCGGGTGGTCGTGCTAACGCTTGAGCTAGCCTGTCTTGGACGCGCTCTATATCCTCCGGTGATATTCCTGCCACTCGGTGATCCCACCGGTTCAAGCCTGCACGGCGCGGCACCAAGGAGGGAACAAGAGCGGTGTCGTAGAAAGAGATGAGTTCAGAAAAATCAAGCATAATCCGGGTTTCTCCTGGATAATTTTCGCGCCATGACGCAGAATGCACTAATTCAAAACGGTGACGCTCTGATGTCCGAGAATAAATCAGACCTACGTCAAAACATGGACACAGTCACTCACTACGGTCGGGGTCCTCTGGCAATGGCCAGTCCATGCCGATACGAATGCTCTCGAGATTTAAGAATGAAATAACTTCCATGTGAGAGGTGAAGTTGCAAATCATGATTTCACTATGACCGTCGTCAATAACAGATCACCAAGGAGCTACATATGGATTCGCACAAATTCATTTGCATCCTATGAGTCACAAATCAGGATCAGACATTCACGCGCACGCATCTCAACATCCAACGAACCTCACAAAGCCGTTCACGCCATACTTCTGACCCCATTTGCACAGATCCTTTATGCGCCGCTCTTCATTCCACACCCACTCGGGCTTCATTTCCGACCATGCCACGAGATCTTGGGTGTCCATAGTGCCCTCAAGGATTTTTGCAGCGCTGGTTCCGTCAAAATAGAGCACTCTCATTGGCCGAGTGACTGCAAGGGTGAGGTGCCAGCACCCTGTTTCGATTGGCCCTTGACAGAAAAGCATGGAGTGGTCTGGCTCTCCAGACACCCAATCCAAGGCGGTCGGTAAATGGGGACCGGTGATAGCTCCATGGTACAGAAGAGTGCCCACGGGAATAGTTCCTGGGACTATTGTATGACCTACAGGACGTAAATGATGAGTCTCAACCCATCTGATTGGAGTTTCAAACATACCAATACGATGACGGGTATTTGCCCAGTGTTGAAGCAAGGAATTGGCTGTTTCAAACACCAGATGTCCTGTCGCGTTCACCCCAGGTCCTTCATCAAGATTCCATTGTCCAAGATCACTTTCGATTCCCGGGCAAAAGGATGAAGGCGTATGACTTGACAGAGGTGTCTGTGCAGTGAGAACCCGTTCAAAGGCAAGAGAAAGCCAGACTGCTGCGGCTTTCCTTGTAAACAGCATTCTGACGGAGCGCCAAAGGCCTTTGCAAGCTTGGTTATATATTCAGTGGGCGTATCTATAAAGTTATAGTCTGATTCCCTTTATGGAACCCTTTCCGCAGCCAGTACTGATGGGGGCGAAGTCGATAGCGGTTGAGATAGCAGTTTTCAATATTGTTCATTCCTCTATAATTCATGGTGGTCTTCCAGTCATCAGATGATCGACGATAGGGAAGAGTGACATCAGTGAACCGGTGAGGAAAGTAGAAGACCATACATAGGGTCATTGACATTAGTAGGAATCAATGAACAACAACCAATTTGGTCTGACAGTCGAGGTGCCCGTTTCAAAACCAGCCGATTCAGTTCGTGCTGGCGAAAAAGCGGCCAGAGCGGCCACGTGACACACACCAAGTGTTGGACGACTTTATGTGGAGTCTCATAGACACCCTGTGGAAACATAAACCGGAAGACCGACTAACAGCAGAGCAAGTGTGCAAGCACATATTGATCAGGATGGATGCTGATGAGAAAAATACCGTGCGCCCGTCCACCGAAGTGGAGTGGGATGTTGGTTTTCTGGCTGATGCTGCCGTAACGATATCGGTAGAAGACCCTTTCGCGCTTGCGCATGCATAGAATTGAACTCGTATGCTATACAATTGTGTTAGCAATGTATATATGTTGCTTTATCTGTAAGCACTGGAATTCAGGAGTAACCATTTAGTAGACGGATTCAGAGACAGCGGGAGAACTCGCATATCACGGACTATACCCATTAATTGAACACTTCGTTTCCGTCAACCAGTTCTCATTCCATGGCTTCTTTCTCGCGTTCCAGTAATGCAAATGCAGCGTCAATCTCGTCAAGTGATATGGATTCAGGACCCGCAAGATCATCATCAATGTCTGAGTCTGAGGTACGAGTGGTGGTGCCCACGCAAATTTGGCTTCTAGGTCAGCAGCTACGTCGATGTTGATGCCTGGCTGGGCATTGGTGTGCATGTGTGCATGACGTCGACGAATTGGCTTGCCATTAACGACGGCCTTCTGATGACTGTGGTAGCAAAGATTTGCTCAAATCTTGGCCAGTGCTTCAAACGTGTCTACCGAGAGATTGCAGCACTTCGGAGACTGAGTGCTACCCACAGAGGTTATATGCTTTGAGGTCGTCGACGAGCAGTTTAGCCTTTTGCTCTCCCCATCGCCATTGTTTAGCGACGGCGAGTGCAATTTTAACCATGAACTCGAATGGTGTGATCCCCTGTAGTTTGGCATTCTGCCGCATTCTGCCCGCATAATTCTGCCATCTGCCAGGCAGAACCGGTTTGGCAGACCCAGTTGGCAGAATGGGGGACTTCTGCCCACAGCACTAAACACGCTCCTGCAGGTTCTACCAAAATTTCTGCCATCGAGACAGCCACAACAATTCTGCCTGATCGATCAGAATCATGCTCATAAGTATATGCACGATATAAAAGCTGGCTGTCGTCCCATAGCGCTCCCCGATATCATTCGAGAATCCCCTCACAAGATTCTTCATCGCCGCCTCGCAGCATCATCTAGCACAGAAAATGCGTTTCTCGTTCCTCGCCGTTGCTACTTCTTTGACAGCGTCTATGATTGTCAGTGCATGTGGCCACCAAAATTCAGCTTGCAAAACAGATGCAAATTGCTGCCCGCGCTTTCAATGTATAAGTCCACCTGATGTGAGTATGAGCAGGTCGCTGTGCAACCATGATTCAACCACATGACTCACCTGCACGCCTTAGAGAGGAAAGATCTGCGCGTACCATGGAAGTTGAGCCGGGGGCCCGAGTGGTACATCGCGACAGTGAGCCACCATGTTTCTGCTTTCGCTTTGGTATCATGGTTGATGGAGCAATATCTAGTTCAGAGTCAATCAGTGTAGTTGTTTGTGGATAAATTTTCGTGCTGCTCGAGCAATGTAGATGTTTGAACTTATCTGAAAATGATCGACTGTGCCTAGTCTTTCTCGTGGTCCACTAAGCTCGAGTTTGAGAGGCTGTCGAAACGAGCGATCATTGCCGTTGATGATTGATATCTGGAGGCTGTATGAAGATGGAACATACTGCGCTGATATTTTCTCGAATCTGTTTGTCTAACGTCAGCCTCGAATAGCTCATGGATCTATATCTCTGCGACTCGCCAGAGTCAATCCATCGAGCGCTGCAACGACTCTTGATCTGGAAAGTCTGCAACTCATCGTCTGCCATCAGGGAGGACAAACGGGTTGGGATGTCATCAGAACTCCAAGAGCTTGTCCCAGTGCAACGATTGGATCTAGGGAGAAGAGAGTTGTGACGGTTATATAAAAGGCGAGTAAGATAGAGTCGCCTTAGGATTAGTAGTGCCAAGGGTGCCTGGTGGGTGTTGGTTTCTTGGGCCTCGGCCCTCAGGGTGCCGCTTGGTACTAAGCCAAGAAGCGATCCGCGTAAGCCTTACCAAGGCCTCGTCAGTGACACGGCCTTGGGTCAGTTTACGTCTCAATAAGCGAAGCTAGCCAGAAGTGCAAACTGAGTACGAAGATCAATCTAGTGAAGCTGGTAGTGCAACAGCCATGTCACGTCCACGGCAGGCACAACTGGCAGAAGTCAGGCGGTTCATAGGACGAAATCATTGTTCTTTAAATTGATGCAAATGGCGAAGTGGAGTAATTTGGATTTCCGGATCGCATTGTCACAAAGAGTGACATCACAGAATCGGGCTGGAGACTCTGACTGCAGGAGATTTGAATTTCGTTGCTATCATGTCCACCATCTAACCTTTTAGCCGGCACATGGCTCAAACTGAAGAAAATCCCGAATTCTTCCCTTCAATCGCAGACGTTGTCGATAAAACCAGTGCCGGAGACGAAGAAAATGTCAGCGGTAGACCAATGGAGGAGATCGAGTCTCTTTGCATGCAGTGTGGGGAGCAGGTGCGTTCGCAAACATTCTCATTGCTGGTGAAATTGAATATTCACATCATTCAGGGAATAACGCGAATGATGCTCACGTCCATCCCATTCTTCCGGGAAGTTATCGTGATGAGTTTCCGATGCGAACATTGTGGCCATTCAAATAACGAGATTCAGTCGGCAGGGAAGATTAGACGTGCGCACTCGTTTCATCTTGTTACTCGTACCTCCTAACATGAAATCTTTGAGACAGCTGAAGGCGCTATGTACACAGTCAAAATCCTTAATCGCAGTGACCTTGACCGCCAGCTGATCCGCTCAGAATCTTGTACGATCAACATCCCTGAATTTCAGCTGGTCCTTCCGCCTTCCCGTGGGCAGCTTACAACTGTCGAGGGTCTTCTCAGGGACATTGTTGCGGATCTCAACGTACAGCAGCCACTCAGACGCATCCAAGATGAGAACGCATACGCTAAGATCCAGGAAATTATCGATGGCCTCAAGGAGATCATTGCTGATAACGAAGAGGAAGATGAAGAAGGAAAGGACAAGCTTGAAAAGAGAGGCCTTTCGAAAGAGGATACAGTTGCACGTGCGATCACTATTACTCTTGACGATCCATCTGGGAATTCGTTCCTCGAGTTTGTGGACAGCATGTCTGATCTAAAATGGAACGTGCGCACATACGAGCGATCGCTTGAGCAGAATCGGCAGCTTGGATTGGCACCCCCTGCAGAAGACAAGGAAGAAAATGCGGTAGATAAGACAGAACAGCAACCTGGGGGTCCGGACGAGGAAGTGTTCGAGTTCCCTGGTATCTGTTCGCGCTGCAGCCGGCCTCTTGTTACGCGCATGAAGAAAGTTTCTATCCCTTATTTTAAGGTTCGTTTCAAAAGCACGCATAATCTTCATGTCTGACATTCCTACTGACAGGACACTCTTATAATGTCGACTAACTGCGACGACTGCGGATATCGGGATAATGAGATTAAGTCAGGGGCTGCAATTTCTGAGCTTGGCAAGAAGATCACGTTAAAGGTGGAAGATAGAGACGACCTGAGCCGAGACATACTTAAAGTAAGCACTTCCTTTTTCCCCGAACTCTTTGACCCAAAAGTGTCCTGTAGAGCGACACGAGCGGCCTTAGCATACCGGAAATAGATCTCGTTCTTCACCCCGGCACACTAGGTGGACGTTTCACAACTTTGGAAGGCATTTTAGATCAGGTATACGAGGAACTCACCGAGAAAGTATTTAACACGGGAGACTCTGGGGTCGCAGATGTTGATGATAGAGCTGCATTCCAGGAGTTCTTGAGAAAGCTTAAGCAGGTGTGTTCTCCTACTATCGCGCGACTCTCATTTTGATATTGATGATTGCTAAGGTCAAGGACGCCGAGATACCATTCACCTTGATACTGGATGACCCTCTAGCGAACTCATACGTGCAGAATTTGTATGCACCTGATCCAGATCCGAATATGGAGGTCGTCGCATACGAGCGAACGTGGCAACAGAATGAGGATCTTGGATTGAATGATATGAATGTGGAATCGTATAGCGGCAATGATACGACGGACGGTGATGTAAAAACACAAACTTCATAGCAGTGAAAGTTTGCCACGTCGGTTTGGACCGTCTGCTCTGCAGACAGCGCTATTGTGCGTCATCTACCATCGTTCCTGAAAAGAGCACAGATAACTATCAATATCCTACATCAGCGCATCAAATTGACATGTCAGTACTAGGATTATATTGCAAAGAAGACGGCTATATCGTTGATTATTCGACCTGTGAAACGGACCTGGTGTGCGCTGTCACAATGACTATTATTAGTCCACAGCTTTTGGTATCCAATCAATAACACGCTTTCTTGGCTTACTATGTTGAAGGCACACTGGCAGTGACACGAGGATCTCACGGGACGCTAGCGACATCCGAACCTTGGCCACGACGTTTTAGGATAGTAAGGAAACATCACCTCAATATCCAGAATCGCCCGTTCCCTGGCATACAGCAGCTGGAGGAGTGAGGACCAGACTTTGGGCAAGGTATTCGTTGACAGTGATGACAAAGCTTCCTGTGGAGCATGTTTGCTGGAGGTAAGTCACCGCGGTGCCTTGCCGGCATCTTCACCATGCTGTCACCTAGTAGATATCTTCGTCCCTTTCGCCCCACGCGTCCTCTCAAAGAGACGCTGTCATTCACTATAAAGGCTGGACAATCTGGACACGATGTTCTGCTTTTCTTGATCTCGATATACTGTTCCCCGGAAATGCTGTGCTGGTTATCCCTCGTGCTTGTCTTGGCGACTAATGTCGCTGCGTTTACTGACTTACCCTCTCCAGAATCAAAAGAGCCAAACGATGTGCCGTCCCAGTGCAAGGCACGTGCCTGGGTGAGAGCACCTGACATGGTTCCCAACGAAGTCATCGCAGGGGATGTCAAGATTAAACTCAGCGGACCATGCGCTGACGTCGAGAGCTATGCGATAGGCTTGCGCTATAAGGAAAGAATATTTTGGAAGTTGCGGTAAGTTGTTTTCTCGCTCTCGTATCTTCCACTGAGCAGTGAGCATCACGACAGACGGGAAGATGCGCCGATTCTGGAAAGGCCCAAATTGATGTATAATTGGACGGTCTCGAACAGCGATTTGTTCCGAGCCCGGCCTTTCCAGAACTTCGGGAATGCAGACTACAACGACACAGAATGGAGGGCGTACGAGAACTCAGTCCAGAATAAAGACTCGTGGTCTGTGCACGAGGAAGAACGAATTACCTTTGAGATCAAGAATCCTCTGGCCGGTATGGCAGGGAGGACAGGTACGAATTGAGATTTTGAGTTGACTCAAAGCTTAATGCAGAGAACAGATCCATTACCAGGAAACTTCACGACCCAGTTCGGAGTTCTGGTACCAAATACAAACTACCCTCCAGGATTAGACAGTCGTGCAGGCTTCATGTCTAATGGGGGAGCGACTGATGTAAGAACAGTCTTTATTGATTTTGATTTTGTCTTGTGCTCAGTGTCGTTACAGATAATATCCAGTGAATCGATTTATGAGTACTTTGTCGAAATCTGGTTTAGCAATGGTACCACTTCAGAGATACCTGCCGGAATGACAGCCTTTACCCCGTTCTACCTCTCAACAGAAAACGACGCACCCAGTGCTAACGTACCCCTATCTCCGGCACGCCCCGGTTTTAACATGAAACCATCAGTAGACGGGTTGCGGAGCAACTACACGATTGAAGTATCTTTTCCTGAAGGAGCACATGTCTATCGAAGTATGTCTCAGTGAAATGGAAACCTCAATGCAGTGATCTGATTGGATGCTTTCTAGATTCGTCCGTGAATTTTACGGCCATTGTTCATCGGACAGGATATACGAATCGGACAGATGTTCCTGTAGATCTGTGTGCGTTCTCGGTGAATGACATTGAATGGCATTCTCAGAAGCTCCAGAACAAAACACAGACGGTTAAACAGTTCGTCAAAGCATTGGTCCCCTCCATTATCCACGTGGAGCATTCGCGATCCTCTCAAGTCGTAACACCTCATCCAGTACCTGGTTCCCCATGTAGAGAGATCGATTTTGCAGCAATTCCTGCATCCTTGGCTAACGAAAGCCACATTATTTCTACGTCCTCCGAACCGCTTTCATTATCCCTCCACGTGCGACACGATGCTGTTCCAGATTTTTCAACCTACTATCAGAAATTGGGACATCGTATCAATCTAAAACTTTATATCGCGCCTGATCCATCAGAGCCACACGATAATGAATTCGAGAAGATACAACAGGAGAAGCAAATTGCCGATGCGGATGAACTTGATTGGGTGCCCTGGACGCCGCCAACGCAGACCCGTCGCCGAGTCCTTTCCGGCCACACCAATGTACTGTCAGTCATTCCAATGCAGAAGCAGGAGCCTGTGCGATCAACGCCAGTCCACTACCTGTCTAAAAAAGCTCGCCAACCAGTGTTGGTCGATTCGTCACGCATCGCTTACTTTCGTCTGATGTTGCCCGAGGAACGCGAACTCTTTGCCCCACTTAGGCACTCGTCTATAAAGGTGTTTTCCAAGGGAGAAGAAATACCACGCAGATATCTCACTGGCGCTGACATGCGGTACCCGATCTACGTTGGGGACACCTGGGTCAAGAAAGTATTGCCTATGACTACTAAGGATCAGGGCGAGAGTCATACTGTGGACCACTTGCTCGTTGTGCAGTGATGACGATCATCAATCGACGTGGTGATGCCAGGAGGTAGTCATAAGTTCAACATAGTGTGGTGATTCGCACATGATGAAATTTAGGTTCTCAACTTCTCATTGATATTTCAGTATGGTAATATACTCAGTGTCGCCGACGCGCTGCAGATCCAGTCAACGATATACAATGTCATTCTTCTACTACTCAAGACTCGCACGCTAACCCGTCGTACAACATACAGATCCTGGTCACAAACTGTGCTCCAGACTCTCAGCTAGCACGTTATCCATCATTTGTCTATAAAGTAGCCCAGGGTCATGGCGTAAGTCCAGACTCATCCGGGATAAGTCCAAGCGACGCTTTCCGTGCTCCCAACCATATCTGGCGGTATGAGGAGCGGCGTGCGCACGCCACTGAACGGGAATAAAGAAAGGTCGAGTAACCGCACCCCCCGCAACGAAGAGAAATCGATTCTCTCTTCGTGAGGAACGAAAGTCACAGCTGACTGTTCGCTTGGATCCAAATTTTTTATCGGAACCCATAAGTCTACCCATGTCAAGTGTGCATGCATAGGCATTCGGATTGGAAAATGTGTGTCTGTGGCGAGGCGGCGTAAATTTGGACACATGGAAAGTGATGGAGTCACTAGTGGGGGAGGGGGAGGAGGGGAAGGAGGGTTGTAGAACCTAGGATGGACATTCTTTATACATGGCCTAACCAACGAGGCAAAGTGGAGACTGTGTCCAAATTTACGCAACAGTGGCTCAATAATCGCGTCGCCAGCAGCTTGTGATGTCAAAAGGAGACGTCGAAGAGGCGGCCCGAGAGGGGAGGCTGAGGATCTCAGCCAGTGCAGAAAAGACGTTCGTGACATGTTGGTGCGGCTGCCAAGTAATGTGCAGCTCTTCCAAAAAGGCAAGATGTATGTGCCCGCTGGGGAGTGCATCGTTTCCTCCGATGAACATATCGATATGGAAAGTAGTGAGGCATGTGAAAGCTGGCAAGAGGTTCAGGGTTTCTATTAGCGTGGGATTGATACGGAAGTGCAGATCTCTGGTGCGAGAGTGGGTGTTCTGCGCGAGAGCGACCATGCGGAGAAACTCGCGACCAAGAAAAAAGTGGCGTCTCTTCAAGATGGGCGCAATGGTAGCTTTAGTAAGATCTAGAGTCACCGCTAAGATGTCGTCCAGAGCCATTGAGACTGTAACCGCCTGCCACACTGAAACATGACACTGCAGGCGCAGGATAGTAAGAAATATAGGAAAACTACCTCTGTGCAGTCCGCATTCGCATCCATGTCCGACACCTGATCGTAGGTAATTGTGCTGCTTGGGTTCATCTTGGAAGCGTCAAGCCAAAATCTCAGTGATTGTTTGATTATTCAATGAGGTCGACTTACCAATAGTATAGGATCCATGATGCACCCGCGAAGAATATGTTGACCGGAACAAAAATACGACTTTTCATCTCTCCACTCTCGGAGCCGTAGTGATGAATCAGTGATTTTGGAATACAATCACGGTCCCGCAATGACTCTTCGCAACTAGGGATGTGAAAATTATTGGCGTGAGGGATTTGATGCGTGCATGGTCACATACCTCACCCGGCAAGCTGTCAAAAGAGGTCGAAAGTCACATTAACAAAGATGCGGCTGTCCAGCAACGAGTTCTGTTGCCATCTGCACCCTCATCAAGCTGATTGCGCTGACGTGCGAAACATAGAACGGAAACTTCATCGTAAATCCCACCATCATGGGAGAACTCCTGCTTGGAGGGTGCAAAAATTCATGAGTCAGCTACTAGCATTCAGGCCTCAGGTCCCGAGACAACCGACTCGAATGCCGAAGGGCAGTAAGTAAGATGCTATAAGGAGCATTTTATAAGTTACTCACTCCCGCTTGTCCGGTTTGCTGAGGGCGGCGACTGGCAAAACTTGAAGTAACATCTTGCTTAGTCACCAGGTACCAGAACAGGGCCTAATGGTTTTCTTTCTCGAATAACTGGCTCAGCGAAGTACATGCGTCACGCGCGCTTAAACTCCCCTGCGATAATTTTACAAAAACTACATACAAAAAACGTGTATATGTCAGCAATAATGCATCCTAAAAACTATATGGCTCCCGTCGCCTTATGCACTTGGTCTGTGGTCTCTTCCATTCCCCTTTGTTTGGGTCTGGCCATAAGGAACCACTGTCCCATTGAGCTTGGAGTGGTGCGCCAAGAGTCGGGAAAAACCCAAACGGCCAAGTAGGTAAATAGCACATCTCCTACACGACGAGGTCAGTCATTTCGCAAACAAGTAACTTGATTGTGTTACCTCGAAATCACAGGCCGGTCGGCACTTCACCCACACGCTCCAGTCCAACCAGGAGATCAACTGCGTCACATCCTCCTTCCATTCGCCCATGAGAGTATCTATGTGATCAACTTCAGGGCGTTGTTCCGGAGGATAAAAGGCGTCGACTCCTAAATTCATTCCGGAAGCCCACATCTTCGTAACCACGCGACATATCTCATGCGTAGTTTCCCGCACCGCCTGCAGGAGCAAACGTTCGGAGGGCGTCAATGTTGTTCCACGATACGCTATGGATGCCGCCTGCGATGTAGCACACTCCCGAAAAACTGGCGCGGCCCACGAATTTGTCGCGTTGGCGGTGACGGAGGTAATGGGAGGCAGAGCTGCAAACACAGTGTAGGGCAGAAGCACGGTGCGCAACTGTCTCTGAATCTGTTGTGCGTGGTCAAAGAGCGACTGATCGTCCAACGACAGGTTCAGAAGGTGCTGTATGAACTCCAGGCGGCTGGCATATCGATCGACCACCACGCGCAAGACTGTTTTCCAGTCAATGCCGCTAGTGGTCGCGGGTGGTCGTGCTAACGCTTGAGCTAGCCTGTCTTGGACGCGCTCTATATCCTCCGGTGATATTCCTGCCACTCGGTGATCCCACCGGTCTAAGCCTACACGGCGCGGCACCAAGGAGGGAACAAGAGCGGTGTCGTAGAAAGAGACGAGTTCAGAAAAATCAAGTACAATCCGGGTTTCTCCTGGATAATTTTCGCGCCATGACGCAGAATGCATTAATTCAAAAATGTGACACACTGATATCCGAGAATAAATCAGACCTACGTCAAAACATGGACACAGTCACTCACTAGTATCGGGGTCCTCTGGCAGATATCCCCGCTCGATGCCGGTACGAATGCTCTCGAGATTTAAGAATGAAATAACTTCCATGTGAGAGGAGAAGTTGCAGATCATGATTTCACTATGACCGTCGTCAATAACAAATTACCAAGGAACTACGTCTGGGTTCGCACAAATTCATTTCCATTCTGTGAGTCACAAATCAGCATCAGGCACTCGCGCGCACGCATCTCAACATCCAACGAACCTCACAAAGCCGTTCACGCCATGCTTCTGACCCCATTTACACAGATCCTTTATGCGCCGCTCTTCATTCCGCACCCACTCGGGTTTCATTTCCGACCATGCCAGTAGATCTTGGGTGTCCAAAGTGCCCTCAAGGATTTTCGCAGCGCTGTTTCCGTCAAAATAGAGCACTCTCATTGGCCGAGTGACTGCAAGGGTGAGGTGCCAGCACCCTGTTTCGATTGGCCCTTGACAGAAAAGCATGGAGTGGTCTGGCTCTACAGACACCCAATCCAAGGCGGTCGGTAAATGGGGACCGGTTATAGCTCCATGGTAGAGGAGAGTGCCCACGGGAATAGTTCCTGGGACTATTGTATGACCTGCAGGACGTAAATGATGAGTCTCAACCCATCTGATTGGAGTTTCAAACATACCAATACGATGACGGGTATTTGCCCAGTGTTGAAGCAAGGAATTGGCTGTTTCAAACACTAGATGTCCTGTTGCGTTCACCCCAGGTCCTTCATCAAGGTTCCATTGTCCAAGATCACTTTCGATTCCCAAGTAAAAGGATGAAGGCGTGTGACTCGACAGAGGTATCTGTGCAGTGAGAACCCGTTCAAAGGCAAGAGAAAGCCAGACGGCTGCGGCTTTCCTTGTAAACAGCATTCTGACGGAGCGCCAAAGGCCTTTGCAAGCTTGGTTATATATTCAGTGAGCGTATCTATAAAGTTATAGTTTGATTCCCTTTACGAAACCCTTTCCGCAGCAGTACTGATGGGGGCGAAGTCGATAGCGGTTGAGATAGCAGTTTTCAATGTTCATTCTTCTATAATTCATGGTTGTCCTCCAGTCATCAGATGATCGACGATAGGGAAGATGGGCGCAATATTGTTTCCTGAATTTCGCCCAGTTGTGCGCAGCGACAATCACGGGGTACTTAGTCTGCCATCACGGTTGTCAGAAGGAACGATCAGTTCATTCTAGGCTGAGGTACCCACGATCCGGTCGCGTTTGACTTTCAACTTGTGGAGGCTCGACTTGGTCTCAATGTCATGATTGTAGGGTCAAACTATTCTGTGACACATTCTGACATAATTACTTCAAATTTCGTATGCTATGAGCTAGATAAGGAAATGTCACAGTCAAACTGAGTGTGACATGAATCAGAATTTGCTGAGCTGCTTCATAGCAAGACAATGATGCATCACGGTACAAATTCCTCTTAGATGCCTCCCGGCTTTTGGCTCAATCTATGTCCATAAATATCTTCATGAATTTAGAAATTTTATTCAGCATGTTATGCTCATTTTCTGAAAAATGCAGCTTGGAGCTGAGACATCACTAGACATGATCACAGCCCAATTTGCACTATAGACGATAGGAAGCCACACATATTGCCAGTTTCACGGTTTTTTTAATGAAAAATGGAACTTA
The DNA here is from genome assembly GCA_016647685.1 of Suillus tomentosus. NCBI lineage: Eukaryota > Fungi > Basidiomycota > Agaricomycetes > Boletales > Suillaceae > Suillus > Suillus tomentosus. The sequence goes on along the minus strand of JABBWJ010000022.1, from coordinate 518,615 downwards.
TATACCGTATATATACCCGTGTCATTGCCCATACCCTGGTTTTTAGCATAATGGTTTTCTTGTGTTTCTTTCTCGAATAACTGGTTCAGTGAAGTACATACGTCTGCGCTTACAAAAACTACATACAAAAACGTGTATATGTCAGCAATAGTGATGATGCATCTAAAAACTTGCTAAAAACTATATGGCTCCCGTCGTCTGATGCACTTGGGCTGTAGTCTCTTCCACTCCCCTTTGTTTGGGTCTGGCCATAAGGAAGCACTGTCCCATTGGGCTGCGCGGGTTGTTGGGAACCCAAAGGGCCAAGTAGGCAAGTAGCACATTTCCTACACGACGAGGTCAGCCATTTCGTAAACAAGTAACTCGATTTTGTTACCTCGAAACTACAGGCCGGTCGGCACTTCACCCACACGCTCCAGTCCAACCAGGACATTAACTGCGTCACATCCTCCTTCCATTCGCCCATGAGAGTATGTATGTGATCAACTTCAGGGCGCTGTTCCGGAGGATAAAAGGCGTCGACTCCAGAATTCATTCCGGAAGCCCACATCTTCGTAACCACGCGACATATCTCATGCGTAGTTTCCCGCACCGCCTGCAGGAGCAAACGTTCGGAGGGCGTCAATGTTGTTCCACGATACGCTATGGATGCCGCCTGCGTTGTAGCACACTCCCGAAAAACTGGCGCAGCCCACGAATTTGTCGCGTTGGCGGTGACAGAGGTATTGGGAGGCAGAGCTGCAAACACAGTGTAGGGCAAAAGCACGGTGCGCAACTGTCTCTGAATTTGTTGTGCGTGGTCAAAGATCGACTGATCGTCCAACGACAGGTTCAGAAGGTGCTGTATGAACTCCAGGCGGCTGGCATATCGATCGACCACCACGCGCAAGACTGTTTTCCAGTCAATGCCGCTGGTTATCGAGGGTGGTCGTGCTAGCGCCTGAGCTAGCCTGTCTTGGACACGTTCTATATCTTCCGGTGATATTCCTCCTACTCGATGGTCTCCCCGGTCTAAGCCTACACGGCGCGGCACCAAGGAGGGAACAAGAGCGGTGTCGTAGAAAGAGACGAGTTCAGAAAAATCAAGCATAATCCGGGTTTCTCCTGGGTAATTTTCGCGCCACGAAGCACAATGCACCGATTCAAAAGCGTGAAGCACTGATGTCCGAAAATAAATCGGACCTACATCAATATATGGACATGATCACTCACCAGCATCGGGGCCCACTGGCAGACCTGTATCCCTTTCGATGTGGAAGCGAGTGGTCTCGATATTTACGAACGAGACGACCTCCATGTGAGAGGTGAAGTTGCAGATCATGATTTCGCTATGACCGTCGTCAATAAAAAATCACCAAGGAACTACGTATGGATTCGCACAAATTCATTTCCATCCTATGAGTCACAAATCAGCATCAGGCATTTGCGCGCACGCATCTCAACATCCAACGAACCTCACGAAGCCGTTCACGCCATGCTTCTGACCCCATTTACACAGATCCCTTATGCGCTGCCCTTCATTCCACACCCACTCGGGTTTCATTTTCGACCATGCCACGAGATCTTGAGTGTCCAAAGTGCCCTCAGGGATTTTCGCAGCGCTGTTTCCATCAAAATAGAGCACTTTCATTGGCCGAGTGACTGCAAAGGTGAGGTGCCAGCACCCTGTTTCAATTTTCCCTCTGCAGAAAAGCATGGAGTGGTCTGGCTCTACAGACACCCAATTCAGGGCGGTCGGTACATGGGGACCGAAGAGAACTCCATGGTAGAGGAGAGTGCCCACAGGAATAGTCCCTGGGATTATTGTATGACCTGCAGGACGTAAATGACGAGTCGCAACCGATCTGGTTGGAGTTCAATATTTTCAAACATACCAATACGATGACGGGTATTTGCCCAATGTTGAAGCAAGGAATTGGCTGTTTCAAACACCAGATGTCCTGTCGCGTTCACCGCAGGTCCTTCATCAAGGTTCCATTGTCCAAGATCACTTTCGATTCCCGGGTAAAAGGGTGAAGGCGCGTGACTCGACAGAGGTGTCTGTGCAGTGAGAACCCGTTCAAAGGCAAGAGAAAGCCAGACGGCTGCGGCTTTCCTTGTAAACAGCATTCCGACGAAGCGCCAAGGGCCTTCGTAACTTAGCTTGGTTATATACCCAGCCAGCGCATCGGCGCATCAGAGGACCGGTGAGCCGCAGTATATGCCGATATATGATCATATACTATGGGTTACGGTTTATTCGTTACGGTCCACTATTTCGTGATTTTTGTCTACAGCACTCAATTGTGAAGTAATTGCTTAGCTACTTCACTGGGTATGTTCTATATACTATACTATCATATCCCAAGTGAAATAAAACAAATATGTTGAGAAATGGTAGAGATCGTGTTTTCAGCGTGACAGCAGCAAAAATCACGATTCAGTGTCACCTGCCGTGGCTGCCGATGTCGGACATTAAATTTAATAGTGCGTTTCATGTGCGCTCAACCTCCACATCTGGCACAAAGTCACGAACTTCAAGTTCACAATCCATCTATGTATCAATACCAACTGGCACATCTTCATACATTCCCTCAGCAAAATTTTACACATCGTTAATAACTTGCATTTAGCTCTCCGTACATACTGTAGCTCACATATTTACTACTAAGTAGCCTCCGAGTCCTAATCAATTATCGTTGAAATTCACGAATCGCATGTGCCGAGCGGACTGTAAATTCGGCCAGTGTGATTGTCCGTTACTATTCGTGACATGAGGGTGACTCACGAAATAGCGGACCGTAACGAATAAACCGTAACCCATAGTAAAGCCATGTATAACGTCGGAAAACCACCGCAATCAACGTAAAGCACCCCGGGGAGACTCACGAGTTCTCCGATGGCCAATAGGCAATGACACGGGTATACGGCATATAAGTTCCATTTTTCATTAAACATCCGGCATGTGGCTGGCTTTTATTTGTACCTATTTGGTCTGTAAAACCGATCCCTACTTCAGCTTCAACGTTCAACGTGAGTAGAAGGGCAGTTTCAATATTCATCTATAGTTCAGGGCGATAATTGTGTTACAGCCATCCACACGTAGTATTTATACACAAACCAACCAACGTAGGAATGCAGATATGTAGAATTGGAGAATGAAAAAAAGAAATAGCAATATTTCCTGCACTGGCCCTCTGAATCCACCACCGAGGTGCTTGCCCAAAGGGGGAAAAAGTAAGTAAGGAGCGTGACTTTGAAAGAAGCGCGACGAGGGGTATCATCGGAAAGGAATGGATTGTTGTAATTGTCTGGCAAATAACCTGGCGCATGGTGTGGCAGAAGAATAGATAGACAACAGAAAGGAATAATTTCATTCGATATGCAACAAAGCAGGTCGTGAGCGGGGTCGTAAGTGTGCTTTTAATTGAAGGCGCCCATGCTGGACGGCGGTGTTTGCTGGTATACTTGGTACATATATGCCTGGTAGAGGTGCTGGGGGACATTCTGAGTATTGAAGCCTGGCTGACCCATATTAAGGATGCCACCAGGTGCAAGATTGGGAGATTGATTGCCGTATGGGATGGCAGAGATGGGGGTGGGAGTCATGGAAGGAGGAATCGAGGGAAGTCCGCCATTACGACGAATAGTAGAGGTACGAGGGCTGCTCATGTCCGGAGAGCGAAGGGCAAAAGGATTGAAAGGATCCGAGGAAGGCGAAAACGCAGATGGTGGCTGAGAAATACGGCCGCGTGGTGCGGGAGCTTGACCATATGCAGGATCAATGTGCAGTTGCGGGGGCCCAGACTGGGGGTTCTGCCCACCCATCTGCAACGCAGCCATCATCGAAGCCAAACCTTGATCATTCGAAGGGTAGCCTGACGGAAGGCCAGGCACTCCATAGTGATTCGGGTTTTGACCCTTCTTGCCAGGCGGACCATTAGTGGTGTACGTGGGCTGGTAGTTTGGGATGGGAAGACCAACTTCTTCAATCAGCCGGCGATACGCCTGGGTAGCGATAACCTTGAGCTCGATTAATACCCGCTTAGTGGCCTCGATATAAGTTGGCTTGTCAATAGGGTCAATGAACGGGCTAGTTAAGATCTTGTGCACAACCGCGACACCGTTCACTTGATCACCCAACACGTCAGTGAGAACATGGTCCCCGGGAGACGAGAATAACGCCTGGACGATTTGACGAGATGCTTCGAACTCGATCTTCTGGTTGACAATCCTAAGAACAGTTAAAGATGCCAATTTGTGCGTGCACAAATGCGATAGATGAGGTGTGAAACGAGGCGCGAGAAGGTTGTACCGTGAAGGGAAAGAAGACGTGTCAAGCAACCATGTCAGCAGCAGCGCGCCGTTAGGGTTCGTCGCCAGAGGAATAGAGTTCAAGATCACGGCAGTAGCAATACGACGTTGCTGGCTCAGCGTGATATGCGGGCTCTCAAGACATGCTCTCATGCTGCGTGCACCGAAACGACCTTGTGCGATCTCCCACATGCGATCGACCATAGCGTCGAAGATGAAATCGTTAGCAGGAGCCCCGAATCGTAGACAACACCTAATAATTGCTCAGTTATCAATGATACCGACAAAGAAACATCGTTGCACGTACTGAACCACATAGTTACCAAACTGATCAAGTAACAATGGTGGAGCATAAGCCCTCAAATTTTGTACGATGAGCCCGACCTCCTCGGGAGTCTGGACACACTCGATGATCTTCTGTGCAGCCCAAGTACCGTTCTTGTGAATGCCGATCATCGCCAAATGAGGCGTGATTCTCTCAAGCATCGCGAACCGTGGCACAGAAGAGCACTTTTCAAACAGCTTTTGTACGACCTGCAGCACACCCAGGTAAGCCACAGCAACCGAACTCGGCGTGGGGATACCCACCGTGTTGCCCAGCCAGTCCGAGGCCAAGTCGACAATCTCGCCATCCAAAAAGTCACCAGCAACTTGATCAGTTTCCTCCACGGTCATTGTCCCAGAATCCAGCCTTTTCCGGAGTTCACGCAATTTTGAAGCATCCCAGCGCCTGTTGTTAGGTCTCTCAGAAACGAGTGGAATCGTTGTGTAATACATCGTCGGGGGCCGGAACTCTGTGAACCCCGTGTCAGAAGCCCCCTGACATCAGTGGCCGAAAAACACGCACCAGACAACGACTGAATATCAAAATCAGCATCAGGGCTACCGGCCGTCAACTCTTTCATGATCATCTGCTGCTCCGTGACCGACGGCAACCAGCCAGCAGGCTTCGACAAACCATCAGAAACATACGCGATATTATGCATGCCAGAGCCAATCATGCTAAGCAAGAGATTCGAGCGATAGTTCTCCACCTGACCACCAAGCACTTGCTGATCTGCTGGAATAGTGGACGCGCCCTTCACGCTGCGAAGAGCATGGATAGTGGCTCCGACGCTCAAATCACCAATACCCTGCACTGCAACGCTGGGACTGTCATCTTGCGTTCCGTTTCCTTCTTGACCATTCTTGACAGGGACCTTAGCAAAGCCGATACGAATAGCACCAACGTCACTGCCAAGCACATCACGACCATTCAAGGCCTTCCTGGCACGCACAGCGTCATCCAGACGTTCAAAGTTAACTACCCAGATGATTAAATATCAAAACACTTCACGAGACTTAACACTCACTGAATCCACAATTTTTATGCGTCAACACCCTCGCGGATTCGATAGGTCCATAAGGACTGAAAACGCTCAAGATCGTCGCAGGTGTCGTAGTGCTCGGAATAGACCCAATCCACAACGCACGAGTAGGCGTAGATTGCAACTGCGCGTCCAATCCACCAAGGCCAGGGCTGCTGGCCTTGCTCAAGCCACTAGGAGACGTAGCACCAGAGTTTGTAACAGTCGTGCCCTTGGCAGGGGCAACAGGAGCACTGTCCGCCTTCCCAAAGCCAATGCGTACGGTCTGCCCGTTCGGCATACCGATGTTCCCACCTAGACGGTTGAGCACATCGTCTTTGGCTCGAATAGCATCTGCTTGATCAACAAAATTAACAAAACCGCACTCCTGGAACCAATCAAAACATCAGTATCTCCTGGTCCAAACAATCTCAATCACGTACCTTCTCCGGCAAAAGCCTTAAACTCTCAATAGCACCATACGGCGCAAACACATGAATAAGCTGCTCGCTCGTGACAGCGCTATCCAAATTCCCAATCCACAACGACCGCGTAGGGGTCTGGATCTGCGAGTTGTTATTCGCCTCGGTCTTGGGGGACACGGCCCTTCCCTGCGAATTGGGCGCAGCGAGGTACGACGACGCACGACTCAACTCGCCATTAGGGAAGTGCACTGTCGGCGAAGACGTCCCACGCGCACTCGACATCTTCGCATCACTCTTCAAAATCCCAGCCGGATTAGACAGATTTGCAAGACTCCCACTCGCAGCCGCAAGATCGTTGAGATAGGGGGATTGAGCTTCACTGGTCGTGGCACGGCGCTGAAGGGTACGAATGGGATCATCAAGCGTGCCTACAGAAATTGCTCTGGGTCGGGATGAGAGAGCGCTCGCAGGCGTTAGATGGTCGCCCTGCTTGAACCCCTTCGCCACGTATGACGAGTGGAAGAGACTAGCGTCTGACATGGAGCCATCGTACAGACCCAACCGTTGACGTTCGTACGGTTGAGTATCATGCCCATCAAAGTACTCCTCTTCCTCCTCCGCATTAGGGGTGGCGAGGAGAGACGAAGCGCCGGACGAGCGCGTACGATACGGGTTGGAAACCGTACTGGCCCTCAAGCGTGGTGGATTAGCGAGGTTCCCGGCGATAGCGGCCTGCGCTTGAGTCCGTAGCTCAGATATAGTAGCAGCAGGTGGTGGTCGGAGACTATCATCCAAGCCAAGGTAATCCAAGGTATGAACATCAAAATCATCGACCGAATCTGCGGACGTAACGGAGCGTAACTCGTCCAGAACAGGAAAGTTGGATCCCGAACCATTGGCGGAGGATAACCATGACGATGAGAAGATAGACGGGCCGAATGCGTTGGAGAGACCGGCGGAAGGCAGCGTTAATGAACCTGACCTCAAGCGACTGTTGCGCTCGGAGCCGACAGATGTGGGAGCTGCCTGTGGAGCCGCTATAGTTGTGGTATGCCGAATGCTAGGACGCGGGGGTACGAGAATGCTAGGAGGCGTGTTAGCGGCCTGCCTCTGTTGCAACTGTTCGGCAAACGATTCCGTCGAAGGAGCAGCACTGCTCAGAGTATTAGATGCAGCAGCGAAGCGCTGTGCAGCGAGATGGACATCAGAAGGCAGCGTTCCGGCTCGCGCTCTCCTAAAACCTGGTGGATAATTAGAAGGAGATGTGGTAGAATCATCACTGGGAGAAGCGACGGTGAAGTCGTTTGGGGGAGAACCGCTCGGAGGAAGAGCGCGCAGCGCAGGTGGCCTATATCTAGCACCGTTCAGCCGTTCTTCCGCCTGGATCTCCCGTGCCCTGTTCACAAGCGTGGTAAACGAAGCAGATCGGCTAAAAAAGCTAGGAAAAATGAGACGTACCTCTTTGCATAAGCAGCAGAAGGAGCTGGAGGAGGGGTCTTTCCCGAGGAGACTCGTGAATAGGAGCCATTGTTGTCAGAGGCAGATAAAGACATTATAGGGCTTATTTTGGTGGAATTAGGATTAGCGTTGGGTGGATGGGATGATTAACGGACGACTGGTCCGTTGTTTTTGTCGTGCAAATGATAAGACTTGATGCCCAAGCTGGACCTATGATTGAGATGCGAGCCTAGACGAGCAGGGTCGTTTCGTTCGTTTTCGCGGTGGCAGTCGCGAAGCGGGTCGAGACGTGAATTAGCCTGTCACAAAAAAAAGAACGGAATAGAAAAAGCCAAAAAAAAGAGTTAAAGCAAGGATATTGGATTGGACAGTCAGTCCAGAGAGGATGTACTTTAGAAAGCCTGGCGACTGGGACCAGAGAAATATGCAAGTACTAAGTAAGATGATGCTACAAATTCAGTGGTTGGGAGAAACCTTGAAAGAAATCCCACTCTAGCTTTTCACACTCCGCTATTCTTCCCATCATGAACTTTACGAATAATTTCATTGTGTTACGCCCAAGATTCTTGTTCGTCCACCGCATCAGAAAAGAAACTAGTAAATATCCGAGTACTGCCTCAAGCGCAGCTTACTATCTGGAACACGTTGATTGGTGATTGATCATCATGATTTGTTTAAACGCTTCCTGATTACTGTATGTGTACCACAAGCGAGTAAACTATGAGTGGGGGCTGTGAGCTATAACATACAAACGAAAGCCGTCGCAAGACAAAAAATGGAGGATGAATGTGTATGATGCAATCGACCCCATGCTCGCAAAAAAAGTAAAAGGGCGAGCGAAGGGGTTGACTGGTGAACCTAGAATACTTGGCGCATCTTTGCGCAAAGAGGTATATGAGAGAGACGGGTCGATAACTGATACAGCTCTAACGAACGAAGCTAGCAAAAAAAGCAACAAAAAATCAGTCCAGAACGAAGATCTGCAAGCAAGCAAAAGAGGGAGGCTTGAGACCTGATGGACCTTGCAGTGATGAAAATGAGTCGAGCAAATGCATGTCAAAGCAGTTCGAATGTCGGTCGAGTGATGCAGTGATGACCGAGAATTGATGGAGTAGCAAACATGATGGTGGAGTTTCGGACCCCGATCGAACCCTCACGCATGTCTCGGCCCCCTCATCCGGGGCCGTACACCCCGCGTGCGAGCAACAGCATCCGCAACCCGTTTCGACCGCCTCAACGAACGGCCATCTTTCAAACTCCTCGGCCCCTCTTCCACGATCTCCACGTCCACGTCAGCAAAGGCGTCAGCGTCCGTGTCTTTATCGCATTGGTGTGCGTTGTCATCACGCTCCCCGTCTGCGTCTTCATCACGTTCACCGGCGTCTTCATCCCGAGCATCCATAAACACATCACCCTTTGCATAACCCTCGCCCTCCTCCCAATCAGGACACATGCACAACACCCGGAACATCTCCGCCTCCGTAGGACTCAGCGGTGGCTCTCCGCTTCCAATCCCATGACCATTTCCGAGATCGGCACTTCCCGGTCCAAAATCAGTGCGTCCAACTTTGAGACCGGTGCTTCCACTTCCAATGTTGGTGTGTCCGCCCCCCAAACTAGCTCGCGGACTCCCAAAATCAACACTACTCCCAAGGACGCTCCCCCTCCCAAAATCAATCTCACTCCCGAGACATGCACTCCCACTTCCAGAACTAGTACTTGGTCCTAACCCCGACGCAAGCACTGCCAGCGCAATATCAAATGCAGGAAGCACAGGTTCTGCTTCGACTTCTGCTTCTGGCTCGGCGTCTTCAGTAAGACTCCATACCTCGTGGGCATCAGGTATAGGCCTGGGAAGTACGGGGCTGGTGGATGCGGGCAATGACGATGGCAATAGCGGCGAAGCTGAATGTGAATGTGACTCCAAAGATGATGAATGTGGATACGATTGCGAAGAAGACGGCCGGGGATACGGCTCGGCCCGTGACGAAGGCGCCGAGGACAAAGTCGATTGAGGTGGAGATAACACAGACGACGCCCGTGCCGACACCAACGACGAAGAAGATGACGAGCCCTGACCCACAACCCTCCCACCCTCAAAACACACTCCAAACTGCCCCAACATCCTCCCAGGTTTACTCGTCCTCCAGAAATCCCTCAAGGCGCTCGGGAACCGCATCACAAGCTCGTCGCTTAGGAATACCTCCACGCTTGTTCTTAGCGTCTCGTCTTGAGAGTAAGGCTGTCCTGTGCGTTGGGTACCCGCCTGAATACTGGTCCTCAAAAATTCCCTCGCACAATCCAATGACACCCACACCCCTGCCACGGCCAAATTTGGATGTTCAAACCGCACAGCGCTCGGCGGAAGAACTGGGACCGCAGTAGCACCAGGTGATGGCGATGGTGAAAACGCGGCAAGCAAGGGTGTAAGGTTTACGAAATCAGTGTCTAGCCTCCTCAAAAGCGTGCGCGTCGTGTGGGGTGCGTAAAGAGGCAGCGTAGTTTGATACACCGGTATTCCTGGAACTCGATTAATGCCCGATACAGACCACAGACAGAGAAGAATCGAGACGAAATGAATTGCGACTTACCTTCGACCTGTGTAGCGCTAACAGGTGGATCGCACGGTACGCACGTGTGGACTACTACTACTTGGTCTTTGCGTTCAGGGAGAGGCTCGGGATCGGTCATTTGGCAGTCTTCACCTGGTGATAAAGAAGTGTTAGGTGCAAGTGATACGAATCGTGTCCGCCGAGTTCCCTTTTCCCATTCTAGCTCGAGCTCGGTAATGTGGACACTATCAGGACCAAGCAGTTCTGCATCTTGCCAGTCCAATACGCTGTTCTTGCGTTCCAGTGACGGTTTCCTTGAATGCGTGGGCCGAAGAGGAGAAATATCGACCCTTGGAGACCCAGGCAGTGCCGATGAATGATGGAACATGAACCCCGTGCTCGAACCCGGAGATGTTGGAGAAGGGGTGAGTGGCGACATAGGAGAGAGTGGGAATCCACTCCATGGCACACTCGTAGGCGACAACGACAACCCATTCGGCGCCTCTGGAGCATCTTCCTTCTTGACTTCAATCTCCCCACACGCACCCGCCCAGCCACTGTCAAACTCCCATTCCCACATCTCAAGTTCCTCAACTTTGACCTCTGGAGCGACTGCATGGCGGCATTCGTTTTCCCGCGCCACCGAAGCGAACCCAAACTCTGGGGATGAATATGACCGCGCACGATTGAGATCTAGGTCCTCCCAAGCATCAAGCATGTCTCTCACGTTCTGACTTGTGCCAATACCATTATCTTCTCCTTCGTCTTCTACTTTCACGCTCACACCTCGAGATTCCTCTTCATCACTTGAGAAATCGAAGTCGATATCATCCTCGTGATCAGAATCTGGCGGAGGTGATGCGCTTCCTCTGGATTGGTCGATGGGTGGCGGGGGAAAGATATATTGAAGGGAGGGAGGAGATATGGGGGTGTAACATGGGACTGCGATTGATCTGCGAGGATAGGGTGGGAGGCAAAATGGTTCTGGACTGATATCGGGCTCTGCTGGGGACATGTCGATGTCATCGTCAGAGGAAGTATCATGGGAGAGATCAATGATGTCTGTGGGGTCTGTGGTAGTGGGAGAGGGACGGAGACGTAAGGTGAGTTTGACTTTCGGAGGTCTTTCAGGTTCGTCTTCTTCTTCGTCAGAAGAACTGGAGGCACTCTCTGCATAACCGCTATCTACAGGACTGGAGCTGGGCGGTGGACTGGCGCTCTCTGAGAGTCTGTCAGTGGCACGACAGCGTCTTGAAATGAGTCTTTTGCGTTTCTCTCCGCACTTTTCCATTGAACTGTGAGATTGCTTTCGAGGCTTTGTATTGGAAGTGGAAGCGGGATAATTTGAAAGGAGAATACCAGCACGAGAAAAGGGGCAGGAGACGCCACTAGCTTTTGAAAGATACCATACGATTGTGCCACGACGAAAGTTTGTACGGCGACCGGTAGGAATGTTCTGATTTGGACACGTGGTGTCGAGTGGTTGCCTTTGTAGGGGTGCGCCTCCTACACGGGAATGCAGTGCAGGAACGAGATCGTCGTCAGCGGGTGTGCCAGAGAGGGTATGTCGAAGAAGAAGAGGGTGATCTTGTTGAGCCTCGCATCTCGAGAGATGATTTCGGATGTAAGTAGTTATTGCTTGCGACGCAGCAGAAACACTAGGGTGTTGTGAGTAGGGTGAAGAGAGGAAAGAAAGGAGAACATACTTCTGACACACGAGGCCGAAGTTTAGAGTCATTTCCGCAAGGTCCTTGATCGTCATAGCACGATTGTCCTAGAGATACACGCGTGAAGGTATGAATGGGAACGAGGAAAGGGACTCACCACGCTGAGGAAGCAACGACCGATAGCATGAAATACCTTGCTGGTGGCGTCTTCTGGGTGTAGCATGACATTTGGTAGTGGAAATATTGGAAATTGAGATTGATTTTGAGTTGATTCTGTTTGTGTTAGATGCGGTACTGGTTTTATACGCCTTGGTTGTGGTGATTGACGAAGACGAGCGCTCGGTTTAAGGATTGAATTGTTCCTTATTCTTGTACCGTAATTGTGTGAATGTGAAGTATCAGACATTATAAAACATTAGTTGTTGAGTTCGTTAAGTCGACCAGCGAAGGAGGGGCCTTAGTGAGTGAGTGAATGGATGGGTGATGGTGGTAAGAGGAAGAGAAGCGTTACACACCAAAAAAACCAGATTACTGCGTATCCCCCCGATCAAAATAACGTAACCCCTTTTTTATCATATAAAATAAACTTTAATTTTACACAATGCCGTCATGGACAAACTAATTTAATATTTGATTTTTTTTTCTCTCCCTTTGTCAGCATGCCTATTGTGTCTCAGCAGAGCGCTTCTCTCAAACTCCGGATGTTCGCTTCTTGGCACCCCCCTTATCAGTCTCACGTCCCCAGTATCTTGCCGCTCGTCCATTTGTATATCAGTTTGCGCCGTAACCACGCCAACTTTCGTAATAGTGAACCTCCCAAATGACTCTTTCCAAAGATCGGTACCCTCCACGTAAGGTGAATTCTTTCCCATCACGCGTTTGGTGAACCGTGAATGCGTTGATCGATGCCTTGATGTGTAGCGCGTGTAAGGAAATGTCTGCTCTTCTCACGACCCCAACACTTTAGCTTGCTGCGCTGTCTTTTCGGTGATATCCTGAATGATATGGACTCGGATGGGATCGCCAAGCCGTACTACACCCGTACGCCACTCTGAAGGCGACTTTGTTCAATTGACACCGTTTTCAATGCCAGGTCATGATTGGGAACGGAACAAAGGCTGTCTGTATGATAGTCTAGACCAGATCTGCTAGTCCCTCTACTGTGCAGCTCTCAAAGACCCCCAAAGTAGATATCGACACGCATACGAGTTAGTCTCCCAATGGAAGCAAGTCCTTGATGATGATAGAAGGAACAACTGACTTCCGTGATCTGCCTACGGAAGACTAATATAAAAACAAACCTAGAAGTTATCAAATCAATTATTAGTACATTCTTCACCCGGAGCGGAACAACCCAGGATCCCTCCCTTTTGACGCAGTTGTACTGTCCCGCTGTAACCAAAAGTCATGTTCTTGCTAGAACCCCATTGTAAAGTCTAAACGCCACCAGCAGTTACGCCACTGATGTCCCTGCTTCAGAGGTCCGCGAGCCCGAGACTCGACGCTATGAATCAAGAAAGAACACCTTCCCTAATCGGTCGGGCGCAACAGGTATCCCAGGCCCGAGGTGACTTTCAGCACGTGTCGTGACTGGGACAAAGGCTGCGGACTAGTTATACTGATGCCCCTGTAGATTGGATACTATATATAAGACATGAGAACCATGTGCTGCGGCACTTGGAAAATGTGGTTCTCATGAAAGGATATTACAAGCAAAGATCCAAAAGAAAGCGCAAAGCTAAAAAAAAAAAAAACTCCAGATGCAGTCATTCTCACAGGATGTATACGCCACAACCCTTTCAAAATAACGGCGAAGACCCTCACAGAAAAACGTAGCAAGTTGTGAGAATCCACCAAAACCTACACACATGCTATTTTTTTCGAACAACAAGCGAAACTACTGTTACTGAGAAATTAGGACATCACCAAGATACGTTCGTTGTTATGAATCCGCTCCCATGCTTCAGTATGTCCCCCAGATTACACGACGGAACTCAAAAATATGACATGTTCGGGTCGTAATCCATTTCGTCCTGAGCAGATGAACCTTGCCTTAGCTAACCGCAAATGGAACAATGACCAAAGACAAACCTTGAATTTGCATGTGTCGGAACTAGTTTGACGCGAAGGTTGGGTTATAATTGGTCTCAAGGCAGGTGTAGATGAGTCACTCGAAAAACAGGACCTTCGAATAGTCACATCAGTCAGAGTGAAGTTGAATGCTTTGTCCTTCCACCGCATCGGAGGCATGAGACGTCCCAGCATCAAGCCACACATAACGCTCAAACCCTGCACCACTGTGCGGGAACATATTGGATCTGCATTATTGTCCTCGGGAAGAGGTGAGTTGCTCACGTCCGCTTCGATATTGGGCCACTTTAAATACTGGGCATGGCCAAAGCACATCGACAACTACCTGGCGGTTAACCGGTATTGGAACAAAATAGTGAATCTGTGGCGGAACGGTCAGAGTCATAGATGCTCTGGCGATAATTGCGCTTTGAGATATTTTTTCCAAATTCGAGTGAAGACTCCGCGCGGACCTGCCATTTCCGATTGTCAGCGATTGTGGTAGGTTTGGTGGTGCAAAGTGATGGCTATTCTCTTTCGACTTGACAGGTACGAGTATAGAATTCTTTGTGTGCAGGTTTCATGAGCTTACTTGTCCTGAATCCCGACCAACGCTGTGTGAAGGATATTTTTTCGTAAGAATCATACGGCACAGTCGTTGAATTGGACGCACCACTGGAGTTTGCATGATGGATACTGCAAACCATGCATGTCATGAGTATTCGAACACTGTACTGATGTGCACTTGGGGGTTTGTTTAGTGAACAGCGATGGTATACGTGTCGAAGTGTCGATTGGCTCGCTGGCTGCCTCGACGAGCCGGAGGCGGATGAACACATCAGTCTAATGGCTGTCCTTCTACCTGTTTATCCATATACTGATATTGCCTATACCATGGAGAAAGAAGATCATTAGAAGGGGCTTCGACGGCTGTTTGAAATGAACGTCTTTCAGGAATCCCATAGTCACGTGAAGTCATGACACGCTCACCGGCGAGGACGGCGATGATATCATCCTGATCCCATCAGCCCGAACATAAAAAAGATCTGCGTGGCCATAAAATAGAGGTTACATGCTCGCACGGCTGATGAGCATATATAAGGAATGACAGCCATGCTGCAGCTGTGTGAATGAGGCGGCGCCACAGCCCTAGGTAAGCAATATGTCTCCGCTCAAAGGTTAGTTATGTAAATGTTTGGCTGATGTCCCTATTCTTAGACGGCGAAAATGCGCAACTGGTTACTGCGCATGCCTGATAATCATGCGCTGGCATTGCAGAGTACTCCAGCAGTCACTGCGATAGCTATCTAGCCAAAGTACTAGTCCAGGATGTTTTGGAGGTATGTTGTATGCTTTGTCTTACCGTCACTAGCAGCACAAGTCCCGTTGGGCTTATCGCTTGATGGCAAGCCGTCACTGGAACTCGGAACTTCCACGACAACTCAAGCATATAACTCTCTTGACTCGGATGATAGCCTCGACCTTTCATCTTGGCGGCTTGACGAGCCACCTCCTGCTAACGAAACAGGGCACTTTGTTTTTGAAACTGTAAATTCGCTGCTTCAGCATTGGCCGAACACACGCTATCGAAATGGTCAGTCCTTATCTTAACATTGGCACTGACGCATGTCTGACACATATTGTTATTGCCGCGACCTACTAGGCCACACAATGGTTCCCGGTGTAATTCCTAAAGGCACCTTGTTGTATCATGGAGCTGTCAATAACACAATCCCTACGGTTCCCGAATGGACAGCTACAGATCCAGAACACTCCATCCTCTTCTGCAATGGCTCTCCCGATACAGGATGTTGGCACTTGACACTTGCAGCAACTCGTCCCCTCAAAATCATTTACTTTGATGGGACTAGCGCAGCTAATACCCTAATTGGCACTCTTGATACTCAGGATATCATTGCATGGGGAGAATTGAGACCTGACTGGCGGTTTAAGGAGGACCAGCGCCTCGCGGACTTGTGTAAATGGGGAGCAGAGTACGCTGTCGACGGTTATGTTCGGTAAGCCAATTTATCTAGCATCATCTCATCACGTATCGACCTCTTTTACAGAATGGAAATGGACTTGTATGTTCTTGAATTTCGCTTTGTGCTCTCCAACTGATTGATTTGCATAAGTGAAGTCATGCTCTGTGACTTTACAGCTGGCCTGGAAGTCGTCTCCTGGTCTCACCTTGCTAGCATCGTTGAACCGGTGTCTGCAGTCCCAAGAATACCTAACTTTATCAGCAAGTCTCTGTGGTTTTCGCCTTCCTTGTGTCTTCCTAATGTATATCTCTAGTGCTACGCTTGTTCGAAGTGATGCACGCAGGGTCGTGGCACAATCGATACCCCGGGGATACACGAATAACCCTTGATCTGACTGGAATCGTCTCACTGTACGACACCACCCTCGCACCGTCACTCGTTGGCTCACGCGACGGCCAGGAACGATGCGACCACGACATGAAAGCTATATCTTCTGCGGATATCAAGGCGGTCAGGCGTAGCGTCTCTCGCATATTAGAGCGAGATCAGGGTGTTCCTAGTGGCATCGACTGGAAAACCCTTTTCAGAGTTATCGTGGAACGTTACTCAGAGCGCTTCGAGTTGATCGACTACCTTCTCGACTCAGAGAATGACTCAATCGTGGACCCAGCACTGCAGGTACATGTCCAGTTGCGCGTGATGCTCACGCCATACATTTTCCACTCTACTGTGCCCCCCAGCGCATCGCATGACTTATCTAATTCCTGGGCAACACCAGTGTTCAAAGCATGCGGGACCGCGCACACATCGTCAATCCTATCATACATCTCGAGCCTGAACTCCTCAGAACGCCTTCTGTTGCATGCAGTACAAATGACTTCGCGTGAAATATGTCGCGTTGTTACAAAGATGTGGGTGTCCGGCGTCCTCGCAGGACTTGATGTATATCTCCCCCGTGACTCCACTCCGGACGCTGAGCAAATGGCTCGCCTGATGAGTTCGTGGAGGCAAGAATTAGGTGCTTTGATGACATGGCTAGATTGGAGCGTGTGGGTTAAGTGTCGCCCAGCTTGTGGGCCTGAGGTAAATGTCTTGATATTATGTGCTGCTTATACACATCTTACGCCTTCCTTAGGAAATGTGTTACCTTCCTTCCTGGCCCATCAACGTGCCAAGGGGTCGGCGGCCACACCATCCTCCCTATCATGGACAATCTGAGAGCAGTGATATTATCAATACAGACAGCCTATCTCTCAGGGACAGGCTCCTCATGCAACCGGCGAGTCCGCAGGATGATGATTGGAAGAAGCCCAAGCCAAAGTGCATCAGACGAATTGCGCCATATGGTTTCTAGATTTTGATTTGAAACTAGTATTTACTAATGTCGCCCTCCCGGTGATGACCGGAGACTTGTTATCATTCAGATGTCTTGGATACGCACAGCTACTATTCACGTCCTTTCTTGCTAGTTTCCTCGCGCGGCCATTACTGCCGCACTCCCATCTAGACAGCATGTGGCCATAATGTCATATGTATATTACCCGATTGTGAATACCATCACCCATCATGAGTTCTAGATCTCTCATGATGTGCCGCATGGCGTTGCGTCCTATCCTGAGCCGTCCGATGCACGTATCAAATCATCAACTCCCTTGGTGGCCGAGTAACACATCGACGGTCTCGCTCAGCATCAATCATTTTTTCTGCAGAAACGCGTGGATCTTTGTTTACAATCGAGACCGATCCATCAAATAATATAGTAAGGAGATGGAAACCTCAATTCCTGCGGGTGCTATGGAAGGTGATTACCCGGTAGTGAAGGCACAACGAAAGCATATGGAGGCAGGCAGAAAGAGGGGGTTTATACCACTATCTTTGCCACCGCTGGTGCCACCTGAGTCAAACTATGCCTGGGGGTGTTGATCTTCAGATGACAGAAGCACTACGCAAAGACCCCTTGCTCCTGCAAGGTCATACACGGCGAATATTCCGGATGGGCATGCTACTTTCCGAGCATGAAATGAGGACACGGCTTGACATGAAACCCATCTTCTACGAGTCACTTGTTCAAGCGTAAGTTGATTTTAGAATCGGCGCGATTGTTCCCTCCTCGGAAGTGCGGACCGTAGGCGAGCCCTCCTGACATCCAAAGTTCATCTGCTGGCTCTGTCTGTTTTTCCAGTGAGCCAATTGCAGCATACATAAATTTGCGTGGAACACGTCAAACAATCCTTGAGTTTGTATAAGAGACTCCTGACCTCTTCTGATATTTCCCAACAGTCTGCACTCAGGTTGTCCGCTACCATGTCGCTCACGGTGAGTCGTAAACACATCAAATTAATATGAACATCACAGCTGAGACATTCAAGGTTGAATCGGTCACTACCCAAGAAGAAGCATGCCGCCTCCCCTCGTTCGACAGTAATGTCGCCTGGGAGATCGGGCACATCATCCGTGCCAATGTCCAAAAAAAGTTTACCCGCCCCGTCGTCATCTATATCGCCCACGCGAACTCATCCCAGCTCCTCTTCTTCGCCACCTCAGGACCTGGTACACTTCCCGACAATATGCACTGGGTGAAGCGCAAGGAGGCAGTGGTGCTCCGTTGGGGATGCTCAACGATGCGCATGAGATTATCGCTGCAGACCAAAACAAAGACACTCCAAGAAGTATATGAGATGAGCGATCCAAGTATATATGCGGTGCACGGCGGAGGCTTTCCGGTGAAGGTAGAGGGCGTAGAGGGGGTCGTGGGAGTGATAGTAGTTAGTGGTCTCGCGCAGGAAGACGACCATAGTGTCATTGTGGATGGCATCCAAGAATACCTTGCGAAGAATCCTTGAGAAATCGGCCCGTAAGTCGTACACCATTGGCGACCGCCTCCCATTGACAAAGTGGTTGTTCAGAATGAAAGATATATGTCGAGGATGTGGAACTATGATAACTATGATTTAGTTCTGATTTGAATGCAAAAGTATAGGTCGGATGCGTTCGGCGTTCTGGGGTGTGCGCAAGCTGAATAGTGATCTGACTCGTCCCCAAAGTGCATGGCGATCTCGCGTCCCGCTCAACGATGCACTACGATTGGAGCGAGTGCTCAATGCCTTCATAGATAATTTGTGTCTTTTTCGAGGTCCAGTATCCTGCATGTCGAAGATGTCAGTTCGGTAAGGCTTCAAAATCACCATGTAAACAAACTGACGTTCGCCACAGAAGTTCCTGAATATACTGTGTCGGCGGGCGACGATTGATCTATTCCGGGCAGTTCCCCACTGTTAACATCGCCCTTCTGTGTGTGATCCGTAAGAGTCGCTTCTAAGACAGAAGTTTGTTCCGCGTCATCCAGCTCTCTAGGGCTCGGAGGAAGATGATCTCCTTGCGGCACATCGGAAATAGGAGACACTAATACTTCATCGTGATCGGCGTGTGGGGAGTTGGGGGAGGCAAGGCTATCATCTTCACAACTGTGAAGCGAGACTACAAAAGATGACCAATCTGAAAAAGAATAGCAGCCAAAACCGAGGCTGGGACGTCGAAGCACCTTGAGCATATTTAACATACATGTTCGTTAAGAAGACAGAAGATCAGACCTCGCTGAATGCTCCGAGCTCTGTATTGGAGAGATTTGGTGCTGCGATGAGCTCACCGACGTCCTCGATAAATGACTCTTCGAGATGAACCGAAGATGATGGGTCACTGATGGGATCTGGGTTTACCAACTGAAGTTTCAATGACACGCTAGCCTGGTATATGGAAGGTTCTCCATTCCGCCCTCGTACGTGCACATGTCTCAAATTTTGTGAGACGACTAGAAAACTGTGAGTAAATGTTTATGATGACTTATGAGGGTCGCAGGACCTTTTGTTTCTGTTGATGTAGGTAACTGCACATGGTCACGAGATGATGCAATCGGCACGTCCTTGGAGAGCCAACTCAGCATGCTGCACGATAACAAAGTATGTTTTGCTATCAAGTCAATGCATATAGACCAATCCTCCCTCACTAAGCTATTGAAGAGGGATTTGGTGAACTATGATCATCCACACGATAGGTAATGTCGCTTACAATTCAAATGACTCATTCCAGGCGTACTTTCCGGGGGTGGAGACTTGAGTTCGCTTGCGAACAGTGTCGACGCCGACCTCCACGTAGCATTTATAAGGCCCAGGCGGAAATTCGGGATTGTCTGGCTCTATGGAAACGCTGATATCTATGCGGCACGATGAGCATCCTGCGGAATCTATCATTGCGATTTACTTGCCAGAAACCTGGATGTGGTAGTAAAGTTTCCGCCTTCCACCACACGATCGCATTGGGAGAGAATCCATCTATAGAATGCGGCAGCGACTGGTTATACACTAGGGTGGAACAGTTTTTAAGGGACGAGGAGTCACATCTTGGTCAGACGGTATGTAGTATGTCCCGTGAGCACGCACAGCAATGGTTTGATGCCTTCCCAGGGTCGTTCGTAGAACAAGTACTGCCAATGTTTGAAAAAAAGTTACATATAAATTTTGGTAACGTTCGGAAAGTGATCCTGATTAAAATCCATCTTCAACAGAATCAGTAAGTCGATTCATTGGGAGAACGGGTAGTAGGATAACGTTGTGTGCCTCACAGCAACTGCCCTAATGAGATTCCGCACAAATACATGTCAACACAACGCGCGTCCGTACAGTGCACGCGGTCATGAAGGCCTTTAGCCTTAGCACTTTAGATCATGGTGGCATCAACAAGTGAGCAGGTGAGTCGTAATGTTGAACACGTTGAATATTGTGATACTCATTCAATTTGTAGTTAACAGCACTTGCTGGAACAACAGTTGGTGAGCAACCACTCGTTCGAAAACCCCCCGCATATACTTAACACCTCCAGTTGTTCACCCATTGGTCCTACTCTCTGTTACTGATCACCATGCGCGCACGGTTTCGCGCACCTCATCAAAGCGTGTTGTCGGCGTTCTTTTGGGCCAGGACAACGGTAAGACCGTTAACGTTGCCAATTCATTTGGAATCCCGTTCGAGGAGGATGAAAGAGATAGCAAGACGTGGTTCCTAGACCATAACTATATTGAGGGGATGTACGATATGTTCAAGAAAGTCAACGGTGCGTTCCTCTTTACCTGAGCAACCATCATAGATGCTATGTGAAATTGCAGCAAAGGAGCGGATGATCGGGTGGTACCACACGGGGCCAAAACTACGAGCTTCGGACCAGGAAATTAATGATCTTTTTAAGCGGTACATTGCGAAACCAGTTATGGTTATCGTTGATGTACGACCGCAGGCCGTCGGAATCCCGACGGATGCATACTTTGCAGTAGAAGAGATCAAAGACGTATGCTCTTCCTCCTTTGCTATCTATGCTTGTACCGATTTTATGGCTCCAGGACGGCACAGAAACACGGAAAACATTCCTTCACGTCCCTTCTGCAATTGAGGCTGAGGAAGCTGAGGAGATCGGTGTCGAACATCTCCTACGCGATATCAAAGACTCAACCACCACCACCCTCTCAACACGCGTTTCTGAACAACTCGCATCACTTCAAGGTCTTCAATCCCGACTACGAGATGTGCACAAGTATCTGCTAGATGTTGCAGCTGGTACGATGCCAGTCAATCACCAAATTATTTACCACCTGCAAGACGCACTCAACCTACTCCCTGACTTGAGCAATCCGGTGACAACACAGAGCTTTGCATCGAGCACAAATGATCAACTACTCGTGGTGTATCTGAGTAGTCTTCTACGTGCTGTCATCGCGTTACATGCTCTGGTGGACAACAAGGCCACGATAGGGCGAGCAGAGCAAGAAGAAGGCATAGATGAGAAAGACAAGGACAAAAAGACGGTCAACGGCGACTCTAAAAAGTCGGAGGATGCCAAGAAGGATGCAGAAAAGGGAAAGGACTCGAGTAAGAAGGACGCAGACAAGGGACTATAATTCAGTCACCAAATGTTCTATCATTACTATCACCGGCACGACTCCATATTGCTGTGCAGAAGCAGCTTGCACTACATTTAGTTTTCCCTAAATGGTTGAACATGTGATGAGCACGTGCCCGATGAAGTGCCGTTTTTGATTATGGAAGCGCTTTTCTTTTTTCATTCGCTACCTTGAGGCATTTTTTGCGTCCTCCTCCTCTTTACTCCGTAACCTTTCGAAGAAAAGTACGTCGGATCTTGTCTTGGATGTATACCTTGTCCAAAATGCTTGTCGCGTCGAGACCATCAACGACTGCGTCAATCGTGCACGGACCCCTAACATTGATTTTTCCCTGACAGATTCTTTATACGACATGTCTGGCGCTCGTGGATGTTTCAACTGTGGAGGCTGTGCGTGGTGTTTCCGTGTTGTCTGTTCCCTGGCTTTTCAACATTCCCTCGTCGATATGGCGAAGGAAAGGCCCTATAGCCATTGCTTTTCCTTCGTTCTTATTTACATTGTCGATTTTCTCGGTGCTGACGTGGATCGCTATGTTCTTTTGCTCATATCTACCGATGACACATGTTATCATCGACGACTCGCACAAAATCGCAATATATTGCATTGCTCGTCCTAATTATCTGCCTCGCTTGGTTCCGTACCTCCGATCTTCATGAAGACAGTCGGTCATCAAGCTGCTAACTGCCCCAAGGCAGGGACTCCTACTTGGTAATTATTGATCTTGTTTATGCCGTGCTTCGTCTCATATTCACTCACCTTGTTTAGCTACAACTGTATGTTATTCCATTGCCGAGTCCATTTTTACAATGTTCATGGTTTCCGCAGGTGGCTTGGAGGGTCATGTTTCTCGTGATTGCACGATGGAGGTCAAGGCCAAGTCTTGCTACAAATGTGGTCAAGAGGGTCACATTGTATGTTTTCTGAGGATGTTGGTCAATCTTTTTACTCATTGGATTCAGTCTCGCGATTGCCCTGACGCTGGTGCAGGCGGCGGCAGCTATGGTGGGGGATTCTCCAGCCAGGAGTGCTACCGCTGCGGCAAACCCGGCCACATTGCGCGCGCATGTCCTGAGGCCGCAGGAGGCAACTCTAGCTATGGAGGTGGAGGCGGAGGCGGTGGCAATTATTCTGCTTTTGGTGGCGGAGGCTCGAAGACTTGGTTTGTCTCTATTATGTCCATCTTACATTGTACTAATTCGCCATACGCAGCTATACCTGCGGTGGTGTAGGTCATCTGTCGCGCGACTGCGTTCAGGGCTCTAAGTGCTATAACTGCTCGGGTGTGGTACGTTGCTCTGCATATAAATGGTTCTTTGGTTCACATCCGCCGATTTAGGGCCACATCAGCCGTGACTGCCCTCAACCTCAGAGGCGCGCCTGCTACACGTGTGGTTCAGAAGGGTGAGCATGTCCAGATGTCCTCATGTTCCTCTTGTTAATCCACATCTTAGCCACATTTCTCGTGATTGTCCCGGTACGGCCGCTGAGGGTGCTTGAGTGATGTGATATCCATGTATTCCTAGCTGCTTAATGTCGATCTCTTTCTGGTTTGCTGTTGAAGTGTTTGGATCAGTTACTACGTACTCCGTACGCGTATATGTTTGCAGAATACTGGCAGTTATTTGAAGCACACCATTAATATCATTGTACCAGTTCATGCATGTCAGTACTTCGCAGGAGGTTTGCAGGGTGTCCACTAACCCGGTTCACGCCGCTGCAGGGCCAGCCGAGCCTATTTTTTCCACGATCTCTTATTCGCTAATTTCCACTTACTCAACTTCTCTCCTCCGTCTACCGACACTCGCTTTCATTGTCCTCCATGCAAGCCATTCGCCTGGCGCGCCCTAGAGTCTCCCTACGCCGTTTGGCGACCATCGCTCAGGTGCCCACGTCCGGACCCTCGTCTGTGACCGCGTCTGTTATTCCTCTCTCTAACGTTGAGGCACAATGGGAAAATATATCTAAGAGCGAGCAGGCAGTTGTCCACAGGCAGCTCGAGGAGTTGCAGAAGAAGGACTGGAAGACGCTCTCTTTGGACGAGAAAAAAGCTGGTGTGTGTTGTTGTCCTTCCGCTCTTCGGCTGCTCCCGCTGACGGGTCTTCTGATGTCCTTTTTGGCCTATTATTTTATACTAAATCGCGCATTATCGTGACGTTGGGGTCGATGAAACGCTATTTTTTCTGGCATAATGTGCATCAATAGCATACTATGTTGCCTTTGGCCCGCATGGTCCCCGAGCTCCTGTCAGCCCACCTGGCCAGGGCTTCAAGGTTTTCCTTGGCACCATGGGCCTTGTAGGTGTCGCTGGGTTGCTCACCTTGGCTATCCGTTCACAGTGTAGGTTTTTCCTCTTTTTTGTATGCTTGATCTCTGATTCATGTACCCCTGGGCCTTAGCTCCACCTCCACCGAAAACGATTACACGCGAATGGGAGGAAGCAAGCAATCAACGTGCACTCGAGCAAAAGTCGAACCCTATCACCGGTTTGTCTCTCCGTCTGGATATGTGTTTTCGTCGTGCTAATATCCTGCTCGCCGTACAGGCATATCATCGGAAGGGTACTCTGGAAAGGGCTACGTGGTGTCGAAATAAATGCACTTTGGGTTTACTTGTCTGCTGCTTATGCGCGCACTATAGACATTGTTCTGTGTGTCTGCTGTGAAGAGAAAAGACTTGCATTATACCGTAGAGTCTACCTTCCTTTTCTTTACTTCTGCAATTGCAAAACTGCATCTGTTGGAATCCATTTTGGTGTGCGATCAATGCGGCAATGCTATTTAAGTTTTGCAGACATCAAGAAAGGCATTGTTCGCGGCGCTTAGTATGGTAACCTTGGGTTTAAAGATCAACCCGTAGAAAATAACGAAGGCTAATAAAATGACAAGTGCGGCAAAGCTAGGCTGGGCAAACAGGTAGACAGGCAAGCCACATTAATTTCCGTTGTTCAGTCTTGTTCCGCGCTCGGAGCACATCATTCTACGCCACCCGACATTCAGCACCATAGCCACTCAATGACATTACCATGCACTACGAAACAACGGTTGAAAGGCAGTGAGAGGCATGTCGAATGCAAGCCACAAAAAATGCAAGCGGACCGACGGGTAGCGAGCAACCGATAAAGCTCTTCAAGGCACCTAGCCAACAGGTCTAATGCACCCATGGCACCAGCCTCCGCTTGGCAATTGTAGCATTACTAGCCGTGCAGTGCACGGTCAGATCATCTCGATGTCATGATGCTCAAAGGCAATCAAAGCATGAATTTTATAGTCTTTCCGTGGGTGGGCGAGGCACAGGGGTACCACTGCCGACTCCGACCGAGACCTTGCTCGAACTGTGAGCCTCAATGGGTGCTTTCCCGACGGGTAGTTCCGACCTGAGGTGTCACCTCAGTATGACCATAGCACTAGCCAAACAATGCACGCACCATAGCAGGAGTTTGCGCCTGCAAACGTATCCAATCACTACCAATGATTCATGTGGGCACTGCTGAACCTTCTTGATTGAGTGTTATATTACACTGGGGCTGTAAACTTCATCCTTGGAACGTATGATGTGATGGCGACTAGTAACGAGATATTTCAAGTGTGACACTTCTTGCATTTAGGGATATATTGCGGGACCGATGAGCGAAGCTGAAACAATTCTTAGACACAACAGCAAAATACCATCTCGCACCCAAAAATCGGTGCCCGCAAACTGATGGACTGCAGCGGCAGTGGGCTCCAGATGGATCCGATGATACACCAGTGACATGGACAAACAAGCATTGCTTAGCGGGTTCTGAATCTGTGTCGGAGATAATGAATTTTCACACTCGCCGTCTTGTGAAATCGTTTCAAATTGAAGTCCGCATGATAAGACAGTCCTGCGCACTCTGGTTGTTGTTATGCATTCCATAATCACCTCTGGCGGCCCATTGTATGAGGCAGGGACGTAAAACGTCGGAGTAAGCCATGTGGTGGTACAAACCCCCGCCCTCAACGATGGAGTGGTTTGCGAGTTAATGAATACAGACAGCACAAGAGACCCGCGCAACACGCATCAACGTTTATTGGAAAAAATGCCTCTTCTCGGGATAGGCAAACCGGTCACTGATCGGGCACCACGGGGGGAGACCTCCTGCAAATCTATTTCGGATATATGATCACAATGGGAATTAAGGCATTCCGTCGCTAGTCAAGCAAAATGCCGACGTTCAACTAGACTGCAGCGCTTTTCTCTATTTCTTGCCCTCCTCGGAGTTCAGGAGTACCTGTGTGGAACAATGAATCATCAGAGATGCGCCGGTCAAGATTGAACACGTATGAAGAGCGCACCTGCGGTCCACCAACACCATTTTCCCATTGTTGGTATTTTAGAGCGGTCGTACCTCGCTTCTCAGCCACGACCCGCTCAGACTCTTTCAACGACTGTCGAACAGCCCGTGCGGTGATTTGGGCATATTTGTTGTACCTTCAGAGACGTGTCAATGCATGAAAATAGACAGAATCCACTGAATACGAACGTGAAAAAGTTTCGCCAAGTTGCACTGCTCATTGTGGAGGACGTTGAAGTTGAAGAATACGGTTCGCGAAATTCTGGTGCAGTCAAACGCTGAGACCTTCCGGAAATGTCCGTCCATCCATGGATTGCCTAATGTGGTCATTCATTTGGAACTATGGGGGGCCGTTGCTCATACATCCACTCTCACCCTTTGCTTGGTTCCCTAATTGTTGTACCTGTTTTTCTAAACTATCCCAAAGATCACGGAACATAGAGCCCTAATGACAGGAATTACTTGGCACTATGTCCTGAAATTTATCATTACAGGTGTGTCATGCTTGCATTCCGGTAAAGGGTTGATTGCTCAATAACCGCATTCACAAGGCGATGCTGGGGTTGGCAAGTCATCTTTACTCGTTCGCTTGACAGACCAGCGTTTTCTGGCAAACCCCGACCCAACTGTGCGTGGCTTTTCACATGCCTGATAGGCTGGATTTGACACACACCCGTTACCCCTAGCTAGGAGTAGAATTTGGCTCCAAGCTAATTGAGATACCCGAAGAAGGGAAGATTGTCAAGCTTCAATGTCCGTCTCCTTTCCCGGTTTCCCCTGACACGTATTTCATGTAGTGGGTTATCATGTAGGTTGGGATACTGCTGGAACCGAGTCCTTCAGGTCGATTACACGGTCATACTACCGTGGTGCCGCGGGCTGCTTATTAGTCTATGATGTGACATCCCGCAAAAGTGCGTCCAGGATGACCGATTCATCCCCGGTCGTCTACTAATCATCTTACACAGGTTTTACTAACACGCAGTCATGGCTTGCAGACGTACGAGAGCATGCTGACCCTCATTTAACTTGCATACTGGTCGGAAATAAAATTGATCTATGCGATGAGGAAGGAGAAGACGCATCCAGACGACGAAGAGAAGTTTCGACAGATGAAGCGAACGAATGGGCGAGAAAGGAGGGGTTGCTATTCTTGGAAGCAAGCGCAAAATCAGGGAGCAACGTTGATACGGCATTTGAGACAGCATCGCGCGATATTCTCCATAAGATCAAGCATGGCGTTTTTGATGATGATCGAGTGAGTGTTATTTCAAGTCGACAACCAATTGACACCTTCCATCTCTGACATCATGTTGGTCTATTAGTCTCCAGGAGTGAAGCTGTCAAAGCCAACAAATGGAAGCGTGGCCCTGAATCGAGCCTCAAATAAACAGGGATGCTGTTCGTGATGACATATATTATATGCAACATTATACATAAAGTTGCTGTACTCTATTCTACTGTGGTTATGGGACTATAGTTATTACTCTGTATTGCCGAAGATGCGCAGAATTATGAGACTCGTACTGTATCTGAAATGTTCAATGAAATCATGCGCTAGGGTGTCCTGGGCATACAGATGATACAGAACTTTTGCGTATGTGTAAATGCAAGGGAGTGATGCAAGCTTTGTCAAACAATCTTCTAACACGCCTCTGATGGCCGTCGGAAGCACATGCGTCCATATTTCCTGCCCTCTGCAACTATCATGATCAACGCCGTAACGTGTCTGCATACTCCTGCAGCTGCTGTACAAATCCAAAATTGGGTTCGGCAGATCTTCGTCTCGTTTTGACGTATTGGATAGCTTGTGCTGGAGTCCAGCCGTACTCCGATATGAGAAATGCACAGACCACGCTTGTGCTGCGGCTCACTCCCTCCATGCAGTGCACAAGAATCCGTGCATTGGGATCGCGCAGTGCGCTGCGGATGAAGGCAGTTGCAGAAGGAAGGTGGGCGACGAGCTCGGAGAATGGAAGATCTTCGAGGGGGTATTGAGCACGATGTATGGGTAGATCATGTGGTATTGCGACGTATCCACGCATTGCGGAGAGGATGTGGGTTATACCCAGCGTGGCGAGGGCAGAAGGGTTCTCTGCGAAAGAGAGGTCTGAGACATATAGCCTTGGTAATATTTCTGATGCACCAGGAGTTCGGAGCTGGTAAGGGATTTGGGACATGGGTGATGGTGACCAGTTGGATATGTTAGAAGGGTGACTGCCGTTAAGTGATGACAGTGTGAGCCTCCCCAGGTGCTAGAGTATATATAAGCATAATGAGAAGCAGACGAAGGTGGGATGCAACCAGCAAGTGTGGATGTACTCAAATGTAGGAAGGACTGTTTCAAACACGACTCACCATGACAACTTTGACAAGCGCAGCAGAGAGTGTACAAGTTTAGAATTTGTTAAATTGAAGGAAGAAAGTGGTTCGGGTAAGAGGAGTAGTATAGGTGCGAGAATAGTACCACGGGGCAGAGACCCTTACTAGATTAGCCGACCGAGATCGATGGCCTCTTTATGAACGAAGTAGGTAAGAAATTAGCAGACAAACAGCCTTGCGTAACAGTGTTAGAGATTTGCCCGATCCTGAGCCGACGGCGTCCTCAACGGACGTCGGGAAGGCACGGCTCTTGGGCGGGGTTGGCCAGACTCAGGCTTAGTGATTTTGATAAGGGGAAGCAGAGCTTTTTGGTTGGACTAAAGTAGGACAAAGTCTGTACACTGTGAGAGAGCTCACGAACAGCCTTGCGCGACCTCGATCATCAAATGGAATTTTTATCCACACTGGCAGATTCAGGGACGACTAGACAAGCGGTCGAGGCTATGCATGACACCACAGTACTGCTCCGAACCAATGGATCTTGTCCCCGGCTATTGTCCCTCAGAAAGCCGTATCTGGGGCCCAAGTGCAGTGCAACGTGTAGAAAGATTTCCACAAACAGGTGAGATATGTATGCAGCTAACACACAATGCGAAAAAAAGGAGAAGTAGGAAAAAGATTGAAACATAAGCTTGGCAGACCCAAAACATTTTACATGGCATACTGTCAAAAAAATTTCGCGATCATAGAATGGACGTAACAATTTCGGAGCAGCATCGTAACAGCCTGGCCTATAAAACAGAAGGCAATCTAAATGAGGTCGCTGGAAAAACACTTGTCAGAGCCCAGACCCAATCAATCCTGTAGTGAGAAACTCACGCGACATTAAGAGGCATCTCGTCAATTTGAGTGTTGTAGAATTCTGCCCGTAGTCTTAGCATTAATCATGCAGTAGCAAAATGTGCTCACGTTCAATATCTCTCAGCATTCTGACATCTTCTGTTGTCACAAAGTTGATGGCAACACCTTTACGGCCAAAACGTCCGCCACGACCAATGCGGTGAATGTAGTTCTCTCTGTTTGTCGGCAGGTCATAGTTGATAACTAGAGAGACCTGCTGCACGTCGATCCCACGGGCCAAGAGATCCGTCGTGATCAGGACACGAGATGAACCTGACCGGAACTCCTTCATCAAAACTTCACGCTGCTTCTGCTCCATGTCCCCGTGCTGGGTAAAAGATGCGATCAGATGGGACCTAACTGAGATACTACCGCAATTACTGACCATAGCAGATACTGTGAACTCACGCGAGTGCATCTTCTCCGTCAACCAATCAACCTTCCGCCTTGTGTTGCAGAAGATGACGGCTTGGGTGATCGTTACAGTCTCGTAAAGATCACAAAGAGTGTCCAACTTCCATTCCTCCTTCTCCACAGCGATGTAAAATTGCTTGATACCCTCAAGCGTCAATTCATCCCTTTTGACAAGAATTCGAACAGGGTCACGCATGAACTTCTTCGTCACTTCCAAAACGTCGGCGGGCATGGTGGCGGAAAGGAGTACTACTTGAGTCTCCTGCGGTAGAAGCTGGAACAGCTCGTAGATTTGGTCCTTGAACCCACGGGACAACATCTCATCAGCCTCGTCGAGACAGAAAATCTTGATGGTGTCAGTGCGGAGAGCTCTCCGGTTGATCATGTCATATACACGTCCGGGAGTGCCGACAACGACTTGCACACCCTCCTGGAGCTTGGCCATGTCCTCACGAACGTTTGTACCACCGACACATGCATGACATTCGATGTTCATGTAGTCACCGAGTGCAATAACGACTTTCTGGATCTGTTGAGCCAGCTCGCGGGTGGGCGCCAAAATAAGGGCTTGGCATCCTTTGATGGACATATCCAACTGCTGAAGGATGGAGATGGAGAATGTGGCGGTCTTGCCGGTTCCAGATTGTGCTTGAGCAATGACGTCGTGACCCTTTACAACGGGGACGATAGCACGCTGCTGAATCGCGGAGGGCCTCTCAAAACTACGAAATATTGATGATATAACAATGATCAAAGGCTGAATGCACCTACCCGTAAGCGTAGACACCACGGAGAAGCTCAGCCTTCAAATCCATGTTGTCGAAGCTGTTCGGCACCGCATCAGAATTTGATTCTGCAAGATCGGAGCATCCGTTTGACGCACTTATCTACGACCTGGTCCCAGTTGGACTCGATCTCATTCTCTGCAACATCCTGGAGCGCTTCTTCTCTAAAACCACATGAGCGATATATTAGTAAACACACGAAATTGCATCGGTAGTAGGACGGATTGCTTACGCTGACATGAGTATAGTCTATTTTTTTGTATCCAAGGCTCGACTACTGTAGTCGATTATGCTTGGAATGTAGTGGGTTGTGTCCGGTGAGCGTAATCGATTGACTTCTGCGAACTGATCAAATTTTCCGCATCTTCCTTGGGTCGGTGGCTGAAGCGGCCAAAGCCGACCTTTTTGAAACTCCGATCTTTATGTACTTCCACATGGCAAGTGTCGATTGGTGAGAGGAAACGTCCGATGAAGGCCTACGTCTTTTCACAACTTGACAAGTATCGCTTGGATTGTATTTGACATGAAGGCTATGTACGTCTGTAATGCCTTACCAAGACAAACGCGACACTGTGAATGAGCATCGCTTTCACGTCAACGTTGAGTATCTCCTTATGGACCACATTGATCTGACAAATCGAATAGCATATACCTCATGACCTCCGGATAAAACATCACAAGCCTGCGTGACTAGCTTACAGTACAAGAAATATCTGACGAGTCCAATATGTGTCACATAACGTTCGTTATACTCTTTGGATCGACCAACCCTCCCATCCTTCCCTTTTCCCAATGCATGGTCCTTCCTGCAACTTGAACGCAACGTCATCTAATTTGGCCATGATTTTTGCGGTGATGACAGCTGCAGCTGGTGGCGCCCAGCTTGCCGCTACGCACTTCAACTTTCCGTGCCCAAAGGCATACAGCTGGTCCCTTTTAGGAGCGGCATGGCTCGCGTGAAACCGCATAGGATTGAAGGATTCTGGATCATTTCCGAAGAGAGGTGATTTGTGTGCCTCTTCGATGTCTGCCACATCTATGGATGGGACGAACGGTCGCTTCCACCATGGGACGACCACGGCACGAGTGATGTGACGAGTCGGGGGGTGGAGTCGGAGAACCTCACATATGATTGCCTCTGCACTAGGCTGCGCTACTGTCCCCTCGTCTGCGAAGGCGCGGAACTGATCGTCAGTGGGGTTCTCGTTGTATGAGATAAATGCATCGCGTAGCAGACTATCGCGGTTAGAATATACCACCGCAATTGCTGCTACGCGCCACATTGTTTCATATGCGGGGATGATGAGATTGAGAGGATTGGTTCGGTCTGGAACCCATCTGATGATGTGATGATTGATGCGATCGAGCACTTCTGTAGTGAGAGTAGTGCTCGATTTGGATTGTGCCCAACGGTCGTTGATGGCCTTTGTCACAAATGCCACGTCCACGGGGTCAAGATCTTCAATATCTGTGCCCAGCAGACCTGCCAATACGACACTGAGCGTGACAGACTGCACGAAGGTGGCGTAGTCGAGGCTCTTTGCGTCAAGGAACCTGTTCACGCAGGTTTCAGCGACGTCAACGAGCCTTGACCATCCATCTTTCGCGCTGACGGCGCCTATTAGGACTTTCGCTTCGCGAGTGAAGTTGTCATGGACGCCGGGATCATCACTGACAAAGGTGCTCGATATACCGAGCGCCTTCACCAAACGCTGGTTTGGTATGGATCTTGCGCGTAATAACGCCGGAGTAGGGATATCAGGAGGACTCAGTAATGTCCTGACGGCGCGGACACTGCTGTGTGTCCTTGTCTTTGGGGTTGTGAAAGCTTTGGCGACGATTGCCGCGACTGCGACGGCAGCGGAGAAAATCAACATGATACTAGTATGAAGCATTGTGGGTGTCAACTGAATGAACTTCCATTCACCTGTTGCCTCAGTATTTATCCAGGCGGTTCGTACCATCTATTCTCCGATCGCTAGCTTTCGAACCGTGTAACCTTCTAACTAGAGTTCAACACGTTCGTGACTCACTCGAACTCTAATATCATGCGGTTTTTTCCGCAATCTAGAAGATGCTTTAATAGCCGCAGCTCGAGAACATTCGAGCTCGCGCCTACGGACTGTCAGGGAACGTTTACTTTGTTTGCCCTTCCCATCATCAAAACTCTCACGAAATAGTGTTTTTGTAGGTGCACCGCATGCAACAATGACATTTATTATACTCTTCTGTTACGTTCCGCAGCACGCAATTGTGACTATCAATTCATATCACTCAAAGTCCTCCTTATGTTCCCCCTGGTCCCTAATCCATTAACACGAGGTTTCCTGTGCCGAGCAAAGAAGCAGTCTACCCCAATACTCCGTTTCATAGATATCTGTACCCCCTTTCAACCGTAGCCATTAGTATCAGATTTAGTTTCCCGTGCACATATGACCTCATAGTACGTAGACAATCTGCCTGTAACAGGACTTTCATGTGGGCGTCACGATTTAGGCTCTAGAATCCCCTCATAGTCACCATGAGTGTTTACGTACGCCCTCCCTCTACATCAAGAAACGATGATACCTCCACAACTCAGTCTTACTTCCAACTCGGACTTGATCAGTCAAGTTCGATGCACTCCGGAGAGAGGTGAATCATCGCTGACGAGTCGCGGCTGTCAAAAATAGAACAAGAAAACCACATAAGTCCGCCTTTGATGATTCGCTGCGGAGTGGAATCTGGGGAGTCATGATGTAAGAGCCGTGGTGCCATATTACATATATTCCCTATTAGAGGAGTTACTAGGATGATGGGATCAGGAAGTACCCCCTGCCGTGATTCAGTGGGCTCGAAGAGATCCCCAGTTCTTTTGATATGTTATGCCTCTGCACATATCCATTGGTTATTCTTGAATATGATCTGGGATCCTACCAGTGACGGAGAGACGGCGATGTGCTAATAAACGTGCCTACTTGCAGTGATATATTGTATCTGTTCAGCGGAAAATGCCTACCCTCAAACTGCTTTGAAATAGTACAAGGGTACTTATATCGTAGATCTGCAGGACGGCGTCTGATTGTGATCACGATCTTATGTATCTAACTCAATACAGACATGCCGTTAACAAACGCTGCAGATCACCTTGAAGTGTTGTCGGCTCAGTCCGCCGCGGATTCCTCACCCTCCTCCTCTAACCCGAAAATGGCCCACAACACTCCAGCCTGTCCAAATGGCCTCTCCATGCCTAACAAGGTACTCGCTGCTTCATACCTATTCTCCGGTTTCCTCACTTCCTCGCAGAGTTGTGCGTAGGCTTTTGTCACGCGAGCCAGAGACACGCGGTGGATGGTAGAATGCAGGGATGGTGATGTTAACGCTGATAGACGTGGTGAATGCACAACTTCGGGACTGGAGAGCCAAAGAGAGAATCTCGCAAGGGTAGGTTGCAGCTTCTGCGCAGGAAGCACATGAGACAGCGGATCCTGTAATCGGGTCTAGACATGCACGAGTTGTGAATAAGATAGTGAACTTACGGAAGGTGACTTGGACTTGATAATGGTGACAGTGTCATATAACGAGGCATCTCTTAGAATGTTCTCGTACTGTATGACAGCTGAGTAAAAGTGGATATAATATGAAGAAATAAACCTACATGCTCGTCCTCCAAAGACTTCACCCTTTCGTCGATTTTTTCCTGGATGGTGTGACGTTTCTCTGAAGTGAACTCGAACGCCTCCAGCACATTCTACTTCGATTAGCTAGCTGTGATAGGAGTCCAACAGGAGTGTGAACCTACCTGGAGATAACACCAACAATTAAGCACGAACACCGCCCGATCCCACTGCGGGCGATACCGCACCTTCTCCTCCGCCGCAGCGGCACACATTTCCATAGCAGGATCGAGCATCACATCTAGGATGCGGTTGAAAGTTTGTCCGGGCTCTGCAGTGGTGTCATCAAGAAGAGAGGAATCATAAACCTGCATGATTTCACGGAGCAGCTGGGCATGCTCTAGAATTGGGAGAGGTGGGGTCAAGGATGGGTCGTCTGAGTCCTGATAATTGCTTGAAAAACATGAAACAACTCATTTTAAATAACTTACTAAGGGAATTCTAAGGAGCGCACGACCATGGGCTTCGATAGCGTCGAAGAAGACCTTGTAACTCACATCTGTGATTCTACCAAGAAGAATAAGTATGTACCAAGTAGGCAAGAGGAAGCAACTCACTCGCTCAGAGTCGTCGACAGAAAAGCATCTTCCCCGATAGTGCGCCGCATCGTAAGCATGTAGTATTGCAGTAGATTTGCAACTTTGTACGAGACGATACTGCTTTCTTGCGAACGCACAGTCTGCTGCACGCGCACCTAGGGACACGCATGAAATCCAGTTTGTTGTATGACAAATGGCAGACAGACCTTGAGCGGCACGCACAACTTTGTTACTGCAGAGTTAAGCAATTCCTTAACCCATCCCTCTTCTTCACTCCCTCTGAATGTCCGTACAGCGCCAACCATTCTCCTTGCTCTGCCATCGTCATTTTGCCCACCAAGACCAAACAGGCTTTCCAGAAATTCACATTCTGCGGCGATAGCCTGGTGAACCCAAGCAAGCATATCACCGACATATCTGATAGGATCATGTGCATGCAATTCAATGGGACGCGGAAGACCTGACGGGCCACCTCGAGTCAATGCATCCAGAAATGCACTCAGCAGACCTGTTTGGCGGGTCTGCGTCAGGAAAGTAAGAGCTTCACTGTGGACAGATATTGAAGAGATTAAAATCTACCAATAGCGAGTACATACGAGAGTAACTCTGGACGCTGAGAGAGGCGAGAGATGGCTTGCTGCATAGTTGAGTCAACTTCCAGCTGGGCGTCGCGCCCCATCTGGCGGAATTGAAAGGAACACCAGCGATATATCTTCTCGTAGCCTTGTTCAAGGTAGGAAGAAGTGGACGCCATGATGTCCAGTCTGCAAGAGTGCTATTTACATAATATCACCGGGGGTTACAGGATGTTACTTACCCAGCTTTTGTCGGTCCGTCTTCGCCTGACATGAGTACTCTGCAGTCGTTACGGATACGCTCTGTCTTGTTCATTGCCTCAAAAAAGCGGGGGCCAATGGGAACATCTCGTGAGGTTATAGCTTCGGCCTCTTCATCATTTAGCGTGAAGCGATTTAGGAAGAGCATGACAATAGATTTGCGCGCCTCAACCTCCTCCCTGTATTATCTGTTAGTAGAAATACCTTCCAAGGCACAAATATAATACCTTTCACTCCTCAAGCTCTCCGCGCGATCAAGTAGAGACTGGCTTGCTTCGTTTGATAGCCTCAGCTGCGTCTCCGCTTCGTCACAGGCAACACGCATGGCAGCAACGTGATTCTGCAGCTCATCAAGTTTCTACAGCTTGATTAGACGATTCTCAATGATGCGTCCGACCATCACACACTTGATCCACTTCGCTAAATGCTTGAAGAAATTGCTGGCTTCCTTGTGCAAGTTTGTTTTCCAAATCTCGGCGAAGATTCTTGCGTGCCCTCGACGCCGTCTCGTTCAAGCATCCACTGTCGTCCTGGACGGCTAGCCCAACGTCTACATCTTCGTCACTCCAATTATCGTCTGAATCTGTACCGTTTGTCTGCGCTTTGGAGTCTGATACTGACACTGTAGACTGGGTCCCATACAGCTCTGACAGCGTCTGGAGTGCTTCTGTTGTCGCTTCATCGGTAAAGTTTGTACCCAAGATTTTGCGCAGGCGGATTGTTATTGGATTCCGAGTCTGCGACGCAGAAACTGGGGTGCCTGCATTTCGAGACGGAACAGACAAGGAACTGGGTGGAGGTACAGGCGAGCGTGCTTGAACGGACATGCAGTTTCAGTTCGGCAAAGTCACCACACATACGCAAAGACCTCAGAATTCATTTGCAAGGACCAATTCCACGAAACTTTCTTGCACTTGTACTTCGAAATCAAAGCATCGTGGTGCAAATATAGCGCGTTTGTTGGTGAAGCACCGTCAATGAATATACCTAACGTAGAACCTAGCAAGTGATAAAGTCTAATGTATTACTAACAAGAAACCCGCCAATCAGTAGTGGTGCACCTCCTCACGCTCACGACCACGCATGGATGATGGTTCCGTGCCCTTGTAGTAGATGTCTGTCCAGAGGTCCTTGGTCAATGGCTCAGGGGATTGTTTAGCTTCCTCGACAGCCTGGTCAACCTCGGCCTTGGCGTCCTTGTCAAGTTGCTATGCGAACAAGATCATGAACATAATTCAATGAGAAGCGAATGTCAACGAACCTTAAGCTCCTGCTCAGTGGCAAGACCCCACTCCTCGATGTAGCGCTGGAGACCGCGGATAGGATCCTGGGTGCTACGCATACGCTGAACCTCCTCACGGGTACGGTAAGTGGTACCGGGGTCGGACATCGAGTGACCGCCGTAGCGGTAAGTGACAAACTCCATAAGAAGTGGGCCATTGCCCTCCGTTACCCACTTGCGAGCGTATTGCACAGCGTGTCTGGAAGCGATGATGTCCATGCCGTTGACCTGAAGACATTCGAAGATAAGTAAATTTTTGAATCTTGCAAGGACGAGAGGAAATGTGTTTACCTGGAGACCGGGAATCTTGTCACCACGAGTAAAGTATTCAGTGTTGGATGAACTACGCTCGGCAGAGGTACCCATTCCGTACTTGTTGTTCTCACAAACAAAGACAGCGGGGAGATCCCAAAGTTTAGCCTATGTGCAAATATATTGATCAGACGGAGTTTATTCATGTCTTGGAACACTCATACCATGTTGAATGCCTCAAACACTTGTCCTTGGTTACTTGCACCATCACCGTAGAGAGCAAATGTTGCAGTGTTCTTGCCCAGGTACTTTTGTGCGAACGCGATACCAGCTCCTACGGGAACCTGGGCACCAACGATACCATTACCACCAAAGAACGAGGGAGTGAAGATGTGCATAGAGCCACCCTTGCCGTGAGACATGCCGGCCTGGCGCCCAAGCAACTCTGCAATAACACCCTTGATGGTGCCACCACGCATAACAGCGAAGGGGTGACACCGGTATGCAGTAATAACACGGTCTTCAGGCTTAATACCATACTCGAGACCAACGGAGACGGCTTCCTGGGAACATGGTCAATACTATGTTATTCAGCTGAGAATACTAAATACCTGGCCAATAGCTAAATGGCAGAAACCGCGGATAAGCTTGGCCTTATAAAGGGCATCAGCAGCCATTTCCATCCGGCGCATCGTTTGCATGTCCTTGTACATTTTCAGGAGCTCATCCTTTTTCACCTCAACCTCAAAAGATGGAGTCTCGCATCGATATGCGCGGAAGGATTCCTCATGGAGTTTTACGGTAAACGGTTTTGAGTGGTCCTCGATGGTGTCTTGCAGTTGAGTGGTGTCTGCGGACGTCTGAATGGCTCGCGCAAAGGCAGGCTGTGAAAGAAAGACACACGAAGTCAGTTTTCTCACAAAATAAGGAGACTGGCTGGACTGACAATACGACGAGTAGCAGGACGGAACCGTGCAAGAGAAGCCATTGTTGAGGACGACGACGACGACGAGAACTAGGGAATGGAAAAGAGCTGTAAGAGAGGCGGACGTGTATGAACCGACGATAGAGACGCGAACTTTGACCTCCCAAAACTGAATACGTAAGTCGGGCTCGAGCGGAAGGAAATAATTATGTCTTGCACAGCCACAATCCACACCATTGTCAAGGAATAATTCCTAATCGGCCGCCTGCAGAGCATTGACTAGTACTTAGCATGGTGTGATCCTAGCTACATATGATGACTCCATACTTTAAAATTGTTGTACATATCCTGAAGTTTTGCTGTGTAGGCACTCAACAGTGATCGATGATCCCTGACTTTGTCTAGCGGTAATCTTATCACGTCGATTGCTGGTGAGAGCTGTCGCGCGTGCTATGTGAGTGGCGCCCGCCTAGGGAAACATTGGTCCACTTTGATGATGCGAGTTCCATAGCAAGCCTCTGCCCCAAAGTCATCTGAACGCAGTAGCACTGGCCAGTATCATTAATAGCCACTGGGCTTCGATACTTCACGAATGAAACTAGCGAAATTGAAATGTTCTATTGGACATAATAGCAAACGCATCAAGCCTCTCACTGGGCAGGCACTGTCGATATACAGAGTCCGCCTGAGAACAAATCTATGCATTATATATATTCCAAGTCTATTGATCGGAAGTTAACCGAGTCCTAAGAATCGAACAAACTTGGACTTACTTTGCGCCACAGGAGGCCCCAGTGGTCGTTGATTGGTCCATCAATACCCCATGCCATTCCCCTGAACCACCAGAAATTTCCGATGATCAAGAATGCGCAAATACCGAAAGCGACACGCTTTGTGCTGTCCTTCCAGCGTGCTGAGAAAATGAAGTGGTCAAGAAGGTGTGCGAACATGAGAACGGAAAAGTAAAGAGTGGGAAGCTAATCGATTGGTTAATACGAGTCTTCCAGCTTCAACACAGACACGTACATAGTGATGAACATATGTGACACGGCCCATGATAAAGAACGGGACTTTAAACGAGTTATGAGTTGCTAAATTGAACAGAGATGTTCAAGGCTCACAGTAATGCAGGAACCACCCGTAACCGGCGATCTTTCCGACATACAAGAAATGATTCCATTGTTCTGAAACGATACATTAGCGCATGCTTATGAGACAGATGGTAAGTGAGCTTACGAAGAGTCATATCAATGTACTTGCGTTGGTGGCGGAATAAGTAGATGCCAAGGACAATAACAAAGACTATCAGGCTGACTGTACCGCCCCACCAGATCACAGGCGTGCCAAGAAGGTAGTACTTTGTTTGATTATCGCCCCAACCACACATCCTGAGGCCTAGCCGCATCCAAGGCCAGTCAGTGGGAGCTGACGCAAGGATATCCTCCTTGTCTGGATCGGGGATAAGTGCATTGTTGGAAGTCATCATGGCCACATTGAGATGCCAGAAGTCACGGAGGAATGGAGACTTGTAAAATTTCGCATCACCAAGAGGTACTGAAACACCAACGTCAGGGTTACATCAGAGAATGGCACTGTAGCTCACAGCGGTCGTTCCAGTGACTCTCCACGTTCCAGTATGTGTGCATGTCATCTGGGTTGTCCTCCTTGGTGCAGCTGACCTCAAGCTGTTTAAAGCCCCACTGAGGTAGGACTGCATTCGCAGCGTACAGATAGCATCCTAGAGCCTGGTGTTTGAACCTCAATCTCGTCGTGAGTGAATGAATTTTCGTCACGTGCTCCCTGGGGCCCTGTTTGATATCATCGACGACCTCGACGACCCAGTAGTCGTGGAAATCCCCAACGGTCGAGTTACCATAGCCGGAGACTTCGTTGTTAAGCTTCGTCACGGGTGCTGCCACTGTGTGCGAGTGCAAGTGTCGTGTTGTCGGTACATGCTGCAAGCGAATAACATCACCATCCTGGAGGAACTGCAACTCGCCGTTTGGATTGTATTCAGGCGCTTCCCAAGTGGGAAGGATAGTCCAATGGTTGTTATCATCTTTGTAGTGATAGCAAGTAACCTGCTGCTGGCCTGAACCAACGGGATAGGTTTGAACGTGGGAGTGCAGGAGACCTCCGCCCCAGCCCATGCCTTTCAAAGTAACTCTTGAGCCAAACGCAATTTCTGGGTATCTCGTCAATGGTACTATTCCAATATACGCAAGGAATCGAACAAACCCCGTGGGTTCTTGCCAAAATCATTACCGACCAAGTGGGCTTGGAATAGCGAACTCATCGTAGAGTCGCCAGGACCCGAATGGTTTAGAATCATGAAATGCAGCTTGAAGGATAACATATACACCAGGATCGGGAGGATAATTAGACAGAGCACGCGAGCTGCCCAGTGTCGAATTTGATCTCGCTGTTGAAGGTATCAGCTTATAGGAGCAGCTTCACAAAAAGTGATCAGGCTGACATTGGTCATGCGAAGATCGCCAAATTTCTCCCAAAGATCTTCGATGGTGTACAAGCCAACCACAGCAGTCACGAATAATCCAATCCATTTGACACTAAGATAGGTTAACGAAAAAGCAATTGGGAAGCGAAGAAGGGGGCAGACCTGGTCACACAGCCGATGGAAATACCTGTGAATGCAAGCCACATCCACCAATCGAAAGAGAATGACCTGTTGCAAGCTTCAGCATTAACCCGCATGTAATGGTGGGTCTAACACATACTGATATTGTTGGTTGTGAAATTTGGTGAGCAAAAAAATCGTTGTGAAAGTGAAAAACAGGAGCATGGAATCCAGTAGAATGAACCGCGATATAGCCAACCAGGCAACATCTGCAGCCAGAACATGAAGCAAACGACGTTTATTTTCGGACCTGACACTCACCGCACAAAACCATGAGCGCAACCAGATGACAAGACCATGAGCTCATTCCCAATTCGACTGCAGTATACCACCCTAACGGAACCAAGGCCACACCGAATGTCGCCATCATAACCCGCATGGCCACGTACGGGACACTTTCATCGTACATCACTCCGCTTTTAAATTCGAAGTTTCCGTTGTAACCCGATAGTAAACCTGCAAGGCCGACGAGCATCTTGCCGAGCGGAGGGTGGACATCGAAGTAAAACTCGCGTTTGAGGTAATGGGACCCGAATTTGCCAAAGTGCGCTTCGTCCCAAACAACAGTGTTGGCATGACCTATTTTGTGGAAGCGGGTCCAACATGAGAGCAGAGTGTAGATGGCAGGTGGGAGATGCTCTAGGTTCTGAGATATGAATTCACTCTGGGCGAACGCTCAGAGTCAGGATGGGCAGCAGGCCTCAACAGCGAGAGGTACGTACTATCGAAGTTGGAGGCGGAGGCGGAGGCCTGTGGACACGCCCGCTGCTGATACGGCTCCTGGCAGGACTTGGTTTTGAGTATACATCCTTTCCGTCGTCGTCGTAGTGCATTTCACTTTCATGCTCATCACCGCTCATAAACCCACCGCTGCTTCCGGGTCCTCTAGCCACCCTCCGCCTTGTGGATGTATCCTCGTTCATGTGATGCAATGGCAATGATTCCTCGTGTTTGTAGTTGTGAGCGGTTTTAAAGTAAGATGGATGCGTGACAGGATATGGAATTTCTTCAAATTCAGAAGACGTGCGTGGAGGCGTTCCGGGCGGTGTACCAAAGTCTATTTGGACTTGAGAGGGTCTCATTTGCCCTCTTCTTGCGCTATTGTTTTTCGACCGAACAAGCCCTGTGGAGCTTTGGGAAGTTGATGAGTCTCGCGGGAGTGATGAGCCGGCCCTTGTCGCAACCTTACATGATACCAACCAGTATTGGATCGAAGCACTGCCTATTGACGTGACACGTTCCAAATATTCACAAAGGCTTGTACGTCCACATCGTTCAGATACAGAGGTTTTCAATAATTAGGTAAAAGCACAAATTTGTGTCGAGGATATGAGCACAAATACTTTTTACGACAAACGATGATACCAGCTAACAAGATGATTCAAAGCAGGCAGCAAGTGGATGTACATTTTATGTGTGTCGTTGGTATTGAGCTATATGATCAAGCAATGTCAGGCACAAATAGCAACTAAAAAGATGGGAAAACTACTAACCAGCAACCATAGCATGGTCACGCTCGTACGGCTCGAGGGTGATTTGTTCAATAGGTTTGAATTTGTTTTCTCGTAGTTTTTGTACTTCCTGCACGAAAACAGCGGAAGGTGCTGCTGTTGAATCTATACAGCTAGCTTTGATAGAGATGACCACATGACCACCATCTTTGAGGAAGAACTGCGCATTGTGGATAACAATACGTGCTTGATCGGGCTGTGCAACGTCTGCGAATATGACGTCTACAGTTGACACCAGCATGCGGTACCTGTTAGGAAGGCGGGCGTCCTCCACGATGGCTATAATAAATATTGTTCTCTTCAGCTGTAGCCTACAGTTTGGAAGTACTCACGAATGACGTTTGTTCGCTTTTTCGCCATGTTGATCAGATCACGCCCTGATCGTGGCGAAAATTCGACAGCATAAACAACACCTTCCTATAACCATGTTTAACACCAGTATTGTTAGAAAATGAGGAAGGCGACTCACAGGACCAACAATATCTGCTACGTGACTTACACTCGTGCCGCTGGCAGCACCGAGGTATAGAACCTTCTTTCCAGGTTCAATGAAAATTTTATCCATACCGCCCAATACACCTGCTGCCAACTTACTCCGGAAAGGGTTCCATACGCGATACTCAATCTTTGTGTCGTCGACACCACCTTCAATGGATATCCGCTTCTCACCATAGACACTTTCTCCTGGGACAAGGTTCTTCGTGACAAGTAGATGGTCTTTCCCCTTGGCGATGAAGACACCTGGATGTCTATGAGGTTCGAGAATAACCTTCGCACCGCCCCTGGCTCCACCACCAGGGCCTCCACGGCCACGGCCACGACCTCCGCCCCGACCACCTCCGCCGCGATCTCCACCTCGCCCACCACGACTTTGGAAGCCTCCACCACGACCACCGCCTGAACATTGGTTCAAACAGGCATGATATAAAGTGAAACATGAACGTACCACGGCCGCCTCCTCTGCCTCCTCTACCTTCTCCAAATCCTCCACGTCCACCACCAGCTCCCCCGCGTCCTCCTCCTCTACCAAATCCACCACGATTTCCTGATGCTCCTGCGAATCATAGATTAGACAAAGAATACTTTTGGAGACAGCATAAAAGATGTTAACATACCAAATGCCATTACAAGTTGTGCAAATGATCTTGCAGTTGCCTCGCAGTGGTCTTCAAAATTTTCAGCAAACCTTGGTTCGTGCCTGATTGTACATACTGTGACATTTTGTCACACTCGTGTCACGCTCCAGCAACAGCTTTCAAGCTTTCAAGCTCAAGCTCCAGCTCAAGCCTCGAGTCACAATCTCTCAGTTGATAAATGGACAACGTTCTTATCATTCCTGAACCAGAATTATGGAATAGGTAAATCAAGAGTTTTGACCCAGTGCGTCCAAATCTGTGACATTCTGAATTAATAACGGAATATCATAGCGTCTGCGTTTCTGGTCTGGTTACAGACCCGGCCCTCAACGTTTCAACCAGAACCATTTCACCGACTTTCTTATGTGGGAGCGGATAGTACAGTCGTCCCACACCAAATTACCCCTTACAGGATAAGCCTGAGGTGGCAATCTGCTGGCGTTCTGTCTAAATGAGGATTTCGTAGGTTCTAATCGTCATGAAGAACGATTCCAGCACATAAAAGCCAGGCATCCGGTTTCTGCTATCCTCAGATTTGTTTCATCCCATAGATATCACATACTCACAAACAATGCGTTTCCCATTTGTTCTCGCTATCGTTGCTACTTTGGCAGTATCAATATCTGCCAGGCCCACTGATGCTGACACCGACGCCAACGTTGGAGTATGTCCTGTCTTTTGCGTGCGTAAATCAAATTGCCAGCACTGCCCTGATAAAAACTGCGTGAGTATGAGTAGTTTGCATCCTGAATTTAACCACATAACTCACCGGTGAGGTAGGTCGTCTATATATGTTTCTAGTGCGACAGTGAGTCGTGGTTCTACTTTCACATCGTTGCGGTATGGTTGATGGCACCATGTGTGAGTTAGAAGTTTATTGCTCGGCTGATCAACGGGACTGCTTCTAAACAAATTTTACTGCTGGTCAAGCATTCGAGATCTGAGAATAGAGGACTCGTTTCAGAATCCTGCGTTGGTCACTTAGACAGTAGCTTAAAATGAGGGACTCCCTTTCAAATGCCGAAAACCATGTCGAAAGTGCCGGACAATGTATTACATCTCTGTCTTCATTTTGTTCACCAATCACACAGATAAAACTAAAAAGCCCGAGCCTGGCCCACCTTCCATGGTCAACAAATTATTACAATTGACATGGAGCGTTGATGGTGCCCGGCACCACCCATAAATTATTCACTCCATTTGTGCCATTCTAGAGCACATTGGTAATGCTATATTCGCCTCACTGAACGATCGTTCAAAACTTGCCCCATAGCCGTCCAAGATGGAG
The DNA here is from genome assembly GCA_016647685.1 of Suillus tomentosus. NCBI lineage: Eukaryota > Fungi > Basidiomycota > Agaricomycetes > Boletales > Suillaceae > Suillus > Suillus tomentosus. The sequence goes on along the minus strand of JABBWJ010000022.1, from coordinate 474,073 downwards.
ATACCGCGCCACAAGTAGCAATACAACACCAAATATAATGATGCCACCTGAGCAAGGTCAATGTCCACTCAAGGATCGCGCGTCATAAACTTACCTGAATAATAACCCGCGGCAGCGAAACCTCCGGTCGTGGTACTGATAGCGCCTGATATCGGAGGACCTGCAACGCCTCCAATGGCAAGGAGGGACACATACATTCCCACTCGACGTCCCGCGTCTTCCATATGTCCCATTGCTATAAGAGGTGCAGAGTAGAGAGATACGTATGCTCCGAGGGAGAAACTGGACGAGTGAGTCGAGCAACTGGTTGTGAACAAGTGCGGCGCGTACCCATAAATGGCGGCAATTGCAATAAGCTGGGATTCATTTTTGGCAAATGGCCAAGCGATTGTTGCAATTCCCGTCACAGTAGTCAAAATTACCATGGTGTTGATAGCACCTGTCAAATCATCAACTGATGTTATCACAGTCCACAGCTATCGAGACCTACCGATTCTATCTGACATCAGCCCAAATGATACACGCAATGCAGATGCTGCATTGGCGATCGCGAGTATATAAAATGAAAAATCTGTCGAGACGCCAATTGCTGTAGCGCTCACAGAGAGATATATTAACTCTGATGGAACCAAAATATTAGGAACCACTATGATAGGCACAACAGTCATACCTGTATAAAAACCTAAAAGTGTCATGATTCCAGAGATACAATAGACGGTAAATGCCTTGTTGCGGAATGCTTTGAGATTGAAGAGTCCCCCACGAACGTTGACGGGCGGGAGTCGTCGTTTCAGTAACTTAAAGGAAATGCGTCAAAGGAAGAGGCATCGACAGGTGCTGACAACATACTGCATTGGCTGTCCCCAGGGTAGCCATAAGAATGAATCCAAACACCCGAACTGTCCATTGAAACCTGTAATTGTATGAGCGTATATGAATTGTTCTTCAATTAATCGAACAGACTCACCCAATTAATGGAATCAAATTTTGTGCCACCACAGGAAACACGATGCTGCCAAGCGCAGTCCCAACGGTGGTGAGCGACAAAGCCAAGCCACGTCTCTTGGAGAACCAATGTGACACGATGACGACTGCGGGACTGAATAGAAAACCGCAGCTCACTCCCAGACCGACACCCTGTGTCAGGAAGAGCTGCCAAAATTTGGTGCATTCCGCGGTTAGGAAGGTGCACGCGACGAGGACGCAGCTAGCGGTGAAGAACGGTATTTTGAAATATCCCAGGTCAAACATTCGCCCCGTTGCAAGCGAAGGAAGGCACATGAACGCATACTAGCAGGACAAGTGAGTTATGCAGGTTTATCAGACCAAGAAGTAAACATACCTGCGTAGAACCGATCCATGCTCTGGGTGAAATCAGCCATGCAAGGTTGCAACTAAACGAACCTAGCGCCTTACATAGTTGAAGGAGAAGTGTGGAGTAGTAGATTCTCCTCATAATAGGCTTGGAAGATCTGAAGGTAGAAAATTGTAGAAATTGTGAATGTGTAATGGTACACCTTACTCACACCCCATGAAAGTAAAAAACCAAGCCTGATTGAACCTTCTTGAGCCAAACCATGGAATGATTAGGAGCAGCTCACGTAGAGAACATAACCAATCCGGCGCTGCAACGCAAAGACGTCAGTGACTGTTCAATGGATTGGAAGTGTACTCGCGCAAAAACCACAAGCCATGCCCTTAATCCTCCATCTGGTGCTTCACCAAGATGTGTTACGTGCTTCTGAAAAAGTTGTTCATCCAGAATTTCCGGCTCAACAGCCTCTCTTGTCTTCTGCCCATCGTACGACAAGACTTCGGACGCAGAGTCAATGCCCTGCAAGACCTCTATACTTAGTGACGTCTCGGACATGGCTTCTCCTGCCAACTTTACGCAGGGAAGAGGTCAGACCCAACGAAGAGTAGGAGGGAAGGAGCAACTGAACTGGTATGTGAAAACCATGCTGCCAACGTCATTTGCATATTGTACTCTCCGGGACACCTGGATCCTCCCTATAGCTATTTTCAAAACCCCGAGGGGCCGCATCGGGACTAGTACCGTGTATTCCATTCTCATTTGATGAGGCCACGCATACAATGACCAAAAAAAATGTCATTACATTTGCTGGCCTTCGCTGGTCAAGGGAAGAAATCGAGCCGATTGGCAGGCAGGCCCATTATATATAGCCTGTGCTTTGCCAATGAAACTGCCATCAGTGACGATTCGAAGGCTCAGAGACCTGATAGTATGATACCCTTGACTGATCAGTCTCGTAGTGAAATATCGTGTTGGCTGTTTCACCTCTTTCAAAAACTTTATATGATACCCGCACAACTTCAAGTGCGCGCTAAATCGTCATATAGCGCATTCAAGTTTCAAGGGTGAGGCATTGGGCCCTCAAGGCCTCATGACTTATGCCAGGAAGGCCAGCAAATTTGAATCCAATGACTATTTTTGTTTGCAATAGGTACGTTCAAAGTTGGGCGCACACGCACACCGCACACGCACCGTACAACCCCTTCGCACACAAGACGCTACCTAAAATGTATTTTGCATAATTAGATAATATGAAAATCAAACTAAAAGTTAACAATTGATTCTCACCTACTACTCGCTGTGACTCGTCATTGTAATCCGTGCATACGGGGAAGAAGATACTGGCTGGCGTCACGATCCCGGAGATTGTCTGGACCGACGACTTGGTCTGAGAACTTTTGGCGCAGATTGAGCTATCAGAGAACAGAGTCGTGCTTGTAATAGGCAAGCGGAAGAAAGGCGAGGTAAGTGAGTCAAAATTAAAACCATAAGCAAGAGATACGAGTAAAGGTATTGCTGGCGTGACGTTCGGAGACGGGCCATCGAGTTTGATGTGTTTTCAGTAGGGTCGTACCAACAGCTATCATTGATTATCAAGTACAAAACGGGCAGTGGTGTATGTGCGAGGGGGGTCGTGTGCGCCCAACTTTGAACGTACCTAATCTACCGTCATGGCTCATCGATATGATCCTGATCCAGTTGCAGCCTCGAGCCAAGATGGTGGATGAAATCGCTGGCCCACTCCTCCGTCGCTTAAACGCAAGATGCACTCGGTAGGTTGATGAAAATGCAAACAAGAAGTAAAAGCAAAGCTTACGTAACTGACTCGTGATCTTTGCAGACTAATTGTAGTCATTAAACGTCAGCTATTTCTACTCTAGATATGGGAATATCACGACTCGGAATATACCAGCAGATACAACAGGCACAAAAGGTACTACTAGCAGCTCCAGAGCACCAAACTGTATTGCCTCGATTGGTCTCAATGCCCTGGAGATAGAGAGCGGATCGATCGACGGCACCGTACGGCGCATACATCTTCTCCGCGTCGAATGATCACACTGCCCGAAAGTGGCGGTCGATTGAAACTTGAAAGGAAGGTGCTCGTTTTTTCCAGGGTCATGCCAATATCGTCAACTCCCTTGGTCTCTCCCTGATGGAAGCCATCTTATTAGCACAGCACTTGGCTACTCAGTTCGCATCTGGAACCTCAAGACCAATCAGCCAGTCGGAGACGCACCCTTGCATATGACGGCAAACTCTGGACTGCCTCCGATGGAAAATACATCGCCAGTGCTGGAAATTACATATGGAGCATGGAAGCAGCGCTCAAACAGCAGGGTGTGTGTATCTGCATTATGTCAATGTCTTCCCTATTTTTGGTTGTTGTTTAGGGTACAGACGATGCTAATGCAAAGCCCGACGGGAAGTCCAAAGCAAGTCAGTCCTGCATCTCGTTCACACATGATCACACATCTTTAACTAGGGAAGTCCAGTTTGACTGATAGATGCTGTGCGTCAATCGGTTGTCAACACCCTACTCATTCACTCATTCGTCTTGTTAGATCTCCGAGCAGCGGCCCGTCAACAGAGGCTTGGCGAGATGTGTCAGTGCAATTTTTCATTCCGGAGCTCTTGTATGTCCGACAAGTGGTACAGGGCAATGACTTAAGAAAAACTTTATAGATAAGTGTCCATAAGTTCAAGCTAGCTACCGAAGGCGGCCTCCAGGAGCTTGCCATGTTCGAGTCTGGATGGGCATATTCCAGCCCAGTCGGCTGTTCCTGTCATAAGGGTCACGTCGAAAGAAACGCGAAGTACCGGACAGTGTGCATCATTCACGTCGCTTTCGTCAGCCAATCACACGGGCAAGATTGAGTGAGAAAGGGCTACCTTACACAAGAAAACTTTCCTGCCTAGCTTTAATGTAGTACAAATCAAATTGTCACGTTAGTCTACAACGAAAGTGACCAATGCTTGCCACGCTTAAATCATTTCACATCCACTCCTTCAAGAACATATCGACTCAACACTAAATTCACCCTCACAGAACGATCATTCAAAATTTGCCCCATAGCCGTCCGAGGTGAAGGTACCGCGCCACGAGTAGTAATGCGACACCAAATATAATGCTGCCACCTGGGAAATGTCAATGTTCACTCAAAGACCGCGGGTGTCATAAACCTACCTGCATAATAGCCTGTATCAATGAAGCCCCCTGTCGCGGTATATATCACACCTGATATCGGAGGACCTGCAACGCCCCCCAAACCAATAAGGGACATGAACATCCCCACTCGACGCCCTGCGTCTTCCATTCTCCCCATTGCCACGGCAGGTGCAGAGTACAGAGATATATATGCTCCGATGGAGAACCTGGATGGGTCAGTCGATTGTGCACTTGGCAGCGAAAAAGTGCAATACATACCCGTGAATGATGGCTATTGCAATAAGCTGGGATCCTGTAATAGCCGTGTAAATTACCATGGTGTTGAGTGCGCCTGTCAAATCTCAACTGATGTTCGTATAGTCCACAGCTGTCAAGACTTACCGATTTTATCTCCCAACAGTCCAGATGACAGACGTCCAAACGCAGATGCCGCATTGGCAATCGCAATTATATAAAACGAAAAACCTTTCGAGGCACCAATTGTTACGGCGCTCACAGAAATATATGTTAACTCTGATGGACCAAATATCGATATATCAGGAGCCATAACAATAAAGCACAATGGTATTACCTGTATAAAGACCTAAAAGTATCATAATTCCTGAAACGCAATAGGTGGAATATGCTTTGTTGCGAAATGCTTTGAGATTGAAGAGTCCCCCGCGAACTTTAGTGGGAGGAAGCCGCCGTTTAAGAAACTGAGGAAAATGCGTCAGTCGCAGAGATTTTCTCGGGTGCTAATGACATACTATGTTTGCCATCCCCATTGTAGCCATTAGCATGAATCCAAATACACGAATTGTCCATCTAAACCTGAAAGTGTTGTGAGCATATATGGATTGCCCTATAATCTATTAAATAAACTCACCCAATTAACGGAATCAAATTTTGTGCCGCTACAGGAAACAAGATGCTGCCTAACGCAGCCCCGACGGTGGTGGTAGACAAAGCAAGGCCACGCCTCTTGGAGAACCATTGTGACACGATGACGATTGCGGGACTAAACAGGAAACCGCAGCTCGCTCCCAGGCCGACGCCCTGTGTCAGGAAGAGTTGCCAGAATTGAGTGCATTCTGCGGTTAGGAAAGTGCACATGACGAGGACGCAGCTAGCGGCGAAAAACGGTATTTTGAAGTATCCCAGGTCAAACATTCGCCCTGTTGCAAGAGCTGGAAGGTACGTGAGTGCATACTAGTAACACAAATGAGCTCAGTAGGCTTGCTAGAACCAGAATCAGACACGCCTGCGTAGAACCGATCCATGCTCTGGAGAGTGCAAGAGGTCATTGTCTAGCATTGCATCAAACAAACCTAGCACCTTACATAGTTGAAGGTGGAGTGTGAAGCAGTAGATTTCCCTCGTAGTACGCTTGGAAGATCTGAAAAGGCGGAATTTGTAGGAACTGCAAGTGTGTCGTGGCAAACCTTGCTTACACCCCATGAATTTAAAAAACCAAATCTAGTACAATTTCTTGAGTCGGACTGGTAGAGGAATGAATTAGGAGCAGCTTACGTAGAGAATGTAACCAATGCAGTACTATGATCCAAAGACGTCAGTGGCTATTTCGATCAAATGAATTTGCACTTGCGCAAAGACCGCAAGCCATGCCCTTATTCCTCCATCTGGTGCTTCACTAAGACGGGTTTGAAGTTCGTGGTCGAAGCCTGCTTCTGTCTTCTGCTTATCGTGAGGCAATATGTGTTTGCTTTCAGACGCAGAGTCAATGCCCCGCAAGGACTCTATAGTTGGTAACTTTTCCGAGTCGGACATAGCACCGCTGTTCTGTCAATATGAAGAGAAGTGAGCAGGATCAACAGACAGCCAGTGGCAGAAAGAGCAACTGTACTAGTGTGTGCAAATCATGCTGCCGAGGTTATGTACATATAGTATTGTCCGCGACGTGTGACACAGAACTCCTTCACATGGCACAAAATGTCTTACACCGTTCGTGGAGCGTCATCTGATGATGCCACGATTACAAGGAGCAAAATATGCAATTGGACTTGGTAGCGTTCCGCTGGTCCCCCGGAGGTGAGGGATCAATTGATCAAGCCAGATCACAGGCAGACTCGCTGCATGTAGCGCTTTGCGACTGAAACTGCCGATTCTGAGTTTAAACCTATTGCAGAGTCAACTTTTTAGCGAAAATTGGTAGAATAAACACCTACAACCTCAACTTTAAGTTACTTCTTGAAGTGCGCGCTATTAGCATCGGTCGTTGAGGCGTCTCCGCATGAATGCTACTTGCGATGGCATGTACGCGTAAATATTTAAAATTTTGGGGTATAATATATATTTTCTAGCGGTGTCATGATTGAATATTGAATATTGAACCACCACCTTGAAAGCATGTGGAACGGAGATGATTTGGAAATTTGTGCTCGCTGACGTCATGTACTTTGTGATCCGGGTCTAACCCGACCTGGGCCGACCACCACAATACGAACAAACAAACACCAAATAAACGGACCCTATATCCCGCCCCTTGTGTCTCGTTTAAGTAATTACGGGGTACGCTGTCCATTTCTAGTATCTACAGGTAAGTTTTTCTCTCCATTTCTTCCTGTCGCTGTCTCACATGACGCTTGCGCAGCTATTGAGTGCGGACTAGGGAGGCAACGTATGGTGCGTCTAAATAATGGCTTGTGGAAAACAGCGAGCTTAATACATGATTTTAATTTTTATAGCAGATATGTAGTGCGTGAGAACATTGTGATGGCGCAGGTCGGGGCCCGGGGGTCGGACTCATAGGGTCAATCGAATACCCTGGGTCCTAGGATCGATATGTCTTCGGTCAGGAATGCAAACGATCATCGGTTTCCAAATAGCTCAATAATGCTATACTACATAACATCGGCAGAATGGACCAGTACATTCCCCCACTCTTATTTTGATCCTGATCTTCAAAGCTATTATGTCTGAGGAGTCCGCAAGAAAATCACAGGACGCCGCATTTGTGCCTGAAGCCTTACCTTGGATATCGAGAGAAGCTGTTCCAGCTGACCAGGAAGCCCTGCAGCATGAAGAAGTTTCTGAGAAGCCAGTAACACACATTGCTGGAACACCAGATGGAGGATTGACCGCGTGGCTGGTCATTGTTGCGTCAGTACTGGCCTACGATTAATTCTTCGAAATAGTCACTGACATCTTCAAATTACAGTGTCAACTTGACTTTATTCTCTACGTGAGCTGTCTCAATTTTCTCTTCCACCAGCTTAGCTCAAGTGATCACCAGGTTCGGTATAGCTAATACATGGGGGGTAAGTAAGGCTTGTCACCACATATCCGCAATTCCTGCAATTTCCCCCCCTGTCAGGTCTTTCAAGCGTATTATGAGGAAAATCTACTACGTCAGACTTCTCCTTCAAACATGTACGGCGTTAGTTGGTTTGACGTGACCTCTTAACTGATCTATAGTACATTTTTTACTCTCCAGAGCATGGATCGGTTCGGCGCAGGTAAATCTATTTCCAGGTCCAGTAAACTTGTGTCGCTCACGTGTCCTTCTAGTACGCGCTCATATACTTTCCGGCACTTGCGACAGGACGAATGTTTGACCTAGGATACTTCAGAATACCCTTCTTGGCCGCTAGCTGTGTTATCGTCGCATCCGTCTTCCTAACTGCGGAATGCACTCAATTTTGGCAGTTCTTTCTTGTACAAGGTTTCAGTCTGGGAGTCTGCTGCGGTATCATAGTTGGACCGGCACTTGTTGTCATCTCGCATTGGTTCGACAGGAAACGTGGTCTCGCTATGTCGTTAGCCGCCATTGGCGCTTCGTCTGGCAGTACTGTGTTTCCTGCAGCAGCACAGAAATTAATTCCATCAATTGGGTCCGGTCGACTGATCATCAATGATTCATGCTCGCTCATAAAATTCCAGATTTCAATGGACGATGCGTGTATTTGGATTCATTCTACTTGCTACACTTGGGATGGCCAATATAGTATGTCCTCATCACCTGTAGATGCCCCTCTCTCTGTCCCTCTCTGAAGCATGTTTCCCAAGTTACTGAAACGACGTCTTCCACCCGTCAACGTTCGTGGGGGACTCTTTAATCTTAAAGCATTCCGCAACACAGCATATACCATTTATTGCATTTCAGGAATACTGGGATTTTTAGGACTCTACACAGGTAATGTCGTAACAGTTACCACCGTGGCTTCCTCGTATTCTGAATCGATTCATCAGAGCTAACATATATCTCTGTGAGTGCCATAGCAATCGGCGTCTCCAAAAACTTTGCATTCTATATAATCGCGATTGCCAATGGAGCATCTACATTTGGACGTCTGTCATCTGGACTAATGGCAGATAAAATTGGTAAGTCTCGATGATGGCTGTGGATGGTAACACCAGTCAATTCCTGACAGGCGTGCTCAATACTATGGCGGTTTTTACCGCTATGGCAGGCATCACGACATTTGCTTGGCCATTTGCTACAAATGAATCCCAGGTTATTGCAATAGCCATCATTTACGGGTATGTGTGGACCTTGTTCGTTACTAGCTGCCAACTCACCCAATCTAGGTTCTCCTCGGGAGGATTCCTAGCTCTCTTCGCTTTAGCTGCCGTGGCATTGGGGGATATAGAGGATGCGGGCCGCCGAGTGGGAATGTTCATGTCCCTTGCTGCTTTTGGAGCTATTACAGGTCCTCCGATATCAGGGGCCATCAGTACCGCATCAGGAGGGTTTGTTGACGCGGGTTTCTATGCAGGCACGTTTATGAAATGCGCGGTCTTTGAGTGAACGTTGATCTTGTCTAGGTGGCAACATCATGTGTTCTGCTGGGTTGCTACTTCTGGCACGATGTCTCCATCTCAAGCGCCTATGGGGCAAGTATTGAATTATTCATTGGGTGAATGGCACAACACTTGGCTCCGAGGCCCACCGAACTAAGGGAACGCATACGAAGAAGAGATGAGACGCGTAATATATCATAGATGATACAATGACTACAGCTTCTTAATAATCATAAGGACTGATACCGATATATTTAGATTAGGTCAACTCAAGGAGACAACAGCCTCAGATCTACCCGTACATTAACATATTAGTGAGTGGTTTCTACTATACACTCTAAACGTATCACTAGTCGAAACGTTGACATCTGGCAATTCAAATCGCAAGGAACCAGAGTCACCGAAGGCACTAGGTTTCGTTACGTTCCGTCACTAGTAACGCGGGGAGCTCAAATTCATATGACAGCAGTAGACAGCTCAACGTTGCAACAGCGAGTCAGTTACTAAGTTACTATGACGCACTGCCGCAACTATACTTTTGACCCTTCCGTCATCATTCTCTCGCCTTTGGCCGAAACCCGCCGCCACGCCTTTTTGCAATAGCTGATGACGAGTTTTCTACAGAGGTTGATGCATGTGATGGTTGCTTCATTCACTAGAACAATCATGAGTAAGGGTAACACGGAGTCTTTGAGGTTGTCACGCCCAAACGCGGTTGAAGCCACTTTGCCTCATTCCTTAGGGGATTTGCACTTAGCATTACGATGCACGCTCACATGAAACACGGATTTCTGGCGGATTCCAGGCGACGAATAGCACCGGTGATGCGGGGATTCTAGTATAGGCTCGTCAAGAGATTTTTCATTATTGGCATATCTATACGTCCATCCCAGTCCGTCGGCATGAATGAATGCAATAGGGAGGCACGATGACACCTCTGCAGCTTATGTTGGGAAAGAACCGAGAGTGAACAGGGTCTGCTTCTGCTTCCCCTTTCCCTTCTTTCCCTTTCCACTAGCAGTCTCTTCAGCAACATTCTGTTCTTCCGGTATCGGAGTACTGCCCCCGCTTGCCGTGCCATTGCTTTTCCAAGCAGCAACGGTCGGAGCAGTTTCACCAAGAATGTTTCGTAGAGACTGATTCCCGCTGACTAGTGGTTTCATACGAGAGTTACCAGACGAAGGCAACACTGGAAAAGCAGCAGATGTAAGCGACGGTGGCGGCGGACCTTTCTTCGCAACAGCGCGTTGCTGTATTACAGGTGTTTGTACCGATTTCGGTGCTCGGGAACCTGTGCTAGAAGATCCAGATCCAGAAGCCCACGGGGTGTTCCGCTGTTGTTGACGGAACGCAGGCTGCGGCTGAGAAGGACCTGTCAGAACCGGGAAACTATCTGGCGGTCGTGGTATTGGAGTAGGAGCGGAGCCAATGCGAGATGAGGAAGATCCAGCCGCCTGTGCAACACGATCCCACACTTGTCTCGAAGATTGTGACGAAGATCGCGCGGCGGTAGCATGCTTGACGTTTAAGACGCGACCGGATGCGATACCAGCATAGCCTGACCCTACTTCCTGAGGTACTAGATCAGGAAACTGCTGACGTTGCTGCGATCTCACTGTCAGATCCACCGCAGTACAGATATAGGGGTCAGTGAAATACCTCGATTTTGAATCCGTTCCAAGAGGAGAGCAGATTAGATTTCTTCTCTTCTTCGTCAAATAAGTCGACGATAGCATTGACAATACCCGCAGTGTCATCTAAATTCCTGTCAAGAACGTTCCATATGGTCGAGATGAGATCACGGGCGGTAGATTCGTTGAATCGGAATCCTCGGACAGCAGCTTTAGCAGCGAGCACTGCAGTGGTAGGGTTTGGCGCAACAGATTGTAACCTTGAAATAAATGCCGCATGACGCCTATAACGGTGTGAGAATAAATCTTGGAGATCCTGACAATACTCTTACTGAGCTACAACGGGATCGACGTCTTCCCCGTTTCGCTGTGGGGATGGCGAAGCTCGCCGGCTAGGTCCAGCCGATTGCGGCGTTTGCGCTCCATTAGGCGCAGGAGAACTGGTAGTAGTCAGATGGCCACCGAATGCTTCCCTGCGTCTTGCCACTGCCCTAGGCTGCGCAGCAGGCGGCGGCTCATGTTCTCGATCTCGTTCCCGCTCCCGTCTCCCCCTACGCCCACCACCAGCATCCCCAAATTCAAACTCTGCCTCAACTCGCTGGGTATTCTTCTTATCTCTTGAAGTCATCTCTGCTCCGTGCACTTCGACCTGATGCGCCTTGAGATCGATCGCAGATCCAAACACCACAAATTTTTGAGCCTGACAGGCAGGTTTTGAACACGCAAAATGCCCTTGATAAAAATGTTGTTCCTGCCGAGGGAATCATGAATTACTACGAGCGTCAATGTCAATGCAGTCAAAAAGATCCTACAAGGGCCTCATAATCTTGAAAGCTGGATAAAACAAACGACCCCGCATTAGCATAAGCCATCAGCGTACAAACGACAAAAAAACTAACTATTGATCTCGTATTTCATTCCGTTTGCAAATGAAGCACTCTTCGTGTCGTTCGCGCATATGAACATACAACTCATCATCACTGAAAAAACATTCTTTGCAGAAGCTGCATAATGGATGTACGCCGCCTTCAATCGGCTCTTTTGTCACTTGTTTATGAGACCGATGCGGCATAGATGGCAAGTGTAAAGGTAGAACGTTGGGGAAGTACAAAGCGTGCTCGTGACTGAAAACTTTCTTGAATCGGATACACAGGTCACTTTCAAGGACATGAGAGGTCTGTGCTTGGTTCATAAGCTTACATATATGATGCACGTACCACATCATCTTTCCGTGCGTACCCCGGACGTGTAATTTAAGATCACCCCATCCAGTCGCGGTATAATCGCACTGCGAGTCAGGACAATTGAAGCGTAGAAGAATAAGCGTCTCTTCCATCATATCAGTGGACTCGAAATAGATTAATAACTTGGAGTCTTTATGCGGAATCATGTCGGGGGTGTAAGAAGAAAAAAGCGCATCGGGGGAAGTCGTGAATATCACTGTCGTTTGAGGTTCCTAGTAAACGTCCCAGCGTCAAAATTCATAGATGGGACCAAGAAAAGATAGACCCCCCTTGCAAAATGTACAATCTAGCTTCTTATAAAGTGCTCTTAAGCGTAGAGCACAGACATGACATGTCCGGTGGTTGCACGCTGATACTGAGTAGTATTTGACGGGCTCTGCGCAGATCCAGCATACTTCTGTGGCTTCTGGAGCAGGCGCGACTTCGCTCTGAGTTGGCTGAGTAAGAACGGGGTCGGCTGGTGTGGCTGCACTTAGATCCTTGCGGCCTCGGGATTTACCACCGCCTCCGCGTTGACCACCTTGGCCTCTGTGTCCGCCTCGTTTGCCACGCCTGGCTGACGGAGAAGTCTGAATCTGGATCTGAGGCTGGCTAGCAGTTTCTGCAGACATGATTGTATGAGAAGGATTGAAGATTAGAGAAGGATGCAAGGGTTGCGCTCAGTAACTGGCTTGCTCCACGAAACGTTTTATCTCCACGTGATCAAGTCATGTCCATTGATGACGGTCCCGAACGTTGTAAGCGCTCACAATCGTATCGATCTACGTAAGTAGGAGGTATGCAAACAAAGTCCCAACCTAGTAATGAATCATACAGAGCAATAAACCAACCAAACATGACATCAAATCGTGCACACAAGTGACGAAACTTATCACTCGACATCACTTTCATCACGATCACGGCGGGTGTCACCAGTGAGCGGGGTCGTGACAAACCTACTCCTGCCTCCCCCATTCTTCACAGGCGACATCCCAGGTATCCCCAATGACGACACTGACCCCAACGCCGAAGTCGAAACCGAAGCCCTAGACCCGATCCCCAACGAATACATCATTGACATCGTCCGTTGACGTCCTAACCCCGGTGCAGCTCCAGATCCCAACCCAAGTCCAAGGGCTCCATACGCAGGTTGAGCTTGAGGTATCAACGCAGGCAATGGCATAGGAATTCTCAACTCTAGCTCTGCAAGCGAAAATAGTTGCTTCACCGAGGAACGCCGCAATCGCGGAGAAGTCATCACAGAACCAAATGTAGGCGCTTGGCTTGGTGTAGGCGTGGATGAACGAGGGAGGAGGCTTGATGTCCATGCAGACCAGCTTTTGTCTTCCTCTGGTTCACTCTCCTCGTCAAGCTGAACCTGAAAGTCATGCACAGCCCGCTTAACAACCGCTACATCATGCTGTACATCCACCAATTTTTCCTCAAGCCTATCCCTAGCCCTCCTCACACCCTCCTCACGTCCATCAACAAAAGCCCGCATTTCTTCAAGGTCCAAATTCGAATCCGATGAAAGGGAGAGCGCGCCTGGGACGGTGAGGAGGGTCTCAAAACCGCGAATGGCGAGTGCTTCGTCTGTGATGCGAATTTCGAGCTCGACACGGGCGTCTTCGGTGTAGTCGGATATGCGCTCTAGGGCGGTGCGAAGGAAGGATTGGGGAGAGTGAGAAGGTGTTGGTGTCAGTGTCGGCGGAGAGGCGATGGCGATGGGGGGAAGCAAGCGTTTAAGGTCTTTGAGCGCGAGAGAGCAATCACGGAATGCGTGTTGGAGGGTGTCGTAGCGGTGGCTGACTTCGCTGAGGGAGGCCAATAAGCCTGAGATTTCGTCTGGGATGGAGGGGGGTTGTGATGAGGGAATGATGTTGGTGGTTAAGTTGTTGGGTTCATTAGCGGGAGCGACTGCTTGACTTGTAGCAGCTGAAGTGAAGAAGACACCGGAATCCTCCTTTCTTTCCAGAAATTGGTGAGTGGGACTTTCTTCCTGTTTTGTGAGATTCGTTAGGGGAAGGGGTGGTGGGGTATCCTTAGTATCTGAAGTTCCATCGGTGTCAGGCTCTATGATCGATTTATTGGCGGAAGCCAAAGACGTATGCGATTCGACACAAGGCAGCAAAATACACGCCTCTTCCCCAGCGGGGATCTGCACCAGATCGAGGATTGATACTGCAGTACACCGACCTGGTTCGGCGGGTAAATCGAGAAGCAGCTGCGAGGTCCCAGGCGTGATCTCGCCTATGACGGGCAAAGGTGTACCTTTAGTGTCAGGTGTTTGAACGTGTGATTTGACTTCTTGAGTATCCAGAATTCTATCCATGTCAACAGGCTCCATAGGCAGCTCATTCGCGGGCACCAAAGGCGCGGGCAGTTCGGCAGACTGCGGTGAAGTATACACCTCTTTCGTAGCGGGGGTCTGCGTCAGATTGAGGATCGAGACAGCAGGCGACTGACTCGATTCGGTGGGTAAATCAAGAAGCAGCTGCGAAGTACCAGATGTGATGTCGCCTATGACGGGTGAGGACGTACCCCTGCTGTCCTCCGCCGGGAGATTTGGAAGAGGTGTAGGTGTTTGTGGACAAGCGAATGATAGATCCTGGGTAGGCGGGATATCGGTGCTTATGTCCTGTGCATAGGGTGCTTGTTCTGTAATATCAATGGGAGTTCCTTCGACTGAAACAGTTTGTTCGTGGGCAATCTCATCAAGAGAACCCATGCCCAAAGAAATCTTCCGCTCAGCAGCTACTCTTCTCTCGACCTCCACCCCAACTTCTTCAGTCATTCTCATCACAGCGTCCTTAGCAAGAACCAACCTCCCAAACACACCAGTAACCAAACTCCCAACCACTTCCGCATCCAGCGTCACCAAGAGACTTTCCGCATCTTTCACTGCCCGCTCAAAAGCTGCATACATTTGACTATCTGCGTCTGCGCAACGGTGCATACCTTCTTGGGCTCTTCGAACCCATCGGCGTAGGGCTTCACTGAGCGCTTCTTCGCGTGCGAGAAGGGCAAGACGTAGTGCGACTTCCCTTCGCCGTCCATATGCTTCCCTGGTGACTTCTTCGCCGAGCTCTTCTAAGGCGTCACGAAGACGTGCATTCTCGGCTATGTGAGCGTGCATTTGTGCTTCAGCGTCGTTGATAGTTGATTGGAGAGTGTGTTGGCTAGATGCATGTCGTGTTTGGAGAGTCGTGAGTGTGGATTGAAGGGCATTAGTTTGAGACTGCGAGAATTTCCTGTGTGAAGCTCGAGTCTGTAGAAGCAATACATGTATGGGGTACGCACATGTATCGGGAGACCATCTTGGCTGCTGTGGTATCGTCTAGCTTTAGTGCTTCTAATTCTGACTGTGCTTTTGCGAGGTGAGCACGGTCATGAGCGGCTGTTTTACGCTCAGCATCGAGGATGTTCTCCAAATTTGTGATTTCATTGCGTAGCTGGGTGATGCTCGTTTCGCGTTTCTCAATCTCGAAAGCAAATTCGGTCGCAAGGCGATGCAAGTTTGATTTGCCCTCATGGAGCCCTTCGACGAGGGTGAGAGAAGACGCAGACGCAGATGCGTTTTGCAGTACTGCGCCCCCATTACCAAGCGAGCTCTTCCTGCCATCCAAACTGCGTACGAGATCAGCGTACTCGTGTACCACGAGCTCTATGAGCCTGCGTTCTTCTTCTGCAGCTTGGAGACGCGTTTCCAAGCTACGTTCGCGGACTTTACCTTCCTCTTCGCGTGCACGAACACTTGCTGCAAGTTTATACGCGCCTTCTGCGTTGTATCGGGCTTTTTGGGCTTCGGTGCGGGTGTTTACGAGTTCAGCTATCTTTTCTGCTAGTGCATGTTCTGTGAGATCGAGTTTCTCGGAAGAGCGTCTTAGGGCGAGAGTGAGTTCTTGGACGACGTGTGTGTCTGATTGAGAGTTGGGTAAGGTGTGAGCACGGAGGGTAGCTAGCTCAGATAAGAGCAAGGAACGTTGTGATTCGAGGAAATGTAAGCGATCGTTTGTTTGGGCTGTTGCTAGAGTGTGACGCTGGAGTTTGAGAGCAGCTTGGTGTGCTTCATGCTAATTCAGAATATGAATGGTCAGTACAGAGGTGTGTAAAATAAAAAGTACCTGAAATCGAGCTGCTGTTTGTCTGAGACTGGAGAGTTCGAGGACGAGTGGGTGCTCGTCGTCGAGCTTGTTCTGCTCGACGCTCATCGTCAGCGACGGATCCTAACGTTGCTGCAGGTCTATTTCGGGATCAGTATACAAACAAAATACAACAAGAATTGAGAATCAGATTTTGAAGGAGGCCCTTAACCACGCGACCCAGTCTAGACTCTCTCCCCTCGCTGTCAGGTGCGTTGAGCTCATTATATTTTGACATTTACTCAACGGCAGTCAAAAATTTAGCATGGCAGCTCACGCTGGTCCTCCTGGTCCTTCGAATTATTATCATTACCCTTACGGTAATGTGGCTACTGCGCCATTTCCTGGTCAATATCAGCGATATCAGGCTGCAGTACCAATGAATGGACACATTCACCGACCAATATTTCATCCTCACTACAATTATCATCATCCTCATCAGCCTGCTCATTATGTTCCGAGGTCTAGTTACTGGCAACAACATGGCCAGCAGCCGCTTTCTCCCTTACCAAAACAACTGTCAACTCTTCCTTCTCTTCAATCCAGCGGCGATCAGATCGGAAATCAAAATATAGAACCCGAGGAGACGCCTAATCCAACAACTTCGCCTCCTTCTTCACCCATGCCTAGCCCAGATCCAAAACTAGGTGGTTGGGTCATCTGGTCAAAACGTCCCACAGATCCATCTACCGCTCCTGGTATCATCATATCACCTCTAGCTCATCCTCCTCGCGATGTCATTCAATATGCACTCGACATTCCAACCCCCCCTCCATCTCCTACACCCGTCATTATAGATCTATCAGCGCCAACCGTGCCTTCTGATCTCCCAGACAGTACAGAATCAAATACAACTCCTCCGCTTTCCACAGCATTTGATACACCTGTGCCCGGCTCACCGGATTCTACTAATACTTCACTTTCTCTTGCAAAGGCTCCCGAACAACCTGAAGAGAAGCCTTGGGAGGAGGCCACGTCATCCAACGCCGAACTAGAGCCTGAGCTATCATCCACTGATCACGTAGAGGCGCCTAAGCTATCCGAATCTGATACAGAACTTTCTACGTCCGCTGCTGCGCCTTCCTTATCTGATGCAGAGCCTTCTGCGGCTAACCCATCCGATGTAGATTCTTCTACCTCCACCCCATCTGCAGAAGCCTCCACGTCAGCCCCCAAACCCGCGCCCGCCCCAGCCCCAAAGCCCGCCGTATCATGGGCTTCTCTCCTCCGCAAACCCGGCCCCTCCAACCTCCCGGCATCCTCTGTCGTAGGCTTCTCCATCCCTGCCTCTCCTCCCCCTCCCCCAAACCACACCTCCCAAAAGACACCATCCCACCCCAAAAAGTCCGAGCTTCTGACCCTGCTCAACTCCGGTGGATCATCCGCAGCTCCCATGCGTATCAGGCCACGCGGCCTCGTCAACTCTGGTAACTTGTGCTTCGCTAACGCGGTGCTTCAGGTCCTTGTGTACTGTCCTCCATTCTGGCGTTTCTTTACGGATCTCGGGCGCTTACTTGAGCCTACGGAGGAGTCTAAGACCCCGTTGGTCGATGCTACCATTCGGTTTGTAAGGGAGTTTATGCCAAAAGAGAGGGTGCCTGTGGAGGGCAAGGGAAAGGGTGTAGAGCGCTATGGATCAAATGGTCTTGTGCATGAGGAAGTGAATGAAGATATAATGGATTCGTTTATGCCGACTTATGTTCATGACGCTTTGAAGGAGAAGAAGAGGTTCGATCATATGCGCGTGGGTCCTCTTTCCTACTTTTGGCGACTTCGATACTGAGTTGTACTGACAGGGCGGACATCAAGAAGATGCAGAAGAGTTCCTTGGATTCTACCTCGACACGCTCGAAGAAGAGCTCCTGACGCTCTCCTCGTCACTCGCTAACCCCAACCCAGTTCCAGCTCAGCAGAACCACAACGCTGCAGTGAACAACACGCAGGAAGAGGGCTGGCTCGAGGTGGGCAAGCGTAACCGCACCGTCCTCACGCGCTCTGTAAGGTCTCCCTTTCCTCCTTTTCATCAATACTCATCTTTCCTAGACAAAAACAGCTGACTCCCCCATGACCCGTATATTCGGCGGCAAATTCCGCTCCGTCCTCCGCGTACCACACCAAAAAGACTCTGCCGTTGTTGAAGACTGGCGTAGTCTACGGTTAGACATTCAAGTTAGTCATTTTGCCGCCCCTTCTAAGCTTATTCAAACTGACATTGACATAGCGCGATACAATCCACACAATCAAAGACGCCCTAACGCACATCTCCACCCCCCAATCCGTACAAGTCACATCTGTAACCCGCCCAGGTGCCACCCTCGATGCAACTCAACAAGTATACATCGAATCCCTCCCTCCGATCCTCATCCTCCACCTCAAGCGGTTCTTATACGATGCTAATAAAGGGGGTGTTGCAAAGGTTGGGAAACAGGTCGCGTTTGCGCCTGAGCTGGAGGTCGGGAGTGAGGTGATGGCACCTGGGAGGAAGGTGAATGGGACGAGGTATCGGTTGTTTGGAGGTGCGTCCGTCTCCGTCTCGTTTTATCGGTACAAGTAACCTCACCAACTGACACAGCGCTCTACCACCACGGCCTCTCAGCCTCGGGCGGACACTACACCCTTGACGTGCTCCACCCCAACGTCGACATGTCAACTCCACCCACAAAACCGCGCGAGGGGTGGATACGCATCGACGATGAGTTGGTTTCGGATCTGAGAGCTGATGATGTGTTTGGGACTGGAGGTGCGGAGAAGGATGAGACAATGAGGTGTGCGTATTTGTTGTTCTATAGGAGGGTTGGTGCGGGGAGGGTTTAAGGTCTTGGTTTAGTGGGGGTAGGTGGTATGTAGCGACGGCGTTAGATTTTGATCCTTTGAATGTGATGGGTTTTGTGTTTTTTTGGCATTGAGCTGGTGACTTTGAGTATATGCGCATGCATTATGTAATAATGTCCAATTGTTCTAATTCATTGATGCTCCTAAGTTTGACTTTCAACACTACACTACATCTCAAGCCTTGTCACATACTATCATGTCTAGCTCAATAGCAACACTCCCCACAGATCATCAATCAGCCATCACTTTCTCACAGACTACACAAACAGCTTCAACAAATTTGAACCAATCTCCCAGCCCCCTATCAACAGGACTTGTCATCACACTGTTTGCAGTCCCCCTTGTCCTTACTGGCTCTTCTGTAATAGTATCTAGACTTTAGGATAGGATTGAATATAATATTTGGACTAAATTCTTTGTAACTACTTCATACAATATATATACTGTTAAACGGTTATTCTATGTGTTCGATCCGAAAACATATGTAAACGGACTTGTCTGTTCTCCGTGCTGTGCTTACTAATCAACACCGCTCCAGCTATTCCCAGGTAAGTTGGTGTTCCCTACATTATTCATCTATGTACGTATTACTAAGCCTTTTACTCCTGTGCTCGTACCATGACCATGTCCATCTGACTCCAACACTCCCCCTCGAGCACAGCTTCATCAGACATCCAATGATGGAATTGTATAGATATATAAAGAATTGCAACAAGTAAAATGCCTATATTATATGCAATATTGATAAGTTACATTGTGAAGTTTTATATAGTAGGATAGAGATGACGGGGCTTGCCAAGTATGTAAGGATGAGCTTCTTTGACAAAGGTTCTAACGAATGATCATGTGGTATCTAGCATTGCAATTGTGACGAATTTGTGGATCATAGTGCCTTTGATTACAAGGGACGCTTGCCTTGACAGAACTCACAAATGTCACCATGGTGATAGTAGCAATTGCAAGGGGGTGTCTGCATGGCAAGGAGGGTCAAGTTTTAAAATTGTGCGGCACCACAAACTCTAGTATCTACGTGTATAATGGATGCCTGCCTTTATGGCATGTCCAATCAATATCATTCTTATCAGCATTGTCCAAAAATACATTTGTTGTACTCGTTACCAGCAAAGTAATCATGACCTTGCTGGTGAATTTGGAGCGAGAATACCAGACTAAATCTGCAGTACAAGACAGACACTATAGTTGGCCACAGCATCAGGACTACCTTGATTGCCAAGGATTGATAAAAACATACAAAAATGAGTGGAATTGATCATTACATTTTCAGTTTGATGTTGGGTATAACCTCGGTATCATAGCATCATAACTATCTTGATTGCTGCCATTGGCAAAAACATATAAAAATGAGCAGAATTGATCATCACATTTCAGTTTGATGTTGGGTATAACTTCGGTGATGTGTTACAAGCTCCTCGCGGCATGCACAGTGTATAGCGGGATCACAAAATATAGATTCTCTACCAGTAGTTACAGTGGAAAATCGAACATTATGTCCTCACTTTATGCTACACACCGCCATTACCACTATTAGGGACTAAAACTAATTCTTTCATCTGTGCTCGCTTCTCTCGAATCCTCGCTAGCGCACTATTCTTGGCAAGGGGTCGTTGAGCAGTCGAGAATGAAGGGAAGACCTGCCTGGAACGCACTAGACTCAGCGGAACAGAATATAACTTCCAAGTAATCAATTACCTGTTCCACCATACGATAAGGTTATCCACTTCTTGTTTCTCGTCTGGGTCTTCGAAAACGTCCAAAATGGAGTTGTAGAACCTTTCAGAGTCAGTGACCGTGTCAGTGCGTGAAAACACAGGTGATGATGTGAGGGCAAATCGGACCTGGAAGGAATAGTCACTCAGTATTATGGATATCGGAAATATAGATTGGAAACATTGACACACCTGCGTTGCAATGTATGCAACCAAGGGCAAAGTAACTCGGGTCATCCCATGAATCCGGGCATTACCTGAACGAGTTGCCTTTGGCTCTCTGTCTACAGAACTGGGGGACGTAAAGACGTGTTTGTAGGCCTGTAATCTTAGTTGAGACATTTGGAAGCGACATGATGGAGCTTGTATCATACACAAACCAGTAAGGCGCTTTGAAACAAACCGTTCCACGGATCTTCAGGATCGTAACGATAATCGGCATACAAGAACAGTGGCCACTGGTCTCCGGTCACAATGATCTCGCCACTTCGTAGCTTAGCTTTTGTTCTGTACTCTATCAGTATTTACACCAAGGAAAGATATAGATAAAATATCACGCACTCTGAGTTTGACCAGTCGATACCGGCAGGACATAGCAAAGCACCTGTCCGTTCATGATGAAAGCCACGGTCAATTTTCACATTGCGAGCAAGAGGAGGAACAAGATTCTGTCCCTTTGGGGTGATCCAGTCGAGTACACTACCTTTGAGGCTTTTTGTATCATCGCCCCTGGCACCAGATGCGCCTTTGGTGAGCTGATGATATGTAAGATAAGTAACTAACTCGAAGTAGTACTAGAAACGGTGGACGGTACTTGCCAGCTCTGCAATGATGTCAACTTCGTCACCTCCGTCCTGCATCAAGCGTTCTTCCAGTCCTGCAACAGACTTCAGGAGCTCTTGAAAAACACGATGCTCGCGCCTTTCCCTTGGAGTATACACTTGGTTAAATACAGCAACACTGCAGGAGAGTAACATACTCGGCGGTAAAGTTTTCTTCTGGCGTATCGACCAGTTCTCCCATCCGTAAGATGCCGTTTGTCAGAAGGGCTTGGAAGTTGCAAAGAGCATGAACAGTTCGTCCAAAATGACGCCCATAGTGTACCAATGGGTCAGTCACGCTTCTATATTATAATTGCAATCTAAATCAGTAGCGAATGGCTCCTGCAAATAAGGCACTCACGGTCTTTTCCTTGGACCTAATTGAAGGGCGTCAACTTGTTTGCGACGTTGGCCACAAGATTTCTCAGGCTGGTCGTCAGACATGGTTCTACTAGGTGCAAACAATTGCAAGAGAGGATGATAATCAGTTCCGAGTACGCCATGACAACAACTCAACTTACTAAATAGTTCGGCCGTGATGTTTGGTGCAGTTTTGAGTAAGGAGCTCAAACTGTTGCAGGTTCCAGCAATAACGCACCAACCTAAATTAGTATGACAGAATGACAGTTTGCCTCCCCTTACGTTTGTGGGTCGGATGAACCTTTTCCTAGCCCTGACTCGGAGTCGCTCCCTCCGATTGGTACTAGTAGTTTGACGTGACGTTGAGAATTTAATCCGAGTCCACCGCGGCTTAGTTTGAACTTAGATCTTCAAAAGCTGCTAAACAAGTATCAGTATCCCTTGGTCACACTAGTAGGTCTTGGTTCGTAGGACTTAATATGAGGTGACTGAAAGAACCAGATCCGCACATGATCCATCCGAAACCCGAACTCGTAGTACTACCCTAATCTCAAATCAACAAAATAAAGTTTAAGCCAATAGATATAATCAATAACAAACACCAGAGCTACATTTTGCAATGCTTGTCGACAATAAATTATAATAATTACAATGGTGGGGAGCCACGAAAACATCGGATCCGTCTGTCCGTCTATATCTGAGAACGTCATCACTGGCACCCTCTGCGACTCGGGGTCATGATATTCTGAGTCATGTATGCGATTACGTGAGTTTTCCTTTTTAGTCGTCCCAAACTATCATAGCCTACTACCACCACACTTAGTTCTCGTAGTCTAGGGTATCGTACTCATCATAATCTAGACACTGTTCCGAGTCCTCCGAGTCGTTGCCTGAATCAGATCCTGAGTCTGAGTCGGACACTTCACTATCTGTGCCGCAATCTTGCAAAGAAGTCACTTCCCCTTCTGCTTCGAAGTCCTCGAAATCTTCCACATTTACTACTGTTGTGTCGGTATCTTCGCGACTAGTATCAGCGTAGGTGTGTCCAACTCCTAACCCCAAGTGATACCGCATGAACATGTCGCGGTCTACGAAACTAAGTGGCCATATTAGGGTGGGGATAGGTTAATAAAGCTAATGGACACACCGATTGATATAATAAGATTTCCAGTCCAACTTATCCTGCGCATAATTAGAAACACCCTTGCCATCTGAGTGCCGTAGGCCTTGCGAGAACTGGGGAATAATATGGCAGCCACGAAGAACATCGCTAGGATCAACAAAACCAAATGCGTCTGGTTCTGCCATAGGCAGGAAGCAAGCTCGGTCTAACGATGAGTACCTACTCGAGAAATGACCCATGTATTGATACCAGCGCACCCACAGGAAGTCAATTCGATGTGAGCGATAGTCAATCATGCCAGGACCAATATACGTGGCATTGACATGATAAATGCCAAGCACGCGAGCATAGATGTATGGATGTCGTTGGTCGTCAGACTCCAAATTGGTCGTGGCGCCAGCTTGTCCCAGGAGCATGATATTGCAGTGTGATGTTGATGGATTTATAATGTCCTGTGCTCGGCGGACATCATACGTTGTGTGATTGAGACGCATCAGATTGTGTCTGTACATGCAATCGGCCTTAATAAAGACACGGCCTTCTGAGTCTGAAGATGCTGGGGTACTAGTAGTTCCTGGGACAGCGGTGGAATTGTTACGATCTGAAAAACTCCTTTCTCCAGTTAAGATCTCCTTAATTTTGGGCAGGAGGAAGCGCTGAAGCTTGGGTAAAAAGTCCTGTGACTCAGAATCAGCACCATGTCGTATTCGAGCTATCGCAACACTTTGTCACACGTACTTTCACAGCAGGATCCCCTAAGTTCCTCTGGAGGAACAGCGTAATATTCTCTGGGTAGTTTTGGGATTTCCCGATGTGGAAATGAGCTTCGGGCGATGTCGCAACTTCCTCCTCATTTGCTACACTGTGTGGCGCTTGTTCATCGCGAATGTGGTGTATACGGGCCTGACGTCGTTCAATGCGGGTAATCTGTTCCACGTATTCTTTCCGGTCTGTTCGATGATACCTAGCTTTTGACGTGCGGTGCTCTAGCTCTCCCTACAATCCACGAAGGATTAAGTACATGATCGATAAGTAGTAGAACATGTTTATTCACCGGTTCAGTGCTGTATGAGTCAGTTGTGCCAAATTTGCGTATTGATGTTGAATAATCCCCGAGGGCGTGCAACTTGTAGGTTTGTAGATTGAAAGTCTTCAGTCGCCGAGTTGACTGATGAGTTGTCGTTACCTCTGCCTCACCAACATGGCTTCGTGACTGCTGGCGCTGGCGATGTTCTGCTTCCCGCCTTAACTCTCGAGTCTTGAAGGCTATACAGGTGTCTTTCTGGAATTGACGAAGCTGTTTTCCAAGTTTAACAGTGACAGCATCAAGGAAAACGAGGGTTTCGTCTGTGTGCATGCGCAACTTTGCAAGGGCGTGCCAATGGGCGCAAGTAAAAAGCAAAGTTAAAATATCTCTATTGTATGGCTCTGGGAGGAGACCTTCAAATGCAGGGATAGCGCACTGAGAGGACAGATATAAACCGTGAAAATGGGTAGGAAAAATATGAAGCATTACCTGAAGAAGGTCTTCGAAGTCACGAGCCCCCATTTTCTTCATTTCAGAAGCATTTGAGCTGAATTTTCGGATGGTATCACGGCCAAAGGTCGGAGTGAGTCTATAGCTTGAGTGTTCCAACAGTCAGATGGCCTATATCATGATTATTTAATGAAACATACCGACGATCGAGTTCGTGCACCAATGCGTCACCTGTGTGAGCAGCGCTGAGGATGCGTATCAAGTGGGTGAACAACGCTTTCCAGACACCAAGTTCAAATTCATGCATAAGGTCTACGACCAGCATGATGAACAGATTGAAGCCGAGGCAGCCGAGTCTCTCTGAAAACGCATTCTGAAAGGCCATGGTCAGTATATGTGCAGGGTTCAATAACAATGCGAATGTATTACGGAGGTCGGCACTAATGAATGCTCTTTCAGTATGTTTTCAACGATGTTGCTACGAACACCATAACCACGATCATAAATGTGTGAGCGGGAGACGGCGACTTTATCTTGCCGCACATTGTCATCCAAACGTGCAAGCATCTGGCGTTGTTTTATGTCGAGTGACATGCCCAGATTCTGCACATGGGACTTCGGAATAAGGCATCGAGGGCATGGACACCCACCCATGGTCCGTATCGTAGCAAGCAATGCCCTGATGATGGGGTGGGCAGAAAACTTAGTTAATCAACTCTCTACGTTTAATTTTGACTTACTTCTCTGGATAGTCGGCAGAATAGGTGAAGATCCGGGGGTAAAAGCGGCGTTCGATCCCATCACAACAATGTATCACAATACCGTGTTTACATGCTTCTAAAAACTCGTCATCCAGCATGATCTTCCATTGTTCATGAAACAATTCCCTGTGGCAATGCACCATAAAATCAGCGCCGGGGCCTTTACCACCAAAGTGACTTGTAGCGAAATCCTTAAAACTATCTGGAAGCTTCAAGACAATGTATAGCACATGAGTATGACAAACAGCGGAGAGTATGTGGGTACATACGTGGTTGAAGTAGGCAACATGATTGCATAGACGACAAGAAGGCTTACACCTTCTATACTTCGACTCGTTCCCGAAAAACATATAACAGGGCCAGAGTTTTGAATTACCGAAGGAGGTCAGGTGAGTCGAGTCTGACCAAAACATGAGAGCAACAATGACCCGCTCCAGCTCACACCCAGGCTCAGGTTGAGACTCTTGAAGTTTACAATGCGCCTCGATGAAGGCCTCGGAGGTATACAGTTCTCCATGAACGCGGGTGGGTTTCTTGGATGGTCCACCATTCCAAAGTAGTTCGTATGGTTGATAGTGGAATAGTTCGTCGTGTGTTTGATTTTTGAGCTTTTCACGAATGACAGATACAAGTGATCGGTGAAAGAAATCTGCAGTCAGGTAGTCGTGAACGCCAGGGTTATCCGCACGTTTGTGGATAGGTATCTTGATATTAATGGCAGTTTTCTTCCATCCGGCGCCTTCGAATGGCATAGTCAGCCGTCCCGCACCTTCAGCACTAGATCCAAGTTTATCGTTGATCAGGTTCCACCGCGTAGCAGATATATCCTCTGGCCGAAACTGAGGATTACCGATGATCTGTAGTAGCTCCCTGAAGCTTTTGTGGGACTTCTGGAGACCGCCGTTCCAAAACCAGTCGCCCAAGAGAAACGATGATTTATTTGGATATGGATAGAAAAGGTTCTTGTCTCCCCCACCAGCGTTCTGATCCCGACTGACTTGGTCCGATGGTGTAAGGGTGAGGTTCTCCAAAGTTAAGACCTCTTCTGGGTCATGAGTCGGCAGTTGATTGCCATAATATCGACGTGAAAGTCCAAACGTGTTGGGAAGTGTGACAAAGAAGCGAAGGGTACGTGAAAGCAGTTTGTGTCCGAGGTGGGTGGATGATCTGTGGCGGATGACAGAGTTGACTCGGCCGTGTGTGGGGGCGGTGGTTGAGGAAGAATGTCTCGAAACCGTGCAGGAAGACGGCGATTGAGGCGTTGTGGGCGACGCTGAGCAAGCGACCCTGAATCGTCAACCGAATGTGAAGATTCTGAAGGGCCACAGACATCCTAAAGGACCGTGCCGATATTCAAGTTAATCATAAGAAAGATAGTTGATACTATTCACCGCGGCACTCACATTGTGTTCAAATTCGATACCAGTTGCACCTGCACCTGCAAGGTCTAATCTTGACCTTGAATTACGTTCCACTCCATCAATAGCAACCTGCTCAGAACCGATGAATGAAGTCTGACCTGGAGTTGCGGTATCCAAGTCATGCCAGGTTGGAGAGAGACTCGGAGCTGTCTCGTCACGTTCATCTTCTCTACATGGCCTTTTCCTTGCAGTCCACACCTCCTTTGCCTTCGCTAGTGCATTCGAAAGATATTTCTTCCTCTTTTTACACGTCCGCTGATGATTTGCATATGCATTCAGCTGAGCGAAGCTTCTTCCGCACTTGCAAATGGTCGAATATCCTGCTGGGATCGCATAGGAGGAGGATGCAAATGAGTCGTCCATTGTCAGGTCTGAGTTGACGGAAACACTTAGACAAATGGATGGTAGTAGTTCGCTTTCGAAATTGGTTGGACGCTTACTGGTACCTAGTCCGTAATTGCCACGACACGAAATCTGTATAGAATTCAATTAGGAAATAACATGGCGTGCGTGTATCAACTGAGCCGAACCACGAGGAATTGAATAACCCTGACATCGGCTGGGGTTGTCACTGACAAGTCGCGCAACTAGTAAGCAGAACTCGCCTAAAAACTTGAATTGGGAAGTACGATGGCGCACATATGTAAGCACGCCAAATGATGCCCTAATGACTCGCCCGATAATCATCTTTATGACAGTGTGGTACTAAACAACATTAAACTAAGGCTAGCATATTAAATAGTATAAATGCTCACCGACCTGAGGGGTGTGACAAGTTACACAAGTTTGATCCGCTCACAGATGGCACCTGATCGTACGGTACAGTCCGGCATTACAGCTGACGAACTTCGCGAGTGTCAGCGAGCAAAGCTTGTGGCTCAAGCCAGAAATAGTACAAACGTTGTGCTCGAACTGGACAGTGAGACTGGAGAAACGCTAGATGTATGGTATTGGTGCGTTAGCCAAATAGTCAGGAATTGAATTGAATATCTTACCCATTATTTGGATCCAGGCCAGTCAACGATAACGGAGCGCGTGTCGTCCCTTCTGACCTCGCAGCATATCGAAAATCCCACCAATTCCGAGGACCTCACTGTCTATGTGCATTCATAGATGACCATAATCCCAATGATCCCCGTGAGGCAGCAATAGTGATGTCAAAACGGGGACTGCGTACAGGAGAGTACATAGCCCGTTGTGCCTTGAGCAAATGTGGATATGTCGGTGAGTTCTGTTGATCAATCAATTTTGGTTGACTTTATCATGGCGCTAATCACTTACGAATGTAGTTTTCATTGAGCAAACGTTCAATTCATGCGGATTGCCTGTAAAGCGTTACTCGCGACGAAGTAAGATGCGGCTTCGTACTATTTGCGATAGCTGTTAACAATACTAATCCTAATGTCAATAGGCCCTGACAAGGCCAGACCACTAGATATCGTGTTTGTTGACGGAGAAGGCATGTCCATGGAGAAACTTACATGATAGATGGATGCTGACTTGTCCGCCCATAGACATTAAGCTAGATTTCATTCAGAAACGGCGGCTTCAACGGAATAAAACTCACACGCTCGACAGGCTTCTAAAATTAGATTCTTTCACTCAGCCGGGCCTCACAGAAGCTGAATTTCGTCGGTTTCTTACGCAGTGTAATGATTGTCAGCTTATCATGACAAGACGGACATTTGAGCGCCACAATTGCATAGGAGAGGCTGGGCGAAGAGACCGTGGAACAAAGGTCATTGATCTGACTTTAGAAGATGACTAGTAGTTACTAGTACTAGTAGTGACACGGTAGCCTGAGAGCACTCAGCACTACGCTCGGGAAATCATTTTACATGGCTCATATTGCATTTCTCTGATTACAAAAACATAAAGAACAAAGTAACCAAGATACTGGTGCGATATACCTGTGATGTATTGAACAAGAAATACATGTACTAATAAATGATAAGGTCTTAGGAGGAATCCTCGGAATCGTGTATTATACTCGACACATCGCTATCGACATCGTCGAATATCTTCCCTGCAGGTGTCAGCCCACACGCACGAAATACGCCACGTGAAACACCAATGCTGGTGTCGGCTTTCCGAAGTCTGTGATTGGTATGTTGCTCCATATGACTATAGAGTTCTTGTTCGATCAATACCCGCTTCAAGCGTCTCCGAATAAGTCTACTCTCTGCACGACGCTCTGAACGTTGAGCGTTAATGAGGGCAATTGTGAGATTGCTATCACGACTTGTCTCCCAGAACGGAGGAAGACATAATACGTCCATCTTGTTAATTGTTATTAGTCACATTTTATGAAATCTACTACTCAAGGTCCACACACAGATGATAGAGCCTCTTGCGTTACAGTTTCGTGCGAAGCAGGAGGAGAAGGGTATATCGCATCTTGATCGTGGATAACATGGTCACGCCATGTGGCGCAGCTTAGGGAATTTGATTTGTCAACGACTGGCATAGTCATGGTTGTATGTGGTTCGAGTTGATCTCTAGTAGGGTTAGAGGAGGTGGGAGTTTTGAACAGGTTGCTTCGTATAGTCATTAGCTCGAAGTTCAAGTAGGTAGTAGTTCGGATTGTTCCGAGGGGTTTGCACAACCATGGATCGCACACAGCTATGTCCCTGTCCTCGTCAAATCACTGCCAGTGCTGTTGTTAGACGCAGCACGCCAAATAAACCACCTATTGTTGTTGAGATGGTCCACATTTTGAACATCTATTTGAGTCCGCCAGGGCACATCACTGGCGCACGAACTTCCTCGATATGTAGAGTCAGCGCGTAAACCCCACGCTATTAACTAAGTCAAGACTCGAGGTAAGTTGCATAATAATATTATGTATTGTTCGGTAATTGAATAACCATGTGCTGGTGCCAAGATCGTGTGGTGCTGCCTATGTTTGGGAACCGGTCTGCTCTAAAATCGACTATCTGGCTTACACATTGCAGGCCTGAGGGGCACGAATCAAGTGCACGAATTAGATCCCTAGGGCCACGAACCAAGTGCACGAACTCCATCAATGATATCGTCAACAGATGCCGCTGGTCTAAGTTTATACCAGCGTGGAAATTGGTTCCATTGGGTCTACAAATTTAACGGGTCCGCGAACCAGCGTGGAAATTGGTTCCACTGGGTCTACAAATTTAACGGGTCTGCAAACCAGCGTGGAAATTGGGCTTATTGATTTAATTTGGGGTGAGTGATTCTGGCGTGCGAATTGGCTCTATCCGTTTATTTACCATATGCGTGTTCACTGTTCAGCGCTGCAGCGCTTGAAGTCACAGCACTCAACTCAATATAGATTCATGAACTTATGCCCGCAGGAGCCTCCTTCAGTGATACTAACACGAGGTCAGGATTTTACACAACTGAATTGAATCTTATCGTGATGGACCCCTGACGCTCCACAGCCGATATCTGACCAGGACCTAGCAATCACCATCGTGTCTTGTACACCACACGACAACTACGTACTAAATCTTCTGGTTCATTGAGTCAATGTAAGGACTTGCAAGTCTTAAAAGCCTCGTGAGTATCACGACGATTTTTCAACACGAAACATTCCCCCTACTAGTTTTTTGAAGTCAATCTACTAGTACCATCTGAGTGGTCACTGTCGCCGTCATGGAGTCTAATAACTCCTACCATATAGGCTATGTTTATACTCCCACTCCTGAGAATAATTCGGTAGAACTTCACGAATGGTTTGGTGACACGGTAAGTTGTCCGAGTCAACTTTGGCATTTTCTGGGCTGAGTAACGGCTCACTTGAACAGTTTCTCGAATTTGCCGCAATCGAAACCTCATACGTTAAAGTCGCATATGTGCGGCTTGATGCGCATGCAACTGTGCAAGCCGCCAATTTAAAGGCCGTCTATGTGGTATGTCAGTGTTTGAAGTTACCGAATTCTTATTCAATTCCTCGCTTGTACAGGACTCAGATCAGTATCCCACTGTTTTGGTAAGGGTTATTCTTGGGCTGCCGAGTATCTGTAGTGTTTGATGACACCTCACTCAAATGATTCCAGCATACTTCTTTGATTGTGCCGACCGGGTGGAAACAAGTGGCTGTCTACACAGATCAGGATCTCGTCACTCGTAAGGTGTTCCAGGTATGTATGCAACATTCAAGACGAACATGGTCGTGATTTTTGGTAAAAGGTCGATCCAACGAGCACACTCTTCTCATCAAATCATAGCTCCAGTGCCAGTGTATTTGAAGAAAACGAGCTGTTCATGTCCACCATGAGTTCTCTTAGCGAAGGACATTGGATGTCAGACGTGAATTCCCTGGTGCTTGACGCTCCCTCTAATCCAGCGGCATCTGCGTCTGGCAACATCCCGGACCGAACCACTTTCCTTGACTCGGAGGCGATCCCTAGTACCATTGCCGCAATGAATAACACTCTTTCTCCGACTCATTACCAGCAGGGTGCAGTATATGTGTCGTGCAGTCCGCAAATCTTCGCAAAGGGTATTACATATGACCACGATTTTCTGCAAAAGCACTTTCGCAACTCTTATGTCACGATCAGCGACGCCAAAATTTTGGCTAAAAATTATCTCTGCTCCCGCCCTCATGTTCCTATTGGCCAATTCAAGACGTACTGTACGCAGGCCATCGTCGAGATGTCGACCGTTGCTGCCAGCGTCGGTCAAGCAGTAGAGCTAGGTGGGCATGACCTGACTGATGTTTGCCTCAACATGCTTATGTTATAGCAGGGTTTCGCTGTAGTAAAACCGGTCACACCAAACAACTGAATCTTCAGATTGATGCCGTCTCTCTTGTACGTTTTTAATTTGGTTTATGTAGCCTGAATGACGCTCACATGCACCTGCAGGTATCCAATGAACGGAAAGCATTCATGAAGTCTATAAAAACTTTTGCGATCTCCTTCGTCGACTACCCAGACAGAGAGCGTTTGGGCGGATATAATATCCAGAACATCGATGTGACAACAACTGAATACATCAAGATGCTCACCGGCTTGACAAGTGCGAACGGTGTTGTCACTTCGATCGCATTTACATGTGACAATCAAGGGGTATTGTTTCCTGTTTCGAAAGCGACTAATTATTGATTTTGGATATTCAATTAGAGGCCATACCGTCGGTGGATTATCATTGTGTTACTCGCACATCGTCTGTTGCGACCCATTCAAAACCGTAGTGATTCGTTGCTTGATCTGTTCCCGGATGATTACCATACCTTTCCGGAACACCTTCTCTCTGTCATTTGCGCAATGGTAGGTCACATTCACTGATTTATGCTCTTCAAAACACGAAACTTATTTTTATAGTTGGTGATGGTGCTCAGAACCCGCTTCCCTGGTGAAGTTCCGAACAGTTTTGCCAAGGAGGCGTTCATGGACGAGGAGGCTCGACAACTGGCCCTCTTCAGGTCATTCCGTAACAGTGGGGTCCCACAAGCCATTGAACTGAACACCTGGCTCACAACACCCAATGGCTGGCGTCATGACCTGTGAGTGTTTTTTTTTAGGCTCGCCAGTCTAACTCCATGATCTGGACAGCCAACACGGGCTTGTATTAGGGAACAGCCTGAGAGGTCCGCACTGAACTTTCGGAAGGGTTTCACATGTACAGTACAAGTCATAGTATCACAGTCACAGTGCACCAGTACAGCCGTCATGTAAATATATGCCAATCATGATACTGTTAGTTCCTCTCCGCTATGAAATCATAATGTCTGGCCCAGACTCACATAGTAAATCCGTTGAGAAAAGTAAGTTTTGTGGGCACCGTGGAGTATCGGAAGACCATCGGAAGATTTCAGATCATCGCAGCAAACCTTGATAACAATCTGCTCCATTGTGTCTCAATCATCCTCAACAGGCTGCACACACTGCAGCAGTCCATACTCTGGTGCTTATTTAATTTCAGTGTTCTAGAGGCTGCTAGGCAAGATCTCAGCCCTCGACATAAAATATAAATGAGCAACATAGTGCGTTCTAGATAGTCTCAAAAAAATCATCCAAGATGGCTGACCACCACCGTGACAACAGTCTGTCATCTAAAAAAGTCTGTAGCATTCCTCCATGTCCTTTAGAGTCAGCACATCTAAACTTCTCTTTTTTTAGCGAAGCTAGGTTGTTGGATGTCAATCCCAATCACTCTGGTCCTTCCTATCTTGCAGTCTCTCAGAGGTTGCCTGGATTGCCCTGAAGTGGCAGAATCTTGTTCCTCATCTTGCTTGCAATGTGAAAATTTATCACGGTTTTCATCATGGACGGACGTCTGCGTTACTTTGTCCTGCTGGCCTGACCTGGTGTTATCAGTGTGTGGGATCTTGTTTGTTTACTTGGCGTACACAGTACTGATGACATGCACAAAGCCAGGCTACCCGTCTCACGTGCCATCCTTGTTGATTCCGTATTGCTTGATCCGTGGAAGTAGGTTTCTTACAGTAGACTTCACTCGTGAGTCAATTGGTTCTCAGGCTCTATGTCAGCGGCTCTTTACAGACACCAACACAGCTTCTACGCGGCGCAAACTCAAGGACCTTACTATCTACGACGTGAGCTCCAATTCGCAGAAGACCATGGGCGCAGGGTTCGATGGTGTGGTCAACAGCCTTGAAGCAAACCCAGTTCGTCGCGGGTAATGTACATATTATGGTAGAGTATGGTTCCAGCGACCTCGTGATGTTGTTCAGCGGTGGAAGCACAGGCCCCGTCTCGTATAAAAGGACACTGTCCTCATCAACATCTAATAACTTAGACGACCTACAATGAACTACCCCCCGCAATTAGCAATGCAACCTAGTTCAACTCGACTAGGTTACAATCAATTCTCCCAATGACCCACCTCCTCCAGCATGTCCTTTGGAATGCCCATGACCACCAATCCCGGCATCTCCCAAATGAACGGTGCAAACATGCCCATGAATCCTCCGTCATTCTAGTATTCTAGGCAACGCCTTTCTCGCCCTGCTTGTCTCCCACAAAGACAGCAAATGCGCCTGCCACCGCATTCGCCAAAATCCCTCTCCCCCATCCAGATTATCCTTCCCTGTTGGCTCAGAGGGAAGTACCAGAAAATCACCTTGTAGCTATGAACGATGTTCTGAAGCGCAGAACCCCGTACACAACCCTGCCAACCCCTTCCAGATGACCATGCTTCAGCTTTGAACAGCTTCTGACATCAGAGTGGACGCAGGTACTTAGGGTGGGCGTTGGGAGTATCCTCGTAGATTGTCTGATGGATTCCGCGACAATCGAGCGGACTGCTGTTGATAAGCGTACCAACGAGGAGATGTAAGTTTGCCTGTCTCTTGTATGTTGCATCAGTTGAAAATTCTCCGCAGTAAAGAGAATCAACCAGCGTTCTACCATGCATATGAATATGTGCGCGGGCAGAAACTCGGTGTTATTCGGTTAAAACGGTTCAGAACGCATCGCAAAAGATGGCTTGCGCGAAACGCTTCACCCGCGTCATCTGCCCATGCTCGTCAAGCCCAGGCCTTGGCTCAACCACGACCGAGGTGGATATCTCTACAATCGATGTGAGTATACCCGCCAGCCTTTATCAACGGCTCGCTAACATTGGCGCCAGTGATATCTACACTTTCATTATTCTCGAGTGATAGCTCGTACATTGCTGGAACAAACGGCTACTCGAATGGCATTGTTCCTATGCTTCGCGCATATGATGCCACAGCACGCTATGTTGATCAAGGTGGCAACAAGCGGCCGGGAGCTTTCGCGATCTACCTTGAACCATGGCACCCTGACATCTTCGATTTCCTCGACCTGAGCAAGAACCATGGTAAAGAGGAGTCGCGCGCCCGTGACTTGTTCTACACACTGTGGATTTGTGACCTGTTGTATGTGTTCGACCGTAATCCCCCTAGCCACCCTAACTCTCCCTTATCAGCATGAAACACGTCGAATCCAATGAAAATTGGTCGCTGTTCTGCCCAAACGAAGCGCCTGGTCTTCACGAGGTTCATGGCGAGGAATTTGAGGCTCTATATGAGACGTACGAGATAGAGGGACGCGCACAGACGGTCATTCCAGCTCAAAAGTTGTGGTATGCTATCCTTGAAGCTCAGATTGAGACTGGTGGTCCTTTCATGGTGTACAAAGATTCCGCTAACCGTACGTCAAATGACTCCTTGCTCACAATCATCCGTAGGCAAATCGAACCAAAAGAACTTGGGCACCATCAAGTTGTCCAACTTGTGTACTGAAATAATAGAGTACTCGTCGCCAGAGGAAACCGCTGTTTGTAACCTTGCCTCTCTCGCTCTCCCTACTTTCATCTCGAACGGCAAGTACGATTTCCAAAAGCTTCATGATGTCGCGAAGGTCATCACCCGCAACCTGAATCGCATCATCGATGTTAACATGCGCCACCATCCCATTGGTCTTGGTGTCCATGGTCTCGCAGATGCTTTCATGATTCTCCGTCTACCATTTGACTCACCGGAGGCAAGGCAACTCAATCTTCAGATCTTTGAGACCATCTATCACGCTGGACTCGAGGCCAGCTGTGAGGAAGCTAAAATAGATGGGCCATACAAGACTTTCAGGGGTAGTCCTGCCGATCTCGGTCAACTGCAGTATGATCTCTGGGGTGTCACTCCCTCTGACCTTTGGGATTGGACCAGTCTCAAGGAAAAGATCGCACAAACTGGATTGCGGAATTCATTGTTGGTTGCACCCATGCCGACTGCATCAACTAGTCAAATTCTCGGTTTCAATGAATGTTTCGAACCCTACACCAGGTACGTTTGACTTCCTTGTCACGTTGTGCAAGCTGACACGTTCAATTAGTAATATCTACACTCGTCATGTCCTTGCTGGTGAATTCCAGGTTGTATGTCCCTGGTTGCTCAGGGACCTTGTCGATCGTGGGCTCTGGAATGACGACATGAAGAACATGATCATTGCTCATAATGGCTCCGTCGCCAACATCCCCAGCATACCAAATGATATTAAAGCCATTTACAAAACCATTTGGGAGATCTCACAGAAGAAGGTTATCGACCTCGCTGCCGACCGTGGAGCGTTCATTTGTCAGAGTCAGAGTTTGAACATCCACTTGCAGTCGCCTACTGTAGGCCAACTGACTAGTATGCACTTCTATGGCTGGAAGAAGGGCCTCAAGACTGGGATGTACTATTTGCGTACTCGTCCGGCGGCGCAAGCCGTTCAGTTCACTATCGACCAGAGCGTGCTCAAAGCAGCCAAGGTGCAACAGGGCGAATCCGGCAAGGCTGCCACTGGCATTCCTACCCCTTCTGCATCTGCATCCCCTCTTCGCCGAGTTCCTCCACCATCTAATTCGAATGACAACGGTGTTGCGCCAAGTTCGTCGGGCCCCCACTGCCATGATTGCAGTCTCGACCAGACGACCCCAGTTCTGTGAGTCTTTTTCGTCACTGCAAAGACGACGTATGGCGGTCCTCATTGCAAATACAATTTCTTTCCATTTTCTCACATGCGACATTTTTAGCATATGGCTCTTCGGGCTGCCGTGTCTTCCCTTCAGCGATACAAAGCTCTTAGGACTCGACGTTCTCGGTAGTGATGTGCATGGCCCGGCTTCAAGCCATGGGCCGGCCCAAGCCAGGGGCGAGCTGAGCTCGGCCAAAGTCATGGCCTGGCCACGGCCTAGGCCCCGGCTTGTGTTGAAAAGCCGGAGCCGGCGGCTTTATGTACTACACAGTACAGACTATCGAGAAGACTTTGCGAAGGCGCCGTTTCACGCGCAGAAAGGTACGAGGATTGTGAATTTTATGCTACTTGCCTCATTTCCATACACGGCCAGGATGTGAGGCTGTTTGCTTCCACGCCTCCAGCACCGTTACAACAAGAACGCGCCCGCGCTCGAATCTGACTATCTATCCTACACGAGTGCGTGTATATTGTTGGTTTTCCATCCTTCGAACGTCCGTCTCATGTTACTTTAGTGTTCGAAGTGTCCCTTTTCATCACGATCCTGATATTTTACATTGACATAAAAGGTATCCATGCTTACAGTACTGATACGTCATTCTTGTTCCACCTTGGAAAAAAATTCTAACGATCGGGACGGTCCATACAGACAGTGGCGTTCTCTGATCCCACCGGCTGGTACGTGTACGGAACGCACCCATTTCACTGATTCCTCCTGATATCCAACAGCTTCCTCGTTTCGTTCAACTCCCGCCACGCGCTATCCAAGCACCTCATATACTCTTCCAACTCGTGCTCCCTTCGTAACAGCATCAAGTTCAACCAACACTTTTGTTCTTCTGTCGTGTTGATTGGCTCATGTGGCAGCGCCGTACGGTGGTGAGCAACACGGTATTGGGCGATTTGCGTCGTGGCGTTCCAGATCGCCTACCTTTCATTTAGTCTGTGACGGTTGGATTCGATATTTTTACTTACAATTGCCGAGTCAGTGATGATCAGTGGCCCTGGTACCGTTGTAAGATCAGGGAACATAAGTAGCTAGTAGTTTGGTGGGATCAGACTTGTCTGTTCACAACACGTTACAGATCTACTTACAGATTGCGCGGATTGATCATTTTGTCCTTGAATGCTGAACCGATCATTCTGCAGTTGAATGTTTTGGTCCATGGACTCAATGTCGGTAGTAGCGATCTCTCAGATTATTTTGATAAGTAGTTGAAGAGTTTGGCATACTAGTTCGCACGTGTCCTACTAGCATTTACGTAACGGCGCCTGCGCGCCATAGTGTAGTCAGCCAATTAAAACTCGTTTTATCGTTTATCCTGTCACACCATTCTGCTAAAGTTTGTATATTATTTTGTCATATAATGACCGTACTGAGGAGTTAATACACATTTCTGTCGGAGTTGTGACCTTCTTATAATACCTTATCCTGTCATGCCATTCTGCTAAAGTTTGTATATTATCTTGTCTTATGATGACCGCACTGAGGAGGTAATGCACATTTCTGTCAGAGTTGTGACCTTCTTACAATACCTTATCCTGTCACACTACTTTGCTCACACCTGTACATTATTATATATTATCATATAACCGCACACAATGTGATAAAATTCTGGTCTAATTTTGTCAATCCTATCTACAAAAACAATGCTCTCCTCAATTTCCTGATGTTACTCCTATTGTTTCCTACAAGATATGCATGTAATAGTGCATGAGATACATATCTATATGCATTAATCAAGCTTTCGACAGGCTGACAACATATGTGCCCCTAAGACATAATCAATAACAGATAAACCAAGTGAAAATGCACCAGTGAAGTCAAATGGACAAGAATAGGACATAGTATGGAGGATCAGAAGTGTAAACAGGCCTTGGAAAGGGACAGATGAGTGCATGGAACTGTCGGAAGATCAAAGGAGTGTCGAGGAATGCAATATGTGAATTTGTCAGGATACATGCCCAGCACTGACCTGAGTGCTACAGTGCTTTTGGTTGTGCATCCTCAGTTCTGTTGCTCATCCTTTGTCCGTCCATCCCATTCAGTTCATTGGTGCATGTTACTTTATCTTTCTATTCTGACAAGTATCACCAGCACTATGCACACACATTCCATATCAGTATGTCATGGACCCTTATATTGCATATTATCACATACTCACTTCGCTTCCCAGTTCACTTTAGCACTTAACAGTGCTTAGTATTACTTACATAGTTCATGAATGTTTTTCTCTCTTGATAATTAATTACCATCATCTCACACTCAATTGGATTCCAAGTCTATAGTTCTGTTGTAAACAACTGATGTGAAGTGCCCAAACATATCTCAGCGCCAATCCTAGCACTCTTGCCAGTACTATCCTCATTATCCTTTTGATTCATTGGAGTCGCTGCACTCCAACCACCCACATGCTGCCTCATACCCGCTCAGTGTGCACCATTGCATTGTATCATATAATAGCACTTAGTAGTGCTTCCACTTTGACTGCACTCTGCACATTGTTGCACACCTTACCAAGCTTGACTAAGCACCTGGCTCAGTGTTTCTCTCCATTATTATACATAGAGAAACCTTCTCGGTAGCAATTCCCTTGGGCCAACATTAGCTTGTGCACAGAGGACCATCTGAGTATATCTCACACCATCCATTTTCTACCACTTTATATTCCTCGCCTACAGCATCACAACTACAGCAGGTGCAACAGGAGTCACAGGACCACATTAATTTCACCTAGCCCTGCAAAAATCATGACTGGAAAAAACAAAGTAGCGGAATTTGGAATTATGAATATGTACAAAATGGGATGGTCATGGGGTGTAGGGCACCCCAATTATTTTAGTTCAATACAAGCAATGACCTTTGGGCATTGGGATTTATTGGCGCTATTACAAAAGCAGACTTTTTGTACACAATGTTTGCCGTATCTCTGTCCTCATTTCCTCTCCCAAATAAGCACAGCGAATCTTCACAATTTCTGACATGTGACAGTGCTGTATACAGTTGACCATGCACAAACGGATCAGTTCTAAGATCCAGAACAGTTCGAGAGAGCGTCAGGCCTTGACAACCGTTGAAAGTAGTCGCATAAGCTAGTCTCAAAGGAAATTGCTTGCGATTTACCGTCCAGCTAGACCAATAAGGATGGAATGAAAAAGTGATACATGGAATACAGTGGATCTCGAGATTGTTGAGCAGTTGGACTTCGATGAATCGACGATGCAGCACTGTTATTCATACACGTGCATTCCTCACTAATCCTTTTTCCCCTGATAGGTTGCGTTGTATGGCGCATATGCAATCTAATTTGAGATCCAGTCAATGAGGAGGGACACTGGGCACACATAGCATTGCTAGGTAGTCTGGTGTTTGTTCAGGAGTGTCAATTGGTGCGTGGTCAGCCTCTTTCAAAATATCTGAACTTAGATAGCTATCTGGTTGTTCCTCAGACTTCATTCATTGTGCTATCATGTATTACTCATGGTAATCAGGCAGGGACTCCAGATTAGGTCATTGAATTCGTCAACAAATATGTTTCGTGGTGAGAGAAATGTGCGATCGAGGCATGCGTGAGCATCCACTAAGATGTGCGGCGGGAAAAGAAAAGACTTTGCGTCATTGATCTCAGTGGTTTTGTGTAACAGTGGAAGCCTTTGTCGATTGCCAGAGGTGTCCTCGCCGATTTCATCCACGAAAGTGGTGAATTGAGGATCTGTGGCTGTCCACACAGGAGCGTGCAAAGAAAGCACTTGCATTTTGTGCCATAATGGTGAAGATTTCACCGAAGCTGCTTGCATAGCTGATTCTCCTGCTCCACTCACCACGGCTGCTACTTGTCGAAAATCTCCTAGAGTGATGAAAGTCTTTCCTCCAAATGCTGTGTGAGCGCGATTGCAAATCAATCAGCAGAGATCGTCGACTGATTCCCATGCAGCTTTGTTCATCATGGGAAGTTCATCCCAGATAATGGCTTCAGCCTCCCGAATGAGGTCAGTGTGTGGTAAAAATGGTTGTATTTTTGAGTGCAGATTGACGGCATCATCGGTTACAGGTATGCCAAACATATGATGCGCTGTGCGTCCACGGTCATAAGTGGTTGCGCAGAGAGCACTGCTGCCCACGATTAAAATGATCTTTCCTTGCGCACGTAATGCAGAGGACAAAGCTTTCACCAGGAAGGTTTTCCCTCATCCTGGATGACCTTCCACAAAGAAAGGTGTGCTCTCGTGGTTCTGAATTGTGAGATAAATCTGATCAAAAACATGCCATTGTTCAGCGTTCAGCTGATCATACATGTTCTCGCTTTCAGCACGAAACACTGCTTCATTTCTCTGCAAATATAGTTCTTCGTTGTATACTTCCAAAGATCTCCATTGTGCCATCGGTAATCCATAATCTGTGAGATATTTTCCACAGTGGGATAAATGGTTGTCGATGATCTGCAGTGTGTGGTCGTAACCGCTAATGTTGTTTCTGAATCTGAGGATGTGATCTGCAGCTATAGAGTCTCTGAATTCTGTCCAAAGTGGCATGGCAGTGTAACCCTCTAGCAATACTTGCACGAATAAGAAACACAGTTGAGCTGGAGTGCGAAGATGATCTACTGCTTCTTTGAGTGCAAGATGGCCTTCATTTTGATTCTCAAACAGACCGAAGTCACAAGCTGCTTCATAAAAGCTGCTGAAAGTGATTCCTTCGATCATGCGAAGGTCACGATAAGAAGTAGCTGCATGGTGAATGAGCAGAGTGCGAAGATAGAATACTTTGCCACTTCGAATTGGCACACTATCAATGTGAATCACTTTATTTCCGAGGGTCCGTCGAGTAGCTTTCTTTCTCACTACACCCACTTGTTCTCTTTCCAGGTAATCACATTCAGTGAGGGCATCTTCATTACCATTGTAGGGATAGAGCACAAATTGCTTGAAATATTCTTCATAACACAGATGAGACAGTTCCTCTGAGCACAGAAAGTAACAATGCAATTGAGATGTTGACGATTGTTGGCCTCCACCTCGTCTAAACTGTGGTGTATTCTCATTGGGAAGATGGACCAAAAGGTTCATCTGTGTCACATTCAATGGCATTGTGGACTTCGTCTGCACGGAACTTTCTCTCGCGCAGGATGTAAGAAAGTCGTTCTTCTTCCGTGCGAGAATACATATCCACTAAATATTCACAGCTCAGTCTTCCAAATAGCGTGAATCATTCATCATCATTAGCGAGTAGTCTGTTTCGATACCAATCAATTTGGGATAGTCTATGAAAATTAGGAAGTGTTACAAGTAACATCGGCTACATGGCCCCCCTATCATTTTCCCTTCATCCTC
Source organism: Suillus tomentosus (assembly GCA_016647685.1). Taxonomy (NCBI): domain Eukaryota; kingdom Fungi; phylum Basidiomycota; class Agaricomycetes; order Boletales; family Suillaceae; genus Suillus; species Suillus tomentosus. The sequence continues at coordinate 432,572 of JABBWJ010000022.1, read as the reverse complement.
ACGCTCGTATGCCTCCGGCTTGCACTCCTCTACCGACTATCCGTTGACTGGATCCTCGGGACCGTTCCCGTCCCCCGTCTCCCTCCTATCGCACCAACATGCGCACGTGCCTTCGGGCTATGACTCGTTCTGACTCATGCCACCAATGTGGCTTTCCTTATCTCGCCTTATCTTTCCTCTGACTCACGCGTGCTGCGCATTGTATCACTTACCGTTGGCTCGTTCCAATGTTTCTCGGTCTCATTCCACATTTGACCATTCACCACTAATCCGGCTCTGCTGCCAGCATACCTATACCCTTTCCGTTTCCCCTTTGCCCTTACCTACAGTACGGTAGCCTTGCCCTTAACCCTTCCCACTTAGTATAAGTAGTCGGTCACCCTGTACTAGATTCCCTAACTTGAATCTACTCAATCTTCCTTGGAACATACTTCCCTCTGAAGCTCCCTCAGCTTCAGTCTCTAGTATCTTTTCTTAAGTGCTCATCGCGCTTAAGTCTACCTCGATCGACTACTCATCGTTCGGACAAGACTGTCCTTACTTTGAGAACGTCAGTAACTTCGAAGACATCCGTCTTAGAAGTCACGTGACACGCGCGTCTCTGATATCTGCTGACTCGACGTCGCCAGTCTCAGTCGCTACACCGGATCCTTCCGGTTACGTCACAAACGTTAGCAGACGACGCCCCTCTTAGGGCTCCGCATAACAGATCTATTTGAGTGCGTAACAAAAGATTCAAGTTACTCTTTTTGCGCCCTGCCATCCGCACGGCACCCTTGACCAACAGACACAATGACTACCTGGACCAGGAAGTACGATTGGGAACGCGATCCCAACACTCCTGACTCCGAACCTGAAGAAGAAGAATCGGAAGAAGACCACACGTCCTCCGACGAGTTTCCCGACAAACAACTGTACGGTAATCTCAACTCGAACCCCAGAACAAGAATGTCTGGAGGCCCCACCCAACAACCGACCGTGGTCATATCCAGGCCTGAATTAAAGGCTGGAGTACCACAGAACTATAGTGGAAGCATTGATGATGCCGAGCGCTGGATGTACTCGGTGGAGACATACTTCCTCATCAACCCGACGACCTATGACACCGACCAAATCAAGGTCACTGTCGCACTCCAGTATATGAATGCTGGGGACGCTCGCATCTGGGCCGACACCTACTACCGCAAAGCCTTCGAAAAACCCAAACCCGACTTCGGCTCCTGGAAAGACTTCAAGAAGGCCTTCACTGAATCCTTCCACCCAGTCAATCGGATGACCGAGGCCCTAACCAAGCTACACGGTTTAACTCAGACCGGCGATGTGATGCCCTATATCGCAACGTTCAAAACCCTGTCGTCCACTGCTAGTCTCAAGCAGGACTGCGCCCTCATCCACTTCTTCGAATGGGGATTGAAACCAGGGCTCCGGGCCGCCATCTATATGAAGGAAACCGTCCCCACCACTATTGACAAGTGGTACACTGCCGCTATACAGTTGGAATCCAACTACAAGCGATCAAAGGCAGTTGTATCCAACAATAGATCGGTACGCCCTTCCGGTAACCGGCACGTTCCCAAACCTCAGGTCCGCCAACGCGATCCTGATGCTATGGACGTTGATCGTACCCTCACGACTGAGGAACAACAGAAGTGCTTCGAGAAAGGCCTTTGCTTCAAATGCAAGGAGAAAGGCCATCGAGCAAACGACTCCCGGTTCCACCCGAAAGTGCGCCGAGGAGACAAGAACGATGAAGAAGACAAAGGCAAGAAGCCAAGCAAGTCTGGCGTCCGCCAGCTTGACGAGTCTTCTGACGAGGAAGACATGGAAGTCAACCTTGTCAAAAGAGAGAATTTTTAAAGAGAGGGCTTGTCGAACGGTCAATTCCCTCTATCTGCGCACTGTATACTAAAGCTGTTGGTAAATCCAACGAGTTTCGTGTCCCGGTGACACTTTTCTCTTCTTGCAGTGCCAAAACCGTTCAGTCGACCACAATCATCGACTCAGGGGCAGGTGGGACCTTCATTAGCTTTGACTTTGTCAAGCGAAATGGGATCCGAACCCACTTGCTCAAGAAACCCTTCCGGATCACCACAGTAGATGGAAGCCCGTCCTCGGCAGGACAGGTGACCCATTACTGCATGCTATTCATTCGTCTCGATCGGAGACTTATGTACGGAAAGTTCAACGTAACGAAACTTTCCAAGCATGATGATCTACTTTTTGGAAAACCTTGGCTTAGCGCCATGATGCCCATTATCGACTGGAAGGCCAATATGATCTCCCTGCCTGTGACCAATAGGTCAAAGGAGGTGGAGAGGGAACTCAACGCCTCCCGGCAGGAAAGCAAGGCCAAGCCATACCTCTTTCGTGGAGAAAAGGCTGTCCTAGAAGAACTCGACGACGAGGACTTTTCGCCCCTCAAGCGACTCCCTGCAGGCACCCAACATTGCCTCGAGGAAATCAAGAAACGCAAGAAGCGTAACAGGAAAAAGACGGTGCCAACCATTGTGCCCTTCGAAGATATCAACTTCGACACCATGGACGATGTCTGGGTCGGACAGACCCATCTAGCGGATAAAGTTGAGGACGTCTCCACTTATCCCCTCACTGACGACGAAGTTCTAGTGGAATACGCTCCGGACGGAACATCTCTTTCGACACTCCGCTCACGAGGGATGGAACCTCAAAGAAAGAAATCCGGAAAGCTCTCCACAGACGAGCGAAACCCCTCCGAAATCTCTGGATCCTTGCCTCCCAGCAAGAATATACGAAAACCTCCAACAAAGCTCAAGAATTCGCTATGGAGGACGCCCAGGAGAAGAAGAAAAAGCCATTCGAGGAACTGGTACCTTCCTACCTTCATGATTTTGCTGACATCTTCGCAAAAGACGGTCTCAATAAACTCCCTCCTTCCCGGCCGGGAGTAGACCACAGGATCGAAACGAAGGAAGGCTTCATTCCGAAGTCTTCCCGAGCCTACCCGCTCTCACCGAAGGAAACCGATGCTGTCAAAGCATTCCTGGACGAACACCTCGCCAAAGATTTCATCCAGCCTTCGAAGTCTCCTCAAGCTGCTGGATTCTTCTTTGTCGGCAAGAAGGATGGATCTCTTCGCCCTTGCCAGGACTACCGATACATCAACGAATGGACAATCAAGAACGCGTACCCACTCCCTTTGATACCACCCTTGCTTGCAAAACTTAACAAGGCGCAATGGTTCACAAAGGTCGATGTACGCTCAGGATACAACAATATCCTCATTCACCCCGACGACAGGTGGAAAGCCGCGTTCTCCACCTCATATGGGCTCTTTGAGCCCAAGGTAATGTTCTTTGGGTTGTGCAATTCACCTGCAACCTTCCAAGCTTACATGAATCAAACCTTTTCAGAAGAACTGAATGAAGGATGGTTAATCGTCTATATGGACGACATCCTGATCTTTTCAGATAACCTCGATGAACACCGGCATAGGACCCGCCGCATGTTGGAGAAACTCCGTAAGGAGTCGCTCTTCCTCAAACCCGAGAAATGTACCTTCGACACTCAAGAAGTCGAGTACCTCGGTATGATTATTCGACCCGGACAAGTCGCTATGGACACTGCCAAGCTGAAAGGCATCAGCGACTGGCAACAACCCTCCTCAGTCAAGGACGTGCGATCCTTCCTCGGATTTTGCAACTTCTACCGTCATTTCATTCCCCACTATTCCGACATCGCATGCCCTCTCCTCGACCTAACCAAGAAGGAGGTCCCCTTCTCCTGGTCCGACTCTACCGAAGCTTCGTTCCAGCATCTGAAGAAGCTTTTCACCTCCGAACCGGTTCTGCGGAACCCGGACTCCTCGCGTCAATTTGCACTTGCAACTGATGCCTCACTCTTTGCGACCGGAGCAGTTCTGCTCCAGACGGATAGCAACGGGGATTACCACCCCTGCGGCTACCTCTCCCAATCCCTCAATGCGGCTGAACGGAACTACGAAATCTATGACCGGGAACTCCTTGCCATCATCCGAGCCCTTCAGGCTTGGAGGCACTTCCTCGAAGGGAACCCCCATCTGGTCGTCATTTTCACCGATCACAAGAACCTGATCTACTTCTGTTCTGCGCAACGACTCACCCGACGACAGGCCCAGTGGCACCTCACGCTCACCAACTTTGATCTGGAACTTCACCATGTTCCTGGAACAAAGCTTGCTGCCCCGGATGCCCTCTCCCGTCGTCCTGACCATGCTATAACCGGTCAGGATAATGAAGACCGTGTCCTTCTCCCGGACACGTTATTTACTCGTCTCATCGACACTGAGCTTATGGACGAATTCCAACGGCTCTCTGACGATCCCTCGGACCAGACTGTGAAAACAGCTTTGGACGCCCTCTCCGGGGTGTGCGCTGTAACACTCGGGCTGGCGCCGGACACGTATCTGGTGATAATCATGTTTTATACTCCTCAACACACTTCCGACTTTCCGAAAGTTCCGCGCATCTGTCCGAGCCGTCCGAAGGTCGTCCGCCCGGTTCCGAGGCCTTTCCTAGCCTTCCCAAATCCTCCGTACCATGTCCTATCCTAGTCCGTTTGACTTCGCTGGTGCGTTTCTCATTTGATTACTGGTTATTGATTATGTTTAGGGGCACATATGTCGAAAAGACACTTGTTAATACGTATAGATATGCTCCTCGTACGTATAACGCGTATATCTTCGTAGCGGTTTGCCTCGAGTCTTATTACACTTCGGATGTCTTATCTCGCTACAGCTTTCGCCTATACGGATTCCGGACTTTCACGATGTAGGATATATTCTGGCTCGCTAGATACTCGCCGGACACTTCACTTCCCTTGCTTCGAGTCATAGTTAGTAGTTGTCACTTTCGGATTTTAGTACTTCGCAATCGACCTTTGTTCATTCGGAACGATTGCCTGGCGTCACCGCTGCCATCTTTTTCTATTAACATCCTTAAGTCTTTCGACGGGTCTTGCTAGTTACACTACGCAAAATCCTATACTTCGACAATCGCTGTAAAGACTTTACCGGAAACCTTGCGGTTTCATCGGAAGCTCGCCGGAAGCTTCGCGCAACCTCGGACCTTCGTTTCTAAACGTCGGACCTTTACCGGACACTTCGGACGACCTATCGGGTACTTCGGATTATTCCTCGGACCCTTGAACGTACCAGAGGTATACCTTTCTTCTCTCATCCTCGATCTTAACTAGATATCCCTTGCTTTATATCAAGAGATAATCCTACAGGCAGTCCCTTGGGACGAACATCTAGCTCGCACTTTGGAGTCTTAAGGTAACACCCTTAATATAAGCCCACTAGGAACCAACTCTTTACAACTGGAGCCCACCACGAGGGACTCCATTAAGATCGGTGAAAGAGAACTTCAGAGAAATCCTCGCCGCGTTCTACAAAACATCGAATTTCCGCAAGAAGACTTTATCGTTGAAGCCGATATCCCCGGACCGTCGGAACTTCCGTCACGCGCATCTTCCGAATTCTCCGTATTACAGCAACTTTCCCCGAATACACCTGACTCTACGCTACTCCCCGATACTCGGGAAGAAGAAGACACCGATCCTTCCAATAACCACGTCGCACAGGCTCTCCGTTCCTTATTAACAGATAGTCCGCTATCGGAAACTCACGAAAACCCTCCCTCAGCGTTCCCCCGCGCCCCTTCACCGGATAACCCATTTCTAGGCGTAACCCCGCTACTTCTCGCTCCCTCACCTAGACAACGCGTCGCCGCACTTCCTTCATTTCCCGGACCAAGACTACCCGCTCTTCGGATTCCATCGCTATCCGCAACCCCATCGCAACCCCCGTCAACTGCGCAAATCTCGCCACCACCTCCGCAACCCGTCCCAGTACAAATGTCTTCTTCAACCTTCAGAATGCCGCTCCGTGGTACCGACGCTGCTCCTAAGTTCGACGGCACCGCAACTCGTCTCATTGCGTACTTAGAAGACGTTCACCTGCTCGGTGACCACGCCGGTCTAACGGATGAAGCGCGCATCAAGGCCGCGATCCGATATGCCCCAGTAGACGAGTCCGAAACATGGGAAATGTTAGATGAAGCCGACGGAAAAGATTGGAAGAAGTTCTACGACGCGCTCAAACTCCTGTACCCAGGGTGCGAGGGTGATCGCCGTTACACTCGGAACGACTTAGAAAATCTTTGCTCAGAACAATCGCGTACTCCCATCCGCACTTGCGACGACTTCGGACTGTACTACCGGAGTTTCCTGAAGATCTCTAAATTTTTGATCACGCAGAAGAAACTCGCCGAACTCGAAAGCGACAAGATGTTTTTAGAAGGAATTCATGAGACCGCTAACGCAAGTATCCGCAGACGTCTGGAAATCAAGTTGCTAGATCATCACCCCGACGAACCGTACCCAATGAAGGAAGTATATGCGGCAGCGGTATTTCTGCTCCCCGGAACAGCGGCTGTCATAAAAACCGGTATCATATCCCCATCCCCAGCTCAGCCGACCTACAGGACGGTTACCACGTCGGTTCCGGCCGCGCAACCTTCCGTAACGATAACGCAGCCGTCCGGTGGAGTCGTAGTCAAAAAGGAATATAGCTTGCAAAGTACGCCGTACGAATGCTACTTCTGCGGAGGTAAGAACCACATCGCGAGATGGTGCAATAGCCGTCGCGAATATATTTCGAGCGGAAAGATCATTGAAACCGAAGGTAAGGTATACATGCCCGACGGTAGCGGAATCCCCGGATCCCGGGAGGACGGCTCCTTCAAAGATCGTGTCGATAAATACACGGGTCAGTCGCCGGCAACCGGAGCTAACGCTATTCAGGTACAAGCCGGAGTATACTACCGCGCCGCGCCAGATATAGAGGTTATTACGGAAATCGACTCCTCGGCATTTTTGCACACTTGTAGCGAGACCATAGACGACGAAGAGGAACAGGAACACTTAGAGAGGATCCGGCAAGTCAACGCGGAGTACGCAGCTTTTACCGCCGAACGCGCGAGGAGATCAAACAAAGGTAAGACTGCTAGGTTTGAAGGCGTCAATATTCCGCCGCGCCCGAAACCAGGACCTTCGTCCAAAGTCACGGAACAAGCGGAGGAAATCGTATCCCCGGAGGTAAGGGAAGCAAAGGCCAAGAAAGCACCAAACCCCGGAACGGTAGTTGTAAAACCAGCGACAAAATCGACCAATGCCAACCCAGTTACCTCGGTCACACCATCATCAGCAGTCCCGGCCCCGCAATACCGTTATGCATTCCCGCTAGAAGACAAAGATGCGGAAAAACGCGTTATGGATAGAATCCTCGACACGGACGTCAATGTTCCTATCCGGGACCTCATAGCCTCGTCCTCGGACATTCGGAAAGCGTTGAAAGACCTCACCACATCCAAACGAGTCACGGTCGGTACGGTTTCGGTAAACGAACTCAGCGGTCACCCCCAGACGGAGCAATTTCTGAAGGGATGGGACGAACACATGAAGAGATCGGACGACGGACGCGTCGTCGCCGACCATTTTAAGTCGTTACGAACCATCCGAGGCACTACCACCGGAGGCCGAGTACTTACCTGTGTCCTCGATCAAGGTGCTGAGGTAATAGTAATGCCGCAATCAGTATGGCGCAGTCTCGGAGGAGTCCCGCTTCGCTCGGATTATCAGATGACCATGGAATCAGTTAACACCTCGTCAGATCAGACGCTCGGAGTTATGGAAAACTTCCCGATCGACTTCGGAACTGGAGACATGCTGTTTCAAGTTCAGATTGTCCCGGTCGCCGCTTTTGACGTCCTGTTGGGCAGACCATTCTTCACGTTGACGAGTTGCAAAACGGCTGACCTCCCAAACGGAGATCAGGATATCACGCTGACAGATCCGAATAACGGGAAGATCATCCGGATTCCTACGGAACCTTGGATGAAAAAGTGCCCGAAGTGTAAGCATGGTATGTTGTGTACGGACCACCCGATGCCGAGGGGTTTTTGATGACCGATGATCCGCATCCGCGGGGAGATCTATGGACTATTAATAATTCTAATTCTCTGTCTTGTACATATCCCGATACTAACCATCCCACGCTTCCCCGCAATAATCACGCACTCATCGACGCAGTTCACAGTGTACATCCTTCCGACCAAATCAAGCACGCGCTGGTGTACAAACCAGTTGCGAAGAAAGTCCGCACTGTACCTACGACTATGCCGCCGGAATTCCGGATTACGAGAAAACTACCCGACGATCCTTTGGCTGGCATGCCCTCATTGCCAACCCATCCGCTCGACTTTGTTCCGGGCATCCGCTTCACGCAAGAGAGATTGGATAAATTAGACTTGGATCCCGCAAAATGGTTATGGCCAGAAGAACTCAAGCTCGTATGCTGGTTAGTCTCGGCACATGAAAAAGCTTTCGCTTGGAACGCGAGCGAACGCGGACGTCTCAACGAGATCTACTTTCCACCAGTCAAAATTCCGACAATTCCGCATGTTCCTTGGTCACAGCGGAACATCCCTATTCCTCCAGCAATTACGAACGAAGTTATCCGCATTGTACAGGAAAAGATCGACACCGGAGTCTATGAACCTTCCACCGCCGCATACCGTTCGCGATGGTTCTGCGTCGTCAAGAAAGACAAAACCTCCCTCCGTCTAGTTCACGACTTGCAGCTGCTCAATAAGGTAACAATACGCGACGCTTCAGTTCCGCCCTTCGTCGATCATCTCGCCGCAGCTTTCGCGTGTTACGGATGTTACTCAACTTTGGATTTGCTTTCAGGATATGATCAGCGATCGCTTCACGAAGACTCGCGGGACATGACAACATTCGGAACTCCGCTCGGACCTCACCGGCTAACCACGCTTCCGCAAGGACACGCTAATGCAGTTCAAGTATACCAAGGTGATATGGCTTTCATTCTGCAAAACGAGATCCCGAACTTTACGTATCCATTCATTGATGATGTTCCGATCAAGTCGGTAAAAACACGGTATCAGAGAGCTGACGGCTCATATGAGACCATTGCGGAAAACCCGGGCATCCGCCGGTTCATATGGGAACACTGCACGGTAGTCAACCGCATACTCCAGCGACTCGAGAATGTTGGCGTAACCGTATCCGCTACTAAATTTGTTCTAGCCGCACCGACAGCTATCATAGTCGGACACAAGTGTACGCTTGAAGGACGAATACCCGAAGAATCCAAAGTGCAAAAGATCCGAGATTGGCCGGAGTGTCGCAACGTCACGCATGTGCGGGGCTTCCTCGGGACCTGTGGAGTCTTACGCATCTTCATCAAGAATTTTTCCAAGATCGCGCGACCGCTCGTCAATCTCACACGGAAGAACGTAACCTTTGTATGGGGCCCGGAACAGCAAGAATCAATGCAGACCCTGAAGGACTCCATATTAGAGTCTCCCGCACTCCGTCCGATCGATTATGAATGTGGCCGAGAAGTCATTCTCGCGGTCGACACGTCCAATATTGCAGTTGGGTATATTCTTTTGCAGATCGGTGAAGACGGAAGACGATATCCGGATCGCTTCGGATCCATGGCACTTACGGAAGTTGAAAGCAGGTATTCACAAGCGAAGCTTGAACTATACGGTTTGTTCCGTGCCCTCCGCGCAGTTCGAGTTTTTATTTTCGGAGTCACCAACCTTACGGTTGAGGTCGACGCCAAGTATATTAAAGGGATGATCAATAACCCCGATCTCCAACCGAACGCAACGATCAACCGATGGATCGCTGGTATCCTTTTGTTTCAATTTACGCTAGTTCACGTTCCTGCAGCGAAGCACGCCGGCGTTGACGGACTCTCAAGGAGACCTCGCGCTGACAACGACCCGGACGAAGACGATGATCACGAGGACTGGCTTGACCGTTCATACTCGTTTTCAATGGAAATTCTTAACGGCCGCTCGCACGCTATCGCGCGAATTGATGCTGACAACCCGCGCCGTTCGCATGACTCACCCGTCCCTAACCCGCTGACCCGTCTTCCCGCATTATTTGTGTTGCTAGGTACCGCAGAAGTCAAACCCGATGAAATCCGTATTCCACGCTCCGATGTTGCAATAGCACAGGACTTAAGGATCCTCAAGATTCGGAAATTCCTTGAAGATCGGAAAAGACCATCGGATCTCTCGGATGAAGAATACGACACCCTGGTCAACGCGTCGCGTCAATACTTCATCCTCGACGGAAGAATGTGGAGGAAGCATATGCAAGGGAAACACCAGCTCGTAATTCCCGAAGCAAAGCGCTACAAACTGCTCAAAGAGGCACACGACGATCTTGGACATAAGGGAGTATTTACAATCCGAATCCGTCTCCTTCTCCGATTTTGGTGGCCATTAATGATTGACGATATTAAATGGTACAACAGGACTTGTCATGAATGCCAGATCAGACAGATTCGGAAGTTGCACATTCCGCCGATAGTTCCGGTACCCGGAGGCATATTCCGAAGGGTACATATCGATGTTATGATGATGCCGAAAGCTGGAGGGTTTGACCGAATCATTCATGCTCGTTGCGCACTGACGGCTTATCCGGAATGGAGAATGCTTCGGAAAGAATCTTCGAAGATTATAGCATCATTTATCTTCGAAGAACTCTTTTGCAGATGGGGTCCGATAGTCGAAATCGTTACCGACAACGCGCCAGTTATCAAAGCCGCGGTAGATGACCTAGTCGCGCGATATAACATTCACCATGTCCGGATATCACCGTATAATTCTCAAGCTAACGGTATCATAGAACGGCGACACCGAGATGTCCGGGAGGCCATCATGAAAAGTTCTGAGGGAGAGGAATCCCGATGGTATTCACATGCGTACGCAGCCTTTTGGGCCGAGAGGGTAACTATCCAGCAGTCCACCGGACTTTCACCTTACTTCATGGTACACGGAGTAGAACCGATATTCCCCTTTGACCTCGCCGAAGCAACCTTTCTCGTAGATCTCCCAGATCAACAGACTTTCACGTCCGAAGACTTGATAGCATGGCGAACCCGCCAACTCATGAAGCGACAAGAAGATCTGAACAGCATCAAGGACAAAGTCATGAAAGCGCGATTCCGGTCCGTTCGAGAATTCGAGGAGAAGTTCCGAAACACCATCAAAGATCACGACTTCACCCCGGGCACCTTAGTACTTGTGCGGAACTCCAAGATCGAATACGAGCTTAACCGGAAAACGAAACCGAGGTACCTCGGGCCGATGATTGTCCTTCGCAGGACTCTCGGAGGTTCGTATGTATTAGGCGAGTTAGATGGTGCGATATCTAAGCTTAGATATGCGGCGTTCCGTATCCTTCCGTACTTCCCGCGAAGCGAAAGCAAAGTCTCCGTAACCAGCGTCACCGGCCTTGATGAAGAAGCATTGGACGAAATTGCGAGCGAAGCAGTAGAAGAACCAGTAGACGAAGAATTCGACATGGGATCCGATGAATGATTTGCGATGAACCCTTTCCTTCCGAAAAATACCAAAAAACACAAAAAAACAGTACGATAGTCTCCGTTTTACCCCGGGTTTAGTCCGGCGATCTCTGTTTCATTTTTCCGAACTTCCGAACGCGTTCACACATGATCCACGCGAAAGCGTATAGACAATTATATAGCGACAGGGACTTACGAGACGAACTATAGGACTTCCGAACATATTCTGCGCGATAACAAGTACCGTACATCTTCCTATTCTCACGCGGAGGCAGCGCACCACGCACTTTAACAGACTTCGCAGAATCAAGGCACTATGATCCGATCAACCGAAGGTATAGAGGGAGGCAGCGCATCGATGAAGACAAGACGGACGGTAATCCGCGCGATAGGAATTATTCTTCTTATGTTTCGAGACTTCTGATAACGAGCGCTTGATCTTTCTCTAAATTCTTTCCTTAGGCACAGCGAAGGACAGACCGGAACTAGGAATATGGACATGGTACTAGGACTCAGAACACACACTGGAATAACTGGAAACCAAGATATCTAATTATTCAAGCGCGAAGTGATATAAGTACAGTTTATTTGCGGACCCGGCGCCTCTTAGCCATGAGCGCGCCAACCCGGTCCATCTCCAGCTTCATCTCCTTCATGATCCCCTCCGCCTGCTGGTATTTCGCGCCCCAGATGGCGAACTCCCGCTCCAACGCGTCATCGATCTCATCGAGGTCCATATCGTCCTCAACTTCCGAAGCCTTCCTCTTCCCCTTTCCGGGACCCGGACGAGCGCGAGGTGCGGTTTCCTCGTCCTCCGACACGATTGTCGCACGGTCCGAGGTAGCCTTCCTACCGGAAGGGCGAGATGGTCCGGCAGCAGCAGCCGGAGCCTCAGCTGCAGCAGCAGCCTTAGCCTTTTTGCCCTCTGAAAAAGATCAGTCGGTGCCGATATATAGGACAAGAGAAAGTGAATAAACTTACTCGGCGGAGTATTGCTGAACTCGCAACGAACGTGCCCCTTCCGGCACCCTTCGCAGCTCCGACCCGGAAGACCGATGCAACGAAGCTCTCCCCGCACGCACCGAACGCACGGTTTTGGGTGGCGGGGGAGGGCAGTCGGATTTGTCGACATGCGACCGGTCTAAAAAGGAATACGAGTTAGTAAAATCAGAAAGAACTATAGAAAGAAAAAAAGAAAACGCACCTTCTGTCTTACAACGATGGTGTCGCCAGCCTTCTCCTCCTCTGAAGACTCTTCTTCCTCCGAAGACTCCTCGCCGGCCCTCTCGTTCTTCTGTGCTTCCTCCTCCTCGGCAGCCCGACGTTCCTCCTCCATCTTATTAGCGTGCTCCGCGGCCTCCTTCCGAGCAGCGGCGACGGCGTCCTGCACGCGCGGGTACGCAGCGATGCACTGATCCCCCTTTGCGCCGATCGCGGCAGTTAAGGGGAGGGAGACATTTTTGTCCGACGCCTCGGTCTGGCACGCGCCAAAGTCCTTCTAAAAAAAAAACGAGTCAGAAAGGAAAGAAAGACCCGACGCAACGGAAGAACTCACCAGGAACTTGTCCCAATCTTCGCACCAGGTTTCCATATCAAGGATGGAACTGGCACCGTCCAGCGGAATCAGTGTGGTGAGCGTGTCTAGCTCAAGCAAGTGCGCGTCAAATTCGCGCAGCAAGCGCTCGGCGTCAGGGTTAACAGGAGTTTTAAAGAAGGACATGGTTATGAAATGAAGGAAAGGAAAGAGAGAGGTAGCGGGAAGAGCGAGAATTTATAGGGAACGACAATTTGCGCCACTCCCGGGACTTCATTGTTCTAGGGTATCCACATTTCCACAATTCCCACGATCCACCGGTCCACCAGTTCTCGCATCGTTCCACAGATAGGAATCGGTCACGTGCACGCAAACCCCACAGATTTTTGCTAAGTCCAAACTCGAGTACGTCTGACCGGGGACGGTCAGTATTTGAGACCCCCGCGGATGTAACACTCGGGCTGGCGCCGGACACGTATCTGGTGATAATCATGTTTTATACTCCTCAACACACTTCCGACTTTCCGAAAGTTCCGCGCATCTGTCCGAGCCGTCCGAAGGTCGTCCGCCCGGTTCCGAGGCCTTTCCTAGCCTTCCCAAATCCTCCGTACCATGTCCTATCCTAGTCCGTTTGACTTCGCTGGTGCGTTTCTCATTTGATTACTGGTTATTGATTATGTTTAGGGGCACATATGTCGAAAAGACACTTGTTAATACGTATAGATATGCTCCTCGTACGTATAACGCGTATATCTTCGTAGCGGTTTGCCTCGAGTCTTATTACACTTCGGATGTCTTATCTCGCTACAGCTTTCGCCTATACGGATTCCGGACTTTCACGATGTAGGATATATTCTGGCTCGCTAGATACTCGCCGGACACTTCACTTCCCTTGCTTCGAGTCATAGTTAGTAGTTGTCACTTTCGGATTTTAGTACTTCGCAATCGACCTTTGTTCATTCGGAACGATTGCCTGGCGTCACCGCTGCCATCTTTTTCTATTAACATCCTTAAGTCTTTCGACGGGTCTTGCTAGTTACACTACGCAAAATCCTATACTTCGACAATCGCTGTAAAGACTTTACCGGAAACCTTGCGGTTTCATCGGAAGCTCGCCGGAAGCTTCGCGCAACCTCGGACCTTCGTTTCTAAACGTCGGACCTTTACCGGACACTTCGGACGACCTATCGGGTACTTCGGATTATTCCTCGGACCCTTGAACGTACCAGAGGTATACCTTTCTTCTCTCATCCTCGATCTTAACTAGATATCCCTTGCTTTATATCAAGAGATAATCCTACAGGCAGTCCCTTGGGACGAACATCTAGCTCGCACTTTGGAGTCTTAAGGTAACACCCTTAATATAAGCCCACTAGGAACCAACTCTTTACAGCGCACCCCCCATGAAGTCTGCACTTTCTGACTGGAGGTTCACCGATGGTGTCCTCTTTTATAAAGATCGTGCTTACGTTCCCCCCGACCTCCGGCATCGCGTGTTGTCTCTGCATCACGATCACCCGACTGCCGGGCACCCCGGACGTTCCGGTACTGAATGGAACATCAAGAAGTCCTACTGGTGGCCCGGAATGGGCTCTTTTATTCAAAAATATGTCGATGGCTGTGCTATGTGCCAGCAAATGAAGGTTAACACCCACCCCACGACACCTCCCCTCGTCCCGATACCCTCCTCGGCCCTCCGACCCTTCGCTCAGGTCTCGGTTGATTTGATCACCGACCTCCCCGAGAGCGCCGGCTATGACTCTGTCATGGTCGTGGTAGACCATGGGCTTACGAAGGGGGTAATTCTCTGCCCTTGCAGAAAAACCATCACAGCGGAAGGAGTAGCCGAACTTTTCTTCAAGAAAGTGTTCATGCACTTCGGACTCTATGACAAGATCATCTCGGACCGAGGCCCTCAATTTGCCTTGAAGCTAGCAAAAGAGCTAGGACGACTCCTCGACTACCAAGTCGCACTTTCCACTGCCTACCATCCTCAGACAGATGGCCAGACCGAACGGCTCAACCAAGAGCTTGAAACCTACCTCCAGATCTACTGCCGGACAGCTCCCTCCGAATGGGCAAAGCACTTGCCCATGGCCGAATTCGTTCATAACTCCCGACGACACTCCGCCAGAAATGCCTCCCCCTTCTACCTCATGATGGGATACGAACCACGAGGCATCCCCCATCTCTTCCCCGATTCTACCCTACCAACCGCCGAAGACCGAGTCAAGTCACTCGCCAAAATCCGCGAAGAAGCCCTTGCATGCCACAGCCTCGCACAGCAACACATGGCTGATCGTTCCTATGGCCAGCGTTACAAGCCATGGAACGTTGGTGATAAGGTATGGCTATCTGCCACGAACCTGATCACCGGATTCCCTTCCAGGAAACTTGCCCCAAAACGATACGGACCTTTCCCAATCCAGAAGGTCCTCTCCCCCATCATGTTCCAGCTAAAGCTGCCTGCCAGCTGGCGTATTCACCCCACGTTCCATGCCTCGGAACTTTCCTCCTATCAGGAGACAGACGTGCATGGACCGAATTTCACCGAACCTCCTCCTGATCTTATCGATGGAGAGGAACACTACGAAGTGGAAGCTATCCTCCAACACAAGGGTACCGGATCGCGTCGCCAGTACCTCGTGTCTTGGGTTGGCTATCCTGCCTCCGAATGAACGTGGCTCCCTGAAACAGAATTGAAGTCCGCAGCGGAGCTCCTGAAGGCGTATAAGAAGCGACTCAAGATCGCTTCAATCGCCATCTCATGTTGATTAACAAACGCCACTGCAACTTCTCCTACCGCCCTCACTACACTAGGGCTGACCCCACCGACGAACCCATTCACACTACCCCCGAAACCTTCCATCGCCAACAAATCCGTAATCGCCATCGCCCCACCAAACCCAAGCCCGTTGACGAGAATAGACCCGTTACCCAATACCCCACATACACCAACACCCAAGGAAAACCTCTTCAGTATGCCGGCTTCAGCATCGTCTGCTTCCTCGCGCCGATCCGGTACCTCTCATGCGTCCACCTCCGACCGCGACCTGACGAGCCAGCCAACGCCTGGCCATGATGGGCCCCCGGGATATACCGTCTTCTGACGACCATCCCTTCGCTCCGTTGTCCAAGACAGGCAATGGGCCTATTGGGAAGCAGTCATCTGTGACCCTCAGTATGCACTTCGACTTGACAACTACCTCAGCCGCACCGACGATGCCATTACCATGAACCTCGTCCAGGCATTTAGAGCCACTGATGCCCTCACTGGCAATATCGCCAGGATTGACCTGGCTAGGGATACCTCCCTATCCACTGTCTCAACCAGATATAACCAAGGCAAGATCAAACAAGCCTTACTGAATCTGTTTGAGCTCAGGAACTTCCATGCCGCTGTCATGGCCGTCGAGGAGGAGCGGGCATTTAATCCCCCTCCTGACCCGCTTGCTGTCGTCGAGCGTGCTGTCTATGACAGAGCTCCGACCCCCTTCATTCCCCAGCTACCTTGCTCCGAGTCACCGGAGCATATCCCCAATGTCACTCAGCTGACCAACCCTGAGATCGACCGCCTCTATGAGGAATATGAATGCGAGCTCTACGCTCCGCGTAACCCCTCACCTCCCCTTGACATTGACACCATCTCGATCACCATCCCTGAATTGGATGAGTGTACCCCCGAACCACCGGTCCTCAACCCTGATGACTGGGTACCCACTGACGTGGTCCCACATCTCTCCATTGGTTCTCCTGAACCACTTCCCACCCCGCAACGCCGCAACTGCCATGCTCGTGCACGATCCATCCTGTCCTTAGGACTACCCCTCTCTCATGTGCATCGCCCGCGCACCCAGAACTTCACTAGGCACTATCCTCGCGAGGAAGCTCAGGAAGACGCCATCAACGACGCATGTCATGATGCCACCGAGACCACCCAGGTCTACCGCAGCAACGTTGTTTGCCGCCAGTGCCGTGTCTTTGGACACAAACAGAAGCACTGTGCGCAATACTTTTGCCGCATCTGTGGGCAATTTGCCCCAAAGCACCTCACCCCCTTCTGCCCTCGACTCGATGGCAGGAGAATCCTTCGCCGAGGAACCTCCTCTGACCGGTTCTACCAGGACATGCGCCAGCTCGAAGCCGCGTATGACCAAGACGCTGCTCGCCTCGAGCAAGAACGCGAGGAGAATGCAATTGAAGCCGCCTCCTGGCTCCAAGACCTCGACTTCGACCCCGAGTGGTATAACAACCAGGACGACTACGTTCCTCTGGATGATGATTAAGAGTTCGTGGAACTCTACCTTGAAACGGGGGTAATGTTACAAGTAACATCGGCTACATGGCCCCCCTATCATTTTCCCTTCATCCTCGCCCTTGTATGCCTCCGGCTTGCACTCCTCTACCGACTATCCGTTGACCGGATCCTCGGGACCGTTCCCGTCCCCCGTCTCCCTCCTATCGCACCAACATGCGCACGTGCCTTCGGGCTATGACTCGTTCTGACTCATGCCACCAATGTGGCTTTCCTTATCTCGCCTTATCTTTCCTCTGACTCACGCGTGCTGCGCATTGTATCACTTACCGTTGGCTCGTTCCAATGTTTCTCGGTCTCATTCCACATTTGACCATTCACCACTAATCCGGCTCTGCTGCCAGCATACCTATACCCTTTCCGTTTCCCCTTTGCCCTTACCTACAGTACGGTAGCCTTGCCCTTAACCCTTCCCACTTAGTATAAGTAGTCGGTCACCCTGTACTAGATTCCCTAACTTGAATCTACTCAATCTTCCTTGGAACATACTTCCCTCTGAAGCTCCCTCAGCTTCAGTCTCTAGTATCTTTTCTTAAGTGCTCATCGCGCTTAAGTCTACCTCGATCGACTACTCATCGTTCGGACAAGACTGTCCTTACTTTGAGAACGTCAGTAACTTCGAAGACATCCGTCTTAGAAGTCACGTGACACGCGCGTCTCTGATATCTGCTGACTCGACGTCGCCAGTCTCAGTCGCTACACCGGATCCTTCCGGTTACGTCACAAACGTTAGCAGACGACGCCCCTCTTAGGGCTCCGCATAACAGATCTATTTGAGTGCATAACAGGAAGTGCGTTAATACCCCAACCGATGTCGCCATGTGGAAATAATAGCACATAGTGTAGCGGTTCATAGTGTCGAGAGAGTATGTTAATGAATTCCAGTTCGTGGTGACCATGTCGATGGATAATAACAGAATGCGGATTGATGTCAGTAGAATTTGACGTGCATGACAGCTGCAAAATCTCCATTTGAGGAAAAGTCTTCCAGCTCTAACATGCGATGACAACGCCGTGATGATTGATGAAAGTGCTGGAGGTGATCGACGTAAGGATTCACATCATGTAGATCTTGACTTAGAGCTTGTACAATGTTGGCATGGACACCAAACTGCTCCGCTTTGAATTCTCATTGACGTTCATCGTATAAAAACCAATGGATGGAATGATCTGCATACTCAGTGTTTCGAATCAGATGATATGTCTGTCCAGTGACAGCCGAGGATGACCTTGCGGATAGTAGCAATGAACATGAATGTTTTGCTGAGGAGCAAAAACATATTGTGAAATGTCGATGTCGATATCGATATCGTGATCTTGTTCCAAAGCATAATTGCTTTGACTGACTTTTCCTGCTACTATGAGAATCGGCGAGGCACGATTGCCATCCTCAAGAGGTTGTAACTCCTGTCGAAATAACATGAGTGATGTGACAGAAAAGTATCAAAAAGCGAACATCATTGGCATATAGATGCAGAGTGTGAGTTGACATGCCCTCATCAGTCACAGCAGAACCAATCATTGCGCATGCATGCATCAAATAGATACCATCTTCAGCCGAAGCAGTATTAGCTCCGAATGTGAACACAGTAACTGCTAAGTCACTGTCAGGGAGAGCAATGTAGCCATCATATTTCCAGTAATGTTTATTGTCATATTGATATATAGAAGCATTTTGAATGCCAACCAATCCGTGAAATGTGCAGCTGGTCGCCATAGTGGTGGAAGATAAAAGAATGGCAAGCAATTCTGAAAGTCACGAAAGGGTGAGAGCATGTGTCAGCGCTGCACGGCATGATGGGGTGGATACAATAGACACTGAGCCGACGGTATCTCGTGCTTATATATGTTAGATAGTCCCTCACTGTACATCATATAATGCCCACAGAAAAGTGCAGGCAGCCTAAGGGCATGCAACATAGTGATAATGTCCCAAAAAACCCTCACCAAAATAGGCTTTCAAGCCAATCCTCTCCCACATAAAATGGTGGGCTTACCTGTTGCAAGCACTCCCATACCTCAATTCACTCAGGACTATTCTTCTCTCCTCCAAGCTTGAACTGTTAGGAATATTGTTTGGGCCATACTAGATAGTCCCACGAGTTAGCGCATCCCTAGAGTTCGCGCATTGGCTCTAGCACACGCAATTCTCCACGGAATCCTTATGTATGTTGTATATAGGTTTCTCCTAACATAATACACATGACCATGTAATTTTTTTGGCAAGAAATGAAGTGGATCTTGTGCCATGGTCGAGTTATAGGTGTTCGAGGCTCATTTTGTGCATAGATGACTCCCTCTGAAGGTCAGATCACCACAGAAAAATCTGGGATGTGATATGATAATTATACATGATTATAGAATGCTAAAATAAATTTCTCCGGGGCTACATACTTGTCAGAATCATCTGCTGTGAATGAAATACAGTCCAGACGTGACAATCTATCCAAAGCGTTACAATGAGACTACACACATCTAAACTCCGCTGTGCCGAAATACGCTGCAGTAGACTTTCGAACGGTTCGGAATGTGAAGTGGCACCATGGCAGACGTGTGACATGGTGTGATGAAATGCGCGAACTCTAGGGAAAACTGCACTTTTTTGCGCGGTAAGTCTCCACTGGACTCAACACATTGATTTTTAAAAAAAAAACTAGCGGGCCTTGTACTTTCGATGTCAGGCTATCCATCTGTCAAAAAAAATTATGTTTATGTGGATGTGTTGTAGAGTTATAGATGTTCACATATTACAGTGACCTATTTCCGTATAATACGAGGGAACGGACGTGCATAATATCCCGTATGATACGGGCCAGCGGACCATGGGCCCATGATAAAAATGTCCTCGACTATGACGGATGGGCCGGGAGGCAAATTATTCCCGATGGAGGCGGGTGGGCCCATGCAGGGGATATATAGAGTAGATGAGTGGGCCGATGTACATGAATATTAGGTAGACGGGTGGGCCGAGGTAGTTGGATATTATGCAGATGGGTGTATTAAGGTAGATGTGTATGAGATAGATGGGTAGGTACTTGTTATCACATTCACGGGTGGGCCCAGACACATATTAAATTAGACGGGTGGGCCGAGGGTATTATACAATATTGTATTATATGGGTGGGCCCAGACGCATATTAATTAGACCGGTGGGCCGAGGGTGTTGTATGGGATGTTGTATTAGACGGGTGGGCCGAGGGTGGTATAAAATATAGATGGGTGGGCCCATGTGTATCATAATTGTAAACACGATGGAGCTGAGGTAGTTGTACATCAACCAAATCAGAGGAGGTAATAAAATCAAAGTTACCAAGTTCCTGGAGCAGCAGGTGATCTCCTGACATGGCCTTTGATGGTGCACAGGTTGTCTTGCAAAATTTGGAATCCGGGGTGCGAAGCTTGTGTTACCCTATGAGAAGCCAAGTTCCGATTACCAACCTTTGGGTCAACCGTACTCAGAGGAGGTAATGAATCAAAGTTCCCGAGTTCCCGGAGCAGCAGGTGATCTCCTGACATGGCCTTTGATGGTGCACAGGTTGTCTTGCAGAATTTGGAATCCAGGGTGTGAAGCTTGTGTTGCCCTATGAGACGCCAAGTTCCGACCACCCAAATTTGGGTCAACCATACCGACTTCCAAGTTCCGGGACCCGGGAGTCGACAAATGAATATCTGATAACCAGCACACTTCCAATCAGGTAGTATTTCATTGAGCAATGAATCATCCAAGGGGTCTCTAATCAGACTCGGTAGTCAATATAGGCAAATGATAATGAAAACATGAAAGTTGTTATTATGCTATTTTTCAAACCCGAGACCCTGAAACCCATTGTTCAACATGTCCATTTTTCACTCACTGCACAAATCACCAAGTTTCGAGTGCCAAAGCGTGAAACTTGAAACCCAGTGTGCAACATGTCCATTTTTCATGTACATTACACAATTCATTGAGTTCCGAGTGCCAAGTGCCGAAACCCGAACCCCGAGACCCCAAAATATGTATGCAACATTTCCATTTTTCACTTGTTGCACAAATCACCGAGTTTCGAGTGCCAAAGCGTGAAACTTGAAACCCAGTGTGCAACATGTTGATTTTTCATTTATATAACACAAATCATCAAGTTCCGAGTGCCGAGGGCCGAACCCCGAACCCCGAGACCCGAAAATATGGACACAACATGTCCATTTTTTACTCACTGCACAAATCACCGAGTTTCGAGTGCCAAAGCGTGAAACTGGAAACCCAGTGTGCGACATGTTGATTTTTTATTTATATCACACAAATAACCAAGTGCCAAGTGCCAAGTGCCGAAACCCGAACCCCGAGACCCGAAAATATGTATGCAACATTTCCATTTTTCACTTGTTGCACAAATCACTGAGTTTCAAGTGCTGAAACCCGAGACTCAAAACCAGGCATGCAACATGTTCATTGTTCATTTAATGTACACAACTCATTGAGTTCCGAGCTCCGAGGGCCAAAACCCGAACCCCGAGACCCGAAAATATGTACACAACATGTCCATTTTTCACTCATTGCACAAATCACCGAGTTTTGAGTGCTGAAACCCAAAACTTGAAACCCGGTGTGCAACATGTTGATTTTTCATTTACATGACACAAATCATTGAGTTCCGAGGTCGGAGGTCCGAGACCCGAACCCCGAACCCCGAAAATATGTGCACAACATGTCCATTTTTTACTTGTTGCACAAATCACTGAGTTTTGAGTGCTGAAACCTGAAACTCAAAACCCGGCATGCAACATGTTGATTTTTCATTTATATTACACAGATCATCGAGTTCCGAGCTCCGAGGGCCGAAACCCGAACCCCGAGACCCGAAAATATGTGCACAACATGTCCATTTTTCACTCATTGCACAAATCACCGAGTTTCAAGTGCTGAAACCCAAAACTTGAAACCCGGCGTGCAACATGTTGATTTTTCATTTACATGACACAAATCATTGAGTTCCGAGGTCCGAGGTCCGAGACCCGAACCCCGAGACCCGAAAATATGTGCACAACATGTCCATTTTTTACTTGTTGCACAAATCACCGAGGTTTGAGTGCTGAAACCCGAAACTCAAAACCCGGCATGCAACATGTCCATTTTTCATTTATATTACACAAATCATCAAGTTCCGAGTGCCGAGGGCCGAAACCCGAACCCCGAGACCCGAAAATATGTATGCAACATTTCCATTTTTCACTTGTTGCACAAATCACTGAGTTTCAAGTGCCGAAACCCGAAACTCAAAACCGGGTGTGCAACATGTCCATTGTTCAATTATATTACACAAGTCATTAAGTTCCGAGTTCCGAGGGCCGAAACCCGAACCCCGAGACCCGAAAATATGTACACAACATGTCCATTTTTCACTCATTGCACAAATCACCGAGTTTTGAGTGCTGAAATCCAAAACTTGAAACCCGGCGTGCAACATGTTGATTTTTCATTTACGTCACACAAATCATTGAGTTCCAAGGTCCGAGGTCCGAGACCCGAACCCCGAACCCCGAAAATATGTGCACAACATGTCCATTTTTTACTTGTTGCACAAATCACTGAGTTTCAAGTGCCGAAACCCAAAACTCGAAACCCGGCATGCAACATGTCCATTGTTCAATTATATTACACAAGTCATTGAGTTCCGAGCTCCGAGGGCCGAAACCCGAACCCCGAACCCCGAAAATATGTACACAACATGTCCATTTTTCACTCATTGCACAAATCACCGAGTTTTGAGTGCTGAAACCCGAAACTCGAAACCTGGCATGCAACATGTTGATTTTTCATTTACATTACACAAATCATCGAGTTCCGAGTGCCAAGGGCCGAGACCCGAAGCCCGAGACCCGAAAATATGTATGCAACATTTCCATTTTTCACTTGTTGCACAAATCACCGAGTTTCAAGTGCTGAAACCTGAAACTCAAAACCGGGTGTGCAACATGTTGATTTTTCATTTCCATGACACAAATCATTGAGTTCCGAGGTCCGAGGTCCGAGACCCGAACCCCGAGACCCGAGACCCGAAAATATGTGCACAACATGTCCATTTTTCACTCACTGTACAAATCACTGAGTTTTGAGTGCTGAAACCCGAAACTCGAAACCTGGCATGCAACATGTTGATTTTTCATTTACATTACTCAAATCATCGAGTTCCGAGTGCCGAGGGCCGAGACCCAAAGCCCGAAACCCAAAATCATGTACACAACATGTCCATTTTTCACTCATTTCACAAATCACCAAGTGTCGAGTGTCAAAACCTGAAACCCGGTACTTCAAATGAACACAAATTGTATTTGTATGTATTATCCATTGGTGTAGGGCTCAAATAACCTGGGAATTGTATTTGTCAGTACTTGGTACTTGGCACTCAGTGATCGGTGGTCAGTGGTTGGTACTTGGGACTCGGTACTTGGTACTCGGGACTCGGGACTCGGGACTCAGTACTCGGTACTTGGGACTTGGGACTCGAGACTCGGGACTCGAGACTTGAGACTCGGGACTTGAGACTCGGGACTCGGGACTCGGGACTCGGGACTCGGGACTCGGGACTCGGTACTTGGTACTCGGTGATTGGTGGTCAGTGGTTGGCACTCAAGACTCGGTAGTTTCTCCCTGATACCCACCAAAAAACCCACACCCACAAGGTGGGTGTGGGTATATCATGGGGTATGGGTAGGGGTAGTGCTACTCATACCCCGGGGTTCACCCACGCTATTCCCTATCGGTACTCGGTACTCGGCACTCGGTGATTGGTGGTCAGTGGTTGGTACTCAAGACTCGGTAGTCAATATAGGCAAATGATAATGAAAAATGACAGTTGTAGTCCATGTCAAGGTGAGTGATTTGGTAGTCTTTCCTTGTCATTCAGCAAAACATCAGCAATAATGAAAAAATGAAAGTTGTTATTATGCTTAACTTCCTTACCAAAGGTTGTAGTCCAAGTCCAGGTGAGTGTAGTGGTAGTCTTTTCTTGTCAATTGGTTATCTTGTTACTCATTACGCAGTACTTGGTACATGGTAATTGGTACTCAGTATTTGGTTTTGATACTCGGTATCTGGGAATCAGTAGTCAGCTTAATGAAGGTTGTAGTCCGAGTCTAGGTGAGTTTATTTGTAGTCTTTTCTCGTCCATTGGTTACCATGTGACCAAGATATAAGCTAAAGAAATCCAAAACATTAATAATGACAAATGAAATACATGTGTGCAGTAAGTGAGTCTAAAGATAAAGAATGAATATGAATAGCGAGACTTGCACATTATGTCGAGATATCCAACATGACAAGCCTGTGATGTGATCAGAGACCTGGAATAACACCCATATACATCCATTATAATAGCTTAAAAGCTTAGAAATATTCATGAAGGATTGATGTAATGATAGGCAAAATGACATATGTGTGGAGAGTGACAGTAGACATCTTTTATACAAAGTCACATTTATATATGATTCAGGCCGAAAATATCATTACAAATATGTAGGATAGATTGTAGACTACCCAAGGAACCCATACTGCCTACTGCCCTGAGGGTAGGGGGTGGGTAGAAGGGATATAGTGAAAATATGAGTTGACCCAGCATTAAAGTCCTACCACTGCTCAACTAACCATTTTCGATGCTTTGGGTCTTTGAAGTTTCCCACACTCAATTTCTTACCCATTTCACTTCCTCAGTACTCAATTCTTGGTTGATTTGTCTGTAAATTTATGTCTATGATACTTAAGATATTTGAAATGTACCCCAGGTTTCTGATTATGAAGATTCAATGTTTTGAAGGCATGGGCCCCTTATCAGGCAAAATGGCAAGTATGCACACTAGCTCACAAACTCCAGCCTATTGTGAGCTGATCTTGGTCATAAGAAGCAAGAATATAAGCTATGCTCATTATATATTAAAAGGTTGGATCATGGATGCAAGGGCAAGATACTGAAAATTGTGAAAAAATGTCACAAGTGCAATTGTCTATGCTTTGTTCCTGGAGAAGGATCCTGTGTGATATTTTCAGGTCTTGGGGTTCGGGTCTCGGCCCTCGGCACTCGGAACTCAATGAATTGTGTAATGTACATGAAAAATGGACATGTTGCACACTGGGTTTCAAGTTTCACGCTTTGGCACTCAAACTCGGTGATTTGTGCAGTGAGTGAAAAATGGACATGTTGTGTACATATTTTCGGGTCTCAGGCTTTGGGTCTCAGCCCTTGGCACTCGGAACTCGATGATTTGTGTGATATAAATGAAAAATCAACATGTTGCACACTGGGTTTCAAGTTTCACGCTTTGGCAGAACTCGAAGTTGTTGATTTAGATATCACCCGAAACCTGAACACCTGAATGTCAAATTTTCAGTGCCAAACCCCCAACCCTGACTGCCGGGTGCCGGGTGCCGAGTCCCCGGAACTCAGGATTTGACATTTGAGATGAACGAAATTTTTCAGACATGTTTGAATTAACCTACATATATCTATAAACATTTCACTAACCCCTGAACCCTGAAAGATATTTTTGTTGTCTTACATACCAAATTCCGAGTTCCGAGTTCCGGGACCCCCGGACCCCCGAAACCCGGTAGTCCACAATTTCGGAGTTCGGTGGTTGGTAAAATGTGTATGGATATATGAAGGGTTGGTTTAAACATTTTAAAAGATGTCTCATATCAAATGTCAAGTCCCAAGTTTGATTTCCGGGTTTCAAGAGTGCTGAGTCCCGAAGCCCGGAGTCCCGAAACCCGGAGTCCTGAAACCCGGAAATCAACACTCGGGACTTGACATTTGATATGAGACATCTTTCAGAAATGTTTCAATCAACCTTTCATATATCCATACACATTTTACCAACCCCCAACCCCGAAATTGTGGACTGCCAGGTCTCGGGTTTCGGGGTTCGGGGGTCCCAGAACTCGGAACTCGGGAAATTTGGGGAGATCAATAAAATTTGATTTACAATCGAGTTGATTGACAAATACATTGATTTACCCATGTTTAAAATATATTTTTGTTCTACATACCGAGTTCCGAGTTCCGGACCCCCGAACCCGAGACCCGGCAGTCTCGGGTTTCGGGGTTCGGGGGTCCCGGCACTCGGAACTTGGGGAGATTTGGGGAGATCAATAAAATTTGATTTACAATTGAATTGATTGGCAAACACATTGACTTACCCATGTTTGAAATATATTTTTGTTTACACATACTGAGTTCCGAGTTCCGAGTTCCGGACCTCCGAACCCTGAAACCCGAGACCCGGCAGTCCACAATTTGGGGTTCGGGGGTTGGTAAAATGTGTATGAATATATGAAAGGTTGAATGAAACATTTTTGAAAGATGTCTCATATCAAATGTCAAATCCTGAGTTTCAACTTCTGGATTTCGGGAGTGCCGAGTCCCGAAACCTGGAGTCTTGAAACCCGAAATTCGAAACTCGGGACTTAACATTTGATATGAGACATCTTTCAAAAATGTTTCATTCAACCTTTCATATATTCATACACATTTTACCAACCCCTGAACCCCAGAATTGTGGACTGCCGGGTCTCGGGTTTCAGGGTTCGGAGGTCCGGAACTCGGAACTCGGAACTCAGTATGTGTAAACAAAAATATATTTCAAACATGGGTAAGTCAATGTGTTTGCCAATCAATTCAATTGTAAATCAAATTTTATTGATCTCCCCAAATTTTCCCAAGTTCCGAGTTCCGGACACCCGATGACCGAGATGTACCAACCCCCGAACCCCGACACCCGAAACCCGGCAGTCTCGGGTATCGGGTATTGGGTGTCTGGAACTCGGAACTCGGGGAAAATTTGGGGAGATCAATACAATTTAATTTACAATCGAGTTAATTGACAACACCTTGACTTAATCATGTTTGCAATATATTTTTGTTTAGACATACCGAGTTCCGAGTTCCGGACACCCGATACCCGAGACCCGAGACTGCCGGGTTTCAGGTGTTGGGTGTCCGGAACTCGGAACTTGGGAAAATTTGGGGAGATCAATACAATTTGATTCACAATCAAGTTGATTGACAAACACATTGACTTAACTATGTTTGCAATATATTTTTGTTTAGACATACCGAGCTCCGAGTTCCGGACACCCGATACCCGAGACCCGGCAGTCTTGGGTTTCGGGGTTCGGGGGTCCGGAACTCAGAACTCGGTATGTCTAAACAAAAATATATTGCAAACATAGTTAAGTCAATGTGTTTGTCAATCAACTTGATTGTGAATCAAATTGTATTGATCTCCCCAAATTTTCCCAAGTTCCGAGTTCCGGACACCCAAAACCCGAGACCCGGCAGTCTCAGGTTTTGGGGTTCGGGTGTCCGGAATTCAGAACTCGGTATGTCTAAACAAAAATATATTGCAAACATGGGTAAGTCAATGTGTTGCCAATCAACTCGATTGTAAATTAAATTGTATTGATCTCCCCAAATTCTCCCAAGTTCCGAGTTCCGGACACCCGAGACCCGAGACCCGGCAGTCTCGGGTTTCGGGGGTTGGTACATCTCGGTTTGGGGTTTGGCACTGAAAATTTGACATATATATTTTTGTGAGTGTTGTACTTCTGGTGTCCATGCTTAGAAATAGGATTTGTTGCACACCAGGGTTCAGGTGTGGGGTTTTTCCACTTCAGTCCTGGATTATTGGTCAATGCCACACATGATCGATTCATGTTTTTGTGCTTAGGGGTTTAGATTTGGTGGTTGATGGTAGGTATATGCACTCATAGTGTACATGTATCCTATGTGTTTGATTTGCTGGTGGCTACATCAGCTGTATGTCTTGATGGAACATATCTAGGCTCACCCATATATGTAATACACCCCCGTCGGCCCGCCCGTCTATGTATTATCCCCCACGTCGGCCGACCCGTCTATGTAATACATCCTATGTTGGCCCACCCGTCTATATAATACATCCTACATCGGCCCACCCGTCTATATAATTATACCCCACCTCGGCCCACCTGTCTATGTAATAATTATTTTATCGCACCCTCGGCCCACCGGTCTATTTGATATCCCTTTCGTCGGCCCACCCGTATATGTAATACATTCCACGTCGGCCCACCTGTATATGTAATACACCCTACGTCAGCCCACCCGTCTATGTAATATTCCCCTACCTCGGCCCACCCATATATGTAATACACCCATGTCGGCCCGCCCGTCTATATAACAATATTTGCCTTACATCTCTCTTCAGCCCAGCTGTCTATAATATCCTACTCTACATATTACCCAGATGGGCCCACCCATCTCCATGAATGATCATATTCCCCCGGCCCATCCGTCAACATTAAGGATATATATATCATTGGCATACATAGGCCCACCCGTCTCCATCGGAAATAATATGTGTCCCGGCCCATCCGTCATCATCGAGAATATACACAACATGGGCCCATGATCAGCTGGCCCGTCTCATACGGGATATTATGGAGGTCGGGTGGCCCGTATAATACGGAATTTGTCACTGAAGGGGCTCAGATGTTTTCCCAAAAATGTGCGAACTCCAGTGGACATCTAGTATGGTTTCATTTGTAAGATCAGTTCTGCTCTAGTGCCAGCCTACCTTTGAGGTAGCCATGTGGGGCATAATCACCACAAGTGTAGGCTTCCAAACAAAACAATAGTATATAGAGAGGGCCTAGTCAAGCATATACTCAAGAGTCATGGACTCATAGCAACAACACCCTGTTCTAGCCCTACTGGTAACCTATCTGGCTCCATTCAGGGCCTTCAGCCACTATGGTCATTGATGTATCTACATTCTGATTGCTTCTTCTGGTCCTTGATGCAGACACCAAGAGGTTCTGTCAAGAGTCAGCAAATAAATACTAGGAGTCACGTTACTTCAGTTTATCCTAAGCATGCAGTCACTTATCTAGCTAATATTTTCGAAACTCAATGGATTTATTATTCATTCAACAAAATTGTGGATGCAAATGATCCACTTGTTTTACTTGTCTGGCCCTTGACTGAAGGGTATACTCCAGTACTTTCTGTAGAAGATATACAGCCCTCCCTCTTGTAAACCTCTTATTTTATACCAACAATTCCTCTCTACCCTCAGTATTCAATTGACCTCTAGTGGCCCATCTTCATAGCCAGCTTGGGTGCACAAGCAGACTTTCTTTGTGGACTGATGAAGCTTATGTCTAAGAAGGAAGCACAATTCTTGAGAAGAGCAGAGAGACAGCTTGAGCTCAGCCTTATTACCATTCGAAAGCTTTACAGATTATATCTAGTTGACATCTAGACCTATCTATCTTCCAAAGGGGATGTGTGGTTTCATCAAGTAGTGTCATTGTAGTGAGTGCCCTCCCCATCTATTTATACATAGCTCATGGTCTACTCAGTATGAAGGCATATTTTAGAGCACTAAGCTGACTTTTCTACTACACCTACTCCAGACCTCTATCTCGCTACATCTGTATGCTTATCAGATGGATCCACACTAAGCATACCAGCACTATAGCACTTGACCTCTGGCTGAGCCCATATTAACCTATCTTATTACACCTTTATTTACAGTCATTTTCCTCACAACAAGTTCGCATTTTTACTACTTACCTAATCATGTTTTCCTTCACCTAGTACCCTGACACCTGCACTCCAAACCCTACACAGTTTCTATCAAATACTCAATATTTTATGCTTGATGCCTCCGATAAATAGTTGCAAGCTGTAGTTTTATTGAAAACTTCTGGTATTAGATTCCCTACCTCCTACCTGCTGTCTAGGATTACTATTTGCTGTATTTGCATCACTTTTACTTTCCTCCTGAGCTCTGGCCTCATCAGAAGCCCTTGGGCTGAACATATTGCTCCTCTGTATATGCCCAGCCCATATATTTCTTCTACAGCACTTTGGCACCATTTGGTGCTCTTTACATCAGACGAAGTCTGGCCTAGGAGTATGTCATCGTGATGCTTGAATCTGTGCTAGGTGGAAACAAGTGCCTTTTGATACTTGTGCCATGATCTGTAGAAGGTTATAGGATCTATATCATTTCCATTTTCCCTAGCAACAAGTTCTTCTTGGCTGATGCTCATCTGGTGCATACCCACGCTCAGATCTGCTTTCTGTACTACCTGTCCATGTCCTTTCCATGCCCTCCTATGTCTGCTGGTGCATGTTCATTTTCTCTTTTGATTTGGCTAAACATTAGCAAGGCTTATTATATGTATCTGCATATTCTGTTCCACACATGCTTTTCATTACATATTACTTATCTGCCTTGTTTGGTTCCGGATGCTCATGCAGTAGGATAAAATATTGCGCGCTACAGACTGTATGACACTTCCCTTTCCTTGAATGCTACCTTTGTTTTGCAGGGTCACCTTAGATATTCTTAGTACTTTGTTCAATTAACAAGCTTTATTCACTCTTACTTTGAACCTACATGTTCTTGACTGGCTGCAGTGTTACCATTCAGATAGTAAGAATAAAAAGTTTTGTCTTTTTTAAAGTCCCATTCACCTTCAGCTTTATGCAGTAGCATAGACCCTTCTTCTTCTGAGTCTATATCATTGCCATGACCATCTACAAACTCTTCCTCTACTTCCTTGAATTGAACAACCATGAAACTGTTGTTGGCACCTTCCCTCTTATCCAGAGCAGCCACTGACTCCTACATAGGCTGAGACACCTCACCTGCATCTAGTTCAGGATGCAGGGTGAAATTATCTAAACAAAATAAAATAAAACTTTGGTGGCCTTGGTCCTCAAGCTGAGCCAAGTGGATAATAACTGTATAGAAGTTGTGCTACAGCACTGCACAAGTCTCAGTGGCAGTAGAAGCAAGTATAAAGCTGCCATTGTCAGTCAGTAAGCCCATGTATAGGGCATAGTCTGTTGGACATGCCATTATTTCTACATCTGTAAATTTCTGCTTGACAAGAGTCACTAGTAGTTGATGCAGAAGTCGGAGAAATGCAGCAGGATAGAGAATCTTGGTTGTAATAAGGTAATTGTGGAGCATGTTGGCAGTGTGAAAAAGTAACAGTAGCTGAAGATTGACTCCTAACCATATGAGGCTCAATGGAAAGCTGGCCCTCCGATAAATGCAACTATGAAGCTTCGAGCTCTAGGAACACAATGTTTTGTGGAAGCGAGGTGTGAAAGGTGCATGTTATATATCGAGCAGCTTTGGTAAGACTTACCATTCACTCATCCCTAGGTTGATCAACTTCTGGGCTCCTATTCCAACTGGCCAAATTCATGGGGCAAGCCCAACACGTCAGTTTGGAACCCAAGTCTATAGTCAGGAACTCAATTTCAAGTCCTAATGGTGGCCTTTGGGCCACACCATCAGCAGCTCAGATCTTATTCCCCTTTGCGCCAATGATGAGCTTCCATCATGCCCATTTCTTGAGCAGGACTCATAGTCACCCATTATAAACAACTTGGTCAAACTTGTATATAGGATTCCCATGGTCTGCAGGCTGATCAGGAATGCCCACACTGAAAAGGCATCAGACTCATTGATTTTATTTTAGGTGTTCATGATTGTGACGGAAAAAATCATCCTCAGCACTGCATTGGTTGGTGAGTGAGCTCGCGAAACCTGCTCCCATCAGGATTCAGCTGATTATTTTCAATCTGCTCTAGTGTGTACTCCTAGTGTCAGCCTGGGACAATTCAATGCACCCCAAGACACTGAAGAGCGCTACTTTATAGATAGAATGTAAGATGTTAGTGATGACAGACTAGTTCTTTCATATGCAGTCATGGGTGGGGAAATATTATGTAGTCTAGTAGCAGATGGAACTTAATCAAAAATACAGTTGACTGTGAAATTTGTAATTGAGCTAGTATGTGTGGCTAAATAGGTCTCTAGGAAAGGAAATTGTGTCCTCTCAGTGATTGACCTTTATTCAACACCAAAAGAAGATTGACTCATAGACATTACTCCATCATGCCACTTGAACCCCCTGATGAGGATTTACCTGCCATCCAATTCTCTTTGAGGGAATTTGTCTCAGCTGCAGAACAGATGTTCACACCAGACCAACAAGAAAATTTCCTTCACTTTGTACTTGCTGGACGCCTCCAACATCATGATAGGCTAGCTCATATATTTATAAATGCCAGACAAGGAGCTCACACACCTCTCATTTCAGAATATCAATTGTATAGAGACATTGACTCTGTTATGAGCATTACATGGGATTTACCATTCAAATTGCCTATCACTATCTTTCCCCTGGTGTAATTCCGTGATACCTTTATCAAAGACAATCATTTAAAATGCTCTTCCTCTTGTCCCAAGGTGGGTAGATTTATTTCAAATATCCAGCATTCTAACAGGAGTGTCTTCATTAAAATGTCATAGGTCTCCCACTTCACTGAATTCCTAATATGTCATTGGAGAAAGTTGCTCGATGTCATATTACCCGTATCTTCTTTCCTAGATTGTATGGCCCAGGCCAAAATTCTGCCATTCCTCTAGAGACCATGACTTTGATCTATGAAAAGTGTTTTTAATCTGCTGTCACCAGTCTCAATCCTGTAGATTGAAGCCGATGACCAATCACATATTCTGCTGCCATGACTTTGTATTGTGATTAGGAGGGAAAATTTAACTTTGGCACCATTGATTTCCCACCTAATCTCCTGTACTGGCTGGGGCCCAAACTTCTGGAAATGTTTCAGATGCAAGATGGACTACAGGATGTATTTTTTGTTCATGAACTGTGAGAAACTAAAGGCACATCACACCATGATCCATGCAATGCAGAAGCCAGATGTGCTATCCTCAATACTATGTTTCATTATTTTGACATGTCACTGGTCAGACCTGAAGACTAGGTGGTCAATATTAGACTAGAAATTCAGTATGAGGGCCACATATTGCAGTGGCTCACCAAAGGTTATTGTCATTTACTACAATTCTTTGTACCTTCCAGTGCCAAACACAAAATAGATTCCATTCTAGCTTCACAGACTCAATACCATGCCCATCCAGGTTCCCATGGAAAGGACAATCAAGTTCATTACATAAATGCCTATACTACAGATAAATGTGCCACCTATCAGCTCCATGATGGCATCTTTAAGTGTCGCCAGGCATGGCACTTATTTCTAGCCAGCATAGGGAAGCTCATAAAGGATCTTGAGCACATAGCAGAAATATTTTGCCTTTGGGAAAATTCTCCTGATATAGGTGGATATAAAGGCAATGTTCAACTGGAGATTTGAATATCATTCAGTTTGGCGGACCAAGTACTCTTACAAATGCCAGACAGTGTAATACAAAATATGTTGGTTATTTTTGATTGCAGATTATTTTAGTAAGCATTTTCATCACAATGGTGGTCTTACTCAAGAGGCTAATGTGAAATCCAATTGAAAGGTACTTTAAGTACTACTGTATAGCTGCACTTTATCATGTGATCAAAAACCTACAGAGAGCCAGCCAAGCTGCTCATTCCCGAATAAGTCATTACAATTGGAGGCTTTGGTTACTTATCAGATCACTGCCCTTATCTACCAGACAGCAGAGGGTCAAGTGGAGAAAATCTTGCTAAAGGCTTCCTGCCAGTACATACCTGCAGATAGTACTAATGGGCCTAGCACTCGTCCCATCATATATGGGAGAGGGACGTACTTTCTGTTAGACTTGGTCAATGATGCTGGGACCTATTATCTTCCTGATATCAGACCAATTAATAGTGAACCTTGCTGGCTCTGTATCAAAGGGATTTTATGGAGGACATTAAAGTGGAGTTTTCAAACTCTCATATTTCCAGCTGCTCCAGATAACTGAGGGTCAACCATTTATTAAGAAAATGCAAGACCACCCATAGAATTAATGACTTTGATGGCTCAGAGGTCAGCAGTAATGAGGAAGATAGTCAGGTAGAAGAAGATATTGAAGAAGTGGAGAGAAGTGGATACAGGGCCACTTTGAGGCCCCTTTCAAGATGGTGACAGATTCAAGCCTATCTAGGGAGCTGTCTGCTATTCAGCATCAGTTTGCCTCTGATATCTTTCAGCTTTCACTATCTCCAAAGCTAGCCTCAAATTCTCCTTGGGTACTACTGAATCCAGGGCAGAAAATGAATACCAAGGTCAACATCTTTCATTCACTAGATTTCAATGGCATTTTCAGTCAAATGCAATATTGAATCATTAGCCATGAGGATTAGAATGACCTGATATTCAGATGCTACTTTCCTATGAAAGGAGCCTTGACAGTCAACAATCTCTAGCATTTTCCATCAGCATCATACTATCAGCAATGGCAAGCTCTTATGGACAGGCTTGATAAAGACAATGCAGAGATCATTCAGAACCACCACTTGACACAGTAGTTTGACAAACTCTACTGGTTGCCCCATCCTGAAACTGACCGTATGTGGTCAACTAAAAAAGATAGTAAATAATGGGTAATGTTGCCCCCTAGAGAGCCAAGGATTTGCCCTTACATAGCAATCAATTCAAGATTTATTTGGAAAGATGTTGCTGTTATACTAGTCACTGGAACTTTTTAAGGCCACTCTAGTAATGCAGTAGACCTACCATTCATAACTTACTAGGCTTTCTGTATGTATCAATTATATTTTTATGTGCCCTTCTCTGCATTCCAGTCTGACTCAGAGTCCTCCTTTTTTACCAACTAAAATTCAACTTTTATTTTTCTGATATCTTTCTTAGATTATCATGAATAGGAAAAGCAAGGCTAGAAATAGAGAATGGAGTTACATAGTAAAGCAACATGTAGTAAACTCCTTAAGAAGCCCCTCACATTACTACACATTTAGATTTCTGGTGATTCCAGTGACCCTTGCATAGTTTGCCTCCTAGCATCCCAGCCATCCCAGACTCTATCTGTTTTGTTGGCCGCAGGGCTCGCATGATGTTGGTGAAGAGGGGCTCAACATTATATACAGTCCTAGCAGATGTCTCCAGGAATTTGCACCTAAATTTTTGGGTCAATATAATGCCCTCCCTACATGAGACTTTATGGTCATGCATCAAATCACAT
Organism: Suillus tomentosus; assembly: GCA_016647685.1. Taxonomy (NCBI): domain Eukaryota; kingdom Fungi; phylum Basidiomycota; class Agaricomycetes; order Boletales; family Suillaceae; genus Suillus; species Suillus tomentosus. Next base: position 397,289 of record JABBWJ010000022.1, on the reverse strand, counting down.
TTGTTGGCTACTAGCATGAAGATAGCTTTTTGATGCTTGACTTTGACCAGAAATTGTTGGTAGCCCTCAAGCTGCTCAAAGCTAGATCGGGCTGTATTTGAGTAAACCAGAATAAAGCCCTGGCTCTCCCTAAATAGAAGCTCAGATGTTCAAGTTGAAACCATACAAGAGTATGATGTTGCCTACCGAACCCATTGGTCACACAAACTTGCATACTCTTCTGAATGAAAGTTAGATGAATGCTCTGGGGTTCTAATAGGTGAGGGAGCCTTACCCTGCCCAGCAGTGTCTATTATTTCAACATGACACCTCTTGTTAAGTGCTTCCTATATGAGTCTTCTATGGTTGGGTCGTAACTCTACCAGAGGCTCATTAGTTGAGGGATGGGGGACAGCATATACTAGAATACTTACCTCTGTATAATTTGATGACCACAGTGATCATGCTTATTAGCTTAATATTGAGAGTGTTGATGTCACCCGGATGTATCATACACATCATTTCTGGATGTCCGGATCCGACCTGCATCTAACTTCCATGCCTTATCCCTTTGTACGTTCCTACTCCAGTTAGACTATAATCATTTTCTGTACCTCATTTCATTTCTGCTGTAGTAACAACAGTCCTGCTGAGTGGCAAGGACAAAGTTGGGTCTAGCTAATACCTAGCTGCTATGTCTATACAGACACGTTCGACCCTAAAGGGATTTGCTATTGGAGAGATGTTGGATATGCGCGAGGTATAGGAATGTATCTGAGGTTATCCAAGGCGCGGGAACGCGCGGCCGAAGGTGCGGAAAGTGCGGGAAAGTGTGGACAAGGTATAGGAAGGTTAAGGAACAAGGTTTCAGAGAGCGAGGGCAAAGGTATATTGTGAGGTAAGGGATCCTAGGTATAGAGAGGTATAAGGAACCTAATAGGGGCTAAAAAGCGCGCACTACAAGGGACTACTTCAAAGGTAAACCTATAGGGTGAGGCATACAGTACGAGGGAAATGTAGTAAATAGTCCTAAGTAATAGGCAACTTATAGTGTCTAAAATCCCACTCGGAGTAGGAAGGGATAGGAATTATAGTAAATATGTAAGGACATGTAATAAGGCTGCAACACTTTTTACAAGCCTCAAGGTAAGAAAATTTACATACCAATGGGGTTTGGATGGACTATGGATGGACGAGGGACCTTCCTAATGCATTTCCGAGGTATCCGAAGTGCGGGAATGCGCGTCCGATGCGCGGGAAAGTGCGGATAAGTGGGCGCGCTAAGCGCGGGAAAAGCGGGTTTGGTTTTAAGACAAAGGTGGACAATGATACTGAAACTGATAGTGTCCTATACTCCTTGATACATATATGTGTTTCCTGCCCAGCGCGGGTCCGAGCGTCACACCGCCTTTATTTTCCTCTGTCCTCATCTCCGGCTTCATTTACTATTTTCTGACAGATCAGTGTTTGACTTTTCTATACCCTCTGTCCACAGCCTCGCATAGCTTCAGACTGCGCTGGCTTACTCTCCGTTAAATCCTCAGTAGTATATAAACCCTGTAGAATCTATGTACATCCTTAGTTTGAATATTATCTTAGACTCTGCTCATTCCCTCCTCCATCCAACTTGAGTTCTCTCTCGTCGTCCTCCGCTCATCTTAGGATTGACTCCTATAGACTTGTCACCTCCGCCTCTACCTCTGGTAGTCCTCCGCTGTTTCCTTTCTAGTTCGGACTTCGTCCGGATTAGTCTTATCTCTTGTTCCCGAACGTCCACCAGAATTCCCGCACATCAGACATCGCCCGACACCCTCCGGACATTGTGTGACAGCCCTCGGAAGTTAGGGGCACATACTTGGGTAAGGGGCACAGCGCACGAGCTGAAGCCAAGCCCTTCGGATTCGACCCTTGAGCACATTCTTAAGAGTTGATAGTACTGGACTCACAGACAAAACATTGGCTAGAAAACTTGGAGGAAATATGAGGACAGGGTGCATACTATAAGTAGCTTTATGATGACCTACTTGAATAGCCAAAGCAGTTTTACCAACACCACCATCACCCAATATGACCACTTTCCAATTTTCCATACCAGGTATTAATATGATAATAGAATTTAATAATAAAGAGTTATGAGAGAGCCCACAGCAATGATCACAAAGATGCTGAAACCAAGAATAAAGTGATGGGAGGGCAGGAAAAAGAGAGAAGAAGACGCCAAATGGTTCATAATATTTCAGAAGGGCCTTAGCAATTACACTCGAGTATGAGGTGCCCTGTTCCAACTCGGAGCCTTGATCGGTTCGAAAATGAGGTAACATTCAAGTTCGAACATCTGTAGCACCAAACCCCCTGTACACCATTGCTTCATATACAAAACAAATGATTATAAAACTACCATTGGATTATATATATCTAAGACCTACGACGGACATTGTGCACACTCCTCTCCTAGAATGTGGGTGGTCAGCGCACTCCGAACCAGTATCTTGCCACATCCATCACATGCCTCCATCATCCCAAAGCTATTTTCGTAACTCACTCCCATCCCCATTGAAAGACGAGCTAACACATCTCTCTCGTGCGCAGATAGCTGTGGTTTGTTTGAATGAGACGGCCCTGTGATCTCGTGGGACACAACCTTGGTTGCAGATTGGCGAGCGAGTGAGAGTTTGGATGAAGTCTTGGTGTCTTTATTGTAACACTCAGTAATGTGTACATTATTTTGATCTGAATACTCACATGGTTGTTGACAATGCTGGTGAATGGCTTTGCGAGGTGTATGTGGGGTTGGTGTACATATTGCAGAGTGGCTAATGCCACCACGAAGCTGAGGATAACCAGGGAAAATACTTTCATGTATGCCGCAGTAGCCTGTAAATATTGGGGCGACTTCTGTCAACGAGTAAGGTTGCTGTCCAAATGTGTCATGGAACGTCACAATGAGTGCAGGGAGATCTAGAATACTACCACGCCCTATGAAAGTATTGAGAAGAGAGAGATTGAGTATGTTTTTTACTTACAGCATGTGAGGATATTCTTGTAGCATGAAGTTAATAATGCAGTGGCTTGAATGCTATTCAAGTTCACTGATTGGGCTGTGAGGAGCTCATAAGATGAAGGAGAAAGAATGAAGACCCACAGTAGAAGCCACAGCAATTATTTACATCATTGCAGCGCACAACAACATCTCCAGAGATAAACTCATGGACGAAACACGCTGGAGTGGGCTGACTGGAAACTATACCACAGAAACACTCAAATGTGAGACCACAACACTCGAGCCAGTAGAAAAAGCCTTCTGGTGTAACACAGTAACCTTGACTAGTCTGTGGGCTGAGAACATATTGTGAGCAATAGGAAAAAGATGAACACACAACAAAATACAACTCACTAGGCAATGGTCACGACCTGACCAACTTCTCGAGCATAAACGACAAGTTTGTTGGTAGCATACAGTGGCTCAAAAAAGTGTCCGAATGTTTATGCATTTTTAGGTAATTGGACAATGGCAAGCTAGGACAAAATAATAACAAAATAGTATAGGGACATGTCTGAAAGCCCTATATCCCAGCTCGCATTTGAGATATATACCGTGGGAATCCAACCATATATGGGCAAGATACAGTAATTTCAAATACATGACTCATTCGGACACTTTTTTGACTTTTTATTAAAATTACAAAATCAGACCATTCATACATTATATTCTTCATTAAAGTGGTGTCATAATACTTATGTGGTCTGATTTTAATATTATTTGAATATATAAACTCACATAATATCATGAAATTCAACATAATCATCATGAAACCCATCTCTTCTGCTCAAAAGGATAATATCCTTGTTCTCTGTACCTCTGGTTTATCTACTAGGCAAATTGCCTCCAAAACTGGTCTTGGCAAGTCTACTATTGCTACAGTCATAAAGGAACACATGCCAGAGAAGGAAAATCATAAAATGGGATGTCCCCCCAAGCTTACTCCACAGAACAAAAGGGCTATTGTTCACCAAATTCTATCTGGCAAGGCTTCAAATGCTACTCAAGCTACCAAGTTCATCAATTCCATCATCTCCACTCCTGTCTCAACCCAAACTGTCAGAAACACCCTCAAGGCAGCCAATTTCAAGGCTGTAACCAAGAAGAAAAAACCTCTTCTCTCTGCAGCTCATAGGAAGAGAAGGCTGGCCTTTGCTTTAAAGCACCAACATTGGACTGTGGAGGACTGGAAGAAAGTTATTTGGTCAGATGAAACAAAAATCAATAGAATGGGGTCAGATGGCCAGGAATATGTATGGAAAAAGGCAGGAGAACCATTAGGAGAAAGGGAAGTCAAGGGTACACTGAAGTTTGGAGGAGGAAATATGATGGTATGGGGTTGTATGGGATGGAATGGTGTGGGGATTCTTTGTGAAGTAGAAGGAAGGATGAATGCAGAGCAGTACATCTCCATTCTAGAGGAGTGTCTACTCAAAAGCATGCAGGAGTCAGGTATTGATGAAGAAGACATTATCTTTCAACAAGATAATAACCCCAAGCACACCTCAAAACTGGCTACAAAATGGTTTGAAGACCATGATATCAATGTTCTATCATGGCCAGCACAGTCTCCAGATCTTAATCCCATTGAACATCTCTGGGAATTACTCAAAAGACTACTTGCTGCCTATCAAGATCCTCCAAAGGGGCTATTTGAACTATGGGAGAGAGTTGCAGCAGAGTGGGAAAAGATTGCTAAAGAGGAGTGTCAAAAATTGATAGAAAGTATGCCTAGGAGGATTGCAGCAGTTATTAAAGCCAAGGGGGGTAATACCAAGTACTAGAATTATAGAATAGTCTTGGTTAAATATAAAGTCAAAAAAGTGTCCGAATGAGTCATGTATTTGAAATTACCGTATCTTGCCCATATATGGTTGGATTCCCACGGTATATATTTCAAATGCGAGCTGGGATATAGGGCTTTCAGACATGTCCCTATACTATTTTGTTATCATTTTGTCCTAGCTTGCCATTGTCTAATTACTTAAAAATGTATAAACATTCGGACACTTTTTTGAGCCACTGTATTGCGCAGCGATGCAAGGGTGAAATACAGGGTTGATGCAGGTTACCATGATTGCAGACTAAAAATGTGTGACTGTGAAGATAGCAGCTCAAGTTGAGACAAAAATGAGATAGGGTAGATGCCTGTTGAACTTACCAGTTTATATAGCGATGGACTGGTGGTAGACTTGATCTACAAGCAACGGCTGCAGCTAACCGTGCTCAATATCAGGGTGAACTAGAAGATTAGGAAAAAAACTTACATATCTGAGTCAATGAGAAAGAGCAACAGCATTGGCATTGACATCCGAATGGTGGATGTCATTTTTGAGACAGAGTGACGGTGTCGGTACTGATATCTGAACAGCGGCTGTCATTTGGGCAACACTGCAGCAGCAACACATTAGACTTGGCATTGGCCAGAAGCAAGAGAAGCACAACCGCACAAGAACTAGTCTCCATGATATCGGACTGCATTCTTGGGTGCATGAAAATGTCTTGAACTTGGACTTTAGTGTTGTCAATGTTCACATCAATTAATGAAACTTACGGGTCCAAATATTAGTTCCATGATTGTGAAAGTTTTAGGCTGCATCGTGTCTTGAAATTGGCAGTGTACCATGCGTTAATCCTTGGCAGACTGAGCTTCTGTGCTAGGTGACTGAAGAAGAACACTCCCATGAGGCGCCGATATGATACCGCAACACTTGTCATCCAAATTAGGCAACACTTATCGTTCTCCAATACCAACATTGACTTCATGCAAAATCTGCCGACCTTCAAGCTGTATCATGTATATGGTAGATTCGTATTTAAGGCCCCAACACTCATTGCAATGTCATACTGCCCTCGTCTATCATGTCAAACCTCTCTGATGTGCAACTCGCTGCTCTCAAAGCTGCACAGGATATACTCGATAATGCTGGTCTTTCACCTCTTGATCTCAATACCGATTTACCTTCTTCTCGTGATGTTTCACCTGCAGCTTCTTCTGTGTCAGTACATCAACCAGTAATTCCGTCACCAAAGGTCATGGCAGCACGCTACTGCCCACAACCTGCTCAATTATTCACCATAGATGAAATTGCACGAGGTTGCAACAAAGTCAATCGCGAGACTAGTGTTGATGCCATCATCGAACATTCTCTTGGTGCAATTGTCGAGTATCCTCAAACTGGCTCTGCACCTGGTCATGCAGTTGCTCACATTTTCCACGTCAACCCCGATCCTAAGTCATTTATCCACCTCAAACTGAGGCGCAAAAGGAGGTTTTTTTGAAGACACTCAATTTCTTTTGTGCTGTCAAAGACAAAGGTTGCTCTCTATCACTCGAAAGTAATCCTGACGATTCTACTAATGAGTTATTGATGTATCATACATTGGAAAGTGCTGACTCGGACTCGGACTCTGAGTCTGAATTTGATGTTGATGCACTATCGAGTCGTCGTAAACGGAAGCACAAAATGTGCAAGGGCAGCCTTGTGATGCACATTGATCGATTTAACCAACCTTTCATTCAGTGAGTACCAACTGAGTTTGGCAGACAACACATGTGCTTAACATCTATAGGTGTGAGTATTTCTCAATGCCAACACAACACGCACACCTTGTTCTGCGAAACTTGCAAGAATTTGATATTCCATACCTCCAGGCATTGCTCGAAAACAACCAACAACATATTTTTCAATTTGAATAAATTGCACGTGCTCATGGTTATGGCCCTTTGGCACCCTGCACATTTATGGCCTCCCCTGTTGAGCAAAAGCAATTGTGCTGTGAGTGTTGTAGCCCCAAGTTTTGGTTTGTGAATGCTAATTTTTCTCAGCATACTGGCACCGAAAGAGGGATGGGGTACTTCATCAAGGTGTTCTTCAAAAATGGACCCATAAATGTACCACAACATATGATATCTATGTCCCAAATGACCTTTACAATTGTCCACGTGTTCTCGTCATCTCATGAAACCCCCATTCTCATGCACCCCCACTCCCCATCAAGACACCTCCTGCGATAGTCAAATGTTTCAGTTCACTTCTCTTGCAACTCGAATGGAAATTGGCTGACGCAACCCCTCATCAGCTGGTCTTGACTCTGGGTTTATGCAAGAACTGTGATGTGTCCTTGGATGGAGTCCTACAATAGATTTTGATCCGCACTTGGAGGACTTACATCCATCTCTTGGAAATCTCGATCATGTACGACGACTAATAAATGTTATGCGTATGGACCATTTCCCTCATGGAACTGGATTTGATGGTTAGTTTTTGTCATTGTTGTTCAATGGTTCTCACATCGACCTTACAGGTGCTAAATTACTTGTTGACCAGCAAAAAATGCTTCCACTTGAACGACAATATATATTCGTTGTGTGGAGATGCATGATATACCCAATGCAGACTCGAGCTTCCGCCTGGTCATTTGCATGACAAGTCGCATGTCACAACACCTCCTTTCGTCGAAGCACTTGTCCATAGACACATCATTCAAATGTGTCCAAGGATGGCAAGAGTTTGAGATAGAGTCTTGGGATGATGGTCACATGCGCTGTAAGTTTCCCAAATGTTGAGCTTGTCTTCATTCTTACCGAAATTTGATAGCTATGGTCTCAGCTCGCGCTATGACTACTTCTCAAACAGCTGAAGCTCATTTGATTCTTTTTCAGCAAATTTTTGAGATTGCAACACAAGACACTGGTGTCCCAGTAGCTTTCCGTCATATTCATGGCTTTGGTATTGAATCCATCATTGCTGATGGTCACCGTGGGCAAGCAAAGGGTATGTAACTGTCTACTAGCACACAATAACAAATCGAACTTTTGTCTCCTTCAGGCTTAGGCATGTATTGTGTTGAGGTCTCTCAATGGCAGTCCAAGTTCTGTATCTTCGAACCTCATTGTCGTATTTGTGACTTGGATCCTTATGGGCACCTTCACCAGTTTTACCGTTTGTGCATTACATACTTCAAAAGAAATATTTTAGCGCTTCACAGTCAGGTTTCAAAAAATGTCTATAATGCGATGTTAAGCCTCGCATCCGCAGAAGCGCACCCCAATATTCAAACAACACTCTCTATTATTCGTCGAGGTGGGAAAAAGCACAAGGTAACAGATTTATCTTAAAACATCATACCTAACACCATATAACATATTGATATCGTAGCATGGCTCAAAGACAAGGAATCTTCGAAGTTTGCATTGCCAGCAATTTACTGGCCAATGAGTCTCATACCGATCGCAATATGGAAGGCATCACCGACGACTACAAACGGGAATGAGCAAGCACACCGCAACATCAATCGTGATGGAATCAACTTAACATTGCTTGCAGGAATCATGCGCGGATACCAATATGATGTCTGTGCTGCATCTAGCATTGACCTCCATATTATGCATGGGATTAACACTCGCGATAATGAATCAACACATCTATACCAAGCGAAGCGCTCTGTGAGTCGACAAAGTAAGCACAAAGTGAACATTTTTAACAGTATATACTGACAGGATTGATAGTTTGATCCCAGAAACAATGAATCAAATCTCATTCCCAGCCTACAAGTCATACTAATCATTAAATCAATAACCTTCAACTGCCCTTCACTCCAGACCCACTTGCCTGCAAGGTCCACCAAGACCGCTTCATACAGAGGTCAAACGCAGACAATAAAGATATGCCACTGTCAACATACAGCACACTTTTATGACCCTTAGGTAGTACTCTATAACTTAGCAATAATTACATGTATGTTATGAATGATATTGATATCTAGCTTTAATTTGTAATAGTTTATCTGACTTCGAAGAGTTAGATGTATTGTAGAAAAAACTCGTCTAACACATCAGTAAATTCGCGGATTTCTTAACCAGCTTTTCAGCCACTTGTCACGAAAATATTCAAAATGTTACTACTTATTTCAACTTATACACTTGTGCACAAGTGCCCACAAGTAATCGCATGACACACAAGCACCCAAAGGGCGAAAAGGTTGAAGTATGTTATACAAGTGAATTAAGTGAGGTAGAATTTACAATTAGAAAACAAGTGGCCAGTGCTAGTACTACCTCGTCGTCGACGAGAGGCACAGAGTAGGGACTTCGTCATCAACAGCATTGATGGACGATGACGCAGTGCATGGATGTAGTAGGTAGGAGATGTTGCGGGGCAATTACGACACGATCTCGAAGGCATGGTGATCAGCGTATTTGTTAACATAAAATGAGCGGAAAATATCATAAGAATGAAAGTATTTCACGTCACTAGGAATGAAATCGGGACCATAGACAGGGATTAGATGTGCTGCACAGTAGACTGTATCAATATGAATAACAGTGAGGTTTGGGGTTCCATCATCTTGGATGGACTATCCACATGCCGGTATCCTCATCGGGACAGTCATCAACCTTGTCAAACCAATGAACAAGGGCGCACGGATACGTGACCCAATTGCCAGTGAATATGAAAGAAAAGAAACATTTTACTCTTGCAACCTCAAGCCCCTTCATCCCTTCAAGGTTTGAATTGATATTGACAAACACGCAATCATTGCGGGGATAGACGTTCCGCCAGAGTGGACATGCGTGGATCTGTTCACGTCACATGCCGCCGATGCCACTGGGATCACTGGGGGCATAGAACGTCGCAGCAGCAGAATTAAAGACATAAAGACTGCCATTATGTCGAGGGCAGCTAGCGGTAGGGACATCTTCAGGGTTGCGAGGATTGTGAGGGAAGAGTTGTGAGAACAAAAAGTAGTGGATGAGGCATTGCAGGCGTGGTACATCAACTTCCTTTGCCAATGCTGCCACCGTCCGTGCCCATAGACGTTCTGTCAAAACATAGTGGTGAGTATCGAGCCTTGAATGCTGGAGGAAAAATTTCAAAGACAAACACGCTAATTTGTTCAAGAAGATGTGAAGGTATGTAAAAGTATACTTGCATAACGCCTTGAACGCTGGAGGAAAAATTTCAAGGACAAACACGCTAATTTGTCAAGAAGATGTGAAGGTATGCAGAAGTATACTTGCATAATGCAATAAATAACAAAGGACAGTTGTTTGAACGAAATTAATAAGGACCACGTACGATGAGTCTTTGCAAGTTGTACAAGAGCGAGTGCATCTGGGTCGCCAACAACTTCGCCATCGTCGATATTTTCTTCTAATTGTGGTGTGATAACAGGGGCATCTGGTTCATCTTCAGGTCCATTAGGTATGCGAGAAGATAAAGTTAGATATAGAGAAACTCATGAAGACTGGCTACAGCTCTTGAATATACAGAACCAACAAGCATGCCTCGTGCAGCGAAGTCCACGCAAGATGCTGCGAGTTTGTCAAGGTGCTGGTTGGTCAAAAGCATTTGACCAAGGGCGTTGTTCCTGTTAGACCACTGCCAAGGATCCTTCACTGCCTTAATATGCTTCAATTCCATGATGGACAAGCATAATCCATTCGGGGCACCAAAGAGTCGGATCATGTCTGCATAATGGGTCATTGAATGCTGGCGGGGATATGAAAAGTGAGGTTTCGTGCCAGTAGTTTTGAATATCTGACGATAATGATGGAACCAAGTAAGCGCATCTTGAAGTTGATTCAAGGAGGCCTCAGTAATGATGTTGCGCCGCGCAATGTAACAAAATTCCAAGAGCGCACAAAATGCACGGACCATGTCTTGAGGTACGTGGCCTTCGATAGCTGGAATAAAGACCTTCATAAGTGCTTTGGAATCGTCACCTGTCCATTGTTTGAAACCGCGGCCGTCAGGAAATCGCCGTAGACCAGTGAATGGCGCTACAGCAGCAATTCTAAGTCATTGTTAGAGAATGGTGTCGGATTAATGCGAGGTCACATACCTACGATCTATGTCACTCATGATCTCTTCTCCTCGTTTGGTCCCGTGCATAAGTCTAAGGTACTCCACTACCCAATCCACAAGATGGTCCTTGAAAGCCCCTTTTATTAGCTGGTGGAGGAGATCAAATGATAGCAATTGATGGATATCGGCCCGGGGGAAGTCATTCGTGAATGGCTGCACAAAATAATTAGTATATAAGACAAGAGCGAGCGACTGCACTCATGACAAGAACACTCATGATACCATATTCATGCCACATTGTATCCAAATCCACATTTTCGTGTATCAGCAGATCTGTATGCTCCCGAGAGCGGTACAAACCACCGCTATCGAGGTCTGTTTGAATTGCAAGACATCTATAAACATTGTCAGTAGATATTGATGCTCATTTCGAGTCAAAATATTCACTTTGCGCACCAATTTTTCACTGTACAGGATAAAACCAATTGTTCCTCATAGTCTGCTATGTAGGGTCCTAATCTGTATATGGCACATCGAAAATGACTGTCTGCACAATGTAGGACCTCGTACTTGGTCATTGCAGGCTTCAGGCTCGTGAGAATCGCAGAGAGTGAGTGGTGAAACAGCTGGCGACGAAATATGCGGAACACCTCGGTTTTAGCATGTTCTCTAACAGCTGTACCACAACTCAGATGAATGATACAATTTTGAATGTCAATACACGCACTTTTAGGTATAGAGAGGAACCCAATGACAACAAGAGCATCGCGGTGAGCACACCGCACATTGTTGTGCACGTTGCCAATCAAGGCATACAGGGGGTAATATTCATTGTTGCCTATGCCCACGGAGACAGTAGTTTTGTCACTACCAAGGATGATCGGAACAAACATTGATCCATGTGTGCTTGGATCCTTTGATATCTCGTCCTGAGAGCATGTTAGTGATGAAGTTGTAAGGACATATGAAAGACATACGGCCTGTTGCCATGCCCAGTCTCCAGACATAAAATCTTTCCATCGGCATGTATTGTCCGATGCATCATACTCTCGAAATGGAACAAAGTTAATTTCACCTTTATACATGGGGTTTGCTAGCATGTTATGCACCATCAAACGTGGGTCCCTATACCAGACCTCATATTCTTCGTCCATCCATGGAGGGGTATCGTGTTCAGGGTGTTCCCCTGTGTATTGAACCGAGAGACATTGCCAGGGGACATTGCCAAGTTGTGTGGCGTCAATTACCCTGTGCAAATCCTTATGATCGACAAATGGAGGGGAGCCATTGTGTTCCAACAGTTGTGCGGCCATTAAGTCAAATAAGTGGTCTGTAGCTGCATTAGACATATGAGATTGTTTGAATACAAATTCTGCCATTGCAAATTCCATATCATTACGACACGGACTCCAATCATGAGGAGACTTCAGTGGAGGAAGAGTTGGTGGAGTTCCGGGTGGTAGAAACATGCCGTCAGCCATGCACAGTCGTCCTAAGAGTGAGTCAAAAAAAATGCGAGAAACACAATTTGAAAGGGACTTACCATTCAGGAGTGTGGTATGTACGATAGTACCGTCCACTCGCATCTGTAAATTCTGCCTCTGGGAGGTCTGGATCATCAACAGCAACATTTGGACCTGGTGATGACTGGGGGGGGCAGCGGCAAGATATCTGGAGGAGGCGAGAAATTTGGAGACTGGTGTGGTCGGGGAAGATCCTGATTAGGTGCAACTGGATGGCATGCATGCATGTGCTGAGTGCGGCCCAAGGAGTTTTGAAACCAGTGTCGACAGCCCGGAGACAGGCATGGAAACTGGAGGGCACGGTAAGTAGGGCGATTTCCAGGTGTCATGTGGGTTGTGCTGGGTTGACAGAACACGTGGAATACTTTGAAATCTAGTAAAATTTCCATTAGACCCTGGCCGGCAATATTGGATAAATAATTACATGTGCTTTTGGTGCCGTTGAGACGAAAATGGGTGCTGCCCCAGCAAAGTTTGGGTGAAACGGACAGTTATGTCACCAGTCCACCAGAAATATTTTGGCGGAACTGACAGTTATGTCACTGAGGAAAGGAAAGGTTCTGGTGAACATACTCCTGGTAAATGTGATTACACCACCGGAAAGGTTCTAGTAAACATTGATACTCACCGCACTAGGTATTTCAATGCAATCGATTGGCGTGGATCATGTCGTTGAACACACCACTATGATGCCAAAAAAGCGCTGGCGAATATCATGCTCCAGGCGCCCACAAGTTAGACTGGTATGTCAAGCTATGAAGTAGGGTCAATGAATTATTCAGAGTCAGCTTTCAACTACAAATTTTGAAGAATGAAGCTAACGAAACTCACCTTCTTCGGAACCCGCCTCTTTCAAATCTCTTTAGCCTCTAAAGTCCTCCATCAACACAATGTCTCAGCCTGATACCATTACGAAGCGCATAGGAACTCGACCTAAGAATGCGACTCAGCATCTGGGACGCATTTTGACCAAGGGTCATGGAAAGAGACGTACCGCTGCTCAAAAGGCCGCTGACGATAAGCGTGAAAGAGAGGCAAAGGAGGCAAGTAAAAAAGCTGTGCAGGAAAGCTATCAGCATATTGCTACTTTGCAAGCACAGATGCAGGCTGACCAAGATGCTGCGTGCGCTGACGCACCTAAGCCTACACGTCCTCGTGCATGCCCAGTGAAGAAGGCTGCGAATACCTCAAAGACCTCCAACTCGACCATGGATGGTGGACAGGCAGAAGCAGAAATTGTCGCTGATAAGCCGGTCAACACCAAAGGCCAGGGTGTAGGTGAAAAGTTACCGGCTGGTGCTAATGTCCAACGTCCTGCGAGTGACGAGGAGTTGGAGGTGCCAGTATCAACCAAAACTAAGAAGAAAAGGGCCAACAAACAGGTGGTGAGAGATGCAATCGAAGCTGCTGGCGCCATTATCGCAACCAAGGTACGTGATGGAGATGTCGGTGAAAAGAAGGCTGATGTGTAAGTGTTTCTCTCACGCAAAACTATGAGCCTCCTCCAGCTGACTGAAACCGCTCTTTTTTTTTCAATCTCGCTGGATATGATTATGATCCTGCAAGTCCCAAAAAATATGCACTTGCCGGACGTATCCTTGGGTGGGTGTCAGGGGTTCCCGACATGCCTATCTCAAAGCCAGACTCCAAGGCGAACACTACTAAGTCTTCCGTTCATCAACAGTCTACCACTGTTGTCTCTAAGCTCACAAAGGGAACCACTGTCAGCAGCAATGTCGCACCTCCATCCACACTTATCGATACTTCCAACTCTGAAGGCTTTGCAGGGTCTAAATTCTCTAATCTGTATGCATCCGATGAGGAAGACGATCTGCTCGCAAAATCCCTTTCTCGTGTTACAAGCGAAAAGGCTTTCACGGTGAGTCTGATCTTATCTGTATTTACATTTGATGTATTTTAACCAAAGCTGCAGGGTATTGTGATCGTTTCCAAGGGTTTTGACGATGTGGAGCCTTCAATGACCCATCGCAATGCACCCTCGGTACCTGAGCAGCCTGATGTGATTGAGGATGCTGACAACGAGGACGACTTTGGCGACGAGGACATCTTTGCTGACATCCGCAGCCATCTTATGGATGTCAATGACGCCAACCCTGCCACACAGCCCACTTTCCTGGGGGACTACGATTTGGATGACAGTCCCAAGCTACAGGCCTCGGACAATGACTCTGACCTTGAACCTCCCCCCCTGGCTCAAAAACACACGTCCCGCTCCATCTTCCCAGACTTCGACTCGCCAGTCGCGAGTCAGAAGCGCAAAATATCACCTCTTAGGGACAATGATGACTTATTGACATCATCTGAAGTTGAAATTGTGGGGGCATCAAGAATGAACCTACTGAGCCAGTGCCCACGCGCCGTTTGACATCTACAGTACGCCTTTGTTTCTTAATGGTATATTTTACTGATTCAAATATGTTAGACTAACGTCACTGCGACGCTCAAAGCACCCCCAGCAAAGCGGGTGAAGTCCAAGTCCTCTGGTACCATGGATCCCCCCACGTCATTGCTGCTCCATCCAGGGCAATGGCACGTTCTGCGTACAGGAAGAAGCATCTCCCCCAGGGTTGTCAGGATGGAAATAAGTGGGCAAGGGAGTTCATCCCCACCGTCATTCGCTACATTGGTGATCAAGATGAAGTATGGACTCTTTCTGACGATATACTATGTCCTATCTTGCAGTCAATTTGGAATGTGGTCTACAAGACCAAGACTCCACATACGGTTGAAGCTGATGGGGCGGTCATTGCTCTGGTATGTTTTTTCAGATGCTATTTAATTCTAACCATTTGTTTTTATCAGACTCTTCAGCGCTTGTCAGAATGGCGCAATACTATTAGCAATGTGGCCCTCGTCATACTCGCAAATTTCATGAGTTCACATAGCGACCTCAAGACTGATCAGGACCGCAAGGATTTTGCTTTGGCACTGCTCGAAAGGCTCAGTTTCTTGTTCGGGGACATTAGGGAGGACAGAGAGATGTCCGATCCATACCAATCTGATCTCATTATTCAGGTTCTCGTGCAGCACAAATGTGCCACGTCCGGTGCTGTCAGCCTGCTGGGAATGAATAACACAGTGCCGGGACACTCAAAGGGTGCTCTTGGTCTTGCCGCAGCAGCGGTGTGTATCTTCTGTCCTCTCCTCATACAGCTGACTGATGTTCGCTTGTTTCAGATGGAACGTGCCATTAGGCTTTTTGCCAATGGAAACCTACTCTTAAGTGACATCGATACTAGCGGCAATGGTCGAGGCAACAAGACCCCCCTCAATATTAATCCATCCACAGGGAGGGAGAGCAGCATCCCCTTGGCGTTTTCGGATGCCAATTGGGGTGCGCACACCAGGGCTTACATGAAGTCCATCAACTGCCTGCCAGACTCGGTCATCATTCGAAACTCGGAGCTCGCACAGAGCCTCGCCATGAAGAGGCGCGGCACACGGATGGATACTATGGATGAGGAATCTGAGGATGAGTGAGCGCTCGTCTGTTAGACAATATTTTCCATTATTCTTACAGCTTATCTCGGATCTGACTGAACTTTTGCACTACTAGTAGTACTGGACTGCCTTCATCTCATTGCTTCCCTTCAAGTTGTCTCGTCGCTGCCCTACTAATGTCGTAATACCATATCCGCCGCTTTGTCCAGCTATGACCTCACACTTGCTAGTACTTGTTATGTTACTTTTGTCTCCTTTTTTTACTTTCTATCTCTACATTCTATGTAACAAGTGTGATTAAATGCAAATAAGTTGAAAATAAGGAGGCGATCATCGTTTGAAAAGTAGTTCATTCTCAGATAAGTGCTAAAAAGAGTGCTAAAAAGTGCAAAAAGTGCAAAAAAGCGGAAAACAAGAGGAGGGGATCTACTTTTGAACTTGTTCCAGCTTGTGACAAGGAGACGATTTCGTTCTTGTCTGAAACTTGTTTGCTCTTATGTGGGAAGATAAGTAGCGGAAAAGGAAATTAAGGAATCTGCGAATTTACTGATGCATTATCATCTTTAGCTACTTTCTTCATAAATAGGCTGTGATTGTGCTAATGTTACGAATTTTTGTGAATTCTCCCTCATTTGCCTTGGGAGGGTTTTCCTGATGTACAGTGTGCGAGTTTTGACTACAGTTACTACAGTGACTACAAGCGCCTCCTGTAGCTCTATATAGCCCTGACTTCAGCTACAGATCACTACAGATCACTACAGTGACTACGTAGCACTATGTAGCCGTCACCGGGACTACACCGATGTTTGGCTTTTCCTGATGTGAAAGATATCCGTTAGATGAAACCTTGAAGCTGCGATAGAGTGGGTTTTGAAGTGGGGCGTCTAACTCGACGCATCGCCGTGGCCCCTTCTATGTAGATCGATTTTTTCCAATTGACATGCATGATGCATTGTATGTCCTACCCATCTATTATGACACTTTGATGTCTTAGACCTTCGTGATAGCGTCAGCGCTGCAAGGCTACTGCGAGCAAGTGGACGAAGCTCATAAACTACTGTAACTGAAACATACACCAAGGATATAACATGCTTATACATATAGACATTGGTTCGAATTGTGAATTTTACGAGGTTGTTCTGCGAAGGCTATACACTTGTATCGTGTCTGTGTGTCCGTGTACCATACAGTGCGTAAACAGAAGGGTACGTTCATAACGAGACATCTAGGATATTTGGACATCCCTTTGGTGCTGCATATGCTTATTATCATCTGAATCGTTGGCACTGAATTGACTGACAACACTGAAATCAATGAATAAGCCAAGAGTACATCTGATATTTTGCCTCACCATGGTCTTCCCGCTATGACAGGGGACTTAGTGATCCCCCGCCGAGTCTCTGTGGCAAAAGCATTTTCGCCAGCGAGCTCCACATCGATAGCAGAAGTGGGTGGAGCAGCGACACGTGATGTGGCTACACCCATCTGTACGTTCGACGATCGCCCGGCAGCCAGGACACGACTGCCAGTTTTTATCGTCTGCGAGTCTCTTCAAGTCTCTTTGCAGTCCTGCTTCTAAGCATTCTTCTCCCGAATGTCTCCTATTCTTGCATGCGAGACATATTGTGGTGCCACACACACGGCAAGTCATTTCCGCCTTGCGATTCCGAGTATCCGAAGAGCACAAGAACGCAGAACATTTCTGATTTGCGCAGTACACTCGTGTAGCCGGCGGGACAGAATATTCCACAGTCTTGGCACGGAATTGTGTCTGCAGTGGTTTAGGTAATTGTCGATCGACTTTCTTTGCTGGCATTCGGATCTGGCAACACTGCAAGGGATACAGAGTTTCGTCTTTCATGGACGCCTTCGCGAAATTCCCGATGCATTCCCGGCAATAGTGATGAGCACATGGTGCACGGAAGCTTTGCTTCGCTGGGACCTTATCCCCGCAGGCAATACATTCTACTCTATTGCAGCGGTGAGGCTAGTAATGGTTCAAGGTTGGAAAGCTCACGGATTTCGATCTCGTTTCAGAAACTTGATAAAGATTTGTGACAAACAAAAAGTCGCCTTTCTGTCTTGTGGAGCTTTGTGCCATTCGTTATTCGTACAATGATCCTGTGTGCCACTATGAACGCAATGTTATAGGTCGCCAGAGTGCTTAGTGGTCTTCCTTGTCAATAGATAATCGTTCACTTTACACACCATGTCAACCCCGGAGAACCAGGAGGTGTAGTACAGCACGCTTGGGCGGTGGGCGAGAGCCGCGAGACGTCCGATAGGGGTGTTCCACTTCTTGTTTTGGGTTCGTTAAAATGGATTTCGCTTGTCATGGATTGAGTGAGCCGCTCTGTAGCGTGCAAGATGGCCTCCAGGTCGCTGCTGGTCATTGCAGCCATTGGTGGTGCGTCAGGAAGGCGAAGAAGTGCCTTATGGGAGCAGTGCATCATTTCGCTTCAATATACAAGGCAAGAGCTTTGCGCCCAAGGTGAACGCTAAGGATAGATCCAGGGTCAAACTGAGATAACAAGTGATCAATAGTCTTCGCATCTTGGAAACGCGTCATGTTTACACGAACGTTGACTGCGTACTGCAGTGCTTTGCGAAACTTCTCCGCTTCATTCAACACGCACTGTTTGGCCCACCAACTGTGCACCATCCCCAAAGATCCAACTATAGCCTGTCCCAATGCCATCCATCAGCAGTGCACATAGGGCGCGCTTCAACAATTTGGAAAAGGAACGAAACCGAGCGGTGACTGGTCACTGTGTGCTCGTTGCCACCGGCAGATACGGATGGACTACCGATATTCTCATGAGTCTCACGTGGCCTACTAGTGAATGACATCGTTAACGTTGATGTATCCGAATTTTTATCGTGCTATAACATCAACTATACAACTTCATCCCCACTATCCTCGTCCATTACATCGTCAACCTCTTTCCTCATGTTTGGCACATTCACGTATGGTACCTTGTTCCGCATCCAACGTCCTAGCAACCAATCCACCCTACATAGTCCTGAACCCGTAGTAGACGCGAGAAGCGGCGCTCCGCCCAGACCATTACCCATGTTCCAAGTAACACGATGGACGCCTACTTCGGGTGGCCATACACCAGTACTGGTGCTCGTCTCAGATTCATCTTTTTTGGCTTGTTTCCCTTTCAATTTCGTGGACCTTTCTTGAGTTTCCTGGCGTAGTGTCAGTAATAACAGGGGTGTATCTGGAATGTCACTCACTTGCGGAAGGAAATGGTCTAACATACGAAACTCTCCTGTCTTTCGGCTGTAGTCCAACTGAAAGATCTTGCGGAAGAAGAATGGCTTCAAGACTTTGAGAGAAGAATGATTATGATCGTCACAGGATACATACGACCGACCCTCCTCTCCTTGTTGTTTTCAGAGTGTTGGTTGTTACGCAAGAGCCATCTGCTGAACCGACCGCTAACTGAGCGTGGTATTCCGATGCACTGACGCTCTGCAATTTTATTCAGCGGCGCAGTGATAGTGACTGTTGTGGCACGTACCCACACTGGTCCATCGGGCTCCAGAAGTACGTGCCCTCTGCCTAGCGTACTAGGAGATATTGCATATGCTTTGACACTGTTGTCGTGATCAATCATGATCGGTCCGCCCGCGAATGGGGAGTATGTAGTGCTATTGATCACATCTGTAGGAACGTATATCAGAGAAATACATTTGCTTGTCAAAGGCACTAACCCCGTGTCCTGTTTACAATATTTCCATGTGGTTCTCGGATGTCAATCAGACATTCCATGCCGTCGTATCCGCCGGTAGCCAGAACTGTTGGATCCTCGGAGGTCGATGGCACGCCAGAGCCATTCGTCGGCGGGATACGAATCCATGAAAGGGCTCGCACCGCGGATTGATGTATTGAAATGTAATGGGTTGGGAGCATGTCTTGGAAAATTTTCGTCACAATGGAATAAACGAGGGCAGCCAAAACTCACTTGAGCCCTGACCTGTTCTGATTGCATGGCCAATATCATATACAGCGACGTAACCTTCAGGATGACTGTGGTGAGGAGCGTTTCAACTGAAGGACATTGTTCAGACCATTTGTGCAACCAACAGCGATGGTTTCACTATTAGCCCAGTCAAGCGACCAGCAACAAGTTTCCTCTAGCTCGATCCGGAGAAGTGGTTCGGGTATATGCACTGTTTTGTCAGCCAATCTCGGTCGTGTGTTGATAAATTAGGGCTAACCACCTACCAGATGTCGGACGTGTTGAGTCATCATCTTTACTCCTTACATCCTCTGGGTCTGGAACAAC
Source organism: Suillus tomentosus (assembly GCA_016647685.1). Lineage (NCBI taxonomy): Eukaryota > Fungi > Basidiomycota > Agaricomycetes > Boletales > Suillaceae > Suillus > Suillus tomentosus. The sequence continues at coordinate 377,176 of JABBWJ010000022.1, read as the reverse complement.
ATATATGGACAACGAACCGTCTTCAAATGTCCCTGCTAAAAGCCCTAGCTTTCGCGGGTGTTCTTCCATATGAACTTCATTCCACTGCGCTCCCACCGTCAGCAAAGTGTGAAGGCGTGGATAGGTAGTAAACGAACCTGGTCGTGCGAGGGAAGAGGGCACCACTTAATTTCGAATGCAGGCCCTGACTCTAAGCAAACGACCATCTCGCACTTTATCTCACCGGCCAGTGAGCGGTCTTCTTGCAAGATGTTCTCCTGTTTGGACTGCAAACCCCATATTTGGATGCAAGCAGGAACCGGACGATGGACTTTCGCACCGATCATCGGTGAGTGCGACCGCGAAGAGAAAGGGGCGACCGCAAGGTAATGTTTATAACCTCGATCTGCATATCATCTTGAGCGGTGCCTACTGACAAGGGAGCGCTGTCTTACGGGGTCGGTCATCGGAATATGTCGGGCACCAATCTACGCCCCAGGCAGGAGATCCAACATTGAACACAAAAGATGTGCTGCCAGGCATATATTCTGCTGTTAATAAAGGAATTGTAATCGTGACCGACGTCCGCGAAAGTGGTAAGGGGCGTACATGTAGCGTGGCTGTCGAACATAGCCATTTCAACGCGAGTCTGGCGACCATACGGTCCAAGGAAGCAATGCAGAGGAGCAGGCTGACCATTATCTGTTAACATGGTGTTAGTGGGAAAGTACCTCGCAGCATCACTGAGAAAGTTTCAACAAGCTATTCGAATGAGCAGACATAGAAGCACTCACCGTTCATCGAGTCTCGTCCATCCAGGATTCACCTCAACATCTTGATGGACCCTGGGACGCCTGAGCGACTCATTCATCGAAGTATCCTCTCCTTCCGAAGCCTCCTTGAACGATGACCGGTCCTCCATGATATCCCATACAGGACCAGGGCCAACATTATAACCCCAAGCCCTACTGATGCGATCCGTTAGGAATTGTTCTGATGTCATACTATTGGTTGACACAATCTTTGGTGGGTTGAAGAGCGTAGGAGGAGCATCAAGTCGTTCGACTTTTTCCTTACGAAGGAAAACCGGCATGGCTTTGTGTCGATGATGGACGCTAGGATTTGGTAGTGCATACGTCTTCGCGGCTCTCGGAGCAGACATCTTGGAAGTAGATACCTGTGCGGACTGAGATTTTGGTGGGGGCTTATGGAACGGCTGTGTTTCCGTTGTCGAGGGTCTAGACCTTGCAGCAGTAGCTAAAGTGTTGCCTTGTTTCGGCACTGCTTCTGCTTCTTCCTCATCTACTTCGGGGTCATTCTCGGGGGCATCGTCCGGTGCAAAGTCACTCCCGCTACTGGTTCTGTCGTCGCCTATAGCCAGGAGCGAAGCATAGTTTGGTCGAGATGTGCGAGCACGCAGCTGTCGGGGCATGTCGTTTGCGATTTTGAAACTTTGTTAGATAATAAATAACGCGAAATTTGGCCGCTTGCGGCAGAGTCCGCTACGGTCGCTTTTTCGAGCCGTACTTTACAGGTACAAGTATCGTACAGATCAGCCGAGACGAGTCGCCAGCACTGCGTGTTATCAAAAATTTCCGACGGTAGATACCTGGCTGGAATGTGACCCCAGGGTCAAGTTTTAGCCATTTCTGGACCTATCGTGTAAACCGGCTTCGAGACGGTTGATTTTCCGGATTTCAACCACCTCGAAGACATCGTTTGGCCATCAAGTTCCAGCCAGCCGCTACTATGGGCCCAAAACGATACTGCATATACATTGAATAAACCACATTAATTATATTATATTCAATATATATATATCTAGCTGCAGACATTCAATTATTTAAATCTGAGAAATTGCGAAATTTATTAGATATTCCACCGAATACATGCTGCCAGCTAGCTACAGCTATATACACTGCAGAACGTGAGGGCGCTCGACAACATTAAGTGAAGTGGCGAGATGAATTACGTCGGGAGTAGCTGTCCAAATTAATTCAGCTTGTACTCGGATTCTATGATGACAGGTACCTACAGTAGATGTGCAGGAGACGGGTTTTCAGGCTACTCAGCTCAATGTCAGCGTGTGATATCATAGTGACTGCAAATGTCACCTTGAGAGGGGGTTCATCCCAACGGAAAGCACGTTTCACGGCTGTGGGCTAGCAATATGTCATAAGTGCATGCACAACTAGTGGGATCGAATACATACTTAGAATTGAGTCAATGTATAATACTTCTTGGTTCCGTCGTGCTCAAACTAGCTCCTGTAGTACCCCATTATAGCTCTGGCCACTGGTCAGTTCTCCGGAGAAGCCAATGGACAATATTACCTTTGACCCGGTAGGCAGACGTGTCGAAAAGGAAAGTACACAACATTCTGCCTTGTCATTGAGAGACGGAGAATTATCGACCTGCTTGATCTTGAGTTCATTGGAGTGTTATTCAACTTGAGATAGGCTACACATGCTAGCTAAGTGGTGGTCCTGGTGGATGCTTGATTTAGAGTTAGGAGTGTGTGGTCGCTGCTCGACATCGTCAAGATCGTTGTTGAAGGGTTCAGGGCAAGATGAATTGAAGCTCCGCCGCGCACCTTGGTCTGAATACTTACTGGCACAGCGACTGCATACCTCCAAGAAAAGGTAAGGTAAAGATATTATATTTTGTATGCTATACAACACGCAAAACATACCTCAGGTAGAAGTCACTGTAAGGTAGATAAGACGTAGGTGAGGGTGCCTCTAGGTTCGAGCTATCGTCGATGCCGGTGGTAATTTAAAGAGTCAGATTTCCGACACCATAGAAGTCGGCTGATATTTGATGGCTTCGACGTGGCTGAAACCTTAGGTACCCCCAGATTCTCAGCCATCTCTAAGCCGTCGGAATTTTTGGACAACACGCAGTGCAGGTTCGGAGGCGAGTGCTATAGATATAAATGAACTTCGGTGAAATTGAAGCGCACTCGCAGGTAAATGTAGCAGTTTTTCCGAAGAAGTCTCGTCCTTAAACATCTGCACCAAACGACGCTTCAGCTGTGAAGATGGAATCTCAGGCTAGTCAGAACAAAGCTGACGACGACGGATTTCACGATCATGGAATCGCCGATTTTGCGTCTGATTTGTTTAGAAGATTTCGACTTCGCTTTTTGCAGCGACTTGATATGCAAACTCGTCCCGTTTTTGATCCAGGTTTAAAATCGACACCATTTGCCTTGGGTGTAGAACGTGAGGTATATGATCCGAGTCAATGATCGAAAGACATGATTCGTGCAGGGGAAGTAGCTCGTCGGAGTTTCATGCACCGCACGAGCGCCTACGAGCGCTGCCACATTGAAAGCTTCCAAGTTCACCCTATAATCTTTTCCCATAGAGCGACTTGGCTACAAAGGAATATCATTAGTATTCGCGCCTGTCTGTTTCTTTAGTATCATGGAGACATGCTGTCCAGAACACTCATGACAGCCGCAGCACATGCTTCAACCCTCCACATCCAACTTTCCACGTCCATCATATCCCTAACCTCCCCCTTCACCCGCAGCTCTTTACGCACCTTCCAAAACGCCATTATTGCGCATGCAACAACGTCCAAGACTCCAGTGACCTCAGGAGAAGTCAACGCAGCGGTCCTTGTTCCGTTGTGTAACGTCGATGGTGTACCCGGTGTGCTACTCGAACTGCGAGGCGGTAAACTGAGGTCCCATACTGGCGAAGTCAGGTATGTTCAACCCCAAATGGTCGAGTATCTCGCTGCTCATGATCACTAGTTTCCCTGGTGGAAGGGTCGACCCAGTGAGTCTATTCAGAACCTCTGTGTACTTCCTCATCATACCCATAGGCAGATGCATCGTTTCTTGCTGCTGTGCTCAGAGAAACACAAGAAGAAGTAGGTCTAGATCATCGGCAGATCGATATTCTTGTCCAATTTGGCCCGCCTGAGCGAAGTCTAATGGGTCTCAGAGTATGGCCCTACGTCGTACGTTTATTCTACTCACCAGTTTTGTTTTGTTTTGAATTCGGTGCGCAGGGCTTCGTATACCCACGTGGCAGTCATCACACAGATACCGGATCCCTAGATGATCCCTTGCCCTCCATCTCGCTTTCCTCACTCACCATATCTCAGGCCGAGGTGGCGACCGGGTGACGGTCGAGGTGAAGATGTGTTCACATGGCTTGGAGCTTCATGGTTAAGAGGGGTCACAACGGTTGAGTCGAGGATAGTTGCCACGCGTAAAAGTGTTGGACATCGACAGGAGATCTTAAGTACGTGAACCTGCTCCTTGTTGGGTCTCCGGGAGGTGCCAAGGTGCCAGATGTGTGTATTACATGTGGACCAGGTCATCATGAGTAGCATCGATACAGCAAGATGAAACAAGATATGTACGACATCGGAATGCATGACAGATTGAGACAATAAGAATAATATTCGTGCCCTTAATAGTTAACATCCTGCTGAATGAGCGCAATAGCTTTCGCAGAGCGAGGCTTGATAGAGCACTTGAAGGGTTTGGGATGGCTGGGAGTACGTATCCAAACTAGCACCGCGAATGTGATAGGATACAAGACATACCTGATCGCGCCTGATGAGGAGTCAACCTTAGGGGTGTGCTCAACACCGCTCTCGACGATCTTGGAAATATCAAACACGGCGAGCGACATCACGGTAGATAGCCAGATGGAAGCATCAGCGAGGTGGAGGCCTGTACATCAGAAGCAAGAAAACATCACAATACTGTTTTATTGAGTGTACTTCTGCATACCGGGGCAGATCCTGCGGAGCAGAAAGTTAGCATTCTAATCCAAATTAATACCATGCGTACCGTCTACCAAAGCCGAAGCAGATCGTGCGAGGCTCGCGTTCGGGATCCTTTCCGTCATTGTCTAAGAAGCGTTCAGGCTTGAATTGCGAAGGGTTAGCATATGTCTGCGAGTCATTGAGCATGAACCTGGTATGCAATTCTATCATGTTGAATCCGGAGAAATGCGAGCACTAACCAGATGTTAGGCATGATCCAGGATCCTTTCGGAATGTAGTACCCGTCATGGATATCGTCCTCAGAGACACAGTGGGGGATCCCTGTCTGAAGGCGATTGATACCGCTCCAAAATGAAAAGAATGCAATAAACACATACCTGTAGGGACGACAACATTCCAGCGCAGGGATTCTTTCAGAAGGGCTTCGATATAGGGGAGGGAGTCGCGGTCTGCAAAAGAGGGAAGACGATCAGTGCCAACAACAGCATCTATTTCAGCCTGAGCCTTCTTCTGCACATCAGGGAACAGTGTCATCGCCAGGAAGATCGAATAGATTGTAGAAACTGTCTGTGGAGACAGATGTTAGTCTCAAAATATAATAATCAATCTGTAATATGAAGGGAAGAGCTAACTGTGTCGGCACCACCGGTGTATAGGGATACAGCAGACCATTTCACCATGTGATCCTCTTCCGCAGACAAAGGACGACCTTTCAACAGATGGGAGGTGAAAGACACGCGGGCAACTCCGGCAGCCTGTGATGTGTTCAACTCGTGATCACCGAACTGTATATGTTGCTTACTATCTGATCCTTGACGAATTTGTGTGGTGCTTCAACCAACTCTTCAAGGGTCTGGTGCCATTCACGGGCCAAGCACTTGAATCCAGCACCAGGAAACCACTCGGGAACCTTGGCCACTAGAAATAAGTCAGCTCATTGTAAATACCAGAACACTGTAGTCTTACACCATGGCATGATGTTAACCATGAAGGCACCAGTATCATTGGACCGCGACAATTGGTCCATAGCGCGGTCTGCAAGGTCGACGAAGGGATCATTGTTCTCCTTCACCTCATATCCATGAGAGATTCGCAGAATGATAGCGCCAGCAGTGCTAAACAAAATCAAGGCCCCATTCATGCAACGATAAACACCACGTACTGTCGAATATGTGCTTGCAGTTGCTCGGGTTTGGCGAACACACGCTTCAGGAACCGGCGGGTCTCAATCTCCTCAATCTGTTCGTAGACAGCCATAGCAGCGCGACTGCCAATGACACGGTGGATGTTCTTGCGGTAATAGCGAAAACGATCACCATAAGAGAGAAAACCCAAACAGTACTTCCAGCCAACAAGTTCACCACCCATTGTAAGAACTGGACGGTCAGAGTACACAGAGCTTTTTTTGTCTAGCAATGCCATCGCTGCCTCGACAGAATTCAGTACAATGATGTGCCGACCCAGAACTTCGATATGCGAGATGTCACCTGCAAACCACAGTGTAATTGAAATGTATCGTATTGGGAAACATGAGGCACACCATATTTTTTGCGCCACTTGGCAAAGGTGAGCCAGACCTTGCCGTGAAGAATGTCTGCGACGTTCCCAATGAGAGGCCACCCCGGAGGTCCAGGGGGATATGGTGCAAGGTTCTTCTTTCTGAATGCTTGCTTGACCAGATACACTCCGGCACCAGCAAGACATAGGTCCAGCCAAGTAACATTGGTGAATATCAGCATGCTAGCTGAGGAAGAGCAAAAGATCGTGTAGTGAGCGATAAGATATTAGTAAGAGGAGTCCGAGTCAGATGACGAACGAATACAAGTCCCGCTCTCCACCCTAGCAAATGAGGGAACGATGGCAAAGAAGGTGGACGAATTTAGTTGTTCGGCAAGGTGATTGATGGCCGGTCAAAGAGCGATATGAATGTTGTGGTGGTCCAGGAATCTTTATGTTATCGCATGCGGAATTTAGTGAGGAAAGATAATCGTAGGCTACGACTAATAGCATTAATAACAAGACAATAGGCCTACATAGGAAAGGGTCCAAACCAGATTAGAAGATGACGTAGTAAGTAGTCAACACTATCGTTCGTTTAACCGTTACGCCAAAAGGTAGTGACACTGAAGGGTCGTGTTTCAGCATCGCGGACAGCATTTGTGTAGATTATAGGAACTCTAGTAAGCCAGTGTGCTTACAGATGAATAAATGTGGACCTAAGTTATGTCTCATGTGCCTTAGCCTCGACAACAACAAGAAACGAAGACCACGTGTGAGATACTGCACTCAGGACGAGAAGTCGTGCGCGAGCTGTTGGGGAAGTAGTTCAGAGTAGCCACAATATTTGCGCAAAGCCTCGAACTCGGAAGAGGAGCGTAATGTAGGCAGGAGGTGCCAGGTACACTGATCAGGCTTGTTAGGTAGACCACAGTGAACGCTTTTATGACATACCAGAATGTGTATTGTAAATCATTTCAATGGCAATGCACGATACGGCATCAGTCTTTGCCCTGTGATATAAAATAACGCGAAAGGCCGCTCGCGGCAGAGCCCGCTACAGTCGCTTTGTCGAGCCACCGAAGTTATACTTTCAATAGTCGTTCCAAAGGACGTCGTTTCAACGTATTAGTCAACACAGCTGTCAAAAACGCGATTCTGCCAAAAAAGCACCTCTCCTTTGTCATCACAATGCATGTTTAATTGTTGACGCAGTGAATCACACATTTCGAATGCTTGTGATAAAGAAGACGTCCAGTGCCAACATGATGAGAAATGTGCATAGAGAACCCGTCACGCTTTGTCACACCACTGAACTGCAACCCGATTTGGTAATGGCCTAGCACAGGCTGCACAGTCCAGCAAAAGCAACACCTCCGAAATCTTCGATAGACTGGTGACCAGCTCGTTTTACCAGTGATATGTACCTCTTCGGCCCTCCTGCTTACAGCTCCAGAAATTCAAACTTATTATTCACGTAAAAGATCTCGACTTTTGTACCTCACCTTCATAACTGATGTTGCCAATCTCAAAGACGGTTCACTGAACACCGCCTACATACCAAAGCTTGGCAATGTCTGCAACGCTTGAGTTGGCGAGAATCATCAGCACACGGCCCATTAATTCCAAAGATATCTCACCATCAAAAAAGTTCGTAAATTATCATGACATTCCTCACAATATCCACCGCCATGCCTGTACACCCATCGGTGCGCGAGGCACTCGTGGTTATCCTCTAACTCTGTCATCCTCTGGTAAACACGGTCCACAAAGATTTCTGGGCGCGCAGCTGCTTCACGAGCCCCGAATTCATTATATACGCGTCTTTCAGCGTCATCCAACAACCGTTGGTCATCCCATTGCCGGCAATCGCAAGTTTTCCACAGTGCTGCGCACAAGTAACAAAACTGCGTCGAGCATCGGCAGGTCATGTGATAACACCCCTGGAAAAGTTCCACGATAGCATGACAACCCGGACAGGTCTGCCACCCCATTTGAGACGCAAGGGTTTTGACCACTGATGTCTGAGCATTTTCAGCACAGTCTTCAAACAAGTGGGCTCGATTCTTGCATGCGGAGCACACACGTGTTCCACAACTTGTACAGACGATCTCAGACTTGCGGCCAGAAGATGAACCTAGAAATTTGGAGCAAATCTGATTGGGACAGTAGATCCGTGAAGTCGGTGTAGTTGTGAACTCTGCAGATTTTTCCTGGAAATGGGATCGCAAGTCCGATGAAAGCAACGGAAGGAAGTTCGCAACGGGAAGAGGCTGGTGGCAGCATCGCACGGGGTGAAGTGTTTCGTCCCTGGTAGATGCTTCGACAAGGTAAACAAGACAACCTCGACAATAAAAATGAGAGCACGGAGCATTGAAACTTTGCGAGCGTCTGACAAGATCGCCGCATATGACACACTCCACCCTGGGACGTCAAAGCGATATAAGACCAAGGTCGCGTAATGAAAAATGTGCCTAACCGAGATGGCATCCTGTCACGAGCTGAAAATTGTCCTCTATGATACTGTAGATGAGAGGATTCGGCAAGGTCGTCCACTTCATCTGGGTCTGGCTCAACTACACCTGTGATATCATTATTACTGGACAAAGTGGAGCCAAACTCACTGGAGAGGTCGTTAGTAATATATAAAATCAAAAATGAAATTTACGAACGACAAAGATACAGTCCATTCAAGTATTTCTTGTGAGTGTGTAGGAATTGGTACCTCATCGCCTCTTTCAAGGGCAAGAGCAGAAAGATGATCATCCTGCTCCCCTTGGTTGATACGGGACAACACATTGAGAGCCGCACTGTCGTTTTCGAGCGCTTCATCAAGGCTTAGTGCAAATCTGCGGTCTTGAAGTTCGGCCAAGGATGCCCCCAAGTATTCTGCCTGAAAGTTGAATGCAATTTCTTCGTCCGTCAAGCAGGCGTCCTCCCGTAACTTTCCTTTGCGCGATCCTTCGACTTCTTCAATGTTTAACAGAGATAGTGCTAGGACGAGGGCTTCTGCCTCTATGTCTGGCACGCTGCAATAAGTGTTCATGATGGCTGAAAAGAAAAGGGGAATTATTATCGGCTCCTAACCAGTGCCGAAATATGTTACATAAGCACAATATCACATTCTCACAAGTTCAAGTCCATATGATTTCACTGGCAGGTGACCGGTAAACAGCTATGCAACTCACATCCTCATATTAGCGTGGTGGCAGTCTTTAAGCGGACTGCATTATACTCTATCATGATGGCTAGCAGAATTCCTGAATCGACACGAGCGCTGGTCATTAAGAAGTGCTCCGCGGAAGCAACGCCTGTCTATCATCATGCTGTTCTGGAGACACGTCCACTGCAGCAACTAAAACAAGGGGAAGTCCTTGTGAAAATGGGAGCTGTGTCATTCAACCATCGAGACGTGAGTGATATGACCGGCCTAGCATCGGCTGCGGCAAGAACTCGTTGCTCATCTAAACGCCCCGACAGCTTTGGATACGCCTTGGTCAATACCCCGGAATCAACTTTGGAAGTGCCTTCGGTGCTGACGGAGCAGGTACTATTACAGTCATAAGCTGAGCTGGGGAAACTGAGAGCACTAACACAGGCACGGTAATTGCATCGGCGGATTCAAATGACGCACTGCTGAACAAACGCGTCTTCCTGACACCCATGCGAGGTTGGGAAAGCAAACCAGATGCGCCGGAAACGGAGTGGGTTACATATTTGTTTATTGACATTGGCTCACGTCTCATGCAGAGGCAGTTTCGGAATCCTTGGAGGTGGCCGCAACCCTCCGTTAGGAACATTTTCTGAATACGTTGTGGTGGAAAGAAATCAGGTTATTCGTTCTCCAGACCATCTTGATGATATTCAAGTCTCCGCTTGGCCCCTTGGTGGTCTAACTGCTTGGAGGTTCGTCTTTGTCGTGGTACCATCTTCGTCCTATCACTGAATGCATTGTAACTAGAGCTGCGATTGTCAATGCTGAAGCATCCAAAGACCAAAATATTCTTATTACCGGAATAGGTGGAGGAGTAGCGCTTCTTGCCATGCAACTATGTCTAGCCAGAGGCGCTAATGTCTATGTTACGAGTGGTAGCGAGGAAAAAATTAGGAAAGCAACTGCTCTTGGAGCCAAGGGCGGAGTGAACTACAAATTAAGTAAGGGTTAACTCGAACCACCCGTCTTGCAGGTTCAAACTATCTCACAGAGGATTGGCCATCGCATCTTGTTGCCCTTTTGGCAAAGAACAGCGGAAAATCTGCGAAGATTGATGCAGTTCTTGACTCTGGCGGTGGAGACATTATCACACGAGTGAACAGTATCTTAAAGCAGGGCGGCAAAGTTGTGGTCTATGGGATGTAAGCGAAGGAGGTTTATTTCTTGAAATGTCACTCAGCATCATTACAGGACCGCAAATCCCCAAATCAAGTTCACCATGCGAGAGGTGCTCAAGAATCAGCGGCTTATCGGTAAGTTTCCCTGCTTGCTTGAATGACAATATTGAATGTGTGGAAGGTTCGACAATGGGCTCCCTCAAGGATCTCACAGACGCAACAACGTTTGTGTCAGAGCATCGCATTGTCCCAGTGGTGTCCCATGTCCTCGAAGGACTTGAAGCTGCAGAAGAAGGCTTCGAGCTCATGAAGCGCGGGGATCAGTTTGGCAAAATCGTCATTCGGATTAACGACAAGGCCAAAGCCAAGTTATGATGATGTTGATTCAATTATTGGATCTGTCGACTGCAAGTTCGCATTGCCCTATTCTGACAACTCTGTCTCGATGTCGTTTCTGCAACTGTATTATATAGCCTTAAGATGTGCGGAATCCAACATTAAAGTTGGATGGTCTACTTTTGTACTTCTATCTGAGCTACCATTTTCGTTCTTATGTACGTATCTCTTATACGCGCGCCTCAGTTCTGCGTCGCATAATATTTATCAACCTAATGTGGTTGTGGCTCAATTAATTGTGGATCGACGATCGGATGTTAAATTTTCTCACGACTTCCATTCATTGATGACAACATTCCTATTAATACTTCGGGTCCCCTCAGCAAAGTCGGGACAGCCTCTGTTATTCTTGCTCGCCCATCTCGTGAAATGCCCAGCACGCTAATGCTTGTTAGCACCACCTCTAACTCCTCGTCACTCTCCCGATTCAACCATAAGGAGGAAACTGAACGTAAGTGGTCTACGTCATTGACACACTTCGGAACAAATGGACCCATCGGAATGTACTTAGCAGGTAGCATGCCTCATTCAGCACGATCCGTAGACGAGGACGACGACCTCACAATCCGTCCTAGACGCAAACCGCCCCCAAAAATTCCCAAACAACATGTCATTACAAACACGATCACATCCTACCTATCCAAATCCGACAGTCGTGAAGAGGTGGTCTCGGTCACGATAAACAGCTCACCGGAGCTGTCTTTCATCTTACACAAACCCCTCCGAAATCGACTATCATACGAAAACAATCCATGCGAAGCTATGCAAGACTTCATGGACGCACCCGAATTCTTCACGATTATCACGAACCCACAGACGAAGAATTACAAAGACGTACTTCCTTTCCTCATCACGAGAAGAAGGAAGTTTTTCGAGAAACGTCTGTGGGCCGTACGAGCTACGTTAAAAGCTATGAATGGGGAATGGAGTACCCTGGGTACCTCCCCTTCGATCCATGAGGAGTTTTCGAGTTTTAGCAATATCGCATGCTTGCGGTTTGGTGCACTGCCACCTGTGGACGTGCTCATCAAGCTGTCTGTCGAGATCCAGACATGCGCGCGCGTCAACATCGATGTAGTACCAATGGAGCGGCTGGTACAGATTTTTGACCGCATGTTTGAGGATTGTCATCTGTTTTTGCGATCACGCACGGTTGCGAAGGCGGCACCGAGGTCAGGGGCTGCTGCTGCCAAGTCCGCTATGGAGAGATTTCTACCGCTTTCGGGCGGCGTTGATTATTTGATAAAGTTTTGTAGGAATACTTTTCCTGGTCAAGAGATTCGCTACCAGTGGACCGATAGGGGTCGTTTCGAGGATTAAGCCGGGCTGGCAGTAATAGGAAGGACAACACAACGACGTCTGTAGCAATAGTACAGGAAGCAATAGGCACTTTAGGATACCTTGTATTAGTCCAGCAATATATCATAAAAACAAATAATTGGTTTAGGTTGTCCTCACAACGCAGCGCGAAACCAAAATAATTAACTGCCTTCACTTGCCACGCCAATTTTTCTTATATACTGGTTTGCAGTCTACGTCGTATTGCATTCATGTTCAGCTGCAAATGAACACATTACGTTCAATGAGGTGTACATGCAATCGTGCTTGTGAAAGTCGTGAGGGAAGAATGTGTATTAATATTCGGGTCACTACACGCCCCAAAATATTTTGAGACTTATTTACCGTGACTGATCGCCCAATCACCCTGTCCGGCCGTATCAAAAACACCTTCGTCTAGCCGGCTTCCATGAGGTAAGCCGAAAAAGTATAGTCCTCCTGATCAAGAAGCACAAGGCCTGCAGGAGATGCGACAGGCGTCACTGATGTCGATGATGATAGAATGACTGCTGATCGCATGACACTTGTGTCGCATGTCTCCAGTACACCCCAGATTGGGTTAGTATCAACAGACTGGGTGGAAATACAAGCATTGTGTGATGCCACGGAACTCGTCCAGAACGATGTTGCTAAATCGGCAGTTGATATCGAACATGAAAGGAATGGTGTTCAGGATCAAGGTAGGTATATCGAGTATCTCAGGGATGACAGGCAGACGTTCGGCATTATATATTTCAAAAGAATATTTGTGGGCAAGTCCTTTCTTGACGAGTACGAGCTTCCATCCTAAATCGAACTGGTGTAAGGTGCGGTCAGTTGTGTGCATTTGCCTAACTCACCGAATCTTGTACGCTGAATCAGGTCCCTGTTCGTAGAGGTGAGCAAGTATTAGAACCGATCAGACTAACCATACCTGACCACCCGTTGAATTGGGGACACTTGAATATGTTTTCGTAGCTGCCTGCTAAGAAGACATCCAGAAATAAACATATTGAGCAGCATCTGCGACAATCTCTATTAGCCCTGCACACACAAATTCACCATTTGAATATTGGCCTAAATCAAACTGATGAATACAAAAGAGGGGCGGGAGTACAGTGGAACTCGCTTATCCAAACCAGTCTGTTGAAGGTGACCTCTGTAGGTACTAACGTCGCGATGGTCTTGAAAACAAGTTCTTCGTTCTAAGCGACCCTCGTAAGGTCCGGTTCAGGGCCGACAGTTGGTGCACCAAACAATGCAAATATTGTATGTTGGGTGAAGTGGGAAGTTTCGCAATACGAACTTTTTGTAACATTGTGTGGACCTTGTGCGATACGGAGCACTGCATACGCAGTTCGTGCAGGTACGTATTCAAAGATGTGAATATTATCATTTTCAACAAAAAGCAGCACATTTCGACACAGTACCAATACGGTAACTCACGTCTTAGCTGACACGGCCCCATCTAGCGCAACCAGTTCTCGAAGTCATCGACTGGTACTAGTCATCGTTGAGAATGTGTCTGAGAGCGTTGAGTATGAATAGCCATATTGCTCACCATTATACTACTGTGTCTTCATGAAGTTCTGGTCCTTGATACGTTGTTGATTCTCCCTTCTGAGCCGTTTCTTTTCTGCCTTGCCTCCAGGCCCGTCATCTTCATATACTTTCGGCTTCATAAGGTCCCATAGCCACGGAGGATACTCGTCATCAGGTAGAGCTATTACTGGAGGCTGTCCTTTTAGATAATTCAATCCTTCCAGGATTGTACCTGGTGGACATGACGAAAGTGTCTTTTCTGGAACAAGTGTTAACATGAAGTACCGTAGTTTTTAACTCTGCATACTCACCTTCAGCAGCCGACGCGTCTTTTGCACTTACGTTCAGTACCCGTTCAGTATTCGAGCTCTTTGCGGCATAGCCGCGTGCAAGACACGGAGAGAATGCTTGCCGAATGGACGACCGAGAAAGTGCAAGAAAGGACATTACAGTTTGTGACATTTTTTGTCACAGCACGATGTCACCTCGGGATCATCTACGCTCACATAAGCTCAGCTAGTTACCTCGATGGCTCAGCGCTCAACTATGAACTAAGAATCAAGAATCAAAGAAAACCTCGCAAACTATCCGGTAATAGGTACGAATAACTATCAAGTGACGAATATGTGACTGAGGAGGAAGTATTAGCGTTGGGGGAACGGATACGTCGCTTGTATCTCCCAAAATATTAACTGCAAGCCGAATGATACCTGCGCCAATCGTGACAACAGCCTATGTTCCATCGTCGCACTATATATCAGGCTGCGGGAATAAGACACCCACATTGCCGAATGATTGAATGCTGCCCGTGACGTTAGACTGTGCGGGTAAAACACCCATTTGTGTCTCAACGTTCGCCACGATACTTGCGAGTGGGGGTAATACACCCACATCAAAACGCGTCCGATATTGTGGCCAAAGCCGTCGTCAGAAAAAAAGCCCTGTGCAGCTCGCTCAAAAACATCCCGGATGCGATCTGTAATTTTGCCCTCAAGGAGCGACTCGCGAGGAAGTCTTGTTGCGGAGCTGCACGCGATGTGCACGACAGATAGCTAGAAAGGCTGGGCAGAGGATAAATATCTGATGCGCGCTCTCAAAGGCATCACAACCGAAATGACACCAAGGGCGGCCAAGGCGGCGTATCCTGAAAATGACGATGACACAACTGCGCGGTGTCGAGCTGTGATGACCGGGCATATAGTTGTACGACGGCAGAGGATGATGTAGATGCCCGTGTGTACGGGAAGTCGCGCCCATCACCGGTGATGACTGTTGCACAGTACTCAAGAGGTGGTCAATGACACTGGTCCTGGTCATGGATCATATTATTGCTACTCGGTCAAACTGCTTTCTTCACCTCCATTTTATTGTGAACATACTACGTTTTCAGAACTACAGTTGATATCAAGATACATGCTATATGAAACTGTCAGTCATTTTGGTCATACTCAGGCTGGATACAACAATATTGAGTCCAAGATAAAACTACTTTGCTTTTCAACGTCATCTTCATTCACACCTTGGAAGAACTAGCACATGTGTTAAAACGCACCTTCGCCTATGGTTTATCTGCCGAATCGAAAGCATTGAGAAGGAAATAACACCACATGCAACGGAGCAAGGCGAAAGTCGGCAACGCCAAACCCTAGTCGAACAAGCAAGGTGGAAATTGGCACCGCCGATCCCTAGTAATTAAGTCTGAACACTTTGATAACCAAGAGCACATGTAATCAAGCGGAAAGTATTGAAGAGCTGCGAGGTGAACTACCCTTGGCGAAGTGCCGCTCTCGCTTGATCAGCTCGTCGTATGTTCTTGGCGGTTACCGCTTCATCGAGACCTTCTGACTCGGGGATATTTTCTGCGCTTGTTATCGCACCGAGTGCAAGGCTCAAGGCAATCTGACTTTGTCCAGTGCGGATGGCCATCTCTGATGCATTCCCAAGGGCCACGACGAGCTGCCTTCGAACACCCTTGACCTCCTCAGCATACTCTCCGCGCGTATACCTGTCAAACGAGACTAAGGAGGCCGCAAGCTCTGCAGAGGACGCGAAGTGCATCCGAGCGTAACACGGGTTTGATTGAGTAGCCTTCCGTCCAGACTCTGTACGAGACTCCACACGCCGGATAGCGATTAGCAGGAATTTCCGTATGATGTCGGGATGTGTAATCATTTGTACTTGATCTAAGGAGGTTGCGGTTGAGAGACCATTCGGTGCCTTCTTGAGAGCTTGGATTGAGTCGAGAACACCCCGTTGAGCGAGCACGGCCAACAATCGCGCGAGCGCTGTAGGGCCCATGACAACTTCCTCTGCGATCTGCAAGGGGGAATCTACCTGGGGTGCTGCATGTGAGTCGCCAACTTGTAGTGCGAACATATCCTGTGTTCGCTCCGCATACATCAGATGGTCTTCTTCGTTTTCCGGATCTGCTTCTTTTATTTTCTGCGACGCAACGTAGGCCACACGAAGGAGAGACTGCAGCTCTGCGTTGGTAATCCCGCATGAGTCTGCCGCATGAGTCAATGTAGTAATCAACCGCAGGACTGCGATCCGTTTGATGCCTGAACAAAACAAAACTCAGCAGTGAAGCATATTCTGACCCCAGCTACCATACCTCGTAATTCGAATGCAAGTTGAAAAGTCCTTTTCCCAAGGAGAGTTTTTGCTCCATAATTTTTGACGTTGTTGAACAACCTGTGAACAAAAGGGTTAGAAACAAAAGTGCAATCAAGAGTAGGAACTGACGACTCGACATGGCGCCAATCCTCTTCTTCGACGCTCATCCAGACTTCAATTAGCTTCCCACTCCAATCTTGTCTTTCAGTGAAAATCTTTAGGGCTTGAGACAAAGCTTTCCACTCCTGGGTTCTCGATGAGCCGTCCAACGGCGAAGACACACCGGGTACTACGTAAGGGGGCCATTGGAATAGAAGTGCAAGGATTTCACATGCAACCGCGTCACTCTGCCGCTCAGGGTACCATGCTGGTCGAGGCGTGATCGCGCAATCAAACAACAAATCGACAATTTGCGGTCTTTTCTTGAGAATTTCAAGGCGAAACTTGGTGGGCAGTATGGGGTAGGTACAGAGAAGACCTTGAGCAGCCCAGAGAGCATCGTCATGAGCCAGTCCTGAGTATCGCAGAGCACATTTAGCCACCTCTGCTTCGGAAGCCTTTGAGACAGGTGAGGAGGAAATGGAGTTAATTCCATGGACATGTCCGCAGCAAAAAGACCCACATTTTGCCCTCTTAAAACAATTATTCCACCTTGCCATTTTGTCTCCGGAGCATAGAACTGTTCGACAAAAATTCGCGGTCCTTGGAGCACAAAAACACAGAGCTTCGCAATGATATCCGCCACCATATCCGCAGGAATCCTGTCCCCAACTAGACCAGCCAAAGAGCGAATGGTACAAGCAGCAAGTCTGCGGTGCGCGCAGAGCCAGCTATCTATGTTCTATGTTCCATCCTTCAGATTCGCCCAAACGACATCGCATGTGCCCTCACCTTGAAGCAGAGGTCTACAATGTTGTGATTCATCATTTCCTCGGCAATTGATTTTCTTTCTACATCTGTCCCTACGTGCAAGAGGTCGTCCAGCACTGCGAGTCCACAATAACTGGCCAGAGCATGTCCGTTCTTCATGCCGAGCCTAAATGTGCCATATCTCGACGTAATCAAAATCATGACTTCGACCAGGTTGTACTTTAAGCAGGTCTTGATCAGGAAGTTGAAACCGGTAGGTGCTCGTTGAGCTTCAATTGCAGTCCTTGACAATGTGGTCCTATCCCAGAGGATGCCCTGAAATAACCAGCAGTTGGAGTTAAGTTCAAACGATTATGACACAGACGCTACGCACAGTCCATGTACAAAGGAAATCCGGATCCACCTGGGGGTCTTTGAGCCTGGCAAGATCTCTAGCCATATAACCATCCAAGACATCGCGGTTGACAGTATCAAAAGTCCGTTGGATTTCGATTTCGAGCGACTGTTCCCACTGTGCATAGGACTCAGCCATGATAGAAGGGTCATATGGACCTTTGAACTGATTTGCTGACATTTCTTGGTTGATGCAGTAAACCGTGAATCGAGCGCTACCTGATAGAACCGCTCAGAACTGTCGAAGCTTGAAGTTGTTGATGTGGCTTTGAAATAATCAGTGCTCCGAGTCATAAGCTACGTGTGTCGGAGACATCGGAAGTTTCGGAACGCCAATCTGGGAGAACTTGGAACAGTAGCAGTACGCGTTCTGCATCTCATCTGTGAACATGCGGACGTTCGAGGGGACTCTCTGGTCAGAGGAACTTGAAACTAGGACAGTACTACTAGCTGAACCATGCAGCTACTTCGAACCATACTGAACAGTAAATCTTCTCAATCTACCTTGATATCAGGTCAAGAACATGAATATGTAGATGGAAATATATTAAATACAAAAACAAGACATGCAGATATACAGCATAATGGGATTAATCTATCCTAAGATGTCACCATCATCGCAGATTAGTGTGATTATAAACAAGTTCAATTGCCCACTTCTAAGTACTCGTGTTAGAAAAGCCCTGACCCTGGGAAAAGCTGTGACTCTGCGCCGTGCTCGTCGTCTTCGTCAAGGCTCTCGTCGTCCACTGACGTATGGCGAGGCTCGGGGGAGAGATCGTACCCATGAATTTGCGCTGCAGGTGCATCAAACCCTATAGGTTCGTGTTCGAAAGGATCAATATCTGCATCTGGGATGATTGGCTGAATCGGCTGGACAGGCTGAGCAGGTTGAATAGAACGTGGAACAGATTTCGGAGAGGGAGGAGTAAACTGTTGAGGTACGCGCGGTGAGTCGGATAGCGGAGGAGAGATGACTCTTGGACGCTGTGCCCCAGTCGGAGAAGCCTGTTCAGGCCGACCTGATAACGACGAACGCGGCTGAGCTTGCAGGTGTGGTGGAGTTGTAGTCTGAGGTTGCGATCGAGCTGCGGTCCGAGGCTGTATCTCGTATTCGAGCTGAGTGTGATTGTAAGTGATATTCCAAAGCCGATCCAAAATACACTCACAGCAGCAAATACTTCCTCCCTGTGTCTCTCGCCCACATCCTTGTCGATGCAGTAACATAGATACAGTGTATCAGCACTAGTGTGGCAATGATTAGCACGAGAATGTTGCGCTAGTTGATCATAACATACACATCCTTGACTAGTCCTATGCAAAACAAGCCCACGAGTGCGGTGACACCACCAGCAAGTAACGAGGCTCCCAACGCATAATCAGGTGCGTCTAACGTATGTGCGACAAAAAGATATGTCACAAGTGCGAAGGGAAATGTCAGAGTTAAGGGTGCATAGGTAAGCATCCGTAATGGTGCTGAATGGCATGTCAGCTATGATTGTGCGGACCACAAAGATATTACGCACGTTCGGTCTTGAATTTCTTGCGGTACCGACCAGCGCTAGTAGTCTCAACGGTAGCAGTGAGGGCCCGGGCTCTCCTTGCGCTCACAAAGAAGGGGTCTCCGGTCAACCCAGTATATACGAGCGCATACTTGCTCAAGGATGTGGTAACGCTCTCTAGGTATGAGACTGCCATACCTGAGCCAAATATTATAGGCTGACACCATGGTCGCAGTGCAAGCGGTAGATAGAGCGGAAGCCAGCGCAGGGCCAGCGTGAGAAGTCCTAACAATCGGATACCCGTGAGGATGAGCGCGCTGAGGACAATCGATCCGAGAGATGGATATGCAGCCCGCATGAGAGCAGCATGAATGATGTGAGTATCGCTTGGTAGTGGAATTGGAACATCAGGGCTGAGGTCATGAGTAAACGAGATAAAAACTGAAAAAAAACGCTTACTCGGCAAAGTACCAAGCACCAATAACACCTGCACAAGTCGTACGCAGCATCCCCTTTGCGATGCCCCAGCTCCAAAACCATACACCAACCACACCAAATATTGCCCAGTTCGCCCACCCTTGAACATGCCCTTCTAGCGTCCCATTGGGTTCATAGACATAACCAATCAAAAGGAGTCGGAATATCACGGTCATGAATGGTATAGATGCAACCAGCATCGTGAGAAGCATCGCGGGGGAGAGAGCGAGGAGAAAAGGATTTGCAATGAGAAGCCGTGTGGTAAGATCGAGGATAGAGGAAGTTGAATGGATTTCTCGGGGTAAATTCACTAGGCCTCTGGCAGTGATGATGGAGAGAACGAGGGGTACAAGTGAGAATAGTCGAAGACTGGACACCCTAATGAGCTTCTGCGGTTAAAACAGACGAAAAGAGTGCTCACCCAACTGTTTCACCCCAAGTCGGTTCTTGTTCTCCATCCCACATGAAACTACCAACGAATGCCCATATAGCAGAGATAAAAAGTGTAGCTGGTATGAATACGGATGTTGCGATCATGACTGGACGAACAAATATGCGGAGGAGGAAAACGTGGACATATGCCATAAGAGCGCTCAGAAATGTCAATATGGTAAGCAGGGGTACTGTATGCAGCAGCGTTGTGTATGGGAGCGAAACGCTCCGTCCGTCGTCCTTGCGAGTCTTGCCAAAGAATAGCAGTAGAATGGAAAAGAAGACGCATACAGAAACACCTGTACACCAAAATATGGTCCAGTACGAATCATTGAACTTCCGTCGAGCCCGAGTGATATGCCGCGGATCTGGTAAAGAGAATACGTCGATGGGGCGTGTGGTGCCATCCCTCGGCAGTAGCGACTCAGTCAGAGATAAGGAAACAGGCTCGCGCGCTCGTGAAGGTGGAGGCGGAGGATGCTGTGTTCTAGCAGAGCGATTAGGCGTGGGTCTCGGTGAGTCGATTGTAGGTTCAGGTGAACCAAGAGATGAGGATGAAAGGGACGGTAAAGGCGAGCGAATTCTTCGAGGAGGAGACGCCTGGTGGGCAAGCCAGCCCTTTGGATAGTCTTGGGACTCAGCTTGGCCATAGTCAGAAGCCATCAAAGGAATTGACTGAGAAGTATGATGAGAGGCCCCTGGCAGGTTATCATGCCCTTCATCGAGGCGTAGATATGGGTCTTCATCATCTACATCATGTGCTCGACTCCTAAAATTTCCGCGGCTTGACAGTCTGCTTACACGCAGATGAGGGTCGTCAACGTCGTCAACCTCTGTATCATGATCATCACCTGCACGAGACCCTTCGTCGGTTGTGAATGAAAAGAATAAAGGCTGCGAAGAGGACAGACTCGATGCTGGATTATGCTGCTGGGTCAAAAATTGAGAGGCGTACTGAGCAAAAGACTTTGCCATCGCCAGACCACGTCTGCTTGCTAGTCGTAGTATGCAGAATTGGTGAGTCTCCCCGGGAGCTATGTGGCAGCTCTTGCCCTGTGTTAAAAACCTGGTCCAAGATGACTTGCGTATCCGTAGGAAACTTTTGCTATATTCGGACATTACCGCCAGTATACTATTTGGTGCCATTGTCCTCGTCGTCTTCTGTGGTAGATCTGCAGACTGCTTCTCAATCGTAGCTAAACGTTAATGCTCTTGGACAGGATCAAGCCGCTGCGTCACCGTGTCTGTGTATTTGCATCAGTCTCTCACAGGAATGCACCAGACCCGACAGCATCATGATATGTCGAGCCTCGACAACACAACTTGAAGACCTAGGTACCATTTGAACCTTAGGCAACCGCATCACCATAGTACAGCAAAGGCCACCAAAGGTGAGGTAGTAGTATAACCACTTCAATGTGCAAATGACACAAGTATTTGAACAGGAAAGCTAGACCTTCAACAACACGCTTGCGTCTGTGTAAAGATACTGCTTCGTCTTGCAAAGAACGAGTAATGCATTTGGCCGCGTAGCCAGCCAGATCATCCTAGGAAGGTGTACCCCACTAGTTCACACACTAGCCTGCAGGTAGATACATCTGTGGCAGCGCATCTTGTGGATAGCTTTATGATGCTATGAATTGAAACTGCAACGAAACTTTCCATCAGATGCACTTCCTTGGCGAAGCTGTGAGCGGGGTAGATAAGAGATTTCTAGCGCCGTCCTATCACTGCGGCCGCACTAGAGAACCGGTGAGAAGAAGGTATTAAAGGATTTTGTCAAGAACATATGACCAGGTAAATGCACCGCAATCAGCATAAGCGCCAGCAAAAACTCACCGGTACACTGTTCGCCGAGCGCCAGCCTTGTTACCTTGAACCCCTTCCCAAATTCCAAGTAGAAACCAGGCTGTGTGATAAGCCTCAGGGAGCCTTATCGGCACGGCCACTTGCATGACCTTCTTCAAATGCATAAAAAGACAGCAAAGAAAATTCATACCTTCATACTTTCGAACCACTTCATACTTCCTGAGTCAGACTCAGGCATTCAGTGCCAGTGAGCTTTTCTATGGTCTCTTGTAGACACCCAGGTACTGACCCCAAACCCCCAAGCTGAATCATAAATTTGCATTTGCCTACACTTGTCATGAATACTGTATCCAACGTCGATCAAGTACCTTTTTCCAGGACAAGGCCAAGGTTCATACCTCGGGTAAAAGATGTCTTCGACGAGCCCCTTCTATTGTAGCTCACAACATATTTACAGAACAAGGGCCACCTCCAAGCCTCGTACCCATTATTGACGAGCTGACACCTACAGTACATGCGCATCAGGAAGCAACCGAGCTCATAGCCTTTTTGTTTGACTATACACGCACAGTGTTCTCTCGGGCACTGTTTGTTGAGAAGCATGAACCACGAGTCGGCTCGTACTCTAGTACGCCAATAGCTAAAGAGCTGAAACCCTATAGTATTTTTCCGAGAGATACCGAATGCATACATTTTGTGACGCTTCATCTAAGAACCATCAAGGAAATGTCTCATCTTCGAGCACACTTAGCTCGCCTCTGAGGAGGAACTGTCTTCCTTCTATCAAGGACTACGGGAGACTACATACCTCACCTTAGTTGTATGGAGTTTTTTTTAAAACCATATATATATACTGTCATTGAAGGCTGGCCAATAGCTTGATGCCGACAATACATCTAGTAGTTGTATTAAGTATGTGGAAGTATGTGGAAGTGGAAGTGGGGTATTGGTCTAATTATAGTGAAGCGGCCCGGGTGACCGTCACTCCGCCCGGATCACTCCTTTGCTCGGGCGTGCAAACTTGTGCAGAGCATACTAGGTCGATCATGGAGGCTAAGCGCTAAGCACTATCCTGCTATTCTTGCAACACTGTACAGCTGAAGACACGAGAAACTTGTGCACCGAAGAATGTCATGGTCGCTAGGCAGACGAAGGGGTTCCACTGGGGCTGGCTCGTGGTTGGGCATTCGGATCTCAGAGTCTAAGGGGGGGCCGGGTCCATGCAGTGTCGATGGTAGATGCTGCTGCCACCATTAACAGCCGCAGCCGCTTCACAAAGTCGGCCAAAAGTCGAATCTCCTCAGACGCCCGCCGAGAAAACAAAATTTGCAGTCACAAAATTGAAATTTTCGCTTCCTTGCTATCCGGCCGCCTACTAAGGCTTGGTCGATCAATGCTTCGAGCGCCGATGGGCTAACAATTTGCTCCACCAGACAACGTGCTGCAGCCCCAATACCTATTTGAAATCATTGGTCTTGTCAATATCTGGCCTATTGCAATCCAAGAGAGCTCAGCGCCTCCTTTGAACGCCTTCAA
Source organism: Suillus tomentosus (assembly GCA_016647685.1). Lineage (NCBI taxonomy): Eukaryota > Fungi > Basidiomycota > Agaricomycetes > Boletales > Suillaceae > Suillus > Suillus tomentosus. Next base: position 353,726 of record JABBWJ010000022.1, on the reverse strand, counting down.
TATAAACATCCCCGTATTTGCCAACTTTCCTAACTGCCAAATTGATAATAACACCAGTGGAGACCTTTCGGGGTCATGATGAATTCATTAGACCCAAGCATTCAGGACCTAGTACTTTCGGGGATTGCAGTTAATGATCGGCTTCCAGGGTAAGACCGCTCGGCGATAGGACCTCGCAGTAGAATGAAGGGACATGAGCAGGGAGTATATGTAGTTTCCAGGGATGGCCAATGGGAACTGAGTTGTCACTGCTAATGGAGAGTCATCCCGCAGAGCTCAAAACTCGCAAGGATGACTGGGATCAGAAACTATTTTATGGGCAGTCTCTTCATGATTGACATCTCCGCAGATCCGGACAGCATGCGCCTTGCCACGAGCAAGTCGCCAGATGATACGAAGATATGGAATCTTGACACAGGATAGATCGTGGTTCATTCGACAGTGGTTATTTGGGACGGTATTTTCTCATCACTCGAATAAACTCACTGTGAAGTCAGGTGCTACCGTGTTGGGAGTGCCTCGGAAGTATCTGAAGTTATTATGGGGTGTGGGAGACTTTGCGGTGGGTTGCAGACGTATGCAACAGTGTTCTGGACAACCGAAGATCTGACCATTCTGACCAGCTTCAGGCACGATAGTGCCAAAATGATATGTGAGTTCGACGCGCTGATGCTGGAGCCTCACTTTCCGAGAGCTCTGTTGCGAAGGGTTTGATGTTTAGATCCCCATCCTGCCCTACTCTCATCTGACTCATGCCAACAGTGGCTTCTCAACCGAATATGAGCTGAGCACCTACATATGCAGCCTTTCACAATCTTGTTAGCATCTAATCTGCACAAGAGCCACAGCCCAGTGTGCACATTCATAGATGTGTCAACATTCTCTTGCAAGACGGTGCGTCTGAAATACATGCCTTACTCGGTATTCAGCCTGCCCCGACACCTCGCGCTGCTTCCTTGCGCCTTGATCCAGCGATATTACCTATGATGTTTTCGCCCTGGTCATGTTCACCTTCTCCTATAATGGATCCACAATGACCCGCTTTTCTTTGCTACCTGCCCTCTTGCCCTTTACCCCACAGATGCGGTTGTTTGTGACGACGACCTTCGTGTTAACCATTTATATCTGTTGTTCCTTATTTCATTTCCAAGTTGACTAGACAATCGCCCTGTAGTCCTCAGCTAATTCCTTACTCCAGCTGCTCCTCTTTCGAATCATCACTGCATTCAGACGTAGTTCCCATAGAGAACGTAAGTGTCAAATCATTATCTACCGTTTCGAACTCGTATTTACAATTCATCAGTCTCGACCCATATCGGCATCATCCAATCTCACATTCTCTGTCAGTACTGCCATAAAATTCACACTCTCTATTGACCTGCGTTCATGCAGGTCATGCACTATCGTCGATTTGCCTCTCGTGCGGGTTTCACTGAGTAATGATGATGGCTGGGTGCCCGATGAATACTTCAAGTTTGACCTTCACTCACATAACTGGGATTCACAACAGCATCCTGGGCAGCGTGATGGATAACCTGAAGCAACCTGCATTTCTGTTTTCACAGTGACTTCACGAACAAGAGTGGGTGTTTTCACTTTATCACCGTCACGACATAATTTACCCACAAGTGTCTGCAGACTACAAGTCTTCAATCAGGTTCAATTTGAACCCTGAATGGATGACATTCGAGAGCATCCTCGGTATACACAGTCTGACCAACACAACTTTTCATTGCGATTATCACCATGTCTATGTTTTGTTGATCTCCTTACGCATGACGTAGTTGACTTATCTCGTCTTCCGTCTCGCAGCTCCTCCGCAAATACGAAGTGTTGGCAAACGCCGCAAAACACTCGTTGACAGATAACCCGTCTGTTGGTCGTGCCGTGCTTCTGTGACACTGATCAGGGCTGGTAAGTCTGAACCCTGTGCCACGCAGCACATCAGAATCCCGTTTCCTGATCGCTGCTGTCAAAAGGGTTTCGTCCAATGTAAAAAGGTGTAACATACACAACTCGTATCAAGCATGCCAGCTTTAGGGGCTATCTAGACGGTGAGTTTGAAGACATCATTCACTTACATGCATCAAGTCTGACTTGACGAACAAGGTCTGATTGCATCAACGATACATTGAATACACGCAGTTGTGCCACTTGCATCTGCGAACCCGCCACTGACCTTTGTCCATTGTCCTTCGGCTAGGAGGCAGCTACGCATACATTGCTTTAGGTGAAAAGGAAATGACTTCTTTCCTTCCGCGGTTCGCAATCCCTTGATGCTGATCACCGCGGTGCTAGCACCGACCACAAGGAAGCCATCATGTGCGCATCCAACCAAATCCGTAACCTACGGGGTTACCACAAACGGATCAAACAAAGACATGTCGTACCACAAGTCAAAAAAAAACAACGCAGGGTGATTACAGCGCGTGTCTTCTTCGGGTTCATACTACCCCACGCATTGGCCAGGATTACGAAACTAGTGTGTGCCTTCACGGGAAAGAACGTTGGCAAGCGTTACATGATTGGGGTGTTGTTTGGAAGTTTGGCAGGACCCTTTTGATGCGCAAGGCATATTTTCAGCCAGGCCAATTGTTTGCCGATATGGCATTCTAGGGTTGCATGCAGGCGTGAGTGTTACAAGTTGAAGGCTTGATCCATGGCTCTTCCATGGTATGGCGGTGTAAAGAAGGGCGTGTATGGGAACTTGCAATTGGCTTGAAACCAGCAGCACGCCCTATAAGTAGATGCTGCGTACCACAAGTTGGCATTGTGTGGCCAGGCCAGGCTGGCCTAGCATGGGTTAGTATGCAGAGCCTCGAACATTAACAGATCGAAACTATGTACCACATATGTAACTTTTTTTTTATAAATTACTGATCAGAAGATGGTTCTGATCTTCTCATAATATCCACACGTGGACGAGCGTCTCTGCGGTAATCCCAATGCAGCAAAACCTCGACGAGCATCACGTACTGCGAAAGCAACGCGGGAAGAATTGTGATAGAATGGAACGAATGAACAAAATTAACAAGATAGGTCCATAAGTCTATCTTCGTCGAGCGCCTTGGCCATGAAGTTATCACGATGTCCGCGGATTCACTCAGCCACTCATCATAAATGAACAGTACTTCATCAAGTTGAGAGTCGCCCCGCGATCGTACGAGATTGGCTATTCATCGAAATGAGATGAGTGGGACTGAATGAAGTCTTCGATGAGATACATGCGTTGTTGGTCTGTCTTGAATGAAGCTCTCCCCCAGTCATATCTCAGGAGGAGATGCCAACGTTTGTGCGATCGAATTTGATAGACCCGAAAGGAAAAGGATGATCCGCTTAAATCAGAGGTATAAGCTGGTATAGGCATATGCAAAGGCACACTGATTCGGGATCTAGCGAAATGAAATAGATAGGAGAACGTCAAACGTCTTCAAGACACAAGAGATAATCGCTGGGCAAAGGGAAATCGATGAGATTGCGGGCAGAAGTGCAGGTCATTAGACTCACCGAGGTCGCATGGATGATCTAGAACAAAGGAGGGGAGAAGACAAAGCATGTGATATGGTGAAGGGCGAATCTGAGAATGTCAACAACACCGTCCATTTGATGCCTTTCTTCGATAATATTGAAAGCCAAGCCATATAGTGGCGGAGTGGCACAAACCTGCAATGCAGGCCTTGTGTCGAATCAATTGTATTGGCCATGCTGCGATAGATGCTTAATCCGTCACGGAAGTAAAGTGGCTTCAGTACTCCGCTCTGGCAGGTTCATTAAGCCTCCAGTCTCTAAATTCAATACAGGAACACAGCATTCCTATGCTGAGCAGGGAAAGCTCCACACCTCGCTGAAACCGTGAGGTGCTCATAACAAGAGGACTTCTTCGCTTCCTCGCTAGATGGAACTACCGTTTCCAGTACCAACTTGGGCGATGGAGGACGGGTATTGCTCCCGCGGTGCGGCTCGGCTAAGCTGAAGAGCGGATCCCATATAAACGGATAAACGATGAAGCAACAAAGGAGTCTCTCTCGGATAGATAGCGAAGAGAATAACCTGAGGAATGGTGTGTTATCTTATCAGGTTCCGGCTCGGGAGCGCTCGCCACAGAGCAGTTTTAAACTCACCAGAATGAAGAGTAAAAATGCAATGCAAAAAACTCGCGGGGAAGTCAGAAGCGTTGCTAAAAACTCGCCTTTCGAGCGAGGACTGATGGACGCCGATCAGACTGCATCTGGCGGATGAGCCGGATACAGAAAAGAGCTATCACTTACCACATAAAATAGGATGCGCAGCATTGTTTGAGCTGCAGATAACTGATCAAGCAAAAGACCGAACGCGTTGCAGAGGGCGTGTGGGCTCGACCCTGGATTTACTCATCCAAATACGTCTGAAGATTGGGTATCCCACCATGTAGTACAGAGTCACGCGCCAGGCAGAATGACAGCATGGATTGGAACAGCCAAAGACATTGCGGTGATGTTACGTCGAGGGCTGACGTGTGCAAGAGACGGTTAGAGGCCTAGGCGACGGACCGATGACACAATATGCATGTATGAGCAGTGGATAGTTGGATAACTGAGAGGTAACGTGTCCAAATGCGAATGTAAATCACGGACAATCGGAAGAATTGGCCGGAATCGAGAGCGCAACGTTTGAGGGTTTATCCCACAGGGATGACGCGTGTGGGGTAGTCGAGACGACATTAGTACGCAATCCCGCCGGAACGAACGCGTCGTGATAGGAACAAGAGACCATGCGCCTTCCGACTCTTTGTTTTACGTTCATTTTTTGGAGCTGGATAAGGAGTCGAGGACGGGTCAAGGACCGGATGCCCACGCCACGTCGGGGGCCAAGGCTTCCATTCCAATCGTGTCTAGTTTAGCGCAGAAAAAAAAACTTCGCTTGATGAAGCGACGAGTCTTGACGGAACGATAAGACTGCTAGTACTACGCCACATCGGATCGGGTTTCACATTCCCGTGGTATGCAGGATGGATGGCCACACAGTACGATGCTGCAATATAGACAAATCTGGTGAGGGAAAAGGAAAACGGGTACAAATCTGGCAAGTTGGAAGGGCGCCCTCCCAAGCTCCCTTTACGGCCCACAAGCACTCGGGCATGAGAGCATGATAGTTTTGTCTAATCGAGAGAGATAAGGAACTTATGATTGGAGCACAGGGTACTCTGCCAACTATGTGCGGCGTGACAGCAGAGGTCAGCTGAAAGAGAAAGGCATGAGGCGGCACGAGACGGTGATGACCTGTCAAAAGTACGGAAAGTACCGGGCTAGGCCGACGGAGCACTCAATCTGATCGCAAAGGGAAGATTCGGTCATTTCGTTGTCATTCAATCGTGCCTCCTCCAAACTACGTATGATACTCCTCCTTCGTTCCACTCCTTCGCTCTCCTTCTGTCCTAGTTCAATCCCTCTGCTCCACTTATCGGATCCCCATAACTCCCAGGAAAATCCCACCGGGGGACGTAGATAGATCAATACATATCCGGTCCGTAACAATGAATAGAAATGTGAATGCATGACTTGTTGCATAGATGTCCATTGCGCGTGCGAAAGCAAAATTGAAAACGATGCGAAAATAAGAAAATGCCGAGGGATGCAAATGCGAGCGTGAATGTGAAGATTGCGCGAGTGGAGTCGCGCTTGCAAGAAAGCGTCGCTGAAAAGCGAAGTTGAGAAATGCGACGTCATGTTGAAGAATAATATGTGCGCATGGACAGGTGCTAGGCACGACGTGTCCCACTGGGTATTGGGGGTATGCAAGGTTGCGACCCTCGGCGACATGCGCTCAAAAGGAAGAAAGCATATACATTTGCTGTCGCGAGGTTGTGATAAATCGGTGGCGCATTTAGCCCGACATTCTCCGCTGAATTCTACGCTTCGTCCGGAATAGACTAAAGCGCAGGCTCAGTGTGAAGGCGTGCCACTGACGGCGCATAGCATGTCCACACGTAGGTCTACGAGTACATTGTCAGCTATTGAGAAGTGATTCAATTGGGAATATAACTCACGTCCAGTCACTGTCAGATACAAGAGGTTGAGGTGTCTCGATATGAGGGTTCTCAGGATACGTCTCCTTCTCAGTCTGAGGAGATTTTGATCGCGAAGTGAAGTATTTCTCCCTGAGAGGTGCGTGTTCTTGATGATCTAGCTGCTCATCTTCATCTTCGACTTCAACCAAATTTCTTGACTCATACGACGAAGGCTCGTCGTAGGGGTAGTAGGCAGGGGAAGCATAGTATGTGGTAGTGGATGGCCGTCTCCGTTGCTTCTCGATAGATGCACGTCTCTGGCAAATCTCCTCATCTTCCTCTGCATCACTCTCGTCCGAATATATCCGCCCCAAACTCGGTTTAGAGTGCGCATGGCCAAAAGTGGGGAAGTCACGGAAATCAGGATCATGAAGGTCACCGTGGTGATCAACATAAACCTCCCTGATAGCAGTTCGTGAGCCTAGTGCTTTGAATGATGTTTGATGAGACGGTGATGAATATGAGGGGTCAAGAAGGCGCGCGATATCAGAAGCGCGGGTTGAGGGGGAATATGTGCGATGTGCAGCAAATGGATTCACGCTGAAGTGTTGCGAGGATGGGGAAGGAGAACGTTTACGTCTGAGACGGTGTCTTTCGATTGGTGGAGATGGTACACTGTGTGATGTGGATGCAGAGTCGTAGGATGCCATGGTCGACGTTGGATCGAATTGAGTAGTACTGGTGATTATGCGGGGCATGTCCGCACAACTATAAAAAGGTTCTTGGAAAGGGTGCGCTATATGTATAGCGCGAAATGTTGTTATTCGGGTCGGATAGACTATAGCCAGATTTGTGAGCAGGGAAGGCGGGCTACTTGAAAATTAGAAGCACGGCGGGCCGTCACCGAGAAAAAAAAAATCAAGGGTCGGAAAGCGATTTGGAGGATTATATAGTAGATCCCAAGTTGAAGCCGATATATGAAGGACTTGATATCGTACAGGTTAAGGGGGAGGGATACACGGACATGATGGGAGGACAGGAGGATGTTTATATACGCAGTGACAAAGGTGAGCTGTAAATCCGGCAACCCAAGACAAACCGCGTAATCGTGCACCTTGAAATCCAGATTAGGAAATAATATCCGATTATGGGGTGATGCCATGTCAAGTGATCCGATTTGGGTCAATCTGAGATATGCGGCGATTGCGCCAGGAATTGACCTTTTTTTCTTTATCGCCTCAAAGTAAGTCTTTATCAGGAAATGCCCTCTCGTTCCACGTTCTTGCCTCGAGTTTCTGTTAAGAATTATTATTATATTATTATGTAGATTATCGCAATCAGAATATTATACTCGAGGTTGGCACGACTTTGCTGTGCAAGGCCGACCAAGCCGGGCCAAATGACTCACACTCATCCGCAGGCACCGCAGCTGACTCAAGTACTCGACTGCTGACTCAACCTTTTCCCCTTTATTCCGGCTCCTGCCGCCGGCATATATCAGGTATATCCACGTGCACCACGTATCATATCGTGCATGATATCACCAATCAGTTCGGTCACAATCATTCACCGAGTATCGAGCGTTTCGGTAGAATATTCACATTAAGCTCGTTCAATCCCGGTTCACCATCCTACCCGAGACAGTTTCAGGCCTCGAAAGGGGAATCGGACCGTGGCCTGAGGCCATGAGTCTCGTCTAGGCCACCGTGCATTCTAATATCGGCATATCTAAACCATAATTTTGTGTGGTTTGAGGTGCGTCTAGTTTCATATAACAGTGATCCCCGCCCAGTCTCGCAAGGCCAAACCGCCGTCGCAGTAGACCCCATTATAGCACCTTATGCATGTGTTCTATAGATTGCTTTGTGATCCTTTGAGCCTTATTGGCGAGCTGCCACACCGTGCCGCCGCCCTCGTGTCAACCAGCTGCCATCTTCCTGTGACAAATTACATCCAACCACATCCCGAATCCGCCTATTTAGTACACCTTCTGTTCTTAGTTGACCGGACCTTTCTCTGGTTATTCATATCACAGGCTAAAATGGGCGTCAATGGCCGCATACTCCGCATTGGCCTTGGATAGACGATCTTTTGGCCAGAAATATCCCCATTCTCCCTCACGGGGTTTATCGTAAGCCTTCAATTAGCTCTTGTGGCAAATTTATCCACACACATGTACACTACCAGCGAGTCGTATCCCAAGTTCCCTTTTCTCTCCCAACGGTGTGCGTGGAGGGCAGAGGGCCTCACGGAACATGGGCCCAATCCAGATAACTTCAGACCAGCCATTACCCATGGAATGGAAGAGATACCCTGGTTACTTCCTTGTAGAATTGGCATGTCCTACGTGTACAGCTTGTAGTGCCACGCCATTAGCTGGGGCTATTCCCTCGTTGTAGTCACGAAGTTCTCTCGTTTTGATCACATCATGTCGTGCCGCATTAAATGTGCCTCTTTTGGCCAGCGCTTATCGTTGGCAGGCCTTGAGATTGGTGCACAGCAGGCCAGATGGCCTTTGTCCTGCCATCGATGCATCAAGAGACATATACCACCAGTCAACACGTTGTATGCTTGGCACGATCTTGTGTGATGCTGAGTGATGTCCTTTGACACCACGTATATGGCGTTTTCATCTGTTTCCCCAGGAATCGGTTATTATGCATCGTGTAGGGTAACTGATTTTGTTGTTATCTTATCTCCCTGGTTTTCGGTAGGAATCATGATCAGCTGCCACTAACTACGACCTGTGACCTTCGCTTGGTTCTTAAAGGCCGACTGAGACTTTTACGGATGTTCCAATACACCCCTTTCCCCTCGGCTCATCTCGAACCACTCTCTTAATATGCTCCACACCCGCTTCTTTGGTTTCCCCATCCTATCCGCTTACCGCTTTCCAGAGTTCTAGATGGTCTCCGAATGGAGCTCCAAACCCCTGAAGTACAATTCAAACCAAAAGTCTCCCGGTCATCAATTACCACATCTAGTCGCCGTCTTTATCTCGTGGCTCACGGTAACAAGCGAAATTGATAACGGACTCAGCGCTCTTGACGGATTCGCCTGGTGTGATTACATCGAGGTCCTGCCTGATCAACAACGATCTACATATACGTCGATGCAGTCCAGACTGTTATCGATCTGTACCTCAAGCTGCCGGCATCTGGACCCGTCATCGTCGGGCTGATCGATTGGCTTCAGCCCGAGGTCATCCAATTTTCGCTACTGGTAAGCTATTATTGTGCGCAGTCATCGTCGAATGACGCCGATTATCTTATACTGATCGATAACCTGACGATGACCAACGAATTACCTACGTTGGTAATCAGAACGCCTTTGTCAACTCAACACGCACATTCCTCACCAATAGGCGATTACTGATCTCACACTGATAATCTCATCTTCGAACCTCCGCGCATTATCTTTACCTCAACACGATGGATCCTCGCGGTTCTGGATTTCCAACGAGGACCGTCGACCCATATGAAACTCCATACTGAACGCTCGTCGTGTGTTAGAAGACATCTATCGACACGTTTTCTTCATATCGTCCGGCCATCTCCAGGTGATAATCTCATTTTAGAGTCATTTTCGACTTTCACAATGAAAGACAAAACGTGAGATATTGGTCATTGCTGCGCCCGTCGCCTTGTGATCCACCTCTTTCATCTGACTCTTGTAATCTTCAGGCTGGGCGGTGCCGCTGTGGATTATTCGCGGTCGACGAAAGTGGTTGGGATAGCAGCACAGTGCCGTGTTGCGAATTCCTTTGTTTAGGATGGAGTACTTCCAAAGATCGTGGTATTGCCCTGATTCATGTGTCTACCTGAAGTCGTATCTGAGTCCTATCGTCATTTTCCCACTATTTGATGTTTTCCGTGATCATATCCCAAGCGATGGTGCCAGACGATGCCTTCCATCAGTACGGCGACTATGCGTGGCATTCCTATCCGAGGCCGCCATATGAATGCCCCTGTACGCTAAACATTGATTCACCAGATCCATTGCCACAGGGATACCCTTGAATTCATGGATCCACCAGCGTATCAATTCAAGGCCGCTATTATCGTTTCAAGTTGGTACTCACATTCATTCGCATGCTCACCTTGCACGCTCTTGCATTCCGGCATGCAGATCTAATCGCTTCGTATGATATTAATACTTGCGCCGAATGCATCCGGAACCCCTTGAATCCCCGACGGGGATAATAAGAATTGAACGGGATTTATTGGCGGAATACACACAGCTCCAGTTGGCATCCCGTATCGGACAGTGTGTTTGATGGGTTGTGTGTAACGTCTATGATCGATTGACCACATTTTCCTGCATCCGAGTCTGTGCACGCAGTAGGAGTCCATCGTACGTATTACCGTCCTGATCAGCAGCGATCTATGAGCTGATCAGACTCACTAGATTTCACCTGATGTGGCCTGACTTTTTCGCATTTGCGAAGCTTGAACCCGTGGTATGCTCGTCTGCCGATTTCCGAGTCGGGTTTCGTTCTTTAAAAATGATAGGGCTCATTCATGATATCGCCACCAATAGCGAAATGGTGGCGTAACGCCGCTCGTTCCTCTTGGAGTTCGAGAACGCTGAGAATGTTTCAACGGTGTTACTGTACAATTGTCGACGAGCGCTCCTTCCGGGAAAACTCGAACAAGTTTGTCCGTAATCTTCGAGTAACACCGGTCCGCATCGCCTATATTTGCTTACGTCAAGAGGTCTGCTTCTAATCCCGCTCGCTTTATCATACCGCAATTCTCAGCTCGAGGCGCTAAGAGGATCATGGAGCCAAGCTACTCGCGGGAGTCGAACGGGCGTCTACTAGCTATGCTCACAAGCGCATTCCCGAGCATCACTCAAGGCGAGGCAACCTGTCACGGCAAAGGGGCAAACGTAAAACATCAAACTCCATCGGCGTGTTATGTAGGTTCAGCATCAATCATTCAAGGTTTGGTGAATACTGCCGCATTATATTGACACACAAATTAGCGTTTTGCCGCTTCAAGTGGCGCTTTCGAGGTTGATAAGGAACGCGTTGCCCGAGGGGTCCGAGTCTCTTGCGTGACATGCATATTATTACTTCGCAAAAAAAGGGTTCGTGCCTCAGCAATGCTTCAGGATACACATCATGGTTTGCATGCGCAATGATTCCCTGAAGGGCATCCTCAAGCATCGTATCCCCATCAGGAGATCCAGCAGTGAGTGGGAATTACTTGCTGTGCTGCAAGGTTTACAGGGACTGATGAACCCGTCCTAGCCCAACGAATGTCAATCAAACCATAGTATTTATGCTCACTGCGGTCTTATCGCTCATAGTCTCGAGCGGAGGATCATATGTCAGCTCAATTGGTTTGAGGGGCAACACAATTCGCCCTTCATTTCCCACAGCTCCATAGCTCACGCCCAACGGACCCACACGGCGTGATCCAAGGCCTTTTTCCACAAGCCACCATCTCAGTCGGAGTCAGATATCATTGGTCGAAACTAATGAGCTGTGCCCGTTTTCATTCGATCCAGCTCCGGCTCCCTGAAAGCATTTCCAACGGCGCAATGCATCTGTCCGTATCATTTACTCATCCGCTGCATGAGGTTTCTGCCTGTTCATCGTCTGAGCTCGGGCCCGGGCCTGTGCCTATACACCACCTGTGTTCCCATCTATCATGTCACACTTAGGGGTGCGTAAACACTTTCTCGACTGAATAGTGCCTTGATCATCTCACAAGCGTCGTTGTGATTCCTGGGTAAACTCTACCAAGCATGCGAGACTCATCATCCATCGCGTATAAACCGATTATGCTTCGATGGTTCTGACTGACTCGTTGATGAATGAATTGGGACAGGGGTAACGTCTTCCCAAGTACAGCGTGCTGACACGGCCTTGGCTAGCCCGGCATGGGCTCGTTGTTTGATATTGCACACTCTTGGCTGATTCTGGCCGTATCGCGTTAGTACACGACTAGCCTTGGGCACGGCTTTCTTGGGGAAGACACGACCTGCTATTTAGAACCTTGAACCTCCCCACTTGGTCCGCCCTGGCCACTCACGCACAGCGCTACTAACTCAGTCGATCAGGTCTGCCAAGCAGTCGTATCTTGACGTCCCGAGCCCCACTACGCCCATGCCCATACTGATCGCACGCAAAACTGGATCACCGGACACCTGCACGCACTGCTTATGAACAGATATGCCCGATCTTGTATATAACAGTTACGCAGTGCTGATTTGAACTTGGCTAATAGTAGCTCCACATTCGATCTCGTCGGGAGAAGCCAAGTAATGATAGCGCAAACGCTATTCCTGGACGCACATGCACCAGTAACACTATTTCTGTTTTATTTGGAGTAACCATGCAGAACACCCAACATCCCCATGGGATTCAACATCCCTTTTGCAATTTCAAAAACATCGTAGATAAATGTGGTTCGTGTCAATAAAAGATGGTCGAGCCAATGAATGTTAGTACACAGTGAAAACGGTATGTTGTGAATCTGATGTGCGCAATAGAATGATATGCATATAGATCAAAAATAATGAAAATTAGATCATGCGTCGGATTTTTCTTTTGGCCTCAGGAGAGGGTGGAGCACCTGCTCATGCAGCGCCTTCCCCGCGGGGACCTGGTAGTAACAGTTAGTTTACCCGACTGAAAGATGAACTGGCCTCTCTAAACGCACCATCGGGTACACGTGCTCGTCAGTTTCGACCTTACACTCAAGTAAAATGGGTTTCGAGCCGTCGTATTCCAGGAACTCTTTCATTTTTGCAGGAAGGTCTGCCGTAGATTCGCATCGAATCGCATGCACGCCCATGGCTTTAGCTAGCATAACGAAGTCGGGGTTCGTCATCCGAGTGTGCGAGTACCTGGAATCATAGAACAGATCTAGATTTCCCGTGAGAACTATCCATATACTGAAAGTGGGATCGACCAACCTTGCCATTGTAAAACCATACCCTGGAATTCGTTGTTAAGGATGAGGACTTTGACACCAATATTGTACTGCGAGGCAGTGGCGAGTTCCATAGCAGTCATGCTAAATGATGCGTCGCCATCGATGTCAATAACAGTTTTGTTAGGTGCGGCCACTTTAGCACCAACGGCAGCAGGAAGGCCAAAACCCATGGTCTGCAAAATTGTCAACGTCCGGTATCCCGTGGAAAAACGCGGTAGCTCACTCCAAGACCACCGGAAGTGACCATCGACAGAGGCGTCTTCCATCGGAAGTGTTGGGCCGCCCACATTTGATGTTGACCAACACCAGTAGTTATGATAACATCGTCCTTCTTGTGGGCCGTCTGCCGGTCCAACTCCTCGATAACTTCCTGTGGCTTGCTTCGCGCACCAGACTTTGAAGGGACGTATGTGAAGGGGTACTTCTGTTTCCACTCCTGGATGTCACCGAACCACTGTGTGCGTGGTGATGATCGGATCAAGGGGACGAGCGCAGCCATGTTGGAAACAACGTCGCCGAGGACGGGGATGGAAGCATTGACAACTTTGTTGATGTTCTTCGGCTGGATCTCAAAGTGGATGATACCTCCGCGGCCCTGCGAGGCAGCAGCCCGGGCAGCAGGTGCGAAAGTATCAACCTTGCCCGTGACACGGTCATCAAATCGTGCACCCAGAGCAATAATAACGTCTGCCTGTTGCATTGCCAAATTTGCATACGCGGATCCGTGCATGCCAAGCATATGCAAACTTTTCTCATCTGTTTCGTCATAGGCACCAAGGCCTTGCAGAGTGGTCGTTACAGGAATGTTACCCTCCTTAGCCAATTGCGCAAGTAATTTAGGTCCCAAAGGTGATGAGAGGACACCATTCCCAGCGTAAATAATAGGTCGTTGCGATTTGTTGATGAGGTTGGCAGCTTGCTGGATCAACACCATGTCGGTTAGAGAAGAGACAGGTTGCATAGGATTCGCAGGCAGGGTGTGGGAGCCTGGAGTGGTCGCTTTGTATGGCAATGGTGTGCGAAGAATCCCAGCGGTGACATCCTTGGGTAAATCGACCAACACAGGTCCAGGACGGCCAGAAGTTGCAATTTTGAATGCTTCATTGATGCGTCTTGGCAGTTCTGCTATGTCCTTGACCATCACGTTCCACTTGGTACAGCTGCGTGAAATACCAATAACGTCGGCTTCTTGGAACGCGTCAGACCCGATAGCCGAGGTTGCTACCTGGCCGCAGAAAACAACGAGAGGAACGCCATCAGAAAGCGCGTCTTGCATTGCCGTAACAACATTAGTTGCGCCTGGACCAGAAGTCACCAGGACGACACCAGGCTTTGCTGATACGCGGGCATAACCTTCTGCCATATGCCCAGCGCCTTGCTCATGACGAGGAAGAACGAATTCGAAATGTTTAGAGTTGTGAATGGCATCAAACACAGGAAGAATAGCCCCGCCGGGATAACCAAAAACATGCTTTACCCCGTGGCGAAGCATCATCTCGTGAAAAATCTGACCACCTGACATACCAACAAAGGAATGATCTAAAGGTGTGTTGGTATGCGACTCCAAGTCAAATGGAATATTGTTCTTCTGCGGCAGCTGCTGAAATCCAGGAGCTGGGGAGGGTCGACTGCGAATAGATACTATCAGATGACTTGAGATAAGAAAAGATGCATGAAAGACACGCACGCAGAAGGAACCGCAGTAGCACTTCGAATTGATGATCTACTGATGTTTCTAGCATCTCTTATCCTAGCTTTCGCGTCGACAATCGAAGACGATGCGACAGTTGAGCGAGAGCGGGAAAATGAGACCTTTGCAGTAGATTTCGGTGCATTGCATACACGAAATGTAACAGGGAGCGACATGATTGTCGTTGAGTACAACGACGGGAGCAAGACAGAAAAGAGAAAGCGTTGCTTTGAAATTGCTCTGAAACAAACAATTTTTGAAGTCTTGGAGTGCTAAGAGTGACTCGACTCGGTTAGTCGGCCGAGACCTAAATCGGGCAAATCCGACCAAGTCCGATCGATGCATAACGAATCCTATTCAATCTAGTATGAATGAATTAATAATATGTACTGCCAGCAAAGGGCAGCACCGGTGTTTCTTGCGTTGTAGCGCGGAATGTTCACTAATCACAGTTGCACGAATATCGGATGTTATTTGATATGATGGGCTTTATTTGCAACAGAAGTCCATTCAATGGATATATACCAGCGAAGGGCAGCACAGTACTAGTGTTTCTTGCGTTGTAGCGCGGAATGTTCACTGATCACAGTTGCACGAATATCGAATGTTATTTGATATGACGGGCTTTATTCGCAACAGAAGTCCATTCAATGGATAACAAACCCTTTTAAAGTTGCCAGGTCATAGTACAACGCCAACAGCGTACAAGTATAGTTGATAATTATCTCACGTGACTAACATAACCTCCACGCGGTGTTCCGCTCGCTTATCTTATGTCCACCATGTCTGTAGCAGCTCAGTTCGTGAGGCAGGGGAAAAAGGTGAAATTCAAACGTCGTTACGCGACTAACGCATTCTTATTTTGAAACAAGATCGTTGCCATCGGCAGAAACTACTCTGACCACATCAAGGAGCTCAACAACGCCGCGACGAAAGAGCCTTTCTTCTTTTTCAAGCCTACGACGAGCTACCTCCCTACTGGGGGAAAGGTTGAAATTCCGCGCGGCATCATAGCACACCATGAAGGTCCGCTTCGATATCATGCTCTTGTAACAGTCCTATGAATTCCAGCGCAGTTGAACTTGGCCTAGTAATCGGGAAAGGCGGTCGGGACATTTCCCAGGATGCAGCCGAGTCGCATATTGCGGGCTACGGTGAACAAAATGCTTTGTGAATTGGATTGAGTGCTTATTAAGACACATAGCTTTGGCTGTTGACATGACCGCACGAAACATGCAGGACGAGGTGAAGAAGAAAGGTCTGCCTTGGTCTGCTGTGAAAGGCTTCGATACATTCACTCCCATTGGGTATGACATGAGAACACGTTATGTCAATATGTCTTGAACCTGTCATCAGGTCTTTTATCCCCAAGTCGTCCGTTTCGGATGCTCATGACCTCACACTCTCCCTGAAGGTTTGTCTTAATTATTGAGCGGGGGCTTCTCTTGACGTGATTCTTTGCGCGCTAGATTAATGGTGCGATCAAGCAGAATGGTACCACTGGGGACATGATTTTCCGCATCCCGCGACTTATCGAACATATCTCTTCCATCGTGACACTGGAGGTTCGTCAGGATAATCGTGTCCGCATTCCTAATTTATTCACTCAAATGCGCAGGAGGGTGATCTCATCCTCACCGGAACTCCTTCTGGTGTTGGTCCTGTCAATCCAGGTGACAGTATTGAATGCGCACTTGCTGACCCGACTGGTAAAGTACTTGCCGAGCTGAAATTCACAGCAGAGTCAAGGAGTGGAGGGTATCAGTTCACGCCATAACTATCCTTTAACATACACCAAACGAGACAATGAATATAAGAAATATGTGCTGTGATATGTACACATGAACAGTAGGGCATCACCTAAGATAATGCACACAATACGCTGTCAACACACCGTTTTTAACTCCAGTCCTTACTTTTATCGGACTCCAGTCGATCATTCAAATCATCCAACGATATCGGATGCATTCCATTCGAGCTATTTCCAGGGTTGCCGAACTCGTCCCCTTCTGATTCTGAACCACTTGCCAAAGTCCAGCTCCCAGCAGTCGGGGTAAGCTCACCGTCATGGATGCTGTCGTCTGAGCCCTGGAAATCTCCAAAGTCAAAGGAGTCATCAGATGAGAAAGACGATGAAATCGAGGAAGAAAAATTGAAGTGATCTGGGGAGGTTGCTGCTGCATCGGAAAATGGGCCAAAACCATCGTCCTGGAATGAATCTGTCAATAGAGCTCAACGAGAGAGAAGTAGAATTATTCACGTCCTCATATTTGACCCCGAAAGGATCATCAGCAAGCGCCTCCCTCAAAGCGCCGCAGGGGCCAGGATTGAATGCATCCTGAGGGGGCCGAATTACTTCAGGGAAAAGATACAGTGGGTATGTACCTACGTCAAAACCACTGGAAGAAATTTCTTGCTGGTTTCCAGTATTTCTCCGAAGGGGTGGTCTGCCTAAATCAAATGTCGATTGAGCCAACCATCCACCGTCTTCATCTTCGTCTTCATCCGAAGCATCAGATGATGAGTGAAACTGCTCCCTCGAATGCATCTCTTGAGCCAAGTAGCGAGCAAACTGGACAAATGTAAACAAATACTCTGTTTCCAAATAAAATAGGACATACTTGTGGAGGTCCAGCGCTATGGTCGTCGTCCTCGTCGTCCATCGGCGCAGGACCGAAGTCAGCACTCGTTGCTCTTGATGGTCTTGTGGTCACAGATCTCCTAAATTCACCAGTAGTTCCAGGACCTGTGGTCGCAGCTGCACTCAACGACGAGCCACTGTCTTCCTCGTCAACCGTCCATCTACCACCAGCACGTGAATTTGAAGTAACGGTAGGCCTCCCTCCGCCAAGGAGGCTGGTATCCCGTTTCTTGGTCTCATTGAAACGACCCGTTACGTACTCCTGCCAAGCAGGCTGAGGTGCATACTGTTCAATGATTAACCGGAGGTTGGGTGGATAATGCTCAAGAGCTCCAATAACGTCCTCTGCCACTTGCGTCAGATGGCCCATGTACCCAAGCCGAACACCTTTTGCTTTTGAGCTGAAGGAATATAATTGAGATCATGCAACGGTGAGATGAAGTGCGGTACCTTTCTGCATCATTTCGCTTTTGACCATCGATGATGCGTTGCATGATATGTGCATCCCGGAAGAGAGAGATCGACAATTCTTTGTTCAGTCCTCCATCAGTCCTGCCTGTGAGAATTTGATGGATGAAATCATAAACGGTATTGTGCAAAAAGTTATTCCAAGGGAATTCGAAGAAAAGGTCCTGGTCAGACGTGTGAGTACAATACCAGTACGGAAAAATGGTAGCTCACCAATAAGGTGCTCAAAACGTTGGCCTCCAAGAAGCGCATTTTTGTTTTCTCCCCTATCGAGAGACCTGGCACGGTATCAGTGCTAACCATCCGCTTGGAGCTTCTGCGCGAATGTACGGAGGGAGATTTTGCGGTGCTATCACTACTACTAGTCATGCTGGAAGTCCGTTTGCCAGTACCTTGAGCCGCAATCTCGGCAGGTGGAGGTAATGACGCTGCATTGAGCGAGGAAGGGACGATTATTGGAGGTTCCTGTGGCTGGAGATCTTCTGATGGTGAATGTTGCAGCTTCGGAGGATCATCCATCATGATCTCCTCCAGGACATCGTCATCCGAGCTGCCAGGTTCATCATCGCTCATGTCTTCATCCGAATCTAATAGCGAGGAACCTCGTGATCGATTGGTGACAGGCAATTCCAATGCGGGCTCCACGTCGTCATGGTTATCGTCCATTGTGTCCTGGTCTCTTTCATCTCCGGAACCAATTGCAATTACACGAGCAAGATGCTCCAGAGATGATAGCCCGCCTTGTAATCGACCTTGCTTGTCATAAAGATCGCTATACTCCCCGGGACGGTTTAATATGGCCATATTGGAGCAATGCAGGAGTTCAGCATACAACTCGCATATCCGAAATCGTTCGAAGGTGAGAGGCGTGATCACACCTACAGTTGTGGGTATGGGACCTTGCTGAGGGGAAAAGGTTATATCGAGAGTTCGAGTGATATGCGACGGACTCACCAAAGATCGTGGTCGACGAAGATATTTCTCGAAGATCGCGAGTCGTTCGCCCATAATCTCTAGCAAGGGGCCTAGGTGAACCACACCCATTCTGTCCGACATCTCCTTCATGGACTCCTCAAGCTTCGCGCGCCCATTTTCAGCCCCTGCCAGCTGTTGTTGAATATGAATTAGCCGATTTCGCAGGGTATGAAAGAGGTATGGTTCAAAATAATCTGAATTGTTTTTCCGAATAAGTTCAATGACCACAGATATCGAGTGGACAACAGAAGAGAGGGAGGTGTCGAGATTTGGGAGCTCTGGGGTGGAGGAACTACAATGATCAGTAGAATCATCATCATGGATCGCTTGCTGGCCTTCAGCTTCGGCTAATGGACTGAAATCGCTTAATATGTAATCGGTTAATGTTGAAACGCTCTCGGGCCGTGCCAGCTCCCTGGAAAAAAGATTCGAAGCAACTCCATTCTGCAGACCATCCGTAAGTCCCGGTGCAGGTGACGCAGTAGCCATGGAAAGTATCCCCTTGATCAATTCTGAAACCACTGTGTGCATGTCGCTGGTGTGCGCCGGGGAAAGCAGCTCAACCAATCTGCCCATGAGGTTCTCCGACGAAAGCCACTGAATTGCGATACTGGGTAAGCTGCCACGCAGAATGCTGCATATAAGAGCATACTTCAAGAACCCCTGCACCACCTGGGACTTCGTCCAGCTGAATAATGCGGACAATAAGGTCAACTACGGATGGCGTCTCGACGTGTCGCAAGAGGCGCTCCACGACATATGGTTGGGATTGGATGAAGGCGAGCATCTGAGCACATAGCTCTGGGTTCGTCAGAGGACGGCGGTGAAAAGATAGGTATTCACCTCCGCCGGCTTCTTGGTGAGAAAGACAGCATTAATCTTGGCAAAGTGAGAAGCCATGACCATCTCCGTCTTCATCTCTTCGGGAGACTTGTCGAGAACCGTTTCCCAGAACGGTGTCAGCAGCTGGTCCGACGAATTGACGCAAGTTTCCACTATCGACCATATTTCACTGCAGAGGACTTCTGTAGCGACATACGGATACCTAGAATTGATTAGTGGAGATGCCCATGAGGCAGAGTACCGGAGATAAGGCTTACTTGAACCGTCCTCGTTCCTCTTCGCCTGGAATCTGACCTGTCACATACCCCAGAAGTCTTTTCAGGACGTCTACACGCTGAAAGTAGTCGATGAGCCGCGTGTTCTGTGACTTGCATTCCTGTAGTAGATCGTCTTCGTCTAGAATTGCCTCTAATGAAACATCATCCTTGTCCAGTAGACTGTCGATGGAGGATGTGTTGTGAAATCCGAATCTACTCAAGAATAGAGTTCACAATGTATTTAAACCCCACAATATGTGGAAAGGGAAAAAATTTACCTCCAGAACATGGAAGCGGAACGATGTTGTTGAAACTGAGGAATAGAGCTGAGGTGACCGTAAACTGTCGGGGCCTGTGTATAGTTGTTACTAAGATTGGTACTCCAAACACAAGTCCCGACAACATGTAGTTAAAATTTCAGAAGGACCCAAAGTTCATCAGTTGGTATGTGATTAACACGATTGTCCAAGGTTGTAGTATATAAGTCAACAAATGTAAGGGATAATGATCGCATCAAAACTTCACCAGTTGTCAGCACGCGATCTGTCATGAATCGGATAGTTTAACCACTTACCCGAATCTGATAACTCCCGCTCGCTTTGGTGAGGTAGCGCACCCACTTGATGCTGTGATAATTGCTTTTCTCAAAGACTTTGAGAAACCGAACGATCAGACCAGATGCGGTGAGCATCAAAACTTCAAAGTCAACGTCAATAGGTGGCCGAGCCCAAACTTGCCGAGTGGTAGTGCTAGTAAGACCAGCAGTCGCGCTGAAGGTGCACTCCTGTCCACCCTGAATCCGCGGAATCCTGGGTGCAATATAAGCAGAAGTCATCTCAAGTGGACCAGGTGACATACTTCCACACGACCACGTTTTCGGCAGGTACATACTTAGCCTTGCCATTTGCAACTTTGCAGTCCACGCCGGTCGTGTTCAATGGTGTCGGTATCCGTAAAACCACGTTGGTGGCAGACAACTTGTTCCCAAAATTGGCTTTCACGGAAATGTTGTACGATACTTGTGTGGTTCCAATCTCATTTACCGTAGGGATCACTCGCAAAGGCAACTTAACATTTGACGTCGAGCGGTACCTGTACAACGTTTTTTCAGTGGTTTGTTGTGGGACTGAGAAGTATAAAAATGACTCGCCTCATCAGTTCAAATTCGCCATCGGGAGGAACAAAGCTTATCGTGCGGGTTGAGTCGAATTCATTCAGTCGGACACACTGGTGGAAACGACAGTCATCCAGCTCTACTGCGTCGCTTGCACCGCCTTGGCTGTTCTTATCGATGACGAGCTTGTCGTTGAGACCGAATTTACATTCGGGGGTCCCAGACAGATACGCGCGCATTTGAATATGCCCATCCACATCGGCACGAAGGACAGTCCCTAGAGAACAATCATGAACATTGCGCACGATGCACAAGAGGAAGTTGTCATCACCTTTTGCACTCATGCTTAGATTGACAGTCTCCACCACGTCTACAAATGCTTCATTCTTCTTGTACTTCACATCCCCACGTCGCCAACTTGTCGCTCCTGTAGCTTGTGTAGTGATTTTCGAGGACTCCTCCTAAAGTCCCATCAGCTGAATATCGATCAACCAGTAAAGGAAAATGCAAACAGCTGCTATAGCCGAAGATATTACGCTTTCTGTGGTGATATAAGATTTGAGGGTGTCGATCTCGCTGTTCTGAGGGTATCCGTAGTCACTGATTTCTGTAGAGCATCATTGATGAAGCACCATCTAGACAAATGAAACCACCTTACCATCAATTAATTCGTATATTAGCACGAAGTTGTTCTTGACTGATTCCTCGTCTACTTTTCCGAAATATGATTTGGCGATACTAATGAAACGGTAGCAAAATTCAAAGACGAGGGCGGCATTTGCGTTTGTCCTGAGCTGATGATTAGCGCAACAATTGCAGCCAGATGTATTGAACACACTTTGTCACGCAGACGACGTAAAGGTTGTTCACCCGCACATGAAAGAAACTGGTCGAGCCCAACGTTATGATGGGAGATCGTACATCACTGTTAGATACTACTTGTATCCGGAATACGTCTGCGATGGATCGCCTATAATGCATAAGACGAGTACGGCGTGAATAGAAAATGATCCCACTTGAAGTCTGTCCGATACAGTCTGGATATGAGAACCTTGGCGCCACGAATTCCGAGTCGTTAGAAAGAGAAGGCAGTGATAAGACAACCAAGCGCACCTCTCCCTTCTGATTGAATATGAAGAATGCCTAGATGTAACGCTTAGCACTGTCGATGCAAGTGTTGAAAACGACTAACAGAAATCATGAATATGTGACCAGGTCCGACTGTTTGCTGAATGGTTTGCGGAAGTATGTAATGACCACGGAAGGAAATCTCACGTCCATCCGATGACCAAAAAGGAAAACCCCTCTTTTCACCGTGGTTGTTCAACGTTCAATTTCCTTAGCGTCAGTATAGAACAGTCTATCATCGCGTGTTATACACACAGTTTAATAGTGCTCCCGACTTTCAACAGGTCAACGTTGTTGTTCTGGTCGTATCGCTCTCAGCCGATACTCCGATCACCAGAATGGCTGGAACTTGACCATAGTTCTAAATTATACATGACTTTGTTCTGTATGTCATGCAGCAGCAGCTCGTCGCTTTCCTGCCTATATATAACCCAGCTGAAGTACTTTTTTGACTATTCCAACATTGATGGGCTCCGTCTGAAGGGGCGCGTGCGCCACCGGTGGTGATAAGATCCCCATGTACTCTGTGCGTCTCGATTGGATAAACGCCTAGTAGATGTGGTGAATCAGGCGAGCATGAACGACTCGTCGAATGGCATCTTATAATGCCGACGCAGATCTGGAAAATGAGTTAATTATCTTCATGTTGTCGGATGAGTCATTTGGGGCTTACTTTGTATGCGTATTCCTACGTCGGGAGCATGGTCCAACTTTTTGGGGAGCAGTGACGAATATCGTCCAAGCGCGTGTTCAATTTGCTGGTGTGTTTTTGCGCTCCATGGCAGTCACACAGTCTGGTCGTCCGATGTAGTGGTAATGAATTCGAAGGCTCGGAGCCATTGAAAGAGACGACGAGCGAGGATCCAGTCGCATGAATCAGTAGTGCGATGTTGCCCAATCTGGTCTCCGTTAGATGAATTCCGAAATTTGACTGTTGATGCTGAGACAAGCTGCTGGCAGGCGACCAAATACACTTCAAACGTAACTTTCATGCTGGCGTTGAGGAAGCTCGGCGTCATCGGCGCGTCAAATCCCGATGGGGTGTCAATATTTCAATGCTCGTTTGAAACAGTCATTCTTCGAACAGTTGGTCGTACTTGGCAACAGATTCATCCGTCTGCTTGCACCCTTGTTCGTCTGAATTGCCTCGAACGTGTTCTATGAAGGGTCGCCACAGAATGGTGTCATTGTTTCTGAGCGCCTTCATAATAATATCGATTTCCTCGCCCCGGGCATCCCGGTGCTCATCTAGGACCTCTACGAGAACCTTGGTCGGGAGGGAACACCCTCCAGAAGAACCTCGCTCCTCCGTAGAGGTTTCCATGTCCTCATCCCTCAGTTGCACCTGCCTGTCATTGGTTGCAGGACGGAAGTATTCAACGCGGAGATGATCCTGATCAAGTCCTTC
The DNA here is from genome assembly GCA_016647685.1 of Suillus tomentosus. NCBI lineage: Eukaryota > Fungi > Basidiomycota > Agaricomycetes > Boletales > Suillaceae > Suillus > Suillus tomentosus. Next base: position 330,269 of record JABBWJ010000022.1, on the reverse strand, counting down.
AAGTCAGATTTCGCACCTGCCCCAATCTGAGGGCCAGCGTTCATGTATTGGCAACCAATGCATATCAATAAGAACGACTCGCTACACCATGTTTCTTGTATGCCCCGGTCATTGCAGTACACTAGGTCAATCATGCTCGTGATGTGACACCATGGGGACGAAATACTAGTCAGATATTGAACTATGTCTTCTGGGAGCAACATCAAATTACATACGTATCTTCACTTAGTACGTGGGTGATATCTTCTCCAGTAAAAAGATTCGGAAGGGAAAGGCCACTTAGTTGGTGCGCGGAGCAGCAGGACTTATCGGTCGAGTTCGTGAAAGACACGGGAAGCACCTTGTAAGAACAGCAAAGCAGCCAATGTCTGGAACATGTTCAATGTCCAACGGGGACGGGTGGTTAGTTGTAGCAGAAGCATTGACACTTCCGGCCTGCAACGTCGCTGGCGCAGTTTCATTGACCATATTGGATGTCTCCACTGCTGGCGTGCTGCTGCTTGAGGCACCGGCATGAGCTTGCCAGTTGCGAGGAGGACGTTGTGCCTTCAACAACCTATCCCTTTTTCCACTCTGGGCATTAGCGGTGCGCTGCGAGACAATATCAACGTCACTACATGGATGTCGAAAAGTCAAGAAAGCTTACATATTTGCCTCGTGTTGCAGAAACGTCCACAAGGGGAACCCCACGTGGAGGAGGAGTTTGGTTCTGGAAAGCGGAGGAGCGAGAAAAGATATGATCTATCATGTATTTAATTTTCGAGCCTTTGGCGTTGCGCGTAGTACTGGCGTGAATGTTGCGTTCAGTTGGATCAAACTGTCAAAGGACAGTGAGACGTGCATCAAATCTACTGTATCATATAGACTTACATCATCGAAGAATCTACTAGTCGCTATTGGAGCGCGTTTTGGGCGAGGCCGTGGGTCTGGGATGGTTTTCTGCAGGACTGGAATTAGGGATTGTACAGAAAAACGAGCGTGAAAGCGGCGTACCTTGAGAATTTTCTGAGTAGACTATATGACAGGTCAGCGGGCGTGAAGCATGATACGATGAGCAAATTTGCTCACCTGTTGAAGCTCCTTCTCTGACTCGCTCAGAGGAACCGTCCATGTGCGAACGATGTTGTCGTCACAGCCAGTAGCAATGAGTTGGCTGTCCTCGGAAAATGCCACGCAAAAGACTTGACCAGGGTGCTCGAGTGACTCGCCTATAGATTCGAAAGTGGTCAGGTCAAAGAACCGCGTCGTCTTGTCGAGTGAAGTGGTTGCGAATTTGATGCCATTGGGAGCAATGGCTAGTGAGTGAAAGAATCCGTCGGTGTGCGCGTCGAACTGTTTGATGAGGTCTCCAGTGGTAGCATCTGATATTCGGATGTCTCCTTCGTTTCCGCTGACGAGATGGAGACCATCTGGAGTGAATGCGACTCGCCATGCCCGCTGTTCTATTTTCAGCAACTCTTCTCCACTCGCTGAATTCCAAATGATGATGTGCTTCTCTGTGCCTGATGCTAGCTTTGTCCCATCCGGGGAGTACGACACCGAGAATGCCATGTTGCCCACTTTGAGTGGTCCGAGGACTATTTTTCCCGTCTCCCTCTGCCACACGCATACTGTTTTGTCGTACGATGCACTTGCAAATGTCTTGTTGTCCGGTGCGAATACGATGCCTTGGACCACATTCTCATGGCCCTTAAACGAGACGGGAACTCTTTTGAGCTCTCTCTTGTTTGTCGCAACTTCCCAGACCAGGATGCTTCCATTCACTGCTCCACTTGCTATCCAACGTCCATCATGGGACGCTGAGACCGTCCAGACACCCGCATCGTGACCCAACAAGGGCTCTCCCACTTGTTTTCTCGTGTCCAGATCCCACATCCGAAGACTCTTGTCGCTCGAGCCTGTGACGAGGAGACGGGTACCGAGGATGAAAGTTACTTCGAGCACAGGTTCCTCATGACCCTTGAGTGTCAGTTCAGCAGACTGGGCGGGCGCTTTTGTAGATGCTTTGTGGGTGGTGACCGCCATTCAGTCTTGTTCCATGTCTCGGTCAACAGGAATATTGAGGGAGCAGCAATCACTTACATGCGTTATAGTGAGTAGTCGTTGAGTTGCATCTTCTGTAAGATACTGACTATCCCTGAACCTTGATGTCAGCTTTGCTGTAGACACGTGGTGTCCAGCATACGGATCATCTTCAGCGCTTCTTCAAGGAGTTTTCTTCAGTAGGCGCCGTAGCCGCCTGAATACAATTTCCCGAGTCAGTCGACCCAAGATCTCTTTTTACATTCACCTTGTACTAATAAGTGACAACATCATAAATGTAACGAATCAATCGCTTGATATTGGTTGGCTGTGGTAATAGCACCTCCGAGTCAGGCTAAGAGAGAACGAGATTGGTCGCCCTTTCACAGTAGGACCTATACGATTAAGTGCCCCGACATCTCGCATTGATCTAGACAGATAAATGGTCAGTAACATTTGAATTTCCCGAAGAACATACTTATATGATAGGATCACCGTGTAGATGATATTTTAGCTGAGGTGCAATATATATTTTTGCCAATAATACACCTCGGGTGTGCGCTTGCTAGGCGTTCTTGTTGGCTCCGTAACGATGCTGCTGCGACATGGATGCCGTTTCGTCCTTCGGTATTGCTGCCCCTATCCGTGATACAAGTACTTCATTCGATAGACCAGCTCGAAAGAATATACGTCTCATACCATCACGCACCACAGTCAATTCTGTAACCTGAACTCATCTACCATTCTTCCTCTTAACGCACTCTACTTTGCCACAAAAGAACTCGGAATGATCGTGTTACTGGTCTGTGCTTAGTCAAACGGCCAAGGAGTCATCATGGCAGGATGAGAAAAAACAGCCAAATGATCATAGTGACCTTTGCGGTAGCCTTCACGCGTGATCCACGTAGATCTCGTGACAAAGCACAGGTATCACTCGACGAATTGGTATCGTCTAATGGATCAACATAATTAATTCCCTATCCCCCAGGCAATATGGCTTCGCTCGGGGAAACACTGGATTTGAAACCGTTCTTGCCCGGCAGAGGTCATTTCTTTATCCGAATCTCACGAACAGGTTCAAGTGCCATTTCCATGCGATATGTAGTCCGAAATGCGGACTATTGTCAGGTTACGGACTGTAATCCTTACCCAGGGTTTCTGTGGCATGGTTATATAAAAGATGATGACGGCCGTGCGTTCAATCCACCCATTTTATCCCTTCTTGCGTTCTCTGGAGATGGCGCGCAGCCTAGTCGTCGCCAGTATTGCTTTACTCTGTTCGAGCTCTTTCGCGTCAGCCCTTTCGTGGAACGCGACTCAATACATGTTTGTATTTGGAGACTCATACAGCGCAGATGGATACAACATCTCTGCTGGTGTCAACTCACCAGTCCCAGGATATGTAAGCATTTGGCCTGTGCTTTGACTGTTTCTTGGACCGACCTCATATCATCAGACTTCATCAGATGGTCAGAACTGGGTTCAATTTTTGAGTAAGTAACAAGAGAAAGGAACACTATATTCTGTATCTGACACCGCAATAGCCGGTACATACCACCAAAAGGCCGTGAAGGTGAAAGTAGTATAATGCACTTATCTGGCTGGTATACTGATATATGAAGTCCAGACCTTCGACTTGGCGTACAGTGGTGCAACAATCGATGCAGCCCTTGTTCCACCTTATCAACGCACTGTACTGTGTGTATAGTCCTTCTATTCGGTCGTTGTCTGAATGATATTTGCAGCTCTGTGGTTGATCAGGTGGCTCAATTCAACAAGTACCTAGCATCCAAGCCTGCTGGCGCTGCATGGGACAGCAAAAACAGTCTGTTCGCTGTGTGGATTGGTATAAATGATATTGTAAGTATATTCCGCAAAATCCCGTGAATTTCGAATAGTTAAATTTATATATCCAGGGAAACTCTGAAGGCTGGGTGGGTTATTCTCATTGTACTCGGGATGGGAATAGTATTTGTCGCTGATCGCTTTGTACCCAGACCAACATCACTCAAGCCAAATTCTATGGAACTCTCATGGACCGTCTGTTTTCCCAGGTAAGGAGGGTTGTACCCGGAGCGTTCGATATGCTATTGACATCATTAAATCAGGTTGAAGATTTGTACTCAAAGGGCGCTCGATCGTTCTTGTTCCTCACTGTTCCACCTCTGAATCGCGCACCCCTCTACATCCAGCAGGGTTCAAAGAATGCAGCGAAAGTGGGCACTAACGTTGCTGAGTACAATAAGCAACTCACGCAATCCGTACGAACCTTCAAATCCAAGCACCCAAACCTTGACACTGTCACTGTGATGGACACTCAGCCCATCTTCAACACACTTCTTGACAACTGGCAGACTTACGGCTTTGTAAATGTTACTGGTTACTGCGAAGCTTACGAAAATGGCACTCCCACTACCACTTACCAGGTTAAGGGTTGTGAACCTGTGTCGAAGTACTTGTAAGTCAATTCGAAAGTCCTAGGCGATTCTAATGGTGTTGTTTTGCAGCTGGCTTAATGCTCTGCACCCACTGTTCACTGTTCACAAGTACGCTCCTGATGTTGAATGTTTGATTGTTCCTGACGATATTATTTCTATCTAGCATTTTAGCAAAGGCGATCTCCACTGCCCTTAAGTAGTGGTCATCCTGCCACGCAGATCGCCACCTAAACCTGAAGCTCCGTTACCACTTATATACAACGTTCGATTGAGCCGTAGGGTGTGTGATCTCGGCTATTTTCCAAACAGTCAAGAGTTAGCGGAATTTGTAAATGACCCAAGTTCACTGTCAACTGGAGCGAAGGCGTGGGCTAGCCAATTTTGAAGTCGTGCGTCCGCATGGTGGTTAAATGTTTCAATGAGAATCTAGCAGAATCATCTGGCTTGAAGAGTTGCGAAAGACATAATTGAGCATGTTGCAAAGATGACCAGTCCATTCAGGCAGAAGACGCCGTCAGGAATAGAGAGCTGGTTCTACAGCCGAATAGATAGACCTAGATGAGTAACGCATGAAAACTTATCCTCAAATCTGATAATGCCAGACATGGTCATATTGGAGACCCACTGGTTGAGAATTGGCCGTCATCAAGAGAGGCTTTGAGAAAGAAAAAAAAAAGACCACGTGTCTGGCGAGGATTTAGGGGACAGTAAGATGTCGACTTGACCACCACCCAGCACAGCGCATGTGAGTGTCTGCTCCCCGTGAGTCAATGCTCCCGCTGACTGAGACACTAGACAAGATTGAACGGCGATCACCACTACTCGGATTGGCGCTCAGCGCTCAAGGATCACGGAGAATTGATGAACGAGCTTTCATCCTCGATACCCGTGTCCTCTTCAACTAGCTCGGTCGACAGGCGTCTCCGGGTAGGATCTGGGCAAGTTGGAAATAAGTGGGGCCCTTGTTGGGTCACAATGACACTGTCTAAACGAGTGTGGCGTCCTCATAAGGGTGTTGGGTTGTTGTGAGTGGAGGAGGGAATGGAAAAATCCTGATCTGGAAAGTTCAAGAGTCTGTCCCGTGTAAGGATCATGAGGATGTGGTTCGGGATGTTGTATTTGTACCAGACAGCGAGACATTTGCACGTGCACCATGGGACGAAACGGTATGCGTACGGAGGAGAGACGAGAAAAATCCAGAGTCCTTAGGCCACTCAGAGTCACTGACAGCTGGGAAAATATGGTGTCGTACACCCTAGATGAGATAAAATTAGCAGCAGGAACAGAGAAGTACACCATAACCATGGCACATTTGGAATACAGAGACCGGAGAAAAATAAAGGAGCGGGCATGGTGAGTCGCATTCAGATCTACATCAGTGAAAACCTCGAAAATATATGAATCTCTGATGCACACAGCTTCTACCCACTACCCATTGCGAGATATGGGTTAGTATCAGTCACTGAATAATATCGCAGAGGCCGTCCGGCTTATGATAAAACAATCTTCATCCAGAAAGCTAAGGATGACGCCGCGTGGGAAGGGAGGTTCACCTAGACTCGTGACCAGTCTGACGTGGTTATATAAGCCAGGCTGGTCCCGAGCCTAAGGTTCACCGGCTTTAGGATTAATTTGAATACTTCACCTGGGTGTCGCTCTGCACTGTGTGGAGGGTTTTTTTTAAATCAGCATGGACGCCATCCGGACGCGCAAGCTGGAAAAAACCAACACCTTTGCAAAAAGACTATTGGCTATGGTTCGTACCATGCCTATTGTCCTTAACTCGTACGCCTGGCACCAGTGTCCCATAGCTGCGGCATAAATATAGAAATTCTCTTTCTCTCTTGCCAAGTATGTGATACCTTCTTCGGATCATGTCGCAGACTCCATTTGAATTATGTATCCCTCGCAAAGTCCACTGTTGGCGCTCAACTCGCCACCAAACTCATCTCTTACTGCCTTCACCAGAACATCATGAGTACCGACCCAAACAACTCTTTGGCAACTCCAAGAGGAGTCGTCGTTCATCATGTGACTCATCCCGAGAGGGACAATCTGTTTCGTGCTACAGCGGTTTCTAGCGAATTCCTCAAAGCGAACCAGAAAATGTTTCGCGTACAATGTACGCAGTGTCAAATGTCATTGGAGAAACCTTTGAAATGTGCAAAGGTAACGATCAAATATCCAAATGATGTTACAGGTGTTCTCAGCCGTCGCAAATATCTTTTAGTGTAAGAGCGTTTGGTATTGCTCAAAAGAGGTAGGATTTGTGACTGGAACGACACAACTATTTGAAGCACTGACACGTCACGGTCCAGTGTCAAAGGAAACACTGGTGAGAATGCCGCCTATGATTGACACTTACTCCAGCCTTAACACCCTATAATAGGCCCACCCACAAACCGAGGTGCCACGAAGTCGAACGCTCCTCGGGAACCCTCAAATTCATACGAATGTTCATTCTGAATCCGATACTCATGGGGTTCCTCAAAATTGGTGCCGTCATCGATTGTGGCCTGCTTGACAATCCCCGGATCGGATTCGACGTGCCGTTCGGGGTGCGCGTTGATGTTGCCATTGAGCCAAGTAATATCCTAGACTTCACTGCATTGTATTTCGGCAGCAAATCTCCTGGGGACAAGCTTCAAGGAATGGTGCAGGTCAATGCCATGATGTCATGGGAACTTACGTCTGAGCGGGTAGACAAATGGCGTGAGGCTCGGGCAAGGCATGACGCAGAGGGTTTTGCCCAAGATCCTGTTGGACTCGTAGATTTCATCGATGCTAACTGCACAAAGGACTTTGGGAATGCAACAACCGCTGAGTTGCACATCCTACCTGGTATTCTTGACATGGCAAAGCCACGAGAACATTTATTAGGTGTCTCTGCTATCACGGGCGCTGAAATCAGGAGACCTATGAGTGCTATGACATGGCTAGAGTAAGTTCTCTGTTCTTATTTTCTCAATCCTAGCAATGACCCTTACGTTGCATAGGACTATCAACATGCATATCCGTGCAGATAAAGATAATCAGCTGCATTTACGCACTGAGATGACAGATCAAGATAAGCAAATTATTCGCGCTGCAGGTCGCAACGAGGACACATATCTGGCCCGCCTTGTTACAAAGAAGATGCAAAGAGAACACCTGTATGCCAATATCGTGCAACGACGCACTGCGTAGTTTACATAATGTGAGCAAACATTCTAGGCTACTTGCCAGTCTTTCTGAATCTTCGCATCAAAACAAGGAAATTTTGGCACGAGCGATCTGTATCCTCTTCCTCGTGACTTTCAAGTCAGTCTTGTACCGTGCTTCATCCTATCAATAGGGCCTTGGTTCTTATGTTGTATCTGCCGAAAATTTGACGTCTTGAAGATGCTCGCAGCTCCATGTAGTCGAAGATTCGGCCCATATGGATACCAGCATGATCTTGATCAGTCTTGACCCTCGTATACGTGTTCTTTCATCTTATCATCTTTACTGACACCCGTAAATTGACAATACAATCGCTGGAAGATCTTACATTGCCAGGTGTCCTGCAGGATTCCAAATATTTCGTGTGTTTAAATATAAATATGCAGACGATATCTCTTGGCTGCGAGTCATTCTTATCATGCCTGGATTGGGAGTCTTTAGCTTTATCCCTGATCCATTTACATCCAGACGAACATCACTCAAATTTCATGACGGAAAGTCTGTTTTCCCAGGCGGTGAAGATTGTACCTGAAGCGTTTGACCTTGTTGCGTCAGGTTGAGGATCTGTACTCAAAGGGTGCTTGATGGTTGTTCCTCACTCATACAGCTATCGATCGCGCAACCCTCTTCATCGAGTGGGGTCCTGACGCTGCAGCGAAAATGGGCACTGATATTGCTGGGTACAATGTGCAACCCACGCATTCTGTGTGAACCTTCAAATCCAAGCACCCATCTTGAGACCGTCACTGCCAGTTGACACTCCTCACATCAACAATGCCTGTGCGTGCATCCACGGCGTGTATTGTACTCGTGGTAGCTGTTGAGTTCTAACCACAGTCCTAGTATAGATGGACGCCGAACAATATACCTGTGGGGACTGCCGTTTCTCTGTGTTGGGAGCTGTGGCGTTGCCCTGTCGGCTTCATTGCAGAGTCTGTTATTCTGGCGATTCGTGCAGATGTTTGGATGCTCTGGGGCGTTGTCGTTGGGGATTGGCGTAATTGGTGACCTCTATAAATTGGAGGAGAGGGGGACTGCTATCGGGGCATTCTTTAGTGTGAGGAATCATGACGTTCGAATGGTTTTTTCGGTTTGGTACTGACATCGCTATCTCAGATCACACTTATCGGGTACACTGTTGCCCCGTTTGTTGGAGGTAAATGCACTCTGGATGTTTTTGGCCGCTGACTCTAGCGACGCATTTGAACAGGTGCGGCGACACAGTATTGGTCCTGGCGCAATTTGCATTATTCCATTGGTGCATGGGGATTACTCGAGATGCTTTTCATATACCTTTCGTTGCCTGAGACGAGTCATCCCGGCACATTGGGCATCGATAAACTGCCGTCCAGGAGATCGATACATATCGTGTGGATTAATCCCCTGAGCACTCTTTGGTTGCTTCGCAGTCCAAACCTATTTGCGGTTGTGAGTGCATTTAGCATGCGCTAGTGCAAATTCTCAATTTGTGTGAGATGTAGATGCTTGTGACAGCTCTAATGGTCAACACTATGTATGGTGTGTCATTACTTGTTACTGATTGTGTAGTGCATTCTCACTTAAAACAATGCAGTTCTCGTCGTACCGATGGCGTATACTATTGTAAGCTGACAATTATCTTCCATCTCGCATCCTGTCCTGATCGTGGTGTAGGGCGTCCAATATGGAATCACGAACGAAGCCATCATCGGGGCATTTTTCCTCCCAAATGGACTGGGAAGTTTCAGTATGTGTAGAGCATTGTACTCGCGGTGCACCAACACAATCTTTAACAGCCGGAACTCTGATTGCTGGCCGCCTATCGGACATTGTAATCAGAAGATGGCGGGAGAAGCGCAGAGGAGCGTGGTGTCCCGAGGATCGTTTGAGAGCAACATGGATCGGAGGGCTGATTATTGTCCCGTTGTCTATTGGGGCGTCAGGGCTGATCACAACGTATATTGGGGGCCCGATCGGCCTCGCGCTGAATATATTATGCCTCTATGCGAATGGAGTGGGGGTAAGTCCCACCAGCTGGTCCCCTCACCCTGTACATAATGCAATTCACCGATTTTACAGGTCGATTCAGTAACGAATCCTATCAACTCTTATAATGTGGACGTGGTACATTCTCGAAGTGCTGAGGCCACAGCTGCTTGCATGTTAGTCTGTATGATATTGCGTGACTATCCAACCTGAACGCATCCATGTACCTGTTAGAGCGAGCTGGTCGCTCATTCTATCTGCTACCTCGACTATTATCGTTCCATCGATCGAGCGTTTAGGTGTTGCGTGGACGAATATCATTGCGGCTGTTTTAGCGATCATTGGACAAGGGTGAGGGTCTTTTTTACCACTAGACCGGTGATACCGACATATAGTAATGCTTCAAAATTTCTTTTATAGGATCATCTTCTTGACAATTCGTTATGGCGATCACATGAGGGCGAGCATAGATGTTGGTTTCTCGACGATAGAGAATAACTGACAGATTTCGTTTATCTGGAGGGAGGCAATATGTATTATAATCAATATGGATCAAGCTCAAGTGGTGCGCGCACATGGCATTGTCGTTCTTACAATATGTAGAAATAAGTACTGTAGCAGGTATTAGTACTTTACTCACTGGCGGGTACGCCCGTCGCCAATTGTACGTGATGCCTTCTTCGGATCATGTCACAGACATTTTAATTAAGTATCCCTTGTGAAGGTTCACTGCTCGCGCTCACCACCAAACTCATCTCTTACCGCCTTTACCAGAACATGAGTACTGGCACGAACAACTTTTCTGCAACTCCAACAGTCGTTGTGCTTCAGCATGCGACTCATCCCGAGAGGGACAAACAGTTCCGTGCTATAGCGGTTTCCAGCGAATTCCTCAAAGCGAACCGGAAAATGCTTCGCATACGATGTACGCAGTGTCAAATGTCATTGGAGAAACCTTTGAAATGCGCAAAGGTGACAATCAAATATCCAAATGAAGTTATAGGCGTTCCTCAGTCTCGCAAATATTTTTTAGTGTAAGAGCGTTTGGTATTGCTCAAGAGAGGTAGGATTTGCGACTGAAACGATGCAATTATCTGACGTGCTAACATGTCACGGTTCAGTGTCAAAAGAAACACTGGTGAGGATGCCGCCTATGATTGACACTCACTCCAGCCTTGGACTTGTGACTCACGCTAGGATAGGTCCACCCACAAACCGAGATGCCACGAAGTCGAACGCTCCTCGGGAGCTCTCAAATTCATACGAATGTTCATTTTGAATCCGTTGCTCATGAGTTTCCTCAAAATTGGTGTCGCCATCGACTGTGACCTGATTGACAATCCTCGGATCGGATTCGACGTGCCGTTCGGGGTGCGCGTTGATATTGCAATTGAGCCGAGTGATGTCCTAGACTTCGCTGGATTGTATTTGGGCAGCAAATCGGTCGGGGAGAAGCTTCAAGGGATGGTGCAGGTCAATGCAATGGCACAGTATGAACTTACGCCAGAGCGGGTGGACAAATGGCGTGAGGCTCGGGCAAGGCATGACGCAGAGGGTTTTGCCAAAGACCCTGTTGGACTCGTGGATTTCATTGATTCTACTTGCACAGAACACTCTGGGAATGCGGCAACCGTCGAGCTGCACGTCCCACGTGTTATCCTTGACATCGCCAAGGCTCGAGAGCCTTTCTTACTTGTCTCTGCTGTCACGGGCGCAGAAACCAGGAAACCTATGAGTGCTATGTTATGTCTAGAGTAGGTTCTCTGTTCTCATCTTTTCAATTCTAGGCTCCCCTCACCTTGTATAGGACTATCAACATGCATATTCGGGCAGATAAAAATAATCAATTGTATCTACGCACTGAGATGACAGATCAAGATAAGCAAATTATTCGCGCTGCAGGTCGTAACGAGGACACACATCTGGCCCGCCTTCTTCAAGCGAAGATAAAAAGGGAACACCTTTATGCCGATATCGCGCAACTGATACCCCGAGTAGTTTAATGTGAGCGAACACTTCAGACTTCTCACCAGTGTCTCTGAATGTCTTCACATCAAAACAAGGAAATTCTGGCACGAGGAATCTATATAATCTCCCCCGTGACTTTCAAGTTAATCTTATACTGTATTTCGTCCCATCGATTGGGCCTTGGTTTTTATGTTATACCTGCTGAAAATTTGACATCTTGAAGATGCTCTATGTAGTCGAAGTCTTATGGATGCTGCTTCTGGCAACTGAAGCGTATGGACTAGTACCATTGACATGGGTAATCGTGAGCCACGATTGGTCTTGCATTCAGTCCATATGGTTAGCGGCACGATCTTGATCAGTCTCGGCCCTCCTACACGAGTTCTTTTATCCTATCATCCCAGGTGTTTAGATACAAATATGTAGGCGAGATCTCTCAGCTGAGTGGGTCATTCTTATTATGCCTGTGATAAAAGTCTTCATCGCTGATCATTTGCATCCAGACAAACACAAGTCAATTTGAATTTCAGGAGACTCTCATGGACAGTCTGTTTTCCCAGGTGGAGATTGTACCTGGAACATCTGTCATGCTACGGTCATTATTGCGTCAGGCAGAGGATCTGTACTCAAAGGGCACTCGATGGCTTTTGTTCCTCACCCACACACCTATCGACCGCGCAACCGTCTTCACCGAGCGGGGTCCCGAAGCTGCAGCGAAAATGGGCACTGATATCACTGAGTACAATGCACAGCTCGCGTATGGTGCGTGAATCTTCCAATCCAAGCACCCATATTGGCACCATTGCCGTGATTGACACTCTGCCCATCTACAATGCCCTGCTTGATGAGTGGCAGACTTTCAGTTTCATGAACGTCACTGATTACTGTAAAACGTAAGGGGATGGGATTCTCATTCCCACTTACCAAGTTGAGGGCTGTGCGCCTGCGTCGAGCAACTTCATCAGGGAAAACCTCCCGCGGGAATTTTGAAAATGTGACAACAATTCTCGAGAATTATGGCAAACTTTCATCAAATTTTTGTAAAAGCTTGTAAATAGTTGATAAATAGTCACATCCGTAACGCAGTCAGTGAATGCACTGAAAAAGATATCTACAGGGCTCTAGTTGAACCTGCCATGGGATATGTAACTAATTACTAGTATATCAAAAATGTAGAGTTCACGCAATGCAGAACGGGGACATATTTAAACAGGTGGGAGGGAGAATTCGGAGGTGTCTGCTGCTGGCTACATAGAGCTCGCTCGAAGGGCCTTAGCCTCAGCGACAACAAGTAAATTGAGAAATTGAAAATCGAACCACCGACGATTTAATTACTAATCACGGGGCTCCCACGGTTGATTTCAACGAACTCATTCAAATATTCATGTTTCACTCTGCAACTTACACGAGCCGCGGCAACCACTTGCACACCCTGTCACGTCATTTTCTTTATGTTTTCATTCTCCCTTACGGTTACTGTTGGGGACTCTAGGTGAGAGGCATCACCACCACAGAGCTAAGTCTCGCTCCGAGCGGGCGTCTAAATTATGTCGTCGCATTCATCTGTGCGTGGTCATTCAAACCAGGTGTCTATGTAGGATTCCTTTTTTTCTCTTCTTTTTGGCGGTCCAACCAGCCTTCCTGATCTCTCCCAGCTACAGGCTCAATTTGGAGCATACACATAACTCAAAACTGCATTCTGAGGGTGAGTCATGTAATTGAATCCTGGTTTCACAGCGACCCGCTCATGCTCACTGTCAGAATCGCAAATTCCCTACTCGAGCCGCAGCTCAGGCCAGAGCCGGGCCACTGCATTCTGAGGCGCGCAGGTGAGTCATGTGGTTGATTCCTGGTTCCTCCCTACCCGCCTCCCCGCGGTCCACGGCTCTAGTGTGACGACTGAGCAGGACGAACATCCCATGGTCTTGGGCCTCACTGCTAGCCCAGAAACACAAGTGTAAGTCCTCCCCACATCCAAGTGCAGCAGGGAGAGCCCTTTTTCGAAGAGATTCAGGCATATAATAAACAGTTCGTCGCTTTTCTTAATTTTGCCTTTGTATTAAATTAGTCGTTCGCAGTTTTTTGTCCTTACTGGAGCTTGAACAAAACGAGGATGAGGCAGTTCTGAGGGAGCGGTTGTCTACTTGGTCGTTGTTTCGTTTACAAGAAGAAGGGTATACTATAACGGGTCTTTCTGCTTTTTGGATGGGCGCACCAAAGTTTGGACGCTCTGTAGCTTCATTCTCTCTTGGTCCCGGCATCGACTTGCCAGAACATAGGTTTGAGTCAGTTTTTGGCTCGATTCGAATCTCGTGACGCGCTTACTGTGTTCAGGAACGGTACCCAAGTTCTTGTTTCAAGGTTCGATCCCCTTCAAGAGCCACCACTCCATCCCGAATTCCATGGTCTCAGCTGTGGTTACTGCGGTGCGTCGTTTTCTAACTGTTCAAGCACTATCTCACTGTGTTCTACCAGATTTTTTCTTCCCTACTTGATCTGAAGTTGGTTGACTTTGCATCCGCTGAGTTGAAAGCAGCATTTGCGCGAATCAATTTCGATGGGATGAGTATCGACTAGGGCATTCCTGATAGCACAGGGACTTTGCATTACAAGTTTTGTCTCATTTCCTCATTTTCATATCTTGTGATTTGCGATATTCTAGTATTTAATCACATTATAATCATTTTGTTGTATTCGTGTGGATTTTCATAAATTTTCACCCATCCGTAGAGGGACTTGGAATATTTTAATGTATTTTCAGAAAGTCAGAAAATTCTACAAAGTTTTACAAAATCTTCGCGGGAGGTTTTCCCTGATGTTGTAGGTCAGTTCGGGGCTCCCTCGCGATTCTAATGTATTGTTTTGTAGCTGGCTTAATGGTCCGTGTCTACTGTTCACTGTTCACAAGTATGCTCCTGATGTTACGTGTCTGATTGTCCCTGATAATACCATTTCTATCTAGTATTTTGGCAAAGGCGTTCTCCACCGTTCTTAGTGGGTACCCTCCTACCCAGATCCCCACTTAACCTTGAGCATTTTTTCATTGTTTTCAATATATACATGATGTTCGATTGAGAGCACTCTCAGTCATTTCCGACGATGTCGAGACAGCCAGGAGTTGGCAGGATCCTTGAATGACGCAAGCTCATCCAGGCCAACGTAATACTAGTGGCGCTGACGCGTCCAGCGTATTTAGATGCACAGGAGCCAACGGTACCAGATAGTTTTGATTCATTACTTCAGCGCCCACCAGGTTCAATTGTGGTCCAACGCCATCGAGACAGTTCATTATGCCAGTCACAGAATTCGCATCCCTCTCGTTGATCCCCCCTAATACGCTCTCCGACTCGCATGTAATAGATTTCTTCTCCAAGGTCTCTTCCTGGCAATCGTCCTCTTCAGGTTACCCGTTAACCTTCTTCACAAATCCAGCAGAGCCTGCTGAGATTTACCTCATCACTGGATGGGATGACGTGCGCGCTCATGAAAGATGGATAGCCAGCTCCAGAAATCAGGAGCTTCTTCAAATTGCGGAGGCGTTCCTCAACATTATTGGAATGGTTCACTTGGGCCTGAATTTCAATGAATTCCCAGCGGGAGCCGAGTCACTAGTTCACATGAGGTCCGCGAAGGGTGTATCAGAGGAGGCAAAATCAAAGAGTGTGACATCAATACAGTGTGGTTGGACTGGGCACGGGAGGGATGTGCAAGAAATTAGCACCGGGGTTTATTATTTCGCAGAAAGCAGTGATACCCACTTGGAGGATGGTGGTCCTGGAAAGGAGGACACAGTGCACGCAATGACCCGTTTGAAGAGGGTGAAGTTCACTTGATACAATTAGTTGATCTTTCTTCATTGGATTTTTTACCCTTGATATTATTACTTATA
The DNA here is from genome assembly GCA_016647685.1 of Suillus tomentosus. NCBI lineage: Eukaryota > Fungi > Basidiomycota > Agaricomycetes > Boletales > Suillaceae > Suillus > Suillus tomentosus. The sequence goes on along the minus strand of JABBWJ010000022.1, from coordinate 314,786 downwards.
CAAATGCTACATAAGTATGCTATGTTATGGTGATGGTTGTGAACAATACATGCACTTGTTTATTCTAGAATTCTGGAAGGGACATTCACGGTGTTTGTTTGGCAACGGCTTCTGATTCAAACAAACGCTCTTTATTCTGACAGCGGCGTGCTGGACAACCCACGATGTCAGACACGGTTCCTCAGTCACGGCAAAAATCTCGGGCGCCTCGGAGTCATCGACGGAAACGAACAAAAGAACAGGAGGATGAGAGGGGGCACGCAAAAGAAACGGCTGTTGAGCACGACTATGATAGGACACCAAGGGAGCCACGTTCAAAACGCGCAAGAACCAATGGCAAAGGCAAAGAAAAGGATTCCGAACTTGAGCTAGGCGAACTGCCCAATGACTCAAATAGACCGTTCGGCGACGAGTTCATACCGTTTGCGGTCAGTGATAATGAAGCAGAAGCACCCAAAACACAGGACTCTCATCGCAGTAATGTGGAAATAATAAAAGAGAAAGCGCGGGAACGAGAATGGGACAAAGGGAAACGAGAAACACACGGAGATGGCTCGCGAGATGGAGGTGGTCGGGGAACAAAACGAACGTACGAAATGGTCTTTGATGATGAAGATTTGAGGGACCACAGAAAGCGCAGACAGGACTTTGCCCCTACTTCAAGAAAGGCTCCTTGGATTGCCAAAGTCGACTGGGACAGCTGTCACAATGTTCCGGAGATGTACGTTTTGTAACTTTCCTTGACGTTGTGAGCTGATTTGCCACAGGTTGCATCGCGAGGTTGAGGCATTCGTTCGTTACATGTCACCAACTGAAGTCGAAGAGGAAATACGAGGACTGGTAATCATTCTTGTTTCGAATGCGATCACGAATGCATTCCCAGATGCCCAGATACTACCTTTTGGAAGCTATGAAACCAAACTATACCTCCCTAATGGGTAAACACTATATGTATCGTGTTAGATTCAAGGCTAACAACTGCACAGGGACATAGATCTCATGATAAAATCAGAGTCGATGGCGTACAGCGATAAAGTGAATGTCCTACGGACCCTCGCTAATGTCATCAAACGCGCGCGGATCGCTTCCAAAGTCACCATCATTGCCAAAGCCAAAGTGCCCATCATTAAATTCGTCACGGTTTATGGCAGGTTAAACGTGGATATCAGCATAAATCAGGGTAATGGCGTCATCGCGGGCGATATCGTGAACGGCTTTTTGAACGGCATGCGCGGATGTGGGTTTGCGCTCCGGAGTCTCGTCATCATCGCAAAAGCATTTCTAAATCAGCGGGCGATGAACGAAGTGTATACCGGTGGTCTGGGCAGCTACAGTATTGTTTGCATGGCAGTCAGCTTCCTCCAGATGCATCCCAAGATTCGTAGAGGGGAGATAGATGCAGAGAAGAATCTTGGAGTTTTGGTTATGGAGTTCTTTGAGCTCTATGGTTGCTATTTCAATTATGAGGAAGTAGGAATATCCGTGCGTAACGGTGGCTCATATTTTAGCAAGAGACAGAGAGGATGGTACGATTTCGCAAAGAGGAACCACTTGTCCATCGAGGACCCTACCGATCCTTGTGAGCTAAATCTTTTAAAAGTTTTCACACATGGTTCACCATTGCTTCCTTTACCATCAGCGAATGATATTTCCAAAGGCTCTTACGGAATTGCAAAAGTTCGGCAGACTCTTGCAGGAGCCCACGGAATCATGACATCAATGGCCTTCTTGCGGGCTGGGATATTAGGTGCACGTAAGGAAGGGCGGACTTACTCTTTACGTGGACACAGGGAACCAGAGGACATGAGCATTTTGTCCAGTATACTTGGCGTCACCCAAGAGGTATAGCTCTCTTTATACTGTCAACGGATGTTAAACATCGCAACAGACTTTGAACAACCGATTATTAATTCAAGAAGTTTATGACCAGCGGTTGCTCCATAAGCTGCTCGGGACCTCTCCCAAGCCCCGTATAGTTGTCGCCGACGTCCTCGAAACTGCTGCTCAGGACAAATCGTCAATGATTGCAAGCAACAGTACACGGACCCGGGAGCGTAGCGTGGATATGGTGCTCGAATCCGACGATGAGTTGCTACCGCAAGAACCCAGTAGTTCCCGTCAAGATAACGACGAACTTGGTAAATACCATATCGAGAGGCGGCGCACCGTACAGAGGAATGAAGCCAGTCAGTCAGATGAGCAACCCGAATTCACCGCCGACGAAGATGACTCGGTAGATGAGGAAGAAGTGCACTATAATATGGGTCTAGATAACGGGGCCTCTGGTGATAAAATGCGAAGTATGACGAGCAAACGCAGATCATTTTGGCTTTCCAAAGCGATTGGGGTCGACAACGCCGAAGACAGTAGCTGATGACATAGTACTATTACAGTGCATCAAAGAACCGGAGATGTAGAACTATTTAGCAAGGTTACACGTCGGGGCCGAATAAGCTCGAAGTAGACAAAGTCAACCAAGTAAGTATATTTGGAGATGAGGGAGTTAGAACATCTTGGTGCATCAGATGGTTACTCACACTCACTTAATCTTGGTCTCATGCACAACCGTTGCTAGCCAATCGTTGAACCTTTCTCAGTCGCTTGAACTTTGTTTTAGTGGCAATCCCATTGGCATTTGGATATTTGCGACGTTCCAACTAGCGCAAATTGTTCTTGGGTTCTTCGTTCATTTGATTTCGCGGTCACAACGCTGCAACCCGCCGCATCACCAATTATCCACACCTCCGAGTCGTTTCAAATCTCAATATAGTTTACCCGGTCAATGTACGTGGACAACTTCTGGTATGTCTCTGTATGCTAACCATGAGACTAGGGCAACCTCGCGCGCGTACCCTCCTCCAGTCAATCTAAAGGAACGTATTGCTGCCCTGCAGCAGAGGAATGTCTCCCCAAGTCAACAGCAATTCGCTTCAAAGAACCTCCCGAGTAGTGGAACCGGATGTTTGCGCGACAAAATCGCTAAATTCGAGGAGAAGGGAGGCGTCCCTGTCCCACGAGGCAGCTTCGCAATGGGTGCGCCTCAGTTGGCAGAAAACGCACCGGCAAAGAAGCGTGGAGAGTTGTATGGGAATCGAGTGGGGAAACCAGGCGGCTCGCCATCGAGTCGCTCTGGCTCACCTCTCCCCCCAGCGGACGACTCACCCTTGCCAAGGAAACGTTGTGTCTCTACCGGGGGTACACTCTTGAAAGGCACTCCTCCGAGATTCAAAACGGGGGTGCCTATTCCACCGCTTCCACCCACACCGTCGCCGGCTTCTCCCTTTGCTCGTCGCAACTCCCTAGCAGTTGATTTTGGTCCTACCCAACGTGTCGTCAGCCTCGGGGAGGCGTCTCAGCATGCAGATGAAGATCTAGAATTTCCCTCACCTTCTCTGCCAACTTCCCCTTCGATGGAAATAAGAGACCCCGTTGGAATTATAGCCCCGTCCCAGACCCTTGAACCTGTCACCTCATCAGATGATGCGCTTCCCCAAGATATGAATACACTATCACAGGCAGAGCAGGAACCAGCGGTACTAGAGCCTGGCTTGCAGGCTGACTTTAATCCAGAGCCTGTGATAGCATTGGATGTCATGACGTCATCTCAGTCCTTGCCAGAAGTCGTAACCGTCGTGGAGGTGACTTCCGCTATCGAGCCTGATCCTCCTTCGGACGAGAAGCCTCAATCACCATATCATCGCCCACTGTCGTTAGATGCATCTGTGATCGTCGCTCAGCCTTCGGAAGCTGTCCTCCCCGACTCGTCTTCAACTATTTCGCATTCACCTGTCGCCCCCAATGCGGTTACGGAAGATGACTCAGTATTGGCTCATCCCCTGACATCTACCATTACCTTGGGATTCGATGATGTCAATGACAAGAAGCATGATGACGTGGCTACAACATTACTAGTGTCTCCTTTTACCGAGGAAAGTGGGACCATCTCTATCATCGTGCCTCATCCAAAAATCCAAGTACAACCCAGCCTCCCATCACCTGATTTAGAGATAGAGACCACCAAGCCTGAAGTCAAGCGCTCTTTCACGGCTGTAGTGCATCACAAAGTTACAAAAGTTCCCGCTACCACAGCACCGACTTCATCCCTTTCCACACCTATAACACCACAAGTTGCGCGTGTGCGGCGGACGGGGATCACTATTGCTGCTGAGCCGCTTTCGAGTCCGGCCTATGGAGAACTCGCCGTCCTGCTAGAAGAAGCAGCATTGCTTGAGATGAAACTAACTGAGGGGGATGGTTCAGAACTGGTAGAGGCCGCGTTTCCCAAAACCCCAACCATCGACACTTTCGCAACCGACTTCCGATCCGTATCCTCCTCGACACTCACAGAACACGTCAAAGCCCCATCTACGGAACACGTTACAACTCCATCTGCGGAACACGTTAAAGTTCCATCTGCGGAGACTGCCTCCCTTTCAGAGCGTTCTGTATCTATTCCATCCATCCGAGAACCTAACATGGATGGGGACATCCCCGAGGAGGATGAGGGTGACGGGAGGAGTCTGGCTTCTACATCTGCATCACAACGGTCTCCTTCACATAGGAGGTATCTCTCGAGCATCAGGCGGCTGACTAGTCGTCGTTCGTCGAACTATATGCCTGGGGCGTACCCTCGGGATAGTATCTCAACATCCTCGGAAGACTCCGCCCCGGTCGCAACACCATCTGATTATGGAGATGGGTCAGGCTTTGGTATTGCATGGCCAAGTGTATCTCCGAAGAAAGGCGGTGTGGGAAAGTTTGCGGACAAATTGTTCAACCGTAACAGAACCAAGTCGAACGTCAGCGCAGTGGAGACAGGTGTGTAAGCTGCTCAGAAGAAAAGCTTCGCATGGACTAAATTATTGTATGCTGTTCCTCAAGACCAAGGTTCGATATATAACTCGCCGAAGAGGTCGTTTATATTATCCCAGCCTCCGAGCTCATCCCCAACTAAAAGCCCTCCAGGTCGCCATGCTAATGAATTACCCGGCTCTCGTCCATCGCACTGGATGGTCTCACGGGACTCATCATCTTCTCCTGCTCCCAGTATTCTTGAGAAGGAAATCTTTGATGAATTTCCTTCCGTGCCACAGACGCTTCCTCCGGGTCCGCTTCACCTGTCCCCAGACCTCTCGGGAATCGCAGTCCATCAATCGTCAACTCTCCCGGTCAAGGCTCGGAAACAGTCGCAACAAAGCTGATCCATAGTTTGAAGTGCTTCATCTTGAGTACCGAAGGAGTTAGCTAGCCTCGTTCCTCGTATTGTCATGGCTTTGCTTTCGTTTGTGTATTCTTGCTATCTTTCAGTTTGAAATTGACACATAATTTTGCTAGTAAATTTGTGTTTCGGTGTATAGCTTTTATATGCTTCAATATTAATATCGTCACAGCGCCGGCGCCAGCCCTCGCCTCACTTATGCCTGACATGTTTTGTGTCCATTGAATTGAATGCGGACTAGTCTCTTTATCCCATTTTGTGTTGGCAAATGACTGCTGCCATCTACCATCAATGCATGTTCTTCGACTCCATCTTGACTCAATAACCTTTTCCCCTTTTACCATGCCTTGAATGAATGATTCACTCATCTCCAAGGGTCTATCTTAAGCAATCATACGAAACTCCATTAGCATCAGGTCACATTAATAATTTCATACGGGTAAATCCTAATTTGGAGCCAGTTTCTCAATTTCCCGTTATGGCGCAAAACCCGTCATTCAAAACGAAACAAAATTGTGCTGAGGTCTACTTTATGCCTCTACCTACTGTTGTCCCCTTCGGGGTGACATACGAAAAATTGGAACGATACAGAGAAGATTAGCATGGCCCCTGCACAAGGATGACACGCTTTCCCGGAGTGGTAGACCTACGGGTCTCAATATTTATTGCTCTTTTTTCTTCAAGTATTTCTGATTGGCCTTGTTTATCGCTATCTTATTCTTCACGAGTAGGTGTCGCCGCTCACTGGCAGCGAGTCTCCGACTCCGGTTGGCTTGCACCGAATGATTCTGAAACACGCAACCACTTCGCCGAGACAATTTCGAGAGTTTTGCTCAGAGACGAGGAGTCCGCACTTAAACTGCCACATCATTTCGTGTATCAACAGTTCCCAACCTATGTTGGTTTATGATTCCGCTGACCCACGGGTGTTAGCTTCCTGGAATACTTGCAGTTCATCAAGTCATTCTTCCTCTCCCACACGTGTTTCACCAATGTATTTCCTGCTACGTCATTTGCGTGCACATTGATACACGCTAGCCTCCGAATCAACACGTTGGGTGTCGCGTCAAGTGCGGGATGTTCTCGAAAGAACATATACCCAGGTTGTGGCTCCCCCATGGCATATCCGCAATCAGGTTGCACGTTTTGCGGAACCGACCTGTCATAGCGATGAGTTCTGGCCCGAGCTTATCCATCTCATCCAGGCTGTGGTGGCAAGAACGAAGGCAGGTGACTTGACCCTCGTTATCTAAAAAAACCAGGGCGACGGGATCCTTGTCATGGCCAAAGTCAAGAAAAAATAAATTGCATTGGTGGCATTAATGATTTGTGCTGTGGTGTACCTCCAAGATAACAATCTACGATTTTCCACATCTGGTCGAAAGGATATGCTCATTCATCTGGTATGGGCGCTTGAATTCTTTTCCGCAGTCTGCACAAACAGCCTTAATCTTCCCCTCATGCACCTCCCCGACGTGACGAGTGAGGTTATCCTTGTTGACGACTGCCGAGCACCCGTCCCAGGTACATTTTACTTTGTGCTTTGTTTGGCTAGCCTGCACAACGGGGACAAACAGTTGCACGTCGGGTCCGAGTCTGGCTGAAGAACTTGATAGGACATGTTCCTCGAAACAGATGCCCTGGAAGGGTTGCGCAGCAGTCTCATAGCCAGAATCGGACGTTCCACGCAGCGATAGATCTAAGGACACATTGTAAGCGTTTAAGGAAAAGCTGTGAATGATAAGGAATCAACCGAGGTGAGGATCTACATTATCTGATGGCAATTCCGTGACACGCGGGTCGCAGGATGCCGAAAAGGCCTCCAAGTACATGCTGTGCTGGGGGTGAGTTACATAGTTGGCAGCATGGGGCAATAAACCTGTACATCGTAAGCATCTAAGGAAAAACCTGCGTATACAGCAACTTACCTTGGGGAGAACCTGTACCCTCTGACAGTAATCCCGTGACCCTAAATGATGTTCCGTGGGGTGCAGGCTGTGGCACGAAGCAGTGAATGATATTGAGGCCATCGAATCCAGCTTCAGAGTCGATGGTGCTATTGCACCCGCCTGAATTCTCCGTTGTGGCATCTGACTGGCAGTTGTCGAGGAGATCCCTAAAGAGGCTACGGACCCCTTGTATTTCCTCGTGCATACGACACTCTAACCTGTCGAGGTGCTTAAGACATGACTGCAGGGCTAATCTTGTCGAATGTTGGTCAGGGGCCTGCCCTGACCGTGAGGACGATAGGTTTTGTGGTGATGATGATGGTGGCGGCAGAATTGTATTTTGGAAGAGACCGTCTTTGACGCATCTTTTTTTTTCTTCCAATTTCTGTCCTATATATTGAGAGTGACAACTACAGGACCCCTGGCGCATCATTAATATTGTGCCATCCAGATGTCACAGTAGTGCTGTTGGAAAACACTGCCAACCGGTTAACTCGCCTACTTCCAGGCATCGGCGGCAGCACTCACTAATCCCATCCTATAAGGCATACTGTAAGTAGTCAAGACTTGTCATCTGCTTAACCATTACGTCAAAAGGCAGTGATACTGAGTACTGCAAGCTTGTGTCTTAGTATCTCGGACAGCAATCATGTAGATTATGTAACTCTATACGACTGTCCAGATCTACCCCGAGGGTCATCGATATCATCTACTACTATTGTAGCAGCACTGGGAAGCGTCTGTCCCCGACTTCAAGAAATGACGATGGATTGGCAGTGAACAGTCTATTGGTATATCACAATTGTTGGGGTATGTACACCAAACAGGTACTTCCAGATCAGATGCAGCACTACAAACTTGTCACTGACCTTCCTTTTGCGTGGAGGGCTTTCTTGATGTAGGTTGTGCATGGCAGCAACTGCATACGCCGCAAAACAAGCTGATACATGTGGGACCCATGAGCGTTGCGACTGCTAGGTCCTGGACAGGCTGATACTATGTCTTTGACAGAGCGCAAAACAATTTCTTGCGACGGAAGTTCGGTAACAAGCATGCCAGACTAGTGAATGAGAATCTAACAGGAAACAGCCTTATCTGAGAGTGAGTAAACTCAAAAACAGAAAATACACGACACAAACATCACCCAAAATATTCGCTCCAGCATGGAATGGGTATGGCGTGCGTTGCAGGGCATGATCAATGAGTGCATTGCGCGTTCACTCATCAGCAAGCAAAGTGCCCTCTTGTGTAAGTTGGTGGGACAGGCGCCGTCAGGAGACTCTCGAAGAGTGACATGCTTAAGCTTGGCGTCGATGAGATGATTGCATTGACACTACATTCCTTATTTCGCGCATCTTATCTTCTAGTACCAACACGCAGTGCAACACCAATTTTTAGTCTGGATTTAATTCGTCAATAAAACAAAGATACAGAGAGAAACTGAAATTAAAGGACATACACAAGTTTTGCTGTAGAGACGATAGATCTCGACATGACATCGATGCACGTACAGCTTTCTCGAAAGGGTTCCCACGCATTGCAGGGTATAGGTGCTTGGGGATTTGATCCAACAAAAGCCTCCTACCAGCGTGGGAAGTCGGGGAAACAGCACGATGGATTCAGTTGTTCTCGAAACCAGTCTCGGAGACGTTCAGCTTGAATTATACTGGAACCATGCCCCTCGGGTGGGTTTATTATATTGTTTTGCGCCTTTACTTTGACTGAACTGATCAAGATACCATTCTAGACGTGTCAGAACTTTGCTGAGCTTGCAAAACGCGGCTACTACAACGGTGTTGTGTTTCATCGAATTATCGCCGTCAGCCGAGCTTTTTTTCTACGGAAAACGTATCTATATTCATGACCAATCATGCTTGTAGGATTTTATGATCCAAGGTGGTGATCCAACTGGAACTGGTCGAGGTGGAACGAGCATTTATGGTCAGAAATTGTACGTCTATCGTCAATCTTTATCCCAAACGTAAACATATGACATGTGCACAGCGAGGATGAAATACATCCAGAACTACGCTTTACGGGTGCAGGAATCCTCGCAATGGCGAACTCGGGGCCCAATACAAACGGTTAGATTTCCGCCTTTTTATATTATCCACTGCTTTGAATATAATGGCCCGCTTCTAGGATCTCAGTTCTTCATTTCGTTGGCACCCACGCCCTACCTGGACGGTAAACACACCATTTTCGGCCGGGTGAGCTCAGGCATGCGTGTTGTGCAGAGATTAGGTGCTGTTGCAGTTGATGCTCAGGATCGGTAAGTCATCCTGCGTTAGGATCTTCATAGATACTTGACCACTTTTTAGACCAAGAGAAGATGTGAAGATACACAAGGCTCGGACGATGTGATTGTCCGTGTATTCTTACGTTTGCCTTCGAGCGGCACGCTAGAAGTCTGCGCTTTTGTTGGACCTAAATGTCTTATCTTGGACACTGGCCAGGTCTTCTTGCAGAAGTACAGTCTTGCGTGGAATGTTCTATTTTCTTTCCCAGACTGTCGTGGTTTAAACGCTCAGGATTATGCTTGAAGTGAGAGCTCGATTGATCTTCTTTTACCAAATATAACATCACCGCTGTCAATTTGAACCGACCAGGGTCCCGACATCGTCACACCATCTATCATTATATTGAAAATGATACCGATATCTGACATCCGGTTTCAATACACAAGAAATTTGAAGTGCGCATGTGTGTTGAATGCTGAGTAGGAGCCTGTGAGAGCCATCGTCGAAGGACAAGTCGAGTCACCGGTAAACTACGTTTGATAAGGAGAAGACAACGGAAAGAGGTAGAGCTAGATACTGGTTGATACACAACGATAGGAGGAATTCCGAATCGTCGTGTGACGTGACACGGAGTGACAGAACGCGCTCGGGCATCAAAAGTGCGAGAGTCTGGCTGACAGAGTCTGCTGATGCAGTCCTGACAGTAATCTTAAGGGTTTACTTCATCTACCATAGGACCGAAAGACAAATACTGCACGTCCTTACCATCTGACAACTACTAGCACTTTCTCAATGCTATCTGAGCGCATCCTCCCGACCCGTAAAGCAGCAGAGCAGGCTTCTGCTGTATTCGCAAACCAGCTCGATTCGCCAGGCCACTCTGATGACGAGCCCGAGCCCTCAGACTCATTTGGGGGGCCTCCATCGCGTAGGCAGCCTAATGTGAAATATCGCTATAACGCCAAGGGCAAATTCCGTGCTTCACCGCTAAAGCAGACAGACCACTCGTCACCATCCCCCAAGCGTCAGTCCAAACCAAAACCCAAGGCTAAACCCAAGCCTGTAACACCCTCACACTCCCAGCCATCCGCGCATTCGAAGAAACGCAAGGCCCCGGCTTCTGAATCTGGTTCGGATAGGGAAGGCACAGTAAGCAGTCTCACAACCCTGTCGCCCTCACCATTTTCGAGCGTTCCTACAAGTCCGCTTATCTCAACCACGGATCTTCCCCCACGTTCCATAATCAGTCATTCCACCCCACCGCCTCAGAAGCTTGGTAGGGTTAGGGATGGTTCCACGCGCTCTCTTGGCGTATCCAGTTCCAGCTTCTCACATCCCCGGAGCCAAACTTCCCCAAGGAAAAGGAAGGCAGGAAAGGCAAAATTATCTGACCGGGGTGATGGACATGGCTTCGGCAACGTTGATACTCTAGTTTGGGTACTGGTGAATGAATTGGGAGTCATTATCACCTCGGTCCCGCATGATGATGATGATATCGAGCTTCTGGAAAACCGCATGTGGTGGCCTGCCAGGGTGAGCACTCCCTGACACGCTGAAAATGTCTCAATTCAAACAAGCAAATGGTTAGGTCGTCCAAAAACAACCTCTCTGCGTGACCCTCTTTGGCGACTTGGCGTTATCTCGAGAACCTTCGACAATTTCATCTCCATCCGAATTCAACGTCCAGCCTATTCATGACCTGTCTGGCGAAAAGCGGTTTTCCCGAGCAACTTTTCAAGTCTCATCTCTCACCACAACTGGATCCTCAAGCTCTTCCCCTCGCAAGAAAACGAAGACAGATATGTGCGAGAGATGGGAGGCAGCAGTGAAAGCTATGGAGGATGCAGATGGACTCAAGCGTGATGGCATGCCTGAGATGATTTCCGCATACACTGGGGGAACATTTTCTTCAGAAGAAGACGATATAGAGGACCTACGTTCAACCAAGAAAGCTAAGGTTCTGCCTAGTGCTGAGTTTGAGACTCTTATGGACCGTGCTTGGTCTCCTCCGCCCCCGGACCCCATGCTCCAACTACCAGGCGAGCTTGTTCTGGCGCAGGCACTACGGACGAGAAGTAACAAATACTGGCCCGCTCAGCTTATAGCATACGTTCCACCAACCAAGCCAAGCGGGAAGGAACGCTATCGGGCCAAGTTTCTGGATGAACAAGAGTACAACCTCACTCGGGATAAATTCTGGACCTCTGAGGAAGAGGGTTTTGTTATGTGTGACTTGGGCGAGTTCGAAAGCGCCGTCCAGGACACCGAGGCCCCGGACTCGGAAGATGAACCGGAAGACAGGAAGCGGAGTCCTAGTCCAAAGTTGACCGATCCGCCTCCTAGCGCAGATGCTTTCGCGGAGTTGTCGATACATGCGCAACTGACATACGTGAAGCCTGTACTGAACGCTATCCTTCAAGGGAAGTACACCCCAGCAGGCAGGAGCCATGAAGCTTTCATGCGGGGAGGCGCGGCTAGATCCAGTTTAATGAAGCGGGCGGCAGTGAGAGGGGGTCTGGACCCGAACGAGGTCAAGCAGTCGCAAAAACTGATTGCACGGTGGGCACTTGGAGAAGAGTATGCCCGTAGAACCAATGTAGAATTCAAACCTGAAGCAGCGGTGGTGCCACCCCCGGAGCAAGATAGCACACCCTGCCTAAATACTTTAGCCACCAATGGCGATGGGTTGGCAGACGCTGGCGTCGAAAGCGAGATAGCTGCAACTTCCGATAGGGCAGACTGCAACATTTCTCAGCCTTTACCTCCCAGTGACGTTGGCAATCAAGTAAACGACACTGAGGCAATGACAGTTAACAAGCCTGAGACTGGAGCAACAGACGAGACATCAGCATCCTCCGACACCGTGGTCCACCCTGACATTCCTCAGCCAATACCTCCCAGTGACGTTGGCAATCAGGTCAACGACACTGAGGCAATGGCAATTAACAAGCCTGAGACTCGAACAACAGACGAAACATCTGCATCCCCCGACATCGTAGTCCACCCTGACATTCCTCAGCCAATACCTCCCAGTGACAATAGCAATCGGGTCGACGACCCTAATGCAATGTTACTTGACAAGTCGCCAGATAATATACCCGCAACTTCTGACAGTGCGAGTCACGACATACTGTCTCAGCCCATACCCCACAGCGATACTAGCAATAAGATTGATGACGATGTCACAACAGTTGGCAAGCCTAGCGAGGTCGGCTCTTTATATTTTACCTTTGCATTTTTTGTGTTGATGTTTTTGCATAGGCTGACGATTCCTCAGAACCGAAGATGATTGATCTGCCTTCTGCGTCAAAGGAGATCATTGCAGAGCAGGTAGGATCTATCGCAGTCTCCTGAGTTCCCCAAACCAGATGTTCACCTTTGATTGCAGCCGGGTTCTAGCGGTCACTCTGACTTGCCGCATACTGGGGAGGTAGGCTAGCTATATCGCAAAACACCACCCGGGATCATTCATCATTTCTACAGATTGACCCTGTGCCTGCACAGGACCAACAGCAGCCAGTTGGTTCGCAGGAATATGAATCACTATCGACCCTCGATAAACTTGATGTGCGTCTTGTGTTCTGTGATAACCATTTGTCACTGATTAAAACATTGTTCACCCACAGTACTGCGTAAACATTCTTCTCCCGGAGGCAATCCAGCAGCTACTCCTGTGGCGGTCGGGTGAGCGCACTACAGCTGCTCTTCTCTCACACTCAGAGGAAGAAAGGCTGCATGAGCTCGGTTCAGCAAAGGCGCAGGAGACAGACTGGGTATTTGACCTCCTCCGCCTGAGGGAGGCGCAGGCGCGGTTGTGGAGCGTGGATCTGAAAGCTAAAGACAAAGCGAAGAATAAAGGAGGCGAGGCTAGTGGTGGGACGCGTTCGCGGCCTCGCAAGACTACTGTATCGCGATGAGGAATTTCTAAGGAGCATCTTGCTTAAGCTCGTTTGGAACGTATGGATGTAGTTTCGACATAGTATTCTGTGTTAATACGGGAGCTGTTTTTTCGATTCAAGGACACTGTGACTTTTCTGCTTTTTTCAGGTTGGTGTGCGTATGATCATTGATAAACTAGTACATATATCTGTCCATTATATGATACTTTAGGACTCCCTGGAAAGGTATAGTGACCGATGCACTTGATATAGTGTAGGTAGTACGATACACCATCCAGTGAAGCCGAGCGGCGAAAATTATGATAGTCCAAGTCGATGAAAGAACTGCCAGAAATTCATGGCAGGTCACTCGCACGCGATCATTCGGCATGAAAGCAGTTTGATACTGCCACGAGTTCGTTGCCTATCCAATTAGCCAGATTGATCGTGAACGGTCGTGAAAGGATAACTTCGGGAAGCTGGGTTCCGCGCGGTGGCTGGCCGCGGCTGTGAAATTCTACCTCGTCATTTACATACACCCTTCCAAGTTCCTACTGTGTGTACGTCCTTGTAAAGTGGAGCATCGATTGCTTTACCGCTGGGCCTTGGTCTATGCCACCTACGATATTCTCTAATTCTTGGCTTACTGCGCGCCGTTTTGGAATAGTTATTGACGCTGGCTCGTCGGGTTCAAGACTTCAGATATATAGCTGGGAAGATCCCGATTTTGTGCTTAGCGAGCAGGGAGATGATGTACGGGATAAATTGCCCAAGGTAGAGAAGGGCGTCCAGGAGGGAGATGATTGGATAATGAAGGCTGAACCAGGTGTGTACACGTCTGATATTCTGCTCGTAACAACTCAACTGGTTCTGTCATATAGGTCTTTCTACATTCGCAGACAACCCGGAGGGTGTCTATGAATACCTTGCGCCTCTACTTAAACATGCGCGCTCTCAGATACCTCCTTCCCTCGAGTCCGAAACTCCTCTTTTCCTTCTCGCTACCGCTGGTATGCGCCTGTTGACACCGGTGCAACAGGCGCGCGTGCTTAGTGCCACATGTAGGTATCTCAAAAGCGCCTCGAGCTTCCGGATAGAAGACGAATCGAAGGACGGTCCGTGTGGGTCCAGTGTACGAATTATCACTGGCGAGGAGGAAGGCTTGTATGGATGGATAGCAGTGAACTATCTCATGGATGGGTTTTATGGAAACGACAAGAAGACAACTTATGGTTTTCTGGACATGGGAGGCGCTTCAACACAGATAGCCTTCGAGCCATCTGACACGCTTTTGGGAGACAAGGAGAACCTGGTTGATGTCCGGTTACGACTACTTGGCGGAGACGAAGTCAACCACTCAGTGTTCGTCACTACGTGGTTAGGCTATGGTACCAACCAGGCACGAGAGCGATATGTTGCGAAAACCATCGAGTCTTTCAAAGAGACTTCGCTCGAGACGTCAGAGTCGTCATCCATACCTGACCCGTGCCTCCCAAAAGATTTGATACTTTCCGAGACATTGCTTCAGATTGATGGGTCGCATTCAACACATCTACTTGCCGGGACGGGCTCTTTCACCCAGTGTCTGGATCGTACTGCTTCCCTCCTCAACAAAAATGCGCCATGCAATACTGCTCCATGCCTTTTCGATGGGGTGCACGTTCCTGCCATCAACTTTACTTCCTCCCATTTTATTGGTGTTTCCGAATACTGGTATTCATCTGAACATGTCTTCGGGCTAGGCGGCCCGTATGATTATGTGCAATACGAGCGCGCTGCGACGCAGTTCTGCGGCATGGATTGGAGTGGTATAATCAAACAACACGAGCTGTCGAGAGCGCAGGGTATGCGAGGCGGCGATGGGGAAGTCATGGAAAACGGAGAGGTCATGGAGGTTGGGAAGTGGGGCCAGAATGTGGAGCTTCCGAGGTTGCAGATGCAGTGTTTCAAGGCCGCTTGGATAGCCAATGTGCTACATGAAGGAATTGGGATTCCTCGGATAGTAGACCCGGAAGGAAACTCCACCACGATTGGAGAACAAGTGGCACAACAAGCTGAAGCGAAGGGTTTGGGAAGACCTATGTTTCAATCTGTCGACTCCGTCGGAGACATCGCTATTAGTTGGACGCTGGGTAAAATGGTGTTGGAAGCAAGCAAGGAAATCAAACCGTCTTCAAGCAGTAGTAGGCCGCTGGCTGATCCCATAGACGATATTTCTGCTAGTACACCCAACCCTCTTATCAAACCCATTCGACCGTTCTGGGATCTCGACGGGTTGTTGGAAGAGCATGTCTCTCCACATCTGCCGACATCTTTGACCCGCGAGTCTTTGGGATTTCCACCCATTACCATACTCTCCTACGCCATCATCCTCATCGTGGTGGGCTACATAATCTTTCGCCTACGACATCCATTGCGCGTTGTTCGGAGGCGTTTCTTACGCAGCTCATTTAAACGTGACTTGCATGGGGCCTACGCGATGGAGGAAGGAATAACGATAGCACGTCCACCGTCCCCTTCAAATTCCTCTTTTCTACCCCCGTCCCTGTTGCGACCCCTGCGCCGCCTTGTGTCCTCATCGACATCATCATCACGTCGTCCGCGTTTGCCTCCCATCTCTACCTCACTTCAACCTCCATTGCTTCGGCACTCTCAAACCTCGACACTCTCACCTCCTCCCTATAACAATGCTTCAGACGGGTTCAGCACATCTACTTCTACGTCGCATTCTCACTCTCGCGCTTCGTCACCTACGACTACCACCGCTCCTGACGACACGATAATGACGAGCAGCAGGTCTTCGATTCCTTCCATCAACCCACGTTCGCGAAATTCATCGTATATGAACTTGACGCTGTTTCCAAGGCAGACACTTTCTCGTGCAAACAGCGTATTACAGCTACCTGACGAGTGAATTGACATTGGACTAGACCCAGAGTATTATTATTGCAGTCGACAATACGGGGATATCTTATTACTTGTGGATGGTATAATTTATACCTCGCGTACTTTAGTCGATGTACTTCTGCAACTTGCAACTGACTTTTTTGGGAATCCCAGTTCCATGTGTACTTACGTAACTGCATAGTTAGTTCTTCGTTCAACCACTTTCAGTTGCGACTCTCGATGAGTCTGTCGACCAAATCATCTAAAACGCAGCTATGGTGTCATCGAGTTAAATCGATAAATCATGATGGCATGCTGATTTCTTCTATCATTACCCAAAGTCAACACTTCCTTGTCATGTCCTGAATAGCAGGAAGCTCCGGGTCGGACATGTGATTTTGAAAACACAACTAGGAAACTTAAACTACTGGCAAGGGTAAAACCTCCCGCAAGGGCCCCCGACATGCTCTCGATCGGAGTTGTGGCTTGACCGTCCTATAAGGTAGGAATCACTAATCAACGGCTCCTTTTTTTATTGTCGGATAAACAGCAGTTGGTCTAGTTGTCGCCTGGGGCACATGACATGCAAACCGTTGCCAACCTACACTCAGTTCCACATGGTAAGAGATATCGAAACAGGTTGTTCTGAACTTCCATGGCAAGCATCCAAGACGTATCGCCGACAAAGCCATCCTCTGAGCGCGCTCCCCTCCTTCCAGAGCGGCAGGACGCATTGAGGAGTGAACGCCAATTTCCCTCATTGACGCTTCTAATCCCGCTAGCTGTCGCAACACGACTTACTTTGACGCTTCCTGCAACACCTTATTGGAGATTATCCAATCAGTCATCCGTCGGCTCACATCAAATGGCAACTTCTTACCAGGCGGGGAGACATTTAAGGATATATACGCAGTTCTAGAAGTGGAGAAACAATACTCCGCCGTCAGATCAGCCGTTCCAATTGGTGATGGGCTTGCGGGTGCATACGCTGTTAATTTTTTTGCCCAATCTAATGTTCAACGGCTATGATCGCATGCAATGTGATTAGCCACATTAGCTTAGCAGACGGAAGCTCTTGGAAATGATAAAAGACTGCCTACTACGCTGCAAAGCCTCAGCTCCATCGTACATCCTTTCATCGAGCTTGCCCACTCATCGAGCTTAGCTTCAACGAGAATGGCTACCACCACAGCTTCATCCTTCGTTAGCTCTGTAATCCTGCAGCCCCTCATCGTGGCGATCAGCAGCGCTGTGCTTTCATCCCTCCTATCCTATGAGATCGCTGGAATGCTTGACTGGAGGCCGGTAAGCCCTTTGTTTGTGGATTTTAGAACCTTTCTGATCGCGTCGCACAAAAGATCGTCATATGCGCAACATCTGATGTCCTTGTCATCGCGGCTGACCACCTGAAGGATCAAGAAGTTGACATCGGTTCTCAAGGCGCGGCTGTCATAAAGCGCTTTACCCCCCTTGCGCATATTTTTTTGGCGTTGCATGCGTCGCTGCTCGTGGCAGCTTTAAGTCTCAGTCCACCGAAAGCGACGTTCTTCACCGCAGTTTTTACTGCCCCAGCTTTTCTGTGGACGACCCCGCTTGATCTTTCGCGGATCGGCGCAATATTGGAGAGACTCGTATGGGCAAATTATAGTCAAGTAGACAAAGCTCACAGACCGTTCATCATCAAACGGGTTCCTGGCATGAAGGCTTTTTTCAGCGGTACCATTCGAAGGTATGTGCTGTCGCATCCTGACGGTTTATGGTTTTTGACTTGAAGACAGCTGTGGGGTGTTCTCAGTCGTCCACTCGGCACTGCAGTCACCGTGGGAATCGACCCATAACGCACTTCCATGGACGATCGCTGAGACTGTCGTTTGGTCGATGGTCAATCGCACTGGTCATTGTGTAAGACAAATTTGTTATTGTAAATGTACTCGCGACTCAAGGTGTTCCAAAGATTATGTCGGACGTGCGCGACTACGACGAGGACAAGCAGGCCGGAGTCCCGACCATACCGGTCCTGCTAGATTCTCTTCTTAAGACTCGGATGCTCTTGACCATCGTTCACGCAGCCGTTTTGACGGCCTTTCGCCATAATTCGTTTATTGTGGCAAGTTCCTGCTTCGCAATCGGTCTTGTTTGGATTCTAGGGAAAGATACTCCGAAACCTTACTTCCGTCTTAGTCTTCACTCACAGTCGATCTTCATTGTCACGTACGCCGTTTTGCTCGCTTTTGACTTACTCTAGACCACTATTAGCCCCACTCAGTTCTTATTTTATTCTGTCATTTTATTTCTCCAATTTACGAACCATCACCAATCGTACTGTCACGCCCATTGCATACATTCATTCGCGCTGCCAATGAGACCAACCAACTTACAAAATGTTCTGGTACTTCAAGCCGCTCGGCACATTACAAGCTCAGCGATGCCCGCGTCAAATAAACTGAGGATTCTACATTTTATGTCCCATGCAATCAATTGCAAGATTTATATTACAAGCCACAAAATCAAATGGCAGAATAAAATAAGAATTGAGTGGTGCCAATATGTAGCACATGTACGAGCGGGGCTTACCGAAATTTCAGACGGACTCGGACATGCCAGAGTGAGTCTATCTCATCGTTCCATGTGGACAAATTAATAGCATTCGGTTTTTAAAACATTCGCAAATAGGATATGCACACATACAAGAAACTCCACACCACCATCTTACCCTTTACGGTTCCCCATGGAAAGTCACCCCAGACGCAGGTACGCCTTGCTGCCTCTTTATCTCGAAATCCCACATAGCGAGCATTCTGGTTGCCCCGCTGTAATACGGATGGATGTGCGACATGTGTGGTGCGTGCGAGCACTGGGGGCCATAGCGGTGCCGTCGCGAGACCTCGAATGAATGTGCAAAATGACGACTTACAGCCCGAGGCAAGATCTGACGCGCGGGATCTGTGAGAAAACAGGCTTGTCCGTGCGAGGTGGTGTAGAGGAAAATATAGATTTGTTGTTGGATTCTTTTCGTCTTTCCCTGCTTGTAGTAGTTGTCAAATTCGCCCGACAAAGGCCTTGACGGGTCGATAAGACGTATCGCGTCGTCTTCGTGGCCCTCCTGTAGATAACCTGTAATGACGCCTGTTTAACAAACGGAGAACAGCTGAATTGTGGAAGATACTAAGAGATGAGATCGTCGAGTCGTACCACGTCCTTCCCTTCAGAAATACAATACTCGTCTAATTCTTCCAGGTTCACACCTAGACGTCTAACGAGCCCGACATATCCCATACTGAGATTCGTGAGCGTCCTGAAAGTTCAGCGTAGTTGCCAGACAGAAGACAGTAGAATGAAATAGCGAGAAATGAGGAACGACGGATGTTTGTGACGATGGCGTCGAGAAATTGTGAGCGTGTAAATCTTTAGTCAAGAACAGTCGCTGCTGCAGCTTAAGATTCCTGGCACGTCCGTGTGTGATCAAGCTAAGGCCGACGCTTGGAGTCAAGAGCGCGTAGACCTGAAACTATGCCACTCCAGTCACTGAGTGAATAATACGTTCAAGGTTGTGGTGAAAGGAAAAAGATTGTTGAATAGGTTTCGAACATTAGATTCTGAGTACTGAGAATTCGGGTTCCATGTGTACGTATAGTCTCGTGAACCAGAGGCGGCTGGTTCACGAGACTAGTGCACGTACGTAACTGCATAGTTATTAATTTCTTCGTTCAACGATTTTCAGTTGCGACTTTCTCGATGGGTCTGTCGACCAAATCATCTACTAACACGCAGCCATAGTGACATCGAGTTAAATCGACAAATGACATGCTGATTTCCTCTATTATTACCCGTCAAAAGTCAACACTTCCTTGCCTTCTCCAGCTTGACTTGGTCCGAAACGGGCCATGGCTGGTGAGCCCAACTTCCTTGTCATGATAGTGGGTCCTGAGTAGCAAGAAGCTCCGAGTCGGACATGAAATTTCGAAAACACAACTAGGAAATTTCGACTGCTGGCAAGGGGGGAAATCTCCCGCAAGGGCCCTCGCTGCAGGGCTCTCGATCGGATTTGCGGCTTGACTATAAGATAGGAATCACCCAGACTCCTTATAAAATTCGGTTTATTGTCGGAGAAACAGCACCTGGTTTTGTTTGGTCTGTGGCTGTCGGGGACACACACACACCGTTGCGTTGCAAACCTATACTTAGTTACACGTGGTAAGTACTACTTATTCAATTCGAAGATATCGAAATAGGTTGATTTAAACTTCCATGGCAAGCATCCGAGACGTGTCGCCGACAAAGTTGCCCTCTGAGCGTGCTCCGCTCCTTCCAGAGCGGCAGGACACAATAAGCAGTGTACGCCATTTTCCCCCGTTAACGCTCCTAATCCCGCTAGCTGTCGCGACACGGCTTACTTCGACGCTTCCTGCAACGACATTATTGGAGGTTATCCAATCAGTCATCTGTCGGTTGTGGCTCACGTCGAATGGCAACTTCCCACCAGGCGGAGAGATATCCAAGGAACTATGCGCAGTTCCAGAGGTGGAGAAAACATACTCCGCAGTCATTTCAACCATCTTGATTGGCGATGGGCTTGCGGGTGCGGACGCTGCTAATTTTTCTGCCCAGTCTAATGTTCAATAGCTATGATCGCATGCAGTATGATTAGCTATATTAGCTCTAGACTTGGAAGAAAACCAGTCATCCTCGGCGCAGTTGCCGTTAGCTTTTTGGCCTATTTTCTTATGGTCTGCTCCCAGTACTCGTCTGGATGGCTAGGAGCAACTGTTTTGGCCGCCTCTCTATTACTGCAGGCATTCGGTAATCCCCTGATTATGATGTTCATGGTAAACATCTACACTGTTGATATCTCCAGTGCTGAGGACAGGTAATGTATAATTGTGGTAATCAATCCTCTTTGAACTGACCGGACCCTCAAGAACACCCGTTTTGAGTGCCATCAATGGATGGGCTATTCTAGGTAAGCATAATCCTTTGCATTTACACAATCCCCGTTAATCTACGTGTGAAGGCCAATCAGTCTCCTTTGCTATTGGTGGTCTTGTCACCACCAAGACCAATAACCCACTAATTGTATATTACATCTCCATTTCCGTTCTCGGGGCAATATTCGTCTACGTCTTAGCTTTCCTCCCCGAATCATTACCAAAAGAGAAACGGGATGAACTACGTCGCCAGCGCCTTGCTCAGCAGAATGTAGAAGCAAGCGGCCGTCGAAATTTATCGAGCCGCCTCATATCTATGGTAGCCATTGCGTTCGAACCCCTGAAACAGCTTGTTCCTGCCCGCAAGGAAGATGGCAGACGGAACTTGCGAGTGGTGTATTGTGCAATTCATATCATCATCGCGACGCTTGCGGACTCGTATTCGGCGGTGGCCCTTACGTTGTTGTACACAACGAAATACAAGTACGACTCTGCTCAGGTAGGCCGAACATCAATCACTGGAGCTCTACACTCATGCACAACTTAGACCGGAATTATGTTAACAACCCTGAGCTTGAGCGGTGTATTCTGTCTTACATACACGATACCCTCGTTGATTCGTGTATTGCGTCCGATTTACGCCAGGAAGGTTGTTCTCCCCGAAGATCAACAGGAGCCTAGCGATGACACTGCTGTATCTACGTCGACAGACCTTCTCGATGTCCATATCATCTTCGTCTCCTGGGTCATCAATGCTGTTTCTTATATAGTAGCGTCTGCAACGACGACTCGTGTTTCACATCTCATAGGTGCGAGGTCTCAAATGCAGCAATGCGTGTATTGATGCTTTGTGAAGCCGTGAGCGCTGTCGGTTTCAGCGCAGCACATATTCCCATCACTCGAAGTCTCGCAGTATCATCGGTCGACCCTTTAAAACAAGGTACGTATTCTGAAGCTGCAAACATGCGGTTGATAACTCGCAGATTGCGTTGGATAGGAGAGGTACTGGCTGCTATTGAAATGATGTCCAGCATCGGAGCCTTCCTATCTCCTCTTGTCATGGGCAGCATTTTGACTGCGTGAGTCGATTGGTTTTCAATCCTACACTGTCTCCTTATTTCCTTGTTTAATGCAGCACGATCTCGAGTCAACCGATGTTGGTGTTCTATATCCATGCGGTAAGCTTTATTTGCAGGTCACTTGTGCACGATGTATATCTATTTAACGTGTTTATCGCAGGCGATCGTGATGGCGGCTGCGTCGCTACTCTTTCTCGTCAGAGACTCTGATCGTTATCAGAAGCCACCACAGACACAAGACTAGTAAACTTGTCGAGACCTTTACCATATACTAGAGAAGGTGCACAGTGCACCGCAATGGGCACGAATTGGAATTAGAAAAGTTTTGTTTTGATTTTTCACCTCTTGATTCCAGCCCGTGATATTTAGATGCTAAGTACAGGGGTACAATGTGACCCTCGGGTCTATCGTCCGCGGTGCCAGGTAAGTTATGAGGGTATCACTAGACAAATTCATGAGCCCGCGTGAAAGATGGTGCAACGTAACTTAATGCTGTCTGTTCATGATTGCTTGTATGTTCTCTCTCCCACCTTGTTCCCAATCATCCCAACAATGAGCGAGAACAACGGTATCCCTTGCATAGTCTTCTTCGTCAAGACTACCCCGAGGCATCTCACGACCATTATGTACCTTGGCATTGTCCTTGCCTCCAGGAAATACACGATGCCATTTCATAATTCCCTCCTTCTTGAAGCCCAGTCTTTCAGCCGCACGAATAGAAGGGGCGTTCACAGAGCTGCATTGCCACTGAACCCTTCGCAGCCCCAAACCGCCCTGAGACGGCACTTGGAGCGCATACTGCAAAAGAAGCCCAACAGCATTGGAATTGACATGCGTCCTTTGAAATTGGGGAAGGATGATGATATATCCGATTTCTGTGCATAGATGCACAGGAGAAGAGTTCATGTAAGACATCATCCCAGCTAGCTCGCCTTCTTCGTCTGCTGTAGAGCGTGGCTTTGTTTTATCTATGATGGCGAATGATACCATTCCTGGGTCGTGGTGGACTAGGGCCTCGAGGAAATTGGTGTTGAAATCTTGGACGGATTGGAATGGGCCGGTTGGCATGTGGGCCCATAGTTCTGGGTGAGCTGATAGGATGGAACATAACGGAGAGGAATGGGTTGATGCCTGTGGTAAATCGATCAGTTGACTTGGTTATCTAGTGTCGGATTGTGTGTTACTTTGAAGGGAGTCATCTTGATGCGTTCATTCGATAACTCCCGCACTGGGAAACAGAAATTGAGGTCCTCCGAGACCGTCATGATTGCTGTGATGAGGAGAGTTAGATCTAGAGCTGGCTGGATAGATAATTACATATGGAGTCAAGTGATGACTAGGTCTGACTCCTTCCGTGGGAGAGCGCTGTCATTCACCACTTCACCATCGGACCGAAGGGAATGTGCAGATATCGATACGCTGCGGGCAGCTCGCGATTCCCTGTTGCGTTCGGGCACAGTACACGGAGAATGCTGAGATGCGACACTGCGGTATGGAGTCAAGCACAGGAATGAATCACTGCCAGGAGTGGCACAGTCACTACTCGGAGCGATACGGTACTGTGGTAACTGTGCAGAAC
The DNA here is from genome assembly GCA_016647685.1 of Suillus tomentosus. Taxonomy (NCBI): domain Eukaryota; kingdom Fungi; phylum Basidiomycota; class Agaricomycetes; order Boletales; family Suillaceae; genus Suillus; species Suillus tomentosus. The sequence continues at coordinate 291,032 of JABBWJ010000022.1, read as the reverse complement.
AGAAGTCATCTAAATTACTTTTTTTTTAGGTTTCCGTGCTCAAAAGGGCAACATTGACTGTCAGCTGCTGTTCATTGCCTCTACCCGGAACCGACATTGCGCCATAATGAGATCGCGGAGAAAAAGCGTAGTCTGCGTCCAAGTTGCAACCATCGTCGTGTAGTCAAAAACTCGTGATATAGAGGAATAGAGCGAGTGAGTCGACTTCGTATTCGACCCCTATGATAGCACTGTTTTACATAAATCACAGTTCTCGAGCCCCTGAGTGTCGTTTATACATAGTCTTCAACGTTTCGTTGATCGTCTATATCAGATTTAGCAACTGCCAAGACACTCAAGCCATCGTGAACGGTTCGATCGAGGCGGTTCGCCGAAGCGTTCTACGTCTCGCACTGCCGGTCGTTCTGCAGACCACCTCTTTCGAAGAACTATTTTAACCAATGAAACGGGGTGCATTGCAACGGCTTCGATGACCACCACGATCGGCACGAGTATCAAGCACTGAATCATGGGTCCCGCTTGGAACAAGCATCCAAGTCTGTCGATCCATGCAAGCGAGTACACATGCTACAGACGTCAGCGGCGTCCCACTTCTCGTTCCCCAGCACCCCGTCTTATCTCAAAACACCCCGAGGCCCGCTCATTTCATAGAACTGTTCTATCTCCCCCACACAACTCGCGGCAAATCGCACATTGCACTCGTACGGAAGGATCCCATCCGCATCCCTGCAAGCTGCATGGCTTGCATTTTTTACGGCGGACATTCCGAACATCCGAGGAAACATCCCTTATCCGCACCCACCTGTCCATCATTCATCTCTCGTATCTATGAAACCGCAGGGCGAACGTCATCGGTCTTGGAATAGTACTTCTCGACGACAGCCTCATCAACGCCATCTAGACCTTCATAAAACGACGAGATTTAACAACACATATCCCCTCATGTCCCTCGCACATGATCATGATCGGATTCAGATCAGACAAATGAGCACTAGATACAGTCTATCCGCACTCAGTTGGGGTGTGCGTGCGATGAAAGGTCACCCAGTGATGTGTCAAAGAGAGTTTGCGAGATGACAATTCATTTAACGGGGTCTTCGTGCTTCGTTCAGACGGAAGTTGGTGTATTAATGAATTGACATGTGTATTCACAACTCTGCGGTACCACGTTGATGCAATGTCTGATTCAAAATGTCACAAGCTGTCATTATTGCGACGACCCTGCTACAGAATGCAGAAGTTACATGAACATCGGAGTATCAGAAATGAGGTTACGGTACGATCATAAACGCCGGAAGAAAAAAAAAAGAAAATGAGTGGAAAATTAGCGCTACAGTGCTGTCAGTATCGTACAATGCGAGGGGCAATGCATATGCGTACACATGAATGCATAGAGTCTATCCAAAGTCTATCCAACAAAGACAGACGTAAAACAGTAGAAGCAAGCCAATGAAAAAAAAACCTTTCAAAATCATTATCCCAGAACATACGTAAATGTCACGACCGGTGTCGTATATGAACACCCGTGGACTCTAAAGAATGGCGTCGGTGTAGCTTGGCCTTTGAGGAGAATCTCGGGGCTTTGGATACTTTTGATATATCAGACGCAAAGCTAAAAAGCCTGCTGAAAAACGGTCTCTTGAATCCCATGCTGCCAGATTGAGGAGACGATGGCGATTTAGTGGTCGACGTGGCCGTGTAGAGGGAAGGCACGGGGCCGGGCTACTCAATACAAGTCAGCCAAAATGAACCACAGTCATAAGGAGAGATAAGCACTTTGCTGGTGACTTACCAAAACCTTCACCTTCTGGCCAGGAGTGGGTATAACATAGTACGTGCTGCCCGACTCGCAGCTATCACCCTCGCCTATCGGAGAAGGCGCTCTCGACCGATCATCCCTCGAAAGGGGCCCTCTCATCCCATACCGCGCTTCTTCATGAATAGACGCGAGATGACTATGAGCAGCGGGGTATGGGGCAGGAGTAATACGCGGGTATTGCGGAAACCCTGAACCCGTGGGCGCAGACACCGTATACGTCATGCCTGGTGCCTTAGTTGGGGCATACACAATAGTCGGTGGAGCATAATGATCGGAAGCGTGGTGAGGACCGGGTGCATATACGATCGAAGGCGGAGGCCGATGTCGCGAATGCGAGTGTGCAGGATGGTGCTGCTCGTATTGTCGAGGAATGGGCTGTGAATGCGAGTAAGTGACTGGCGGGGCAGCACTCCCGTGATGGCTGGGAACGTGTCGTGGCAAGGGTGTGGCCAGGATTTCTACAGCGTTTTTGTGGGGCGGGGATTGCAAGGGTTCGGGCCGGTATGGTTCTGAAGCTCTACGTGGCCGATATTTTTCGTTTCGCGAGTCATAGGGAGTGGCGTGTGGGTCAGAGGGAAGGATTTGGATTTCTTCAGGTTCTAAATCTTCAGGGTCTGCACGATGTGCATTTCGTGCTGAGGAGTAACGATACCCTGTATGCTCGGGGTGACGAGGACCCCGTACAGGATATGCATCAGCAGCAGACCTCGAGCGGTCATGTGCACGGTGGTGATGGCTGTGTTGAGGATGGGGATGAGGATGTGAACTGGAACTATGACTGCTTCCTTTGTGAGAGCCGCCATTGTCATAGTGCCAGTGTGAGATAGGAACGTCGCGTCCGTCCCCATACTTCAACATCATCTTCGGAGGCAAAGAATGCGAGCTGCCGTTGTCTGAGCTAGACTCGTCGATATCTATATCACTGACGACGGAAGGGGGACTTTCTGGGGAATAGAACTGGGAATGGAATGGCGAGTGAGAACGGACCCAGTGCTCAGTGCGTTCCCGGGAGTTTCTAAAGACCTGGACAGCCTCTGGTGAAGTTGTATACTCTGTCATGAGGGGGTCGTCACCACCAAAGTGTCATCAACCAGATAACCCTGCGCAGAGGAGAAGTTGGAATTAATGAACACCGAGGCGAAAGAAAGAAAAAGATGATCAAGTGCCGCTGGTTTTATATAATAAGGCTGCGAACCTGACTGAATCATCAGATCCCGTGCCAGTTACGAGAAGCGACGAGCACTAGCCAGTAGGGGCTGGGATCCCAGCGCTATCCCAGCTGGGTTGCGAGAGATTTGCTCGCCATGATTAGACTTCTGCAAGCGACTTATTTCCGATCCGTCCAGTAAGAAATTTGCGGATTATCGGGAAATTATTACGCTTTCATCGGGTTTGGCCATCAGGAAACGTGTTTACAGCGAGGCAGATCCCAGCCAAGACAATTGCAATTGCCATGTACGAACTTCCCAAGTTCATCCACACAGCTTTCTGAGAGTAGGACATCGAGCTAAACTGGTGCCTGGCAAGGCATAAATTCTTAGCGATCCTGTGGGAGTTCCAGTATGTAGCACTGGAGGTGACATAATCCACTAGGTGCACCTTCTTTTCCGCAGCTGCACGGCTTCAGTTGACACACATCAGCCCCTTCTTTACTTCCCAAACTGTCCACCTTGGTCTGTGAGAGCAAAATTATATCCGCACAGGCTGTGGCATCTTATCAGGAGTTAGAATGATGATAGCCGTAAGCATCCAACAATGACTTCCCAATCTGATTGCATCATTAATCATTCAGAGCAGGATCCATACAGCAGAGCCCATTAGTATGTCCACATAGCTTTACAATGATGACCCAAAGAGTACTTCTCTCTCACATGCTTCCACCCACGACCGTTCCGATATTTCCCAGCACGGTAGAGGGTAAAGAGTTTTCACGCATGACTTGTATCGGTGCTGCGGAGGAGTAAGTCCGCTGGAAGGCAGAACCCACTGGGGACACAGCTGGACACAGTTTGTGGGAGGCGTAGTTTGAGCACAAGCCGCAGGATTCGTCATGGATGAGGCAGGCATAACAGCAGGTGCAATAAACCGGCCCCCCGTCCGCCCTGTACCTGTATGGAAACAGGATTTTTTCCTCATGGACGGTCTGTGTACCAAGATTAGTCCCATAGCATTTGAAATAATACACATCTCGACGATCGTCCCGATCAGCGGAGGAACTGCGCCAGCGTGGCCATACGCCTTTATATGATAGCAAAGTCGATATCACAAGTCCATGACAATCAGAAGAAGTTCATAATCATTGAAAGACAGGGGTTCATCAAATTACCTGTGCCCAAGAAAGCATGCTCCTCATTGACGAAGCTCCACAGTGGATTTTCCCGGTAACGCTCGTATGTAGCTTGATGAGTCTTCCCATTCGCTGACAACATTCACATCGATATCGATGGGTCATCGGTTGAAACTATAAAATGTAAAGGGAAGTACAGCCCTGCAGACTACAGCCACAGCCGGCGTTCATTTTTGGGTGAGCACACTTCTGTAAGAATAGGGACCGCACGTTATAGCAATCGACGCCCAAGAAGTTTTGGAATATGGCGCCACGTTGGTGATTTCTCACCAATGCAGTGAATTAACTAGCGTACGCGAAATGAAACGCGATGAGATGCGTCGACGGTGCGGAAATATTGAGCAACGAGCACGTGTGCACAGAGGAAGTGACCTCGAAATTTGCCCCGAGGCTCAGCATTCCTACGAAGGTTTGTGGATGTAGGACATGATCATGATGGTTTCCCTTGAATGAAGTCCCATGTGAGCACGGACTCGGCCGGAATGCGTGCGCAGCGTGAGTGACTCAACGGAGTCTCCTGGCCTCCGTGGTACCGAGCGAGGTAAAGATGGAGCTTGAATGCTATCGTTCCTTGTGAGATATCTCCAACAACTCGTAGACCCGTATTCTGTGAACGTACCAGAAGGAAATTACAGCCTTGCCTCGAACTTCTGATGGAAGAACGTGGAAGCACTTAAATTTACAACTCCGCGAAGGTGCTGAGCATGAAGAGAGGCCAGCACCCACGTTCTGGTGAGTCACATCTCGACTCTATTGCCTATTATTACTTGCATGCCCACATCTAAATACCGTATTGTCATCGTCAAACATCCATTATTATTGTGATACTTCAAAGCACTTTCTGGAAACGACTGGTAGTTAATATTGATCAGAGATTCATTCCATGCGGCTCAAATCCGATTGGGAAATCCATCGTTTGATTTTGGTGTTTGGAGTAGTAGTCGCCGTGCATGTTCCGCAAAAAAACCTTGCTAAGGTGTAAGGCCATAACCCGATGGGCCTAAGAGTCCTATGCTCAAAGGCGGTGACCGCTGGGACTCGAGAACCCAGGTTGGGTCCTTAAATGTATCTTACGGCCCGACAATGATGCCCTGGCAAGGTCCCATGTTATCATCGCTATCATTGGGAGGCGACATATGCACAGTATACGGGCCCACCTCGATTCGTCAAGCAGGTAGCAATTTCGCATAGTTACTCGTACTGAATATACGTGTTGTCATGACACTTCCTGAGGACTTGCTAAAGGATCAGGCGTGTCGAACCTGCCTCAAGTTGGACACACGGCACGCCGTATCAGCAATAATACTTCACCCACATGAATTGCAAAACTCATCAAGAATAGGACCTCCGATTGGTAAGCATGGTGCCAGTATCATGTACGAGGAAAAACAGTTTCACGCAGCTCATCCTCCTCTGTACAGTGCAGCACTCCCGCATTTGGATGCATATCGCGAGTCGGGCGCCTCCAAAAAACGGCAAATCTCGTTGTTCCTGGAAAGTATTTGCGATAGATTCACCAACGTTCCCCTAGTGATATTGGTCAACACTGTCTTCTGTTCCATGCGCAGGGTCATCCTCGGAGAAGCTAGAGATTGAGGGTCTACGCACGTTTGAGACTAATACGTCTGTTTCGTGTCCGAAACCTAGGAAATGTAATCAGTCATTCCCGCAATGGTCTTATGCATACGTTGATGGCTGTGATACTTGTGCAAGGATCAGGTTAAGATCAGGGAGCAGCAAGCTCTGGCCGTTTCCGGTACTGACAGTGACAGGATTACACACGCTTTTTGATATTAACGCTTCCTTCTCATTCACTTTTCTATCTCAGGGCAATGGTATAGCCAAGTAGGGATAAGGTACTTACAAGGTCTTCGAAGGGTATGCCGTAAGGTATACCAAACACAGGCTGGAGCCTGCCAAACCTTGATGCTAAGTTCTCTTTCTCATGCGCAGAGACTTACCTAGTCTATCGTGCAGCGGGGAAACTCTTGCCGGTGAAGCTCGTTGCTCTGTCTTGAGTATTCTGACCAATATACTGCCTGCGCTAAGTGAAGACCTCTGCAGTCAAACTCGGAAAGTCCTCGGGCATCTTGGACTCAGAGTGGGGAAAGAGGTTCTGACGGAGGTTCTGGTCAGCACATCGCGTCGCCATGGAATATGGTGAAACAAAATACGAAGGGGAAGGGCGTAATCCACAATAACTCCATCATGACGGTGACCTAGAACCCACAATAAATAGATAGAGGAAACAACATACGCGACAAACACAACACGTCTATCACTTTCTTTCGCTGTTGGAAAGCGGGGTCTAGATATCATTGAGCAAAAAGTCCATGGTTCATGATTATGTCATTACCTTGGAGGTATGAAGGAGAGGAGGCAACCGGAAGTGATGAGAACACTGCTTCCAGCTCCAAACATCAATAAGAAGGTACCAATTAAGCTTTCTGTCGTCTAAAGAACCTACAAAATACGTCAGAAAAGCCAGTCGGGGTATCCCTGCTTGGTATTAGCTTACCAGGCATCAACACACCCTTTGCTCAAGGAGTTCTCCATAGAAACCATCCCAGATGTTCGTTGAAGGACGGCGTATCTCGGCCATATTGGGAAGGCAGGGCCCATCACACTTGCGAGCGAATAATAGCTCATGCTGTCAGTGCCATTGATTCCTGTCGTGTGAGTGACCAGCGAAGAATGCAGGATCGTTCATATGTTGGCCAGCCCAAGCTCACACATAGACCGAGAGCGGCAGGTACCGAGGTAAATTTTTCAGTTAATATCGCTCCGGAGTTTCATGATGCACGTACAATTTGAAATCTGCGAATAAGATTTGAATCTATAGAGTTCTATATACCAATAGTGCGCTCCGTCGCCTGCGCAGTTTCTGGGCCGAAATCCGAAACTGTCATTTGCATCTTCGACTTTTAGTGGTTACGCGCTGTTAGGATCCGGAAGAAATATATACTCACTAATCGATTGAGCTATCAGCCTGCGGCATCGGAACGAATGACTATGAGACCCACCGTCGAGGTGGTCCCAAGTTCCGCAAAGAAGGCATCGGTGCTGTGCAGACGTCTTCAGCTGTTTAATAACAATCCTCATGACAATCTTCGTGCTCGCTTCAATTCTTGACATTCATGGATCGTCGATTGGATTCCTTACTTGTGTGCCCTCATCAATGCGCAAAATTGCACTGCCCAAGCACTGCATATCCTCCGCACATGACTTGAACTTGAACTCCGATCAAGTCGCGTGCCAATAGAACGTCGAGCATCTTGCCGGGTAACTGAAAAGAATCCGGTGAGTAAGGTTCTTTAAGACGTGATTTGAATGTGGCAAGACGAACCTGAAATTAGGTGCGGTGGCGCGGGCCCACCAGTATTGAATGCCTGTGCTGTTGCGTCTGCCAGTGTTGGCACATAGGCGAAGATCATAGTTCTAGGTGAGTGCATTACAGTCTGTCCCATCATCAGTCGGTGCTGAAGATTGCCAAACATTTCAGCAGACAACGGTCGATTTACTGGCGCATTCGATCAAGTATACCTTGACAGATATGTCGTTTAAGCAAACTTGTCAGTTGGTCTCAAGTCTCATGCACTGTGAGTCTGTGAGACTTGAAAGCAGCTGACAAGTATACTGATACGCGCCAACTCCATTTTAGGGAGTATCATTGACGAAGCGCATACCTGACCAAGGCGTCTCCCATGATGAAAGATTGGTTGAAAACATCTGGACCTGATTGTCGACTCGCAGGAACGGTGTGCACCAGAAATGCCTGCCAGTGCGACCGTTGGGACCATCGAGGCCATGATCTAAAGCGACTGTCGAGTCGCTTTGCCGCATTCTTGAGTTGAAGACCTCATACGAGCTTCTACGATGAAACTGGAACAAAATATTGTCCCATGGTTTGACTGTCAGCCGTCTGGTAAAGCTCAATGGCAGACAAATAATGCCCTTGTGAGTCTGGCATATATTTCAGCGTCCAGTCCGTGACGCCTGTTGCATGTCGGAAGCCAATCACCCATCATTGAACTTGCTGCTCACCTTGCCGAGCGCGTTACACAAGTTCTTCTTCTCGTGTGAAAGCCGCTCTTTGATCACTGATCTGCACCATGCAACAGTGAGGCGTGCACAGCTGATGATATGTATGTGAGAGTCTTACAAATTCACATTTCATTCGAATCAGGAGGACAACTTTGAACGCGTTTAAAAGAGGTGTGACACAGTGAGCATATCGGCTCACCGCGATAAGAGGCAAAGTCAAGTGCTTCGAGTTTCCAGTTGATGAAGTGAATACATGTCCACGAGCTTCGTATGATTGAGTTGTCACAAGAGGAGCTTTGAATATAATCTGGCGCCCCAAGTCTCACGGAGATACCCGGGAAGGTCTACTAATCAAATCGGATCAAGTCGGGTGCTAAGAGAACTGTTCCTCCTCCGCCGACCTGGCAATCACTTCATAAAAGAAAGTGCCCGATGCAAAAAAAATATGATACATTATTTCAATCGAATAAGATGTGATAAAACAAAGCACACAGAAGGAGATCCACAAATCAATGATAACATACGACCGATATGTACGAGACCACATAGAATTGAGTACCACGACAACAAAAACAACATATATCACAAACAGGTAAAGCATGAACATGAACATGAAAAACGCATCGTTTCTATAATCACTTTCTCTGTTGGAATACGGAGACTAAATTTTGTTGGGCATAATCCATGTTTGATTGTCGCATTGGGGTGTTCTGGCCGGATGGCATGGGGGAGGGGAGCCAACCGGGGGTGATTAGTCCACTACCTCCAGCTCCGAACACGAAGCCGCCACTTAGGCCTTCCATAGTGTCTGAATAACCTGTTTTGAGATGCATTAGAAAGGCTAGCCAGAAGTACGTTTCCTTGATGTATGCTTACCAGGCACCAACACACTGTCCCAGAATCCATTACTCAGGATATTCTCCATGGAAAGCATACCCATATGTTCGTCAGAAGATGGCATGTCGGCCATAGTGGGAGGGAAAGTCGAAATATCCGCAACAGGACCCATCTCACTTGCGAACGAATAATCGCTCATGCCATTAGTGCCATTCATTCCCATCGCTGGGTTACCACCGAAGAGCGCAGAATTATGCATATTGTGGGTCATGTCGCCATGGCTCATGTTATCAGACTGCTCTCGAGACGACACCTCTTCGGGCTCTTGTGGTGAATCTGTGCGAGCAGTGATCAGGGCCCGCAGGAATGTGCTGTACAACGCTGGGGCATGATGAGAGTTCACGGCAACATCTGCGAGGACGTTCGCAACATCCTTGACGAGGTCGATAATGTTCTGCTCGTTCTCGATGAACTGCTGAAACTCCGGGCGGATAAGCTGGAAATCTATGTTAGTACCATGACAAATGACGGGCGATGATACCGAAGTACCTTGAGCAAACTGAGTACCGCGTAAGAGATGTATACGAAATGTGAATCTGGCGAATACTTCAGCATACCCAACGACGCAAGCTCGTCTCGCGCGACAATAGCCACTGCCGTGGCTGAGGTATAACACCGCGAGAAGAAGTGCCCGATGTCCACTGCCGAATGCTCCATAGCGTTCTGTAGCCCAAAAGAGTTCACGACCAACATATAGTAGTGGAAATAGAACTTCATCGTGGTTTGGGATTGCGACAGCATGACTTCATCGGCTAAACAAATGGTAAACACGATATAGGTGATTGCCTCAAATAAAACCATCTTACAAGTTGGCAAAGGTCGAGCAGTCGTCCATTCATGTTGCCATGCAAGTATCTGAGTCTCGATAGTTTTAATGACAATCAGGTAATCGCAGTCAGTCTGTAAACCGGACGGGGTATTGGTGCCCGAATACAGGAAGTCTAGGCTCCTGGATACAATCCGCTGTAATTCCTGGTAGAGGATGAGATCAAACTATGCATTAAAGTTCACGATAAATGAATACGCACGACGGATGCTGCTAAAGCAGTGTCGCCTGGTTGTCCAACGGGAGACTTCAACCACTGCAGTGCATTGCGGATTACAAAGCTGGTGGATTCAACAATTAGACATGAAAAATAGAAATGATGCCAGCTTACTCCTCTTTGATAGAATGAGGCTTTCCCATTTGAGAACTCACGCTTCTGTCGAGGGCAAAGCACAAGAGCCATGTTCGCTCACGGTTGTGGACCTCCTTGTCCCGAGCCCGACCTTCTGGTGTATCTTGAGCGCTCATCGTTGTCTTCCGATGTAGGTTCAGGTCTGTCGCCATCCTGAATGATAGACGTCACTAAGTGCAAACTGTCAGTTGAATGGAGATATACGAACCTAATGGCCATTCCCAGCAACAACCAAGTTTTGTCGTACTCGTAGCGCTCTACAGCACCGCATCCCCAAAGAGTGAGGAGGAGATATGCCTGTACGATTTCAAGGGATTTATAACCTTTGGCAGGTACGCTAAACGCGAGCTTCTGTGCAAGCTCTGCAAGTTGCTGGTGGAGCTCCGGTCGCTGGGTGTAAAATTTTGATGATATCGCACAAACTGCGAAAGATAAGCCGTTGCACATATGAGGAGTTGTAAACTTACTGGTTGTCAGTAAAAATGGCGAGCGGGAACAGACAAGCGAGGGAGTGTGAAACTCTCTATCAAAGAGCTCGCAGTGCACCTACAAAGGTTATTTAGGTACGACATGACGTGATCATACGTAGTACGAACGTTCAAATGATCAAAAAAGCTAGCAGGCGATCAGATCGGCATCACAATGTATGACACACAATACTCACATATCAAATAGCGCGACCACTTGCTCAGTGCTAACAAAGCTCAGCATCTCGGGCTGAATTTGCCGTTCAATATACAAGCGCCGCAGGGGGAGTATTGTCATCGGGCCTGCAACATTGCCAATTTGCCAAATAGACAACGTGCGAAAAGGGAGCTACGAACCTGGCCTAAAATAATTATCACTGGCCACGCCCACCTTGTGGTCAGGATCGGGGTCGGCTGGGCGCGCTGAGAACGAGGACGAGATGCCCTGGGCGCGTCGGTTTGCCAAGCTAGCCTCGGCAAGCAGCCCGAGGGGATTAAGCGAGTTATCGGGAAGGGAATGGAGCTTTGGGGAAGCAGATGCATTGGCGCTTGATGATGGTGGATAAGCAGACTGGGGAGGAGGCGATGGTGTGTCCAAAAGCGCCTTGGTTTGTGCAGCTTGACTTGTCGGGGAAGGCGATCTTGATACCATACCAGAGACCATACTCGGGTTACCGATAGACTTTAAAACAGTGTCCAGAGTTTTCTCCATCTTCTTTAGAGAGCGAGAGAGGAGCTCGTGTTTCCTTGGACTTTATTTTGAGTGTTGGTTATTTGTGCAAGGTGTATGAAATTGAAACATACTTGTTGGACCGTTTGCCTCGATTGGATTCCTCAAATATGCACTCGTGGCTCCCAGCAGTGCAGCGTTTGCAAGGGGGGCCTTGCTCAGCGCCAACGCACTTCATTTTTAGACGCCGACAAACCGTGCACGCGCTAAACAGCATTGTTACGGCTCATGCGATCTGAGGGAGATGGGTGAGCTCACCGTGAACCCCTGGTGGTCTTTGGCTTCGGTTCATCCTTATCAGCAGCAGGACTGTGCTCATCTAAGCTGTCCTCTGAGCGTGCTTTTTTCCTGCTGCTCTCGCCCATCGCACCGACGAGGGAAGAGGAAGGTCTCTTTCCGTTTGAATTGCCAGGTGAGTAAGACAGGTTGTCGTTTGGAGGAGTACCCATTGTGTCCGATCCTTGTGATGATGGTGAAGATAAGTTCTGAGGGACTGTAAGATGGTGGTTGAGGTGCTGCTGAGGCTGTTGATATGTGTAGTAGGGGGGATAAAGCGATAAAGCTGGGTCGATTTGGGGGGAACGAGCAGGAGGCATGTTGGATTGAGGGATAGCGTGATCCTGATGGTGCATGGATATGATGTGGTCAAACCTTGCGGAAGAGTCGAGGTAGTACTGCGGATAGCAGGGAACGGGCGACAATGGCATAAGCATTATGTCTTGAAGGGGAGATAACATATGATGGGAACATACCTTGTAAGACTTTAAAACCTGGAACTGAAACTGACAATACTGAAGCACCTAGGAGACAGAACCGCGCGGAAAGTCGCTGTTATGCGCTCACACACACAAGCGGAATGGGACGGTTCCACACAAGGAACGAATAGTCAACCAAACTAGGGTACTAGATGAATTTGGAGTTGTTCAGTATCAAGTCACCGAAAAAAATTAAAGGGACTGTGACCCACGCAAAGAGGACAAGACCGCTCACTCACAAACCTTCAAACTTTTCTGTCAGAAGCAAAATTAAAATCCCCAGGACAATTCACGAATAACACTGAATCCGATGAGAGACTCGGATTTCAGCGCTTCTTGGTCTTCACCCCTCTGCGACCTCTTCGCCTCAACGCATCTTCGGAGTTTGAATAATTCAGGCAATGCATCCGCGTGCTCGTTTCTTCCTTCTGCTTGGTGCCTGCTGTTATCCCAGGGTCACAAACGGCCCTCATAACCGCGAATAATCTCAAGGGCTTCGAATAGCTGTGTTGCACAGTGTCACGCCATCGACAGTCTATACACAAATCGGACGTCCCCTCAGACCTTGGTCCGGTCTAGACCTCCTCTATCTATGTACAAAGATAGACAACGCTCGGAAATTAAGTAGCTCCATGTCCGTATACCGTGTCCGTACCCACCGCTCCTTCCCAAATACCCTCCAGTTGGCGCTCCCCTGACGACAAAGCATCTTATCGTGCAACCTACACGGAAGTAACATGCCACATAAGTATTTGTACATGGTCTCAATCTTTAGTTATGACTTCAGGCCATCGACATATTTTTATCATCCACCTGTCATTTCTACATATATTTGGAGACAGATGTCGTGAGTTGGACGCTGTACCAAGGCACGTGTACATTTGCCAATTCTTCACTGTCAATGGTTTGAACATCAGTTACAGCACAGCCTACATGATGGAAGAACGGGTACAACAAATTGGTCAATGGTGGAGCTCGGACATGAACAAATGCCAGGCGCTAGTTCTACCCTGCTCTGCGGACAAGTCGATTGAATGCGCGTTTCCACGTTCTTTGTATTGCAATAAGCCAAGTCTCGCTATCAATCATTTTTCTCGACGGGATTCCGTCCCCACATTTACTGGTCCAGACAGGGTTGCCTTACTCGCCAACTTTACCGTTGTCACCATGGACAACCAAGAGCAGTTCTTTTTTTGTCAGAGGTATGTTTTTCTCTCTGGTGATCGGTACTCCCCACCCCGCTTCCAGGGACCCTTTTTAGATATCATATCCACATGTGCTGACCGCGTGTCAATGATGGCTCGGAAAGGGAAGCCCAATGATTAGCTCCTATCACTCATTGGTGCTTGAACGCTTTGTTCCGCTCCGAGTCCAATCGACGTCGGTCCACGTAATCCTGGTCCTCGATATCACTCTCTTTGGATTACATCTCAACCCTCGACAGTTCGCCGGTGTGGATGGGCTATATGACAATAACACATAGTCACAATCATCCAACAATCCAACTATTCTTCGAGACCAGGCGGGAATGCTACATCAACACTTGATCGCATTGTTATATATCAACTATCATTCGTCGATCAATTCTCCCGTATGTCTACGAGTCACTCACTCACCTAGATGACAATCCTTTTACACCATGTGCTCTCCAATTGACATCATGTGTTGTTCATCCGCCTATTTTTGCATCGGCAACGGCGTAACTACTCTAAGCAAGAGATTCCGATCATATCGTGGGCGCCTGTGCTGTCATTGGTCCTGTCTACTCTTGCCAAACATGCTGGGACACCCTGTCGTTACTCATGTCACTAGGTACCGCATTTAATCCAGCTTGGAGATCTCCGAGAGAGTTAATTCTGCTCCAGCAGCCGTCATTGGTTTTGGCGGGAGCAAATGGTATTCGCTCGTGAGAAGCATTTATTGGACAATGTTGCGAGTTTTCTAGATCCCACCGTATGGCCCCATTGAAACCCCTCAGATGTGTCGGGGGTAACTGGATTCATATGTTCTGCGTCCCCATCTAACATCCAGCATGGTCACATCACAAGATGGCAGTCGATTTCATTCATGTCTTGTCCCCCGCTTTATTGCAGAATTTTTATCTTCGTGGCGTGGTGATATTGATAAATACTTCACAGGAAACTACTCTCCACAATCCTGTTCGTAACCAGTACTCGATACAGCATGACCATTTGACATCAATATCTATCAGGAAACTTCCCTTAACTCAAGCACAGTCTATGATGATCCACCCAGAGTTCACCCTCAAAATGTTCGTTGCGAAGGGCAAACGCCACGAGATGAAGGACTAAGAAAAGAATAAACTTGTCTGTCTTTCATGGTTTGAGGGTGATTACACCGACTGTTATCCAGATGCAATACATACTGCGCCTGGTCAAATTTAACTTAATAGTTCCAGTGCGGCCCCCTCGTCCTGCAGGCACACTTATAGGCCTGCCGTGATGCCGTTCTTCATTGTGTGTTTTGGGATTCAATTTTGGTGTCCCAGGCCACAATGAACCTGAATATTGAATCAATTGAGTAGGTCATTCCCCCCTTGCCCCATAATTGAGTGAGCGTCCTGCTATTTGAGGCTATAAAGGTAAAACTTTCACTCCGGCTGCCGAAAAAGGCTGCGTGTCTCATGTCTGGCTCTGGGACACTGCTCCTGACAGAAAAGAAATGCGTGTCCCAGAGTGAGGTGAGGTGAGGGCTCTTGCCTGGGACACGCCTGTTTCGTCATGGAGCCAGCGAGAAGAACGAAATGTCGTGATTTTGTAGTGTATTGTGCCGTCATTACCTTTGCAGCAGCTCAGAAACTTGAATGATGAGGCTAAGAAATTATCCCTCGCACGACGCAGTATATTAATTACACGTTCTTACAACGAACCCAGAATTTTCTGCCACGAAAGGTAGAATAAGGGAACGTGTCTGGCTTGCGTAAGTACATGTGTGTATAGTGATCCTAAAGTGATCACACAGATGACTCGGGACATATGACAGCAGCATCCGTTCGAAGGCTTCTACTATCGGTTCCTACTTATTCGGACGAAGACGACAGCATCCCGAAGGCTTCTGGTTCCACTGCTCCACCGCATCGGCTCGCCACTTCTTTGGGCAATATCAAAAACTTTTATCTGGATGACTGCTTCGTCGTAGTAGGCACTTCAAGCATGTGGGAGTCGAGTTAAATTCCTAGAGGCTTGGAAGGTGTTCCTTAGCGTCTGATCTCCTAGAATTTATCAATCTCTATCTGGAATATTGTTGTAGGCTGTCGCAAACACCGTCTAAGTCTGTATGAGTCACATGCACTCCGACAGACGTAGAAGGTGTTCCTTGGCATCTAATGTCCGCGTCTAACGGTATGTATGATAGAATACGCATCAGTGTTCGGGACCGGCGTTAGCCAACAATTGATGCGGCACTAGGTGTCCGAAATCCGCAGGAAAGATGGGGGGCCAATTAACGGAAATCCGTTTTCATGAAGACCATGGGCAATTCCGAGGCCAAAAAATGATCCGCGGTCCACAGAGCGTTGGTTATCCCAGTGACGGTAGAAATCGAACATTACCGCATCAAATAGTCTCGGGAAAAAACCTCCAAGACAGGCGCAACGATAGCTGAGACAAGGTGCACGGTGAGTTTTGATGTTTACAAGACCCGTTATTGACAAGATATTGAGAGTTATGCAGATGATATTTTTGCAATCAAGCACGCTCGTCAAAGTGTGATCAAAACAAGCGAACTTGAATGTGCTTGGGATTTTAGAGCATCGATTGTAGGTATGTTATGCGGGGTGACGTGATGTGGCGGACGCGGAAATGAATAGAAGTCAGATTTGTTGACTTCTCACTTGTTCGGAGGTTGGCCTGTAAATCGTTTACACGGGCTTGGCAAATTATAGGGCGACGGGACCCGTCATGTCTGGGTGTAACACATGGATGTTGACATTGACTAGAGATCAGCGAGCGTGTGACGTGTATGACCATGCAGAGTTAAAATGAATGCAATGCCATTTAGTGGCGGCCATGGTAATCACCTTCAAGAGGGTCGCCACGTTCATTTGAGTATTTGGAACCAATGGGAATGAATGTGTGCACGAGGTGAGATGCCGCAACGTCCTGCTCAGAGTCCGAATGACATGTCACCAATCTGGAGGAACAAAAGCCAAAGATTTAAGAATTGATGCTTATGGAATCACCATTGGAGGTATGGACATGGATTGTGACTGAGTCTGCGCTTTGGAGCGTCTTGGTTGTCTTGAGCTAGATCCATTCGGTAGGAGGTAACAATCGCAGCGAAGTAGTAATCAGATCGCAATAGTAATCAGACAATATTCAGTGACTCTCGACCCGGCGGCCTGTCACGGTGCAAGGTACAAAATAAACAAATTTTGACTGGCGTGTGCCAATCGAAAGAACCAGAAAGCTGGAAAGTAACAAGGTAACAGCGTCACCGGGGACTTTGGACGGCTTGACCTGTCTTGATATAAAAACTGGACAGTAGCAGACCACTGCCGACTTTGGTTTTAGGTACACGGCAGAAGATGCCGACATAGCTAAAATGAAACTCCGCTCGAATATGTCCAGGCTTAGTTGTGTGGGGGAGGGTGGCTCGGCGACAGCGAGAAACGTTTAAGGATAACAACTTCTATCTTGTCATCGTCATGACCCACCAGCAACGCCCGTCGCTGGCCCTCGCACCGTCGGTCAATACTACGACGTATGTTATACTCATTATTCTAGCTTATCTGAGCCGTCGTTGACGCATATACTTATTGACCAGGGTAGTCACGACCACGACGACCACGACGACTTACGCGCCGATACAACTACCACCCCTGCCACCTCCCGCTGAGCCAAAGGACTCTAGAGAATATCCTTTGCTTCATGCTAAGTTTCCTTCATCCATCAAGAGATTCCCCCTTGTGTTTCCTAATGGCTCTCGTGCGACATTCCGCGACGGGACAGACGGCGAAGGAGATCTGGACGAGGAGGAGCCAATTCCGAGTGGAAAGGGCTGGACAATGGTAAGACCCGACTCAACCGGCAGTTCAAGCAAGGTTGTTGGGCTGGTAGAGGCGGTTGAGCGCTATGGCAGAAAAAGGTCACACGGCACTGACAATATGATGGAGGGCGTAGAGCCTACGACTGAGCGCGAAACACATACGCCTCCTCGAAAGAAGGCAAGGGCGACACATCTTCCGCCGATCACTACTTTGAATGCAGCCGCACCTCCATCACCATTACCATCTCCTCATGGGTCACCACCACCACCGCCCATATGGCCATCTGCACCTCCTAGTGGCGCCTCTTCCCCACAACCTCAAGCACCACTACAACCAGATCTTGCCCTAACGACCCTTCTTACCCTTCCGTCTCTTTTATCACATTTTACAAGTCTTCCGCAACCGTTACAATCTCATTTCCTCCTTACTTTATTACGGCATTCTCCCTTACCCGTTCTGCGGACCTTGCATTCTATTTTAACTCCGACTCTCGCGCGTGATTTTCTAACATTACTCCCCCCAGAACTTGCATCCCATGTTCTGAGTTTCCTTCCTTATTCTACTGTAGTTCGTGCCTCCAGAGTATCCAAAGCTTGGCGCGTCATTATCGACTCTGATCCTGTACTTTGGTCAGATCTACTCAAAAGTACCAAGATCTGGTTTGGAGGCGTTACAGAGCGAGCTTTTGCGCATTCAATCTTTGCTAGACGTCGCCTCAATATTCCCCCTACTCCCAAAACCCTTCCCCTCTCTCATCCATATAAGATGCTCTTCAAATCCCGACAACTCACTCGAACTCGATGGGTGGACAACGAGAACCCGAAACATCGATCCTTCCCCGCACACGGCTCCTCTGTCGTCACTTGTCTTCTTCTCTCACACGGACGCATAATATCGGCGTCCGATGATCACTCAATTCATGTGTATTCCCCTTTGACAGGTGAACTCCTGCAAATGTTGGATGGCCATGAGGGTGGCGTATGGGCGCTTGCCGCCTGCAAAGATACGCTCGTCAGCGGGTCGACTGATCGCACAGTCCGAATTTGGAATCTTGCAACTGGTCGATGTACGCATATATTTGGCGGCCATACAAGCACTGTCCGATGTCTGGCTATCGTCAAGCCGGAGTGGATCGAAATCGAAGGCGATAGCGGTGTCATTACGAGGGAAAAGTGGCCAAAGCGGTCAGTGATTGTGACCGGCAGCCGTGACCACTCCCTTCGTGTGTGGACTTTACCTCGCCCCGGTGATCCTGAGTACAGATGCTATGGTGCAGATGACTCCGAGGCTGACCCGGCTGATGTAAGATTGTATAAGGCGTTTCGCATTTCGTTCTCATATCTTTGATTTACAGGAGGATGCAGATGATAATCCGTATCATAAGATGCATCTAGAGGGTCATGACCATGCAGTTCGTGCTCTCGCCGCCCGTGGCCGCACCCTTGTATCCGGCAGCTATGACTGTACTGTAAGAATATGGGACATCGTCACTGGCGAATGTAAATGGGTGCTTGTGGGCCACACACAGAAAGGTTCGTATTCCTGTATACCTCGAAACCCTGTCATTAAAGCCCCGTCCCTAGTGTATAGCGTTGTACTTGATATCTACCGTCAGATCGCCTGTTCGGGGTCTATGGATGGCACTGTTCGTGTGTGGAACTTACGCACAGGGCAGTGTCAACATACATTGACTGGGCACACATCGCTCGTCGGTTTACTCGGCCTCTCCCCTTCCCACCTCGTTTCCGCCGCTGCCGACTCCACTTTGCGCATATGGGATCCCGAATCTGGAGAACTACGCCACACTCTTGCTGCCCATACGGGTGCGATTACGTGCTTCCAACATGACGAGTTCAAGGTGCTCAGCGGGTCAGATGGTACGCTCAAGATGTGGAACGTACGCGATGGCACTGTTGTCCGTGATCTCCTGACAGGCATCCAAGGTGTTTGGCAGGTAGTCTTCGAGGGTCGCTGGTGTGTCGCTGCCAGCAATCGAAATCCTGCTACAGTGCTTGATGTGTGGGACTTTGGTACTGATGAGGATGAATGGATTGGAGAGCCTCCAAGTGGTTTCTATGATGACGACACTGAGGAGGAAGACGAGGGGGAAGAAATAGAACAAGCGGATGTAGACGCCATGGACCAGGACCTCGAAGTGGAAGTTTCTGAGGAGTCTGCAGAGCCCGAGGAACCTCAGGAGTGTGCGCGTGACAGCAGCCAGCCGCTAGCTGCCGAAGTCGAGGATGTGCCAATGGAGCGAGTGGAAGGCATCAGGGCATCAAAGTGGGCGCCCCCTTCCAAACCCTCCGGCCATCAACGCAATCGCCCAGTCCTTGGCGAACCTTCTAGCAGAGCGATTTCGCACCCAGTGGACGGTATCCCTTCACGCTTACCACCCATTAATGAGACGCCCACGCGTCCCAGAATACGCCAGAAGCAAAGGCGTTAATTGTATGTAATGCATCCTAAAACAAAGTCGCTCATTCTTTTTTTATTTTATCTGGTTGTTTCCATTATGGCTGGCGGTACATATTTGTGGCATCTTGACATCCGTATGGATGGGGACTTGGATCATTGTCATTTGCAGTATTCAAACATTTGTATCAGTCGCAATGGAATTGAAATTCATCCTGTGTTGTATGTATTCGGGACTCTTGCTAAATCTTGAAATTCCGTGAAATCTAAGTTGCAGCTGCAGGAAATTGACGGTCCTCGAATCTTGCTCAAATCAAACGACATTTCGTAAATCTGAGCGTGGGATTTCTTTCTAATGAAGCTGAGTACCGTGGCAAGCCGTAAAGAACCTTTTACCGCAAACCACCATGGACAGCTTCGACAACTTTCAATATACAGATTCAGCTTCATCGTATGGCGGCGCTATCAGCGTTGTAGATGATAACTCCTCTGTATATACTGCAACTACGAACACCGGAACGCCAGTCGACCTAGAAAGTCTCTCTATCGTGGACGATCGCTCCCAAACATCCTCATACAACAATGGACACGAAGGGCACCACCATCACACACCGAGAACTGGTGTAGATGAAGATTTCTATGCTGTTCTTGACGACCTCAAAGATGAGGGTACTATGGATCTCCCTCCTCATGCCTGCAGGTAAGTTTTATACGTATTATTCGTGGTACATGACTCAATCCGTATCGGTTCCGCTCAGCTATTGTGGGATCCACTCGCCAGCCTCCGTCGTGAAGTGCCTTGTGTGCTCTAAATGGTTCTGCAACTCGCGCGGCAACACTTCCGCCTCACATATCGTGAACCATCTAGTGCGCGCAAAGCATAAGGAGGTTATTTTACATGCCGAGAGTCCGCTCGGGGAAACTACCCCGGAATGCTATAATTGTGGTAGCAAGAACGTATTCATGCTGGGATTTATCCCCGCAAAGAGCGATACTGTTGTTATCCTTTTGTGTCGGTAAGCCTGCCAGGTTAGCACCGAGACTCATATTCATGGCATATGTGCAGCCAGCCCTGTGCGACGGTCAGCAAGGACATGTCTTGGAACGCTTCACTATGGGCACCGTTGATCGATGACAGGTCTTTCCTTTCGTGGCTCGTAAAGCCTCCCACCGAAACCGAACAACTTCGATCTCGTCAGATATCATTCAACCAGATTAACCGCTTGGAAGATCTCTGGCGTGAAAATGCCAACGCCACACTGGAGGACCTCGAGAAGCCTGGTGTTGATGATGAACCGCAGCCAATCCTTCTCCACTACGAGGACGCATATCAATACCAGAATATTTTCGGACCTCTCGTCAAGATCGAGGCTGATTATGATAAACGCCTGAAGGAGAGTCAGACTCAGACTGATATAACTGTCCGATGGGATGTTGGTTTGAACCAGAAGAGAGTTGCGTGGTTTGGCTTGCCCAAGCTTGAGAGCGGTGAAGTCAGACTTGCTGTGGGTGATGAATTACGGTTGAGGTACCAGGGTGAACTGCACAAAGCTTGGGACGGAGTAGGACACGTCATCAAGATTCCGAACAGTAAGCTTTATGTCACGAGACGAAGTGTTGCGCTCATGCTCATTTTCTAGACATTTCCGACGAAATCGGGCTTGAATTGCGACGGACAGAAGGTGTACCTACCGATTGCACGCATAACTTTGCGGCAGATTTTGTTTGGAAATCCACCAGCTTTGATAGGATGCAGTTGGCAATGAAGACGTTTGCAGTCGATGAGAAGAGCGTTAATGGCTACATTGTATGTTCGTCCCTCTATTCTATTGAAGTCGCTGAGCCCCTCGCCAGTATCACAAGCTTCTTGGACATGATCTTGCTCCCCAGGTTCTCCGCACGCAGATGCCTAAGCGATTCTCTGCGCCAGGTCTTCCCGAGCTTAACCACTCTCAAATGTATGCAGTCAAGAGTGTTTTGCAGAAGCCCATTAGTTTGATCCAGGGCCCTCCTGGTACTGGAAAGACTGTAACTTCTGCTTCCATCGTCTATCATCTTGCCAAGATGAATCCGGGTCAGGTTCTCGTCTGCGCGCCGTCGAACGTGGCTGTCGATCAGCTCACTGAAAAGATTCACGCCACTGGTCTAAAGGTCGTGCGTCTGACTGCCAAATCTCGTGAAGCTCTAGACTCTAGCGTGGCCTTCTTGACGCTGCACCAACAAGTGGCAAATAATACAACTCACGTGGAGTTGCAGAAGTTGATCATGCTGAAGAACGAACAAGGAGAATTGAGCTCCAATGATGAGAGGAAGTACAAGACATTGATCAGGCAGTGCGAGAAGGAGATTTTGGGTGCTGCGGATGTTATCTGCTGCACTTGCGTGGGTGCTGGTGACCCTCGCCTCAACAAACTCAAGTTCAGGACGGTGTTGATCGACGAAGCTACGCAAGCTGCTGAGCCAGGTGCGGAGCTTATATCCTTTGATGAATCAGTAATTGGCTAACCTTCAACCAGAATGTATGATCCCTCTGGTGCTTGGATGCAAGCAGGTTGTCCTTGTCGGCGATCATCAGCAGCTGGGTCCGGTTATCATGAACAAGAAAGCGGCGCGTGCTGGTCTGACACAATCGCTCTTCGAACGTCTGGTTGTACTCGGCAATAGACCCATTCGTCTGCAAGTGCAGTACCGCATGCACCCTTGTTTGTCCGAGTTCCCCTCGAACATGTTCTATGAAGGCACGCTACAGAACGGTGTCACTGCTCCAGAGCGTCTTCGCAAGAATGTTGATTTCCCTTGGCCCGCCCCGGACACTCCGATGTTCTTTTACCAGAACCTTGGTCAGGAGGAAATATCCTCCAGCGGAACTTCGTTCCTCAATAGGTACTTCTCATATCCTCGTATTCTAGTTGCAGTCGCTTATCACTGATCTCAGGACGGAAGCATCCAACGTTGAGAAGATTGTGACCAAGTTCTTCAAGTCGGGTGTCGTACCTAACCAAATCGGCGTTGTCACACCCTACGAGGGCCAACGTTCCTACATTGTCAACTATATGCAGTTCAACGGGTCTCTCAAGAAAGAGCTATATAAGGATATCGAGGTGGCCAGTGTCGACGCCTTCCAAGGACGAGAGAAGGACTATATCATTTTGAGCTGCGTTAGAAGCAATGAACATCAGGGCATCGGTTTCTTAAATGACCCTCGTCGCTTGAATGTGGCTTTGACCCGTGCAAAGTATGGAGTCGTCATCCTTGGAAACCCAAAGGTTCTCAGCAAGGTAAGTCGCCTTGGTGGTCGATCCTGCAGTCCGTTGATTGAACCTTATAGCACCCACTGTGGCACTATCTTCTTACGCACTACAAGGAACGTAACACCCTTGTCGAGGGCCCGCTGAATAACTTACAGGCGAGCATGATCCAATTCAGTAAACCTCGCCGCTCCCTCGTCAAGTCCATGGACCAGTTTCGCCGCCACGAGACAAATGCACGGGACTACATCCCCAGCACTGGAAGTGCAGGCAGATCTGGAACACCAAGTCGCTTCGATACTAGTTTCTACCGCACTCACGATGCTCTTGGATACATCCCGTCTGACGTGCAGTCTCTACGCTCCCAAGCCACTTATTCTTCTGGACTCCCCATGTTTGCAGCGGCTGGTGGATTTGGTCCTGGCATACCCCGTGGCTCCGGGGGTGTTGGGAAGCGCAGCGCGTACGGTAGCTACGCCAGCTCCATCATCTCTCAGGATGCTGGACCGCCAAGCACCGCAAGCATTGGTGGTTCTGCCATGGCATTCTCGCAGTCAGACCGTTTACAGAGGCGTGGCTCCTTCTCCTCTGCTGCTGGTGCTTCTGATATGGCCAGCATGAGCGGGTATGATTACAAGAGCCAGGACGGCACGACAGACCTCGACGACGTAAAGAGCCAGTATGCGGGGACGCAATCGGGCGTGACTGTGTTCTAGATGGCGCGAGTCATTCTACTGCCGCGGATCCTATGCGCGCGCACTATGACTGCGCGAGCTGGTATGTGTAGGACTGGTTCGTGGCTGGTGGTGCCGCAGCTAGCTAGGCCAGCTCCCTTGCACTTCTTGTCGCATCTTGGCAGCCTGTCGGTGTCTTCAGGTTATCCCTTTTCTTCAGAGCGAGCCGGCGGTTGTCATGCGACAGTCTCGTCGCGTGCACGAATGTTACGGTACATCCGTATACTTGCATAGTGGTCCGCGTGCTGCTCTCCGCGTATGCGGTGTTTGACTTTTTAAGTACTTTATGCTTATGCTGAAATCAGGATATGCAATGCACTATGTTTCTTGTATGCGATAGTCGATAGATGCCTTGTCAATACATTAGGTTGACCATGCAAGTATGGGATGAAGTTACATATCATTGTTTGCTCTGTTAGCGCAAGCAATCCAGAAGATTAGGTATGACCGGTGAATAAGTGGTATCTATTCAACTAAACGAGATAATGCTGCGTACAATGGTAGTCCTCTACAGGGAACGTCATCGAACTGCGTAAGTATCTTCCAATGGATCCAGTAAGATCTACTCCAACAAAAATGCTCAGAAGGGAGAAGAAGCCTAGCGGGAACCTGAAGCGGGTCGTGATAAACATGGGAGGCACCTTGCGAGAACCGCAAAGCAGCTGCCGTGTGGGGCATGTGCGACGTCTAGTGGAGAAGAGGGTCTGGTACTTCCAGTTTGCAACGTTGCTGGTGTAGTTTCATTGACCACATTGGATGTCTCCGCTGGTGGCGTGCTGCTGCTTGAGGCACCAGCATGAGCTTGCCAGTTGCGAGGAGGACGTTGTAGCCGCAACAACTTATCCCTTTTTCCACTGTGGGCATTAGCGGTGCGCTGCGGGGAAGTGTCATCATCATGAGATGCGTCAAACGGAGGAAGACGTACATATTTGCCTCGTGTCGCGAAGACGTCTACAAGGGGGATACTGCGTGAGCGAGGAGTATGGTCCTGGGGAGGGAAAAAGCGGGAAAAGAGACGGTTCATGATGTTCTTGATCCCGGACCCCTCAGCATGACGCGTGGCGGTAGCAGCAGGATTGTTACGTCCAGGTGGAGGATGTGGATCAAACTGTCAAAGGATGGTGAGACGTGCATCGAATATACTGTATGAACTTACATCATCAAAAAACCTACTGGTAGGTATTGGAGCACGTCTTGACTGTTGGCGTGGGATGGTTTTCTGCAGGACTGAAGTTAGGGATCGTACAAAACAACAAACGTGAAAGCGTACCTCAAGAATTTTTTCAGTGAACTGTATGACAGGTCAGCATGAGGCATGGCACGAAGATCAATTTTCACCTGTTGAAGCTCCCTCTCCGACTCCACCAGAGGAACTGTCCATGTGCGAATATAGCTGTCTTTACAGCCAGTCGCGATGAGTTTGCTGTCCTCGGAAAATGCCACACACCAAACTAAATCAGGGTGCTCGAGTGGCTCGTCAATGGGTTCGAAAGTGGTCAGGTCAAAGAACCGCGTCGTCTTGTCGTATGATGTGGT
Organism: Suillus tomentosus; assembly: GCA_016647685.1. NCBI lineage: Eukaryota > Fungi > Basidiomycota > Agaricomycetes > Boletales > Suillaceae > Suillus > Suillus tomentosus. The sequence continues at coordinate 265,854 of JABBWJ010000022.1, read as the reverse complement.
GGCGAATTTGGTGCCACTGGGAGCAATGGCTAGTGATAAAAAGAATTCGGTGTGCGCGTCGAACTGTTTGATGATGTCTCCGGTGGTAGCATCTGATATTCGGATGTCATTCTGGTCAACACTGACGAGACGGAGACCATCTGGAGTCACGGTGAATGCGACTCTGAATGCCCGCTGTTCTATCTTCAGCGACTCTCTTCCACTTGCTGAATTCCATACGATGATGTGCTCATTTGTGCCTGCTGCTAGTTTTGTTCCATCCGGGGAGTACGACACCGACAATGCCAGATCGCCCACTTTGAGCGGTCCGAGGACTATTTTTCCCGTCTCCCTGTTCCACACGCATATCATTCCGTCCAGTGATGCACTTGCAAATGTCTTGTTGTCCGGTGCAAATACGATGTCACGAACCACATCCTCATGGCCCTTAAACGAGACGGGCACTCTTTTGAGCACTCTCTTGTTTGTCGCAACTTCCCAGACCAGAATGCTTCCATCCCACCCTCCACTCGCTATCCAATGTCCATCAGGGGACGCTGCGATCCTCCAGACTTCAGCATCGTGACCCCACAACGGCTCGCCCACTTGTTTCCCCGTGTCTAGATCCCACACCCGAAGGCTCTTGTCATCGGAGCCAGTGACGAGGAGACGAGTCCCTGCGATAAAAGCTACGCCGCGCACATCCCCTTCATGACCCTTGAGCGTCATTTTGACATGAGGTGGCTCCTTTCGAGTTATTCCTTTGGACGATGCTTCGTCCGTGGTGGCCGCCATTCTTGTTCGGTGTCTCAGTCAGTAGGAGCATCGAGCGGGGGAACAGACTCTTGTGTGCGCTTGGTGAGTGATGCAGAGGATACTACCGTTGAATATTGAAATATTGAATCCCCATGTCGGCTTTGCTGTAGACTTTCAAATTCTATCGATCTTGCTTCTTGGTACTATATAGTGATTCAAGTGCTTCTTTCAGAAAGTTTCCCGGGCCGTAGTGTAGGCGCCGTGACCGCTTTTACTGCGCTTCGACACATATGTCGTGGCTGATACATTGTATCGGCCAGCTTATCAGTCGAACCAAGATATCTTCTCGCATCGATCTTCTAATGTTAGGTTACCACATGGATGCAATGAATCAATGGGTTCATATGATTTGGCTGTGGTACCATCATATCCTCAGGCAGACAAGTTTCAAGTTTGTGTTCCTGCGGGCAGTTGGAAAGCTTCGAATTCTGCAATTTGGAGGTTCAGCAAGGTCTTTTATATGCTTGAGGTTGGATAGGCTGTTTCAATGCCTCCTTGGTTTGCGAAATAACAGTCCCTCTGCGCAACAGTATATAACACATCACAGTACATGTAACAACGAAATCTGTCGGTTAAAAACGTGTTGGTACGAAATGCGCGTCGTTGACCTTTTCCCGACATCATAAACGTTATCCAAAAGGTGTCAACTGATGGGTACATACGACCAAATACCCAATCATCCTTTTAACTAGGATATCTTCCATCGATGATGTTGTCGGGATTGGGCATAGTATAATTGGCAAAGCAATCATGCGCGTAGTTGATTTCCCCAATTCGTTCATGCATTCCGCTGATAAAGCTGGCCAGCGCGCAGAGACCATTCGAATCTTCTGTGCAACCATGAATGCCTGTCAGTGGCACCACCCCATCGTTCAGAAGGAACCTGATATGAGTTGGCTCCTCTGAGGCTGGGCAACTGAGCACCTGGGCTACAAGCTGGCTGGCAAAAGGTGCGATCTGGCTAGAAATGTAAGACTGATGTGACTCGTCAGAAATAGAGACAAGCAGTATCTGTGAGACTGCATACACGGTGAGGGGGTATATGGTCGGTTGGAAGAGGACCAGTCGCAGCTAGACTGGTAAAGTTTAGAGCAGTGACGACTGAGCCCTTTCGTCAGTAATCTTGCATTGGAAAGGAAGGAAGTGGCAACATACTATCGGAGATGATCACATCGTGGGTAGCGTCCACATATATAGGTTGATTAAGAGGGAATGTAATGTTGCTCGAGTCAAGAGTGCTGTTGGTGCTGCTGTTCCAGACATTGATGGGAGTGTGAGTGAGACGGGACACTAGCTCCTGAACATAGCCAAGGCCCTGCGCTGCCGCTGTTGGATTCCCTGGTCCACAGTTGTACCAGAACTCTTTGTGCACAACGAAGTCATTAGTCGCTCAGGCTGCAAGTTTACCACTCAATGTGCTCACCAAGATCTGCAAATAGAGATCACCGCCGAGCTCAGCAAGAATCATTTGAGGGAACATACCGTTGTAGTACTCGAATCCTTCCCATTCTTCCTCAGTGAAAAGGTCGCAAAACTCGGAATATCCGAGGGCCACAGTCTGCATGTTTTCAGAAAGAAAAAACCATAAAGATTGTGAAAAGGATGAGATTACCTCATAAGCGCACATTTGCTGCATGTAAACTAACCGTGAGATGGTCAAATTAAATCCTTGGAGCATTGGTTGCAAGCGCGTTTGAGCATCTTTGAGATAGATATTTGCCCATGTACTAGCCTGAGTGTCACCGAAGTAACCGATATCCTCCGAATTGGCGTTGGGGCACACATCGTAAGGAGCTAGGGTATTGTTGAAGTTGTTCTCCTCGATGATGATCTCCTGGTGATAGTCGGTTTTGTAAGTTCTGACGTCAAAAAAGCCTGCAGCAAAGTTCAGGCTACCAATAACATCATGAGGTGCAGCGCACACAGGAATGTGAATGAATTGCTTACGCAGAATCCACCATGCGATCTATACAACATAAGCAAACCATTAGATGAAACAAATGTTCGATGCAGGCAAACCTTCAGAAGTAGTACGGAATACCGGGAGGTCCGTGAAGCCATTAAGCAACTGGCCATATCTGTAGCGGAAGGCGACCCCGTTGCTAAAGCTGACGGAGGAGACCGTCAGTGGAAGCATCGTAAAGCAGAGCGAACGTACAGCGACTGGCGGCCAAAAGGCGTCAAAATCTCCGCGCCCAACTTATATGTCCAGGTTGCCAAAAATTTCAAATCACCAGTGGCATTAAAGCCCTCTTTCACTGCAGCAGCATGAATGTCAGACGCGAACTGAGAAAGTCCGGAGCCAGAAGTTGGATAGCGGGCGCCGTGGCGCATCAAGAGATGCACCGCATTGAGGCCACACCCTTCTGGGATGACGGGGGATGCGTCAGGAAGACCAAATGACTCCACGGAGTACATGGGCGACAAGTTGCCCCAGTGACGCGTCACATTGAAAGTGCTGTCTGCGCCATCTGCTGAATTCGGCCTCGACAAGGGAAATATGTTTTCGACCTTAGAGAACGGGATGGCAGTGACAATGGCCGCAGGTTCAGCACCAGCTGAATTTTTTGATTAGAACACAGGAAATGTAATTAGCCTTATCATTTACTGGGCGTTGGACCTGCATAACCGACTTGAGATGCATCTGGGAAGTAAGCGTCAACAGTAGTGTTGGTAGCACCAGGGGGAGGATAAGAATCAACGACGGTTGATCCTGCATAACTGGATGCTGACTCTGCAGCACAGAACGGCAGAGCAAGCAACAGAACGGTAGCAAGCATGGCTTGATGAGTTAGAGAGGTCGATCGACATACTTTATATAGCGAAAATAGCCAGTAAGAAGTTATGTAACTTCGAACAGAACACCGCTCGAAAACTAAAATATAGTTGGCATTTGAAATTTGAGAATCATGATAATTTTAAATTCGGCACTAATGAGGTGTACCTCGTTTGCCTCGTGATGTGGAAGCGAGTTTGGGAGTGATGCGAACCAGTGAGACTCTGCCCCCACTGACGATTATCAATCTTGCAAGTGGCTACTGCAACTATCAGTACACCAAGCAGCAAGGACAATTTGGCAATAGACCTATCTTCACCCGCGAGTGTAGGATACCTCCGCATCATAGCCGCGTCACGACCGCGTCAATTTCATCTGGCCCATTGTTTGCTCTGTTAGCACAAGCAGTCCAGGTATGACTGACACAGTGGCAAATAAGTGGTATCTATTCAGCTAAACAAGAGAATGCTGCGTACAATGGTAGTCCTTTACCGGGAACATCATCGAATTGCATAAGTATCTTCCAATACATGCAGTAACATCTACTCCAATAAAAATGTTCAGAAGGGACAAGAAGCCTAGCAGGAACCTGAAGCAGATCGTGATAAACATGGGAGGCACCTTGCAAGAACCGCAAAGCAGCTGCTGTGTGGGGCATGTGCGACGTCTAGTGGAGAAGAGGGTCTGGTACTTCCAGTTTGCAACGTTGCTGGTGTAGTTTCATTGACCACATTGGATGTCTCCGCTGGTGGCGTGCTGCTGCTTGAGGCACCAGCATGAGCTTGCCAGTTGCGAGGAGGACGTTGTAGCTGCAACAACTTATCCCTTTTTCCACTGTGCGCATTAGCGGTGCGCTACGAGACAATTAAATATCAATGTCACTAGATTGATGTCGAAAAGTCAGGAAAGCTTACATATTTGCCTCGTGTTGCGGAGACGTCCACAAGGGGAACCCCGGGTGAGCGAGAAGTTTGGTTCTGGGAAGCGGAGGAGCGAGAAAAGATACGATGTATCATGTTTTTGATTGCGGAGCCTTTGGCGTTGCGCGTAGTGCCGGCGCGATTGTTGCGTTCAGTTGGATCAAACTGTCAAAGGATAGTGAGACGTGCATCATATCTACTGTATCATATGGACTTACATCATCGAAGAATCTATTAGTCGGTATTGGAACGCGTTTTGGGCGAGGCCGTGGGTCTGGGATGGTTTTCTGCAGGATTGAAATTAGGGATTGTACAAAACAATGAGCGTGAAAGCGGCGTACGTTGTGAATTTTCTGAGTGGACTATATGACAGGTCAGCGGGCGTGAAGTATGATACGACGAGAAAATTTGCTCACCTGTTGAAGCTCCTTCTCTGACTCGCTCAGAGGAACCGTCCATGTGCGAATGATGTTGTCGTTACAGCCAGTCGCGATGAGTTTGCTGTCCTCGGAAAATGCCACACACTGGATGGTATCAGGGTGCTCGAGTGGCTCGTCAATGGGTTCGAAAGTGTTCAGGTCAAAGAACCGCGTCGTCTTGTCGTATGATGTGGTGGTGAATTTGGTGCCATTGGGAGCAATGGCTAGTGAGCAAAAGTTGCCTGTGTGCGCGTCGAACTGTTTGATGATGTCTCCGGTGGTAGCATCTGATATTCGGATGTCTCTCACGTTTCCACTGACAAGACGGAGACCATCTGGAGTGAATGTGACTCTGAATGCCCGCTGTTCTATTTCCAGCAACTCTTCTCCACTTGCTGAATTCCAAATGATGATGTGCTTCTCTGTGCCTACTGCTAGTTTTGTCCCATCCGGGGAGTACGACACCGAGTATGCCCAGCTGCCCACTTTGAGTGGTCCGAGGACTATTTTTCCCGTCTCCCTCTTCCACACGCATACCGTTTCGTCCCATGATGCACTTGCAAATGTCTTGTTGTCCGGTGCAAATACGATGCCCTGAACCACATTCTCATGGCCCTTAAACGCGACAGGCAATCTTTTGAGCTCTCTTTTCAAGTTGTTTGTCGCAACTTCCCAGACCAGGATGCTTCCATTCCATCCTCCACTCGTTATCCAACGTCCATTAGGGGACGCAGAGACCGCGTAGACTCTGGCATCGTGTCCCAACAAGGGCTCTCCCACTTGTTTCCCCGTGTCCAGATCCCATACCCGAAGACTCTCGTCGGCCGACCCAGTGACAAGGAGACGGGTACCGAGGATGAAAGCTACTTCGTACACAACTTCCTCATGACCCTTGAGTGTCAGTTCAACAGGCTGGGCGGGCGCTTTTGTGGATGCTTTGTGGGTGGTGACTGCCATTCAATCTTGTTCGGTGTCGCGGTCAGCAGGAATACCGAGGGAGCAGCAATCACTTACATGCGCTATAGTGAGTAGTCGTTGAGTTGCATCTTCTGTAAGATACTGACTATCGCTGAGCGCTGAACCCTTTGCTGTATACACGTGGTGTCCTGTATACGGATCATATTCAGCGCTTCTTCCAGGAACTTTCTTCAGTAGGCGCCGTGGGCGCTTTTACCGTGTCTCAAGACTCTCAACCTGTCATAATTTCCCGGCCACGTTCGACTCAGTTGACCCGAGATCTCTTCCTGCATGTATATTGTACTGATAAGTGATAACATGAATGTAACGAATCAATTGCTTGATACTGATTGGCCGTGGTAATAGTAACACCGTCCAGGTCAGGCTGAGGGAGAATGAGATGTCCGTTCCTGCCGGCATCATTGGTTCTTGAAAGTGGTAGCTTTGCTCCATTGCATAGTTGTCCCCATGTCGGCCTTGCTGTAGACTGTTGGCGTATAGACCTGCAATTACTCTTTTCTATCGATCTTGCTTCTTGGAACTATACTGATTCAAGTGCTTCTTTCAGAAATTTTCCCTGGCCGTAGCAGGCGCCGTGACCACTTTTATTGTGCTTCGACATGTCGCGGCTGATACAATTTATTGGCCAGCCTCTCAGTCGAATACTTCTCGCACTGTTCTTCTAATGTTAGGTGACCACATGGATGCAATAAATCCATGGGTTCATATTATTTGGCTGTGGTATCATCATATCCTCAGGCAGACCAGCTTTGTGTTCTGCAATTTGAAGCCTCAGAAAGGTTTTTATATGTTTTAGGTTGGATACATAGACTGTTTTCAATGCTTCCTTGGTTTACGACGTAACAGTAACCATTCTCCTTGGATCTCTGTCTGAGATAGACAGGTGCCACCGTCGCATGTAGACGCGACGCTTGTCTGTGATCTAACATTCTAAAGTGAAACATTTCCAAGTAATTCGCGTGACCCCCATGTACGTGCTCCACATGAGCTCCACACCGCTCACCATCCATCTGCGTTTTTATTCGGACATATCATTCTGATGGTGGGAAGCAGTCCCTCTGCGCAATAGTATATAAATGCGGTTGCACATCACAGTACATGTAATAACGAAATCTGTCGAATAAAAATGGATTGGTATGAAATGCGCATCGATTACCTTTTCCCCGACATCATAAGCATTCGGCAAAAGGTTGCAACTTGTAGGTATATACGACCAAATACCGAATCATCCTTTTGACTAGGGTATCTTCCGTCGATGATATTGTCGGGATTGGGCATAGTATAATTGGCGAAGCAATCATGCGCGTAGTTAATTTGTCCGATTCGTTCATGCATCCCACTGATAAAGCTGGGCAGCGCGCAAAGACCGTTCGAATCTTCCGTGCAACCATGAATGCCCGTCAGTGGCACCACGCCATCGTTCAGAAGGAACCGGATATGAGTTGGTTCCTCCGAGGCTGGGCAACTGATCACCTGGGCTACAAGCTGGCTGGCAAAAGGTGCGATCTGGCTAGAAACGTAAGACTGATGTGACCCGTCAGAAATAGTGACAGGCGGTGGTTCATGAGAACGCGTACACGGTGAGGGGGTATATGGTCGGTTGGAAGAGGACCAGTCGCAGCTAGACTAGTAAAGTTCAGAGCAGTGACAACTGAGCCCTTTCGTCAGCAGTCTTGCATTGGAAAGAAAGACAGTGACAACATACTACAGGAGATGACCGTGTCGTGGGAAGCGTCAACATATATAGGTTGATTAAGAGGGAATGTGATGTTGCTCGAATCAAGAGTGCTGTTGGTGCTGCTGTTCCATACATCGATGGGAGTGTGAGTGAGACGCGACACTAGCTCCTGGACATAACCAAGGCCCTGCGCTGCCGCTGTTGGATTCCCTGGTCCATTGCTGTAGCAGAAATCTTTGTTCACAACGAAGTCAACAGTCGCTCAGGCTACGAGTTTACCGCTCAATGTACTCACCAAGATCTGCAAATAGAGATCCCCGCTGAGATCAGCAGGGATGATTTGAGGGAACGTACCGTTGTAGTACTCGAATCCTTCCCATTCTTCCTCAGTGAAAAGGTCGCAAAACTTGGAATATCCGAGGGCCACCGTCTGCAGCATGTCACAAATCCATGAAGACCGCGTAAAAGGATGGAATTACCTCATAGGCGCACAGTTCTTGCATGTCAACCAATAGTGAGATGGTCAAATTCAATCCTTGGATCATTGGTTGCAAGCGCCTTCGAGCATCTTTGAGATAGATATCCGCCCATTTACTGGCCTGGGTGCCACCGAAATAACCGATATCCTCCGAATTGGAATTGGGACACACATCATAAGGAGCGAGGGTATTGTTGAAGTTGTTCTCCTCGATGATGATCTCCTGATGATAGTCAGTCTTGTAAGTTCTGACGTCAAAAAAGCCTGCAGCAAAGTTCAGGCTACCGATAGCATTATCAGGCACAGCCCACGCAGAAACATGAAGGAATTGCTCACGCAGAATCCACCATGCGATCTATATGACATAAGCAAACAATCAGAGCGCATTGTGAAACAAACCTTCGGAAGTCATCAGTGAACCGGTGAAGGTTCTAGAAAGGTATATATGACGATATATAGCACATAATCACAAGAACCAGCATAATTCTGCTATCGAGTATCACATTGTTATATTTGACCTTGTAGAGGAAAGGACATTTCCTGATTGTATTACAAAGGATTATGATTGGGAAAAGGTCCTGGTATCACTGACACTCAAACTTGGAGGAATTTGCGTCGTGCTTCCACTATTAACACCACCTTCTTGAAATGGTTGACTGTCGTATAGTGTATGCCAATCTTCCATGTAAGAACGAGCGCCTGTTAATCTCCTAGGCGACGCGAATGTGCTCATCGAGCGAGCGGGTCCAAATTTGCGTCCTGCTTCAGCTATTATCAACTCCTTATTGGAACGGTTGATTTCCCTGAGGTGTGTGTCAATTTTTAATGCAAGATTGAAAGCTGGTATCTTTTAGGCGACGCGAATGTGTTCATCGAGCGAGCGGGTCCAAATTTGCATCCTGCTTCAGCTATTATCAACTCCTTATTGTAACGGTTGATTTCCCTGAGGTGTGTGTCAATTTTTAATGCAAGATTGAAAGCTGGTATCTTTTAGGCGACGCGAATGTGTTCATCGAGCGAGCGAGCCTAAATTTCAGTCTTGCTTTTACTATCACACCACCTTCTATACAATCTTCCATGTAAGAACGAGCGCCTGTACTATCTCCTAGGCGACGCGAATGTGCTCATCGAGAGAGCGGGTCCAAATTTGCGTCCTGCTTCAGCTATTATCAACTCCTTATTGTAACGGTTGATTTCCCTGAGGTGTGTGTCAATTTTCAATGCAAGAATGAAAGCTGGTATCTTCCAGGCGACGCGAAGGTATTCATCGAGCGAGCGGGTCCAAATTTGCGTCTTACCCCTGCTATTCACGTAATTTTCTTTAAATAACTGATACATTACATACTATATATTAGTTGGGCATGTGTTCAGAGATGCTTTACCGTTTCACAGCAGTGCAGCATATATTCATCAAGCGGGAAATAATCAATTTATATTATGCTTCGAGCGTTTAGGCGACCCGATTTGGGTGAATCATGAGTAGCAGTGTTATACTAGTTGCAACTGCGTTCTAAGAAGTCGCGGCCGTGCACAGACACTGTATGATTGTTGCATAGTACTTTAGCAGAAAACTTTGCAGCCGATGGGTATACCTCACCCCGGTACCACGCTTACCATTTAACTACCTTGGAGTCTTCATCTCTCGACGAACACTTTCTGTGCTGCAATTAGCGCGAGAATATGAAGTTCAGAGATCCTGATAGTCGCCCTGTATGTCAGAGTTCCAGCTTGTCAAATACATGAAAGCAGATCCACAAACTGGTGCTTGACTTATGATATTAGCGTGAATACAATAAAGATAGAGATCTTCACAGTTACACTGTATGTACTGGAGCCAGCTTACCGGACACACACAAGCAAATCCTCAAACTGGTGCTTGAACTGTGATATTAGCGTGAAAACTAGGAAATACAGAGATTCATCTGGTCGCGCTGTATGTTCTGGATTCCGATCATCGAACATAACGAGGTCGATTCGCGAACTGGTACTTGAATTGTAATATTAGCGTGAGGACTATGAATTATAGAAATCCTGGTGGTCGCGCTGTATGTTCTGGATTCAAATCATCGAACGTAGTGAGACCAATCCACGAGTTGGTACTGAGACTGTGCTCTGCAGATCACTCATAGTTTTCCATGTGTTACACAAAAAGCAATTATTATGATATTGATAACAGAATGGTAGCATACTACAATTGTGAGGAAGCTTCAAGTCAGAGCTTAGGGCGAATCAAAAGCGGCATCATCGCGCTCTGCCCTCTGCCTTGCGAGAGCGTTGACAGACATGGTGGCCTTTGCTGTACTGCTAAGATCATCGCGGTGCCTCTTCCCAAATACTTTCCTGGATGACAGAAATCGGGTGAGGTTCTTTGAGACAACGGGAGGATTACATGACGCACCTAGTCCACCATTCGAGTAGTCTGTCGGCCCTGCGGTGTGCTTCTCGACCAGGGGGCTTTTCGAAGAAGTCGACGATGGTCCGCCAAAACTGAATATAGTCGAAGTCTCCATCAATGGATCGCCACGATGTGACAGAAGAGAGTGCAAATCGAACCTGCCAATTTGGTTGTCATTTCTATCATCAACCTCGCCAAATAACTTACCTGGCACGTAATGTAGGCAATAGAGCGAGGAGTGACTTTCCTCATTTTGATAATATGAGCTACGTGCTTCTTGACTTTGATACCAGCGAAAGATCTCTGAGCAGACCTGTTGTTTCAGATAATATCCGCCCCATCACCATCACCCTCGACGTCCTTAGCTGATGAGGGTGACGTAAATACTGCTTTGTAACCCTAAAAAAATTTGTGAGATCATCGTCGGGCTGGCCGAGTAGGACATACCTGAAGAAGAATTTTGCCTTTGAACAGCCCCTCCTCCAGGTCATCTGGATTGGCGGTGTATTTGTCGTACAGGAAGGCCGGAAAGGACATATCTGTCACAATATAGCCTTCTGCCCGGTCTCTAATACCCGCCTTCACGCTGCTGAACAATGAGTGTCTTTTCGCAGTAATCAAACACAATACTTACACTGGATTGTTCCAATCAATTTCAGCCGGGCATAGTAGCCTACCGCATGCATCATTGATAAATCCACGGGAGTGTTTGTCGTTGGGGTTGACTGGGCGGTCTGGCTTGAATTCACAATTTACCCATTCAGAAACGAGTGTCTTGAGTTTCGAGGTATCGTCACCTCGAGCACTATCGGCCCCCTGCCGAAGCTAAAGGAAGGTTATGAACATGATAAATGCGATCACTGACATCTAGGGACCAACCATTTTCATCATGTGCATATACTCGTCATAATCCATCTCCGCGCCTTTTTTATGGAACCACGGCAAGGTATGGGTGAGGGCGACGTACCCCACCTGCAGTCGATCTTGGCTATATAAACCAGTGCATGGTGAGCACTCGCAAATTAGCCTCAAGAGTGAAAGACTCACTCAACAGTAGTTTCTTCGTCGTCATTCAAGTCACATCTTCGGTCATTCTCGGTGACGAGGTCCTCGACGTTGTCGAACAAACTAACAACGCGCCTAATCGCCCTTCCTTGAGCTATATAATAGTTCGACTGCCTGATCGATGGTAAGTAAAGCCAACCTCGTACGTGGAAGTGATTATACCTTTCTTTGGTTGCACGCCCCGCCTCGAGAACCTCCAGCTTCTCCTCCAGCTGCGCAATTCTGCGTCTCTGTCGAGCCTGCAGAGATGCAGCGGCTGCTTCCGAGTCTTGGTTGGACTCGTCGGGCTGGCGCTCCAATGGTGCCATACCGCCTTCATCGTCTTGGTGCTCGACGTGCGCCATAGAGAGAAAATGATGGAAGGGCATTTCTTGAAGAGGGGAAAGATGCAAAGTAATGAACAGAGCTATCCAGCTCATCTTATATGCTGCTCAAGAGTCCCGCTAGCCCGAAAAGCATCAGCCTATTTAGGACATCGTTAAATAACACAATATATGAGATACCTTTTTAGGGACTGGTCCATTTCACAGCGGATATGTAGACAGTTGCCTGAACAGGAATGTCTCTAGCAGAAAAGCTTGGCATTAACATAAAGCTATGACCTACAGAATATTTAGCGACGTAAGGGGGAGACTGATGCACACGAGCAGCGCCGTAACACTGACCTTGTACATCATTGGCGTGCGCATTAAATTGCCGTGGAAAATCCCATCAGGGAGCCGATGAGTTCATTTGAGTCAGCCACCGTGACAGCGAGTACTCTCCGAGAGGCTCGTCGAGTCGCCATGTCATGCGTTGTCGAACGTGCAAGGGCCAATTGAGATACTTGAAGGTAAACGCAGCACTGGCCCAAAACACTCTGTTCCACTTGTTAGCCAGAATATTCAGATAATGTGTAACATACGAGCCTTGACATGGACAGAGCCAACAATGCTATCGACTAAAAACCGAGATTTTCGAGTCGTAGCAGTGTTTTGGATGCCATGACTGACGAAACACGTGGAACATGCATCAATTAAACTCCTGGTCACGGTTGGATTCGGATTCAATCCCGGCGATACACCCACTACTAGTAGTACACGATTTGTGTCAGTATGATTCAATGGTCTGGTGCTGACTCACCCATGGAATTGTCAAGCAGTTGTAAATGATACAGTTGAAGCACCGAACACGCCATGACCGCTTGCACGCATGCCTCGTAACCAGTTGCCTATAACGTGTGTATTAGCCAAACTTGAGGATATACAGCCCGGTTCACTCACTTTCGCAGGCCGATCCTTCACCTCCGAGTCGGGCTGTAGTGTATATCCAGCCACAGTAAACTCGCTCCACCGTGTTGTTGATACTGCAACTCTGGTTATACCGCTTCACGCTTCCGAGGCGTAACACGTAGAATGTCATCTACCCTGTTTATATCCAAGGTCAAAGGAGAACTCGTTATCTGGAAGGCGTGCTGCTTACCGGATTATCATCTCTGCTGCTTCGCTTGCACTAAGGACAACCTGCCGTTTCAGTTTATAGCTTTCCGTAACACCGAGTTGTCTCATTGAGCCAACGATGCCCTGGTTCATATCTAAACATCTTGTAAGTTCGCCCAGGTCCATACCCCTTGGAAGCTGCTTCACGTCGTTCATCTGCACTCAAGTGGTCTTGTCGTATTGGTGGATATCTGCCCCTCATAATGCGCTACTCTTAGCGTTGCAACGAGATCGCTGAATTATTCAGCGTTGTCCGCAAGTGGATAGTAGATATGTGTCTCAGCGCACGGCTGAGCACTTTGACAGCTATCGCCTTCTTCCCCTTAACTTTCCGCGCGGCCTCCTGCGCAGCACAGCTCATTAACATCCACCGCCCAAGACAATCCGCGTCTCTTTGACTGTCTGCGATAGGACAGAAAGTGCATCATGTAATGAGCGCTCGGCCTCGTCGACCATCTGACTGGTTGAACCACGTAGCACAACAGTGCAAGCTTCGCCCTCAGCCACATCATAGAGTTTTTTATGAGCTGTGACTTCTGATCAGCGTAGGATCAGTGAGCTATCGGCAACAGACCTTGACATTGAGTTGATACTTGTGCTCAGCGACTTCGCTTGCCATACTTGATGTTATAGCTCTGGCTTGGAAGAATTCGAGTCCAGGCCAGGCCAGCCAGGTGTAATATAGCTGGTTTGGTTCGGCCAACAGCTTGAAGTTCCAGCTAACGAGACAGAAGGTCTGATAAGAACATGAGGGAATTCTAGTGCCGGGCCAAACCAAATAAAAAGATAGGATATAGCGTGATTTGATGGCCAAAGAGACCTTGAAGAGATCTGAGCCGAACGAGAAAGCTGACGTAACTGCCGAACGAAAAGCTGACGTAACTACAGATGACCTCGCGGAGCAAGGTGATTAGACGCGGACACGAGGCACTCAGCGAGTCGGAAGCGCGCCGGGTATTTGCAATGTAGTATATCTATCATTCTCATGGTTACAATAGGTACTTTCATAAACCGAAACGACAACCTAGTACTTAGAACTGAGAATGACATGGCTAAGATTCTCGAGTGCATGGTGCTTGACCGATTTGGAATCCCTGCAGGTGAAGCTCAGGAAGAGCAGAAGAGTCACGCGAATAGGAATTGCTTCCGCAGAGAAGTCCTTACATATGGTATATATATATATGCCCTTCACCGGTTCACTGATCAGCGGCCATCATGAGGTGGACATTTGTAATTGTGGAGTCACTCCTCGAACAGAGCCACATATGGCATTGACACTGTGCAACCAAAAATAGACAAATAGCTGAGATCTGGAACATTGGCAGTACAGTAAGTCTCGATACGCATCATTACAAATACAACTCGATCCACAACGAGTCAGTCAAAGTAAGCAATCACTGGTACTGAGCCAACCTGTTCTTGATACAGTTCTTGTAAGACTCCCATCGTTCCCGTAATTCAGGGCATGTCTTAATCGTCTCCTCAATGTAAGTCATCAGTTTCATGTACAGGTCTTTAAAAGCAGCGCCTGAAAACTCCACATCAGCGGACACTCCATGCCTGACCCTCTCCAGGGCACAACGAACGGCAACAGCAGCAAGGCAAGCAAGACTATCAAGATCGTCGAGGTACTGAATAAGGTTGAGCTCGCGAACAGTGTCCAAAATGACATTAAGGACAACACTGTTTTCGAGGAAGTGCCGCTGGTTGTCTGTACCAAACCCCATAAGAAAATCTGGTGGGAAGACTGAATCGTCGAGGAAGTCTGCAAGCACAGTTTCCTGATGCTCGAGTTCGGAATCTGTCGACCATATTGACAGACGTAGTTGGAATCCATCGAGGACTAACTCAAAAGCGCGCCTCTTGCACGTCTTCATGATCATTTTGCACGGCTCGGATAAGATCATGTACAGCGTCCCAGAGTTCTGTGACGCCCATTCCTTTCCATGCTCTGTCGATTCATTAACGTGATGTTAGTCCAGAAAAGAGCGATACTTACCTGTACCCAACACCTTTTTGGCCGCCTCCTCTAACTTCATGTTAACCAGTGCAACTCTGTCTGCCTCGTCAGTTAAAGCAGCGTTGTTGAGTGCATTTTTTGTTATTTCTCTCGTTGCGGACTTGACGATGCGTTGGTGGTTGCTATTTGTATCGTCGAACACAAGATGTGGACCCTTGACCGTACGCTGGCATTTTGTTAGCGAGCGAGTGTTTGAAAACCCAAATACTCACCTTCCGTTTCCTTCCTCTCCGGTTGTTCGGCCCTCGATAGAAGCGAAAGTTCGAGTCATCTTCAGGGCTTGCCCTACTCACACCCAAGTCTTGAGTAGGCGGTAACGACACATCCTTGATGGTCTGTCGAAGAGACTCGTCTTCTTCATGTGGTGGTAGTAGCACACTCCGGTCGTTAGACAGGAAAGGGTGCGTAAAATCAGGGATGAATTCAGCGAGGTATGGTTCCGGTGGCGCAAAGGAAATATGAGCCTGAGAGGGCACAATTGGTGTAGGTTCAGTGTTTGTGGTGTCGTCATGCGCCTGTGGCACCTGGCCATCGTGCATGGCATTGGAGGGGGGGTATGAAACATCGAAGGCGAACATGTCATGGCTCGGAGGGAGGGGTGACAGCGGTGTCATGAAACTTCCCTGCAACTGATGGTTGACGGGCAGCGGCGGTTGGCCGTAGCCAAAGAGCTGCAGGGGGATCTGAACCTGAGGCTGGCTAGGAATTTGCCACGGCGATGGCAAAGACATCAAAGTTTGCATGTCCACGTATGGATTGGTGGAGGCATCGTACTCGTCTTGAAAATCTGATGCATCATCGCGAGAGATCGAGACATTAGCGGGAGGAATATGATCATAATGGCTCTGATGCGTGGATCCAGAGGCATGCGGCTGTCCACCATTCCAGTGACCGTGCAAGGCCTGTGGTTGTGACCATAGCAAGTCAATGCCTGAATTTTCCGAGTTGTCGTCATAATCATTGGGGGGGATCTCCCCCGATGGTTGGGAATTGTTCGTAAATGCCTGCATGAGCAAGCGGTTAAAAGATTAGTCAAGTTAAAAGGCGAGAAAAATTCAAGTACCTCGCGAAGTTAGATTTACTGCTAGCGACGCAATACAACTGCGATAGGAAAGTCATCCGAGTAATCCGAGTCATTTTACGACACGAGTAAGCCCGTATGCAATGAATAGTAATGAAACATGCGCTTAGAATCTGATAGGGTGATCATGAGCAGAATGAATTATTCAATCTTTCTGCATAGGATGGTCACGGTCCAATGCATATTCTGGAAGCATACCATTCATACACCAAATAAGGCAATCCGATGTAATGCTACCGCCCAATCATTTCCCATACAAGGCAGTCAGCTATGCTTCTAATAGGAACGAATGTGACGGACCGGTACTCGTAGAACAAAGTTCATCGGAAGTCTCCAGGAACCAAAGACACGTTCCAATTTCCAAGCATATTTCGAGAAGAGTGTATTATGGGGTCCTCGATAGCAAAAAAATTCATCCTGTGCGAAATCTTGATTGTGAAGGGTCTAGGCCCTTTGGGGAGGAGGAGGAGAAGGAGGAGTATGTATTATGTATTAACTCGGAGCTGAATCTAGTGCTGGGTTTGAAAATTCCCATATCATGTAACATATTAGGTGTACGACCGGCTCGGTAATACAAGGTGACTGCTAGCCTTCAGACAAATATACGACACTCTATGTCCCATGAGGGGCATCCATCTGCTAAGCCTTGCTGAAGAACGGTCTGAATCTTGCGACTTTTGAGATTGAAAATTACGTAGTTCACAGACAAAAAGACATGGGTTTGCTACACGACAAGGTACATAAACGACCAGACATAAACTAGTAGGACACAGGCGCTGATGGATTCTGGTGATAAGTACGTAGTGAGTGGTTGAATGGACAGAGACGGCATCTCCAGAGGCACTACGTCATTGTGATTAAACACTGACTATGCATATGCCAGTAGTCCGAGTCATCATGCATCATGCATGAGTTGCGTTCGGGCCGCTTCCGACACAATTTGATGTGTTGTTCAAGTCGTCAGCGGACGACTTGATCGGATGCATCCGAGTCTGCGTGGTACGATCTTTTAGAAGATCCAGCCAAGCATCAGTCTCCCGAAGAGACATCTTGTTCTTCTGGCGTGTTGCAGTAAGAAAATCAAGGTCTGCTGCAGTACGAGATAGTGACTGCTTGGCGACAAGTGCTTTCAACAACCCTCGAGTTTCTTTCTCTATTTTATGGAACTCCAAGTCTTCTTCGCCATACAAAGATGTAAGGAGGGTGCGTAGCCTGGTCGTTTCTTCGAGTTCCCAGTACGTCATGAAGAGACGCATACGTTGGCGTTCACGAACTGCTTCTTTATAGTGAACAATGAAGCGGCAAGATGCAGGGCTAAGCTCATCCAGATAACTTGAAAATAAATCACTGGTCTGAGATTTGACGCATATAATGAGACTTATGTGCATTTGAAAGCCAGAAGGACTTACATTGCTGTCCAGAGCTTGTGCTCGATTGTCACTGTCACTGGCAGGCCTGCCCACCAGGCTGTCAAAAGCATGAACGTCTTGAAAACAGGGTGGCGGACGGTATGGATGGAAAGAATGATGGTGACTTTCGCTACGATGCTTCGCACGGCTTGATTGAGCCCCAGGAGAGGTACCAGTGATATGACGATATGCGCCGCCTGAATGCTTGGAATCAGGGGTCAAAGGAAAGCCATCCTCAGTATCCGTCTCCGAGCCCGTGCTTGTCCCTATCACTCACGTATAAGTATATTTACATTATATTATGAGTACCTATACCTCTGGATGACAAGGGAGAGCTTGGAGGACTTGAAACATAGCTGTTGATGTTCCTGGCGTAACGAGGGCGTTGAGGAGGTGTTGATAGTGGTGTGGTGCACGAAGTTTCGCCTGAAGCAGGAGGGCATAATACGTTCATCTTTCAGCACTGAGTGGGTAGTAGGTTCTAGGGAGTGGTTGTTGTCAGTAAGCGATAAATAACCATTCGGACTTTCAAAGACCTTGGCACCTTGAGCTGCAGATTGATAGTTCCTTTTTCTTTGCTTCTCTGGGAACTTCTCAAGGACCTTTAATTAGGAAACGAAGGAACTTGCGATACGAGCGATTGCTATTTTTGGTTTCTGCGGAGATTGAAAACATATTGCTTCAAAGTATGATGTGAAAATGAGGGCTGACCCGTGTGAATGGTAACATATGGAAGCAAGCCCTGATACTACGAGCCTATATGATATAGTAGTACAGAACCAGGTACCCTCAGGTTGTGTGTCGTCGTGCTGGCAGAGATCCATTTGATTTCAGGTAGTATTAGGTGGCTAGTGTATGCCTCTCACCAGAGGCACTGCAATGCTGACCTTTTTGTTGAGTCATATTGTTGACAATGCACAGTAGGTGCTGATGGCTGAGTTTCAACCTTGTGATATCAATATCAGTAGGACTTGTTATCCATCGCTCCAGCAGCTGCCGTCATGAACATGCAAGGTAGTATCAACCGCCTCACTGACACTATTGAAAAGAGCTTGGTCCATCCACTTGAGGTGGTGCCACCAGTTCCTCCTGCTCCACCCACCATGATCTCCTGTGGTCTCACAATCATGCGCAGCGCAGATGCGGATCTGGGAGTTGAACAGAGAGCCATCCTCCTGTGGATATTTACCCATGCAGGAGGAGAGAAAAATCTTGCTGCTTATGTCAACTTGAAGCTGGAGGATGACTTTGAGTTGCGCTGCACATTTATCTCTGGGCTCCTTGTATCTACATAGAACTATCATACTATTTGTATCACTTCTCATTACATTGTTGTATCAACATGTAGTATCTGTATTGTATATCCAATATGACATCATGATGGGTACACAGGTGCGATTGAGTGTGAGTATGAGAGTGAGAAGGAACTTGCGGGACTGGGAACAATGTATGAGAGTGAGAAGGAACTTGCGGGACTGGGAACAATGTATGAGACTGAGAGGGAACTTGCGGGACTGGAAACAATGTATGAGAGTGAGAATGAACTTGCAGGACCAGGAACGGATCAGGAGTAGATGGTTGTGGTTGCTGCTACTAATGAGAAGTAAGTATGAGAGTGAGAAGGAACTTGTGGGACCGGGAACAATGTATGAGAGTGAGAAGGAACTTGTGGACCGGGAACGATGTATGAGAGTGAGAAGGAACTTGTAGGACTGGGAATGGATCAGGAGTAGATGGTTGTGGTTGCTGCTGCTGATATATAACATTGCAAAGTATAAGTACATACTAGTATTAGTCCAGTCCGTCCTCATCCTCCTCTGCAATACCTTGGTCTGATAGATCATCATTATCATCTCCTCTCTCCTGCAAAATGTGCTGATAATCCACCCACATCACTTCGGCAATGCAATCACGCATCAAATGGACGTCATTGTGTCCAACTGGATGATTCTCTGCTGGCTCCTGCTCCCAGTTTGTGGTGTGTGCATCGCTGATGGGGTGGTCCATGTCAGGTAGGTTGCCTTCTGCAGGATCATGTAAGTGGATAAAGTTGTGGATGCTGCACAACACAGCTGGCATCCGAGCTTGTACACTCATAGTGTATGGTGGGGACAGCAGGAAGATCCAGAAACATCATTTAAGGATACCAAATATCTGCTCGATGACATTTGGAGCGGATGCATGATGTAAATTGAACAGTTCTTGTTTCGTAGTTGGCCTGTTAAAAATTAGCACATAACACTAGGCAATAGCATGGGTAACCCATGAGTCACCACATACTGACCCATACTTTTACCCACGAAATACCCATACCCACGACCCAAGGGTACTGTGGGTCATTGTCATATCCCGTATTCCGGACCTACATCCGATAAGATTCCCACGCCTCATCCGGACCTTCGGATGTCCTATTCATGTCTCCAGTACCCATCCGGATCCCTGCACCTCTGCACATCCACATCCGCATGTCCACGTCCAGATCCCTTATCCTTCGTAGCTAGCCTGCATCATTAATCCTTGTTCCATCGCCCTAATGCCACATCCTATATATCCACGCATCTTGTCCGGACCATATCCGATCCGGTCCGATCCGATGTATAGATCCGTTTACTATCCGATATACGATAAGCTTCTTAATTCATTTCCTGTGCATAATGTTAACACAGCCTATCCGGTATTCCTTGTTCCCGGTACCTCGGTTATACTTACTACCGGTATGCTTACTGATCCGTTAACCTATGCTTCATTTCCGACTCGCGTTTGATAACTTTGCTTATGCTTCATACATAGCCTCGGACCTTTGCTTATTGATCTTTCCGATAGTCACTTAGTATATAAACTCTTGTATATGTCCTGTAGTTCCTCAGTCTGAATATCATATTAGTCCTCGCACTAGTCTTCACTCTAAATCCTCTTATCAGTTCTAGTCCTTCGACTAAGTCATTATCCATCTCAGGCCTAGGGAGGAATCCCCTAGGCCGGAGTTCCGATCCTCCGATCCTCCGATCCTCCGATCATCCGCTCATCCACTTATCCACTTATCCGATCCTCCAAAGTTTCCGGAAGTCTATCCGGAACTTTCCCGCGGTCCTCCGGACCTATTCTGCTTCGGACTTTGTCCTTGCAGCCTTTCCTCTGTTTGCTTCTACTCAGGACAAGTCCTGAGTAGCCATTACACGTATCTGTATTAGGACAAAACCTCATTGTAATTTCCGGAAGTTCCTCCGGAACTTTCCCGCACTCATCCAGAAGTTACTTGCACCCGTCCGGAAAGTCCTTCCGAAGTTTCCCGCGCCTTCGGACGTCTTCGGACTTTCTTCGGACACCAATCTGAAATTAAGGGCACATACTCGGGTAAGGGGCGCAGCGCACGAGCTGAAGCCAAGCCCCTCAGAATCAGTCCTACCCTTTGTGCATGGTCTTAACAGTATATTCAGACTCACACCTTACCGAGTATACTGAATCCTTAGATCATATCCGAAATCGGATCCGACTCCGTCCATTGGAAACTGTGTATTCCTCGTCCGAACCCTCCATCTTCCTATTTCCTATTTCCGATGAAACCTCCGGATTTTCCGGATCTCATTTATCTGTTCCCTGCATCCATAAACACCCACCGGAACACTCAAGTTCCATCCTCCATGCTCTGCTGTCACTTCCACTTCAGTATCATGAAACTCCGCTCCTGAAACCAAACAGGATTGTCACCTCTGTGGCAGAACAAATAGGTCTTCAGACTTGATGTCCTGTATTCCCTCATCCGATCCTATCATTTCCGACATCCGACACACCCCTACACCTCCGATGTTTTCCGTCTCCGAACTCTTTCCGAACTGGCACAGTCAACTCTGGAATGCCTCAAAAACATTCAACTCCTTCGGATTCTCCTTGTACCACCTAGAATACACTTGCTCACCCACCATGATCCGTTGATCAATAGGGTATTGTGCAAAACCTCCTTTCCAATTGGTACTACAGGAAATGCCTTAGACCTCTGACGTCGGATCCGCGTTTTTGCGGAACCCCTATCTTCGGACTTGCCATGTTCCTTTCACTGGTTGATTTCCAGTCCGCCTCCATGTTGGATGGCACCTCCTCCGGTCAAAGTCCGGACCCCTATCCACCATTCCTATCCTCAACCTGTTTAGCATTCACCTTGTATTGGTATCCATTACCCTCCTTGTAGAGGAACTCCATCTTTCACGATGGTTTTCTGCCAAGTGTTCGGGTTTTGTTTCCTCTGACAATGGCCCGCTCGGGTTTCTGCCTCCGAATTCGGATGGTACTCTTTCCTCCGCTCTAGCCCCTATTTTCCCTTCCACCGTCCGAAAATTCTTTGTTGATTCTCCTCCGACATTAGAAATGTCTTCCGAAAGGGCGGATAAGAATTTTGCTTCCGTTACGTCCTATGCAAATTCCTGACCATTTCCTGGCTTCATTATCCACCTCCAGGCCTTTGATCCAAAACTCCGGAGCTCATCCGATTCATTCTCCGGAAGTAGGTCCTGGAAATACATCTGTTCCTCTCCAGAAGCCTGTCAGTTTTTATATCCGACTCCCCATCCGAAATCAACAACTTTCCGAACCCCTCCGCATTTTACCCCTATTTTCCGGAAGTTTGTAACTCCGGATTCTTATTGGCTTTCTTGATGAAGGTCTCCACCCCTCCGATCCATACCTCCAGTGTGTTCCTTGTCATCTCTGAACTCTTCCGGATCCGAATGAACATGCTTTGCGATTGTCCTTTACTGATACCGCATCCGCTCCAGTTCCTACCCACATTCCTCCGGGCCAGGACATTGCTGGAGATAGCTTCGGATAGCTTCGGATAGCTCCGGATAGCTCCGGACATCCGGACATTTCAGTATCAAAGTATTCCTTCGCGTTATAGCTCATCCATCCATTCCGGTGTCAAAACTCCATGTTTCCGAAAGATCTTTTCACTCCCGTGCCCCGTGAAATTGCTGGAGATGGCTCTGGATAGCTTCGGATAGCTTCGGACATCCGGATGTTTCAGTACCAAAGTATTCCTTTGCGTTATAGCTTATCCGTCCATTCCGTTGTCAAATCTCTATGTTTCCGAAAGATCTGTTCACTCCTCTGCTCCAGGACAAGTTACACCCACTCCGGATCCGAAAAACTCCTATGGGTATTCTATTCCATAGCCCGGACATGCTTTATACAATTGTCCATCCTCCGTCCTCACTTTTCCACTCTACAATCCTTCCATCCGTCCTCCTGTCTGTTCTTCCTCCGTATATCAATATCCGACCTATACCCCTATTTCCGGAATTCAATACTCTGGATTTCCGATGGCTTTCTTGATGGAAGCTCCTACTCCTACCTCCGATGCATCCCTTGTCTCTGGACCACCTCTGTTTGGAATGGATATACTTTGCGATAGCTTGTAGTTGCTTCGGACACGCTTCCGCTCCTGTCTTAAAGTCTCTCACCGTTCGATAGTGTCTTCTCTGGAATCTGTTTCGGATCCGGAAAAGCACTGGTGATACCTCCGAAGTTTTTTGCACTACAGTCCTGCTTTGCATCATATCTTCCGTTCCTTCTTGTGACTCATGTCCAGTTTTGTCCGAAAATCCGAAGCTCCTGCTGGAACCCTGTGCCCATTTTTCCTCCATTGATGTTTGGAAACTTCTCCCAAAAGGGGGGATAGGGACTCCGCTTGAGTATTCACTTCACCCTCTTCAGCTTGTGTTCCATCCGGAATGTACTTGCTCCGTCCCATAACGGAACAATTTCCACCATCTCGTGCAGTCATCCATACACGTGCAGCTTTCCTATCCGATCCATAACCTATCCGGACCATCCAGATGCATTCCCCAGTCGGATCTGGTTCGGATGACCATGGAAAACACGCACATTGCATTGCACATCATTGGAACATGTCCAGATTCATCCATCCTTCCTTTATCAAGCCTGTCAAGAGTCATCCGACACGTCCACCTCACTTCCCTATGTTCCGATCCACCTCCTATGGGTTTCCGCGCCATAGCCCCTATCCTCCGAAGCTCCGAAAATCCGAACCACTTGCAAACACCTCTGTCCTATCATATATATCTCCTCCGATGATCCGTTTCTATTCCTCCGCTTTTCCAACTCAATTTCCGCTCCAACTCACATCCAATGATTTACCATAAACCCTGGCATTGCCAAACACTTACATCCGAACCTCCTATCATGTTTTCCGACCACATCCGACCCTAATCCGAGAAACCCACTCCCAAGTCCACTGAGTCACCTCCACTGATAAAACCAACTATAGATCCCTAGTTAACGCAGTCACCTGTTGCAGGACTTGCGAGCTAGCAGGATCCGGTCCATTTCAGTATCCACCTCCACCTGACCAGTGTTGACCTTCGGACCATTGATATCCGGTCCATTGCATCCGTTCCGGAACTGCCGGAAAAGCATGTCCGAAGTCCCATCCGAAAATTGTGTCTTTGCAGATGTCATCAATCCATACAAATCTCCGGCCCATAGAACAGCTTGCTCCACCCTTTACGAGCCTATACAATAGCTATCCCATTGTTCCAGCAGCTGTACTAATAGATATTCAACATTCCGGAAAGACATCCTCTCTGCACTCCCACCCATCCTCTGCATTTCCGATGTTTTGGTCTTCCGATATCCATGTTTCCAACCCTTTGAGTTTCCAATATCCGATATCCGTGTTTCCGATGATCATCCGTCCGTCCGTCCATCCGTCCGTCCATCCGACTCCCATGCCATAGCTCTACTTTGGACCATTCAGATCCATCTGTCCTATCATAAGGATTTCCATCCACCACACGTGTTTATCAAAAACCTCGCACCGGATGCAGAATGCTGCTATTTGCAATAACCTTTAGTGCACCCAGAAACTCCGTCCATGACCTTTTATAGTGTGCAATCCATGCTCCGGAACATTTCCGGTCTTAGGGGCTAATTTCCGGAAGCACGCGGTCATATCCAGCAGATTCTTCCGACGCACTTCTGGCTCAAGTGATAGCTCGCATTGCAGATTGAAATCCATTCAACCCCAGACCTCCGTATGAAGGAAATCATGCATCATAGCACTCCTTTCTCACTTCCTGCACTTCGGAAGTCCATCTGTCATCATCTGTACCTCTTTCCCTGCACTCGCTGCATTTCCGTTATCCTGACATAACATCCTCCGCTCCGTGAGCTTCCTCCAATTTTCCCACGCATGTTCCGGACTTCCGGTCACCTTCGGAATTATCCTCAATGTGTTCCAGACTTCCGCTCTGGAAACCCACTTGTCCTCATATCCCATTGCCATTTTTCACCACCGTCTATAACATCCTGTTTCTGGATGAAGTACTAGACATTGTAATGAACCATGCATGTGTCAGGAATGTTTCCGAAGACCTCCGGAATTTTTCAGCTCATAGGAACCAATCCTCCAGAATCCGTCCATCATTGTCCTTTGCGATATCCCAGCAATCTCTGTTTCGGACTTCCTAAGTCATCAGCCTCGAGGGCTCGGCCTTAAAGGGGGGATACTGTCATATCCCGTATTCCGGACCTACATCCGATAATATTCCCACGCCTCATCCGGACCTTCGGATGTCCTATTCATGTCTCCAGTACCCATCCGGATCCCTGCACCTCTGCACATCCACATCCGCATGTCCACGTCCAGATCCCTTATCCTTCGCAGCTAGCCTGCATCATTAATCCTTGTTCCATCGCCCTAATGCCACATCCTATATATCCACGCATCTTGTCCGGACCATATCCGATCCGGTCCGATCCGATGTATAGATCCGTTTACTATCCGATATACGATAAGCTTCTTAATTCATTTCCTGTGCATAATGTTAACACAGCCTATCCGGTATTCCTTGTTCCCGGTACCTCGGTTATACTTACTACCGGTATGCTTACTGATCCGTTAACCTATGCTTCATTTCCGACTCGCGTTTGATAACTTTGCTTATGCTTCATACATAGCCTCGGACCTTTGCTTATTGATCTTTCCGATAGTCACTTAGTATATAAACTCTTGTATATGTCCTGTAGTTCCTCAGTCTGAATATCATATTAGTCCTCGCACTAGTCTTCACTCTAAATCCTCTTATCAGTTCTAGTCCTTCGACTAAGTCATTATCCATCTCAGGCCTAGGGAGGAATCCCCTAGGCCGGAGTTCCGATCCTCCGATCCTCCGATCCTCCGATCATCCGCTCATCCACTTATCCACTTATCCGATCCTCCAAAGTTTCCGGAAGTCTATCCGGAACTTTCCCGCGGTCCTCCGGACCTATTCTGCTTCGGACTTTGTCCTTGCAGCCTTTCCTCTGTTTGCTTCTACTCAGGACAAGTCCTGAGTAGCCATTACACGTATCTGTATTAGGACAAAACCTCATTGTAATTTCCGGAAGTTCCTCCGGAACTTTCCCGCACTCATCCAGAAGTTACTTGCACCCGTCCGGAAAGTCCTTCCGAAGTTTCCCGCGCCTTCGGACGTCTTCGGACTTTCTTCGGACACCAATCTGAAATTAAGGGCACATACTCGGGTAAGGGGCGCAGCGCACGAGCTGAAGCCAAGCCCCTCAGAATCAGTCCTACCCTTTGTGCATGGTCTTAACAGTCATGGGTTATGCAATGGGTTATGTGGGTAACCCATAGGTAGCATATCAAATTTTGGTCTTCTAAAGTATAACAATGGTACTACGAGCATACATTCTAGCACAGCATAAACTCGCAAACTGTTACTTTTGGATAATTTCACACAATTTCAGATTTCCTGAAAATATTGCACCCTTGATGAGTTACCAATACATCATGTAATAGGCAACAGAACTGACAACAGAACAGGCAACAGAACAGGCAACAGAACAGGCAACAGAATTTGTATGATTATGTAATATGATGTAATGTAGCTCGTTTGGACCCCCAGCTTTCAAAAGCTGGGGGTCCAAACGAGCTACATTACATCATACCACATGACCATGCTTTAGTCATACAACTATGTAGGAAATTTCAGACTCATTGGCCTTGGCACTTGTGTTGGAGGATGTTGGTGCAAAAATCTCGATAATTTCGTCAAGTTCCTCCTCATCTTCACTTTGAATGACAGTGAAATGACTCTTGCTTCGGATGTGAACATTTTTTGATACAGATGGCACTAAGCTTTCTTCAAGTTCGGAGTCACTTGCAGCTGCAACAGCTGCTTGTTTGGCCTTATTGGAGGTGAGCTCGTCACCCTGACTTCACTTGCATTTAACAGCCTTTCTGACTGACTGAAAGAATTCCTTGGCCTTCTTGGTGGGTTTTGGCTGACATTTACTGAATATTAGGAAGGATTTGGCTATTTGAGGTGATGAGAGTGATAAGTTGTTGAGATTAAGGTTTAGATTAACATCGAGTTATTTTGAAACTTGACAGTTAGTTTCAGCTGGGGACTGTTCAGTTAACAATAAGAATAATACACTGCATGAGAGGGATTTCTGACACACAATTTCAGGGTTCATTAAATGCCATTGTTGGATTTGAACTTGGTTGATAAGGGTAGCACTTTTCTGACGATTGTGGAGAGCAGAGTTCAACCAGGTGATAGTTGACGCTGTACATTTTTTGGCCATCAAGTTGATTGTGATTGAAAAAAAAACTGGGAAGAAGTGCTCAAAGTTATATCAAAGAAGCTCATAGTCGAAGAGAGGTAGCAGGACCATTGACAATGGGTTGTTCTGGATACTTTTCAGCTCTTTTCTTGTCACTGTTTGGTCAACTCCGATGCTCAGCCAATCTATTAACTTCTATGATATATTTAGAGTTTTCAACAGTTTTCGACACCCTCAAAATGCCCTTGAGTCTTTGACATGTCGTTAACATGTTAAAAACACATTGAAAACATGTCGAAAACTGATGATGTCAAAAACTCCTGAGTTTTTCACGGAACACTAATCTGAACAGACTCTCAGTGAGAGTGACTCAAGCTTCATTAGGGTAGTAGGGTCCAAACGTAACTAAAACCAAGTATTTACGAACTACATTTTAGTTTAACTAAAACGGAAACTCGTGCGAGAGTCTTGCAAGAGCCTTATCACAAAATTGGATTTTTAGATGTGGTGTCTATCAATCAATCATTACATACGTCTAAGTGTGAGTGACCAATTTACGAATACCATTTTTGGTATTTGCGGGGATCAAAATCAGAGCGGTTGACGCAATGTTGATGGTCGACCGGTCAAATTTAATTGTCAGTAAGAATTGAAAGTTTTCCAACAAGTTATTGCTATTGGATTGGATATGCCGTCACTAGTAGAACAACCATAAGAACTCACTGGAGCCAGCTTTGAATTTTCGGTTCAACACCAGCCTCCCTGACGGAGCGGCTATGTCTTACTATGTCCCTTATACAACTACTCAGCCCTTTTGGATCAAAGACATGATGACGCACGTCCAAGCTGATCGCGTATCCGAATTTTCTACATCTGGCAGCGGTGACAATGTATCAGTTTACTGGGAACCAGTATCATCTTTCACAGAACCTTTCAAAACCCACTTACCAACAGACACCATCCTCCCTCCTCCGTCGTCCCTGAAAAACCTTCCAACCCTTCCATTATCACCTACTGGCAGTCCCGGCACTCAACCTCCTATGCAGCTTCTTGATACTGAGGCGTGTCATGAAATTGAATCCTCTGTATCAACCACTGTCCCTGCCAACGAGGAGACGTCTCACACGTCTCACACCCATCATCAAGGCGCTCTATTCGAGCAGTCGCAAACTCTCAAGCAGATGAGCAACGATAACGTGGTGGGCGTTCGCAATGGGCAAGCTGAGAAACGGAAGGAAGACAAAAGTATGGTCAGTGATTGCAGTGTTGTTCATTTTTGTTGTACTAACGAAATGTCAGCAAGCCGAAGCCGATCGTGTATGTGGTGGGGTCATACGAGCTCGAGTTTGTCCTACCACCATTGCTGGTCAGCTGTGCAAGAGGAAATTTGAAGATGCTGATGCCGAAGATAACACTGACCAAGGAAATATTGATAAACCTGCTCCAAAGCGCATTTGCCGGGAGAAAACAGGCACCGACTGGCAGACAGTCCTCGATATAATAAAGTATGGTGAACAACGAAGCGAGCAGAATCAAATGGAGGGCAGGAATGAAAAAGTTTGTCCATGAACGTTTAGATAGTGAGGAAGGGGTTGAACAGCATCCTTGTTCTTGTAGTACGCTAGCCTGAGATCATGTTGGGTAGTCACTTGTCGGTGGACAGGATATAGTTAGAGCGGACGCGGCAGTACAATACACAATGTTAGTAGGAATAACTTGAATGTAAGGGGGTGGGAATAACGTGAATGGGACACAATGCAATCATAGAGGCTAAAAACAGTATGAAAGGGGGGAACACAATAGTAACGGACAGGATGGCTGCAGTGTGTATTGAGTAGGGATGTCGGTACGCCAGCGGAGAGTACCAGTGTAGTGGTTGCCAGGGCTCGGGAGTAGCAAGATGTCAAAAACCCTGTTGGCAACGACGTCAGGAAGGTCAGGCTCGTCTGATCGTGATGAGCAGGAATGATGATCTGGACGAGTCAATAGTAGAAAGAGGATCTATCCAAACGACCGGGTGACGTACTTGAAAACATGGATCAAGCTGTGTTCGTAAGTGAGTAAGTCTCCGATTGTGGCTCATGTACGTACAGGAGGTTGAAGATGACGAGGAGGAACTCAAGGATGAGAAAGAAGAATCTAAGATCGAAGAGGTCGAGGACGATGACAACAAGCCAAAAGAGAAGAAGACCAAGAAGGTCAAGGAGACCGAGACCAACAACGAGGAGCTCAACAAGACAAAGCCCATCTGGATGCTGTGTTCGGTATTCAAGCTCATAGTAGTATCTAGTACTACATAATCACAATCGACTTGACCATATTGATGCTGCTCGATTATGTAAGCAAAAATCATGGCATGTCTAGTTAGGCTCAGCGTGTTACAATTCACTAATCACTGCGGTTTACTACCTAGACGGCGCAATGCGCTGTTCCGAAATTCTTTGGACCGGGATTCTCTTTTTTCTTCTAATGGTAGTCTGCGGCGCTCAGGGATGCTCTTGGGAAAGGACCACAGACAGTCGTGGACTGACCAGGCATCGTGCATCCTGTCGGTTCTACAAGAGAGCTAGCACTCTTGCAAGCCAGAGGAGACATGACCGCGCAAAAGAGGCAGTATCTTCGAATATGGTTCCAAGGCTTGGTGAAACTACAGTGCGTAGCTCTAAGTTTGCTTAAAATATAATATTCATTAAGTGCCAATGTCAGGCCGTCCGATATGTGAGAGACCGTCCAAGTCTCAAACCAATCGCCCCTTGCAGACTTCTCGGGCCAATGTCTATGGCTCGCGAGTTTAGTGGTACCTCTAGTCTCCCAGAATCACCACACCATGTCGAGGCGCAGAAGGAACGAAACAGTGAGGTTGATGTTGATATGGGTAGCAATTCGGGAACCATATGGGATTTTGTTAATTCAGGTTTGTGTCTCGTCCCAAGTTTTGACGTATTCACAAATTACTCAATTCTTAAGAGGAGCCCACACTTCCAAGGCGAAGAATTCCAAGATCTCTCAATCATATTGAGCCTTCGCATGATGATTTGAACCATTCTGATAATACTGGCATCGCATCAACTCAAGTGGCTTCACTACCTGCGCGAACAAGAATCAAACGCGTTCTTTTAACGCTAAGAGACACCCTCCAGACATCCTTCAGCTCTCTTGGACTCTGCCGACTATACCCTCGTAGGCCCTCCTTTGAGCCTGATCGGTTCGTTCCCTCTTCGCTACTCGCAAAAACTGCTCCAACGGCTATCCAAGGAGCCGATCCTGCACCGAGCGTTTTTGCACCGCCCTTTCCCTTTCTTAATATGACGATCTATCGTCTGATGTCCTGGATGAATTCTGATGGCCATTTACTATCCGAAAGTAAAGTCTCGCGCCTCGTCAAAGATGTTATTCTGGCAGATGATTTTGATCGTGAGCATCTTCAAAACTTCTCAGTGAGGCGGAGCCTGCGAGAGCTAGACACGGATGACAAGGGGAGGAGGGTTACTTTTCCGGACGACTGGATTGAGACTAGCATCACCATTGACATTCCGACAAAGTCAAAGGAGGCCAGCCCTCGGCCATATACTATTGATGGATTTCATTATCGCCCACTGGTTGAAGTCATACGCGCGGCATTCGCAGATGTCCAGGCAAGGGCGTTCCATCTCTTGCCTTTCCAACGGTTGTGGAAAGATCCTTTGGACGGCCACCAAGAACGAATTTTTGATGAGGTTTATACCTCTGATGCATGGATAGAAGCTCAGGATAAGCTTCCAAAAGAACCTGGATGCTCACTGGAACGCGTTATTGCGGGTCTTATGCTCTTTTCTGATGCCACACATTTAGCAAACTTTGGGACTGCAAAGGCCTGGCCACTGTACATGTATTTCGGAAATTTGACGAAATATGCGCGATCATCGCCCGGATCTGGAGCATGTCATCTGGTAGGGTTTCTACCTTCAGTAAGTCCTCTTGAATGTTGCGTTTTTGCATAGCGCGGCTAACAAAATCAGCTTCTGGACAAAATCAAAGATGTTTTTAGTAGCCTCTCCGGTATATCGAAAACCGGTATGGCGTCCCTTCATGCGCATTGCCGCAGGGAGCTGTTTCATTCCTGCTGGAACATCATGTTGGACGAAGACTTTCTTTTCGCATATCACCATGGTATTGTGCTGAAGTGTGCTGACGGAGTGGCACGGAGGATCTTTCCTCGAATATTCACATATTCTGCCGACTATCCTGAAAAGTGCGTTCTTCCGCGATTTTTTTCTTGAGAAAGTCAAATTACTTATCTATTTACAGGGTATTAATCGCTACTATCAAGGACATGGGGTTGTGTCCATGCCCTCGTTGTCTTACACCGAAAAACATGTTTAATTTTCTTGGACTCACGGGGGACATGAACCGCCGTTTAACCAACCTTCGAGCCTACACTTTGACAAAGGTTGTCGAGGCTCGCAATTTTATCTATAGATGCGGAAACACTGTAGATGGTGTAAAGGTAGAACATAGCCTTGGAGAAGGCTCATGGGTGCCTATCATCATAAGCGAAACTGTTTCCTTATCATCTTCAACTGATATATCTAATTGCAGAATCAATTTGCTGCGAAGCTGGGACCTCTCGGCCTCGATCCCTTCCGGATGCTCGTTGTCGACTTCATGCACGAGTGTGAGTTAGGTACCTGGAAAGCACTATTTACACACCTTCTTAGGCTTCTCTATGCCCTCCCTCGGGGTAGTGAGCTTGTCGCAACCCTCGACAGCAGGTACGCAGATTTCGTTAGGATTACTGTTTTTGTCATGCTAACAAGTCGTCACAATCAACTTCTAATGTTGTTCTAGGTTTCGACAGGTCCCAAGTTTCGGCAATGGCGTCATTCGCAAATTTTCAAACAATACGTCTGAAATGAAACGATTAGCGGCGCGTGATTTCGAAGATATTTTACAGGTTTTTTGTTATCTGTTGTCTGCATTTAATTCACTCATAGCTTTCATCGTTAGTGTGCCATTCCTGTCTTCGAGGGATTGTTCCCCCCCGACCATGATGCAGTTGTGCAATCGCTACTGTATCGATTCGCGCAATGGCATGCACTTGCCAAGCTTAGGCTTCACTCAGAATCTATGGTCGATTTTCTTGGAGAAACATTCAAGAAGCTCTCGCAGAAGTTACGGAAGTTTCGAAGCTTTACCTGTGTCGCCTTCAATACTTCGGAGTTACCTAGAGAGAAAGCAGCTCGCCAACGAAAAGCTGCTAAACACTCTGAAACAAATGGCGCCCCTCCAGAACCAAATGGGGCTAGGATCAAGACGTTCAATCTGAGCACATATAAGTTCCACGCGATGGGAGATTATGTGACAACTATCAGGCTTTTCGGCACCACCGATTCTTTTACTACTCAAATTGTATGTATGATTTGCATTCGTAGTTTGTACCTGAAATTGAGTTTGGTCAGGGAGAGCTTGCTCATAGGGCCCTAAAGGCATTTTATCCGCTGACAAGCAAGATAGACACCCCCGGGCAACTTGCTAAGCATGAGCGCAGGCGCCGTGTACTACGGCGCGTGGCAGAAGTAGGTATATCCTCCGGCAGCCAATCGCAGACCGATGTCCCTCTATCAACGTCCTCTGAGCAGCA
The DNA here is from genome assembly GCA_016647685.1 of Suillus tomentosus. Classification (NCBI taxonomy): domain Eukaryota; kingdom Fungi; phylum Basidiomycota; class Agaricomycetes; order Boletales; family Suillaceae; genus Suillus; species Suillus tomentosus. The sequence continues at coordinate 233,160 of JABBWJ010000022.1, read as the reverse complement.
TCACTGTATTGCGACTAATCGAAACAACCCAGTAAAGCTTTTTGCATTCCTCGGAGAACACGATGGTGATCCGTCTGTGAAGGTACAAGTTGCGCATTTCACACCCGTCTTGTAATTTTCTCATAGCAGTTGCCAGAATTTTCTACCAAGGCTCAAGGACCATATACTCTATCGACTACGAGAGCTAGACATTAGTTACTGTGACCACACCTTCACAGATGCAGAACGCAACTCCGTCATTATCCCCAATAACACGATTTACTCGGTGCAGACAATGCAAGTACACTACACGACCTACGACTTAAGGCACGAATATGATACTATCAACCCCAAAACTCACGGGGATATCATGGTGCTGTCCGGGGAGGTGACACCTAGTCATCCGTACTGGTATGCCCGTGTATTAGGTGTGTTCCATATGGAGGTTTGGCTTGATGTTGGAGGTCAGCCTATAAAACGGCACCTCGAGGTGCTCTGGGTTAGGTGGTTAGCAACCTTGCAGAACCATAAATCTGGCATGAATCACGGTCGTCTCCCCAAGATCGCGTTTGTCGAGGAGTCAGACCCAGACGCGTTCGGGTTCCTCGACCCAGGACAGGTAATGCGAGGAGCTCATTTAATTCCTGCCTTTTCCTCAGGACGTGGTACAAGCTCACTTCGCTATGGGAAGTCACTGGCGCGTCCTGGGGGAGATTTGGATGACTGGGAAGAGCACTATGTCGGCATGTAAGTAAATACCTTTTTTCGTAGTGCATTAACCTCGACCTTTGCGCCAGATTCGTTGACAGGGATATGTTTATGCGCTATACGCATTTCGGAGTCGGTCATTCGACAATGCTACGGAAATTGATAAAAGACTGCTCCGAGTCGGGGGCACAGACCGATGCCATGCACATCGCAAATAGCAGTAACAACGAGGACCTGGACTATGAAGTGATTGGCGATGGCGAGGGTTTCCCTGAATGCGACGATGATCAGGAGGACAGTGATGAAGAATGCGATGATGACTCAGAGTTGAGTGACGACGATGTTGGGGATAATGACGATGAACTTGGATACGAGGATGCCGATGAAGAGCCTTTTGATGATCTCTCTTTTTAACAGCTTCAAATACCCCATCATCACTCTGAGACTATCATATATTGTTTACTTCCATCGTCTATAATGCTAGGGACATTTCGGTACTCAGTGTTGAAATGTTTGCTGTCGCAGTGCTGTTCTTCAAAGTTGTGACTACCATGACTACTATCGCTTTCACCGTCTCTCCCAACATCGCGGCACTACTTGAATGAGCAAAATTTGTTACAGTATAAATAGCTTTAAATAGCTCGGCAATTCAAAGCATTTGTTACGGAGAATGAGACTACTCAAGGACAATAGAACTACTCAACAAACAGGATGTAATGAAACTGATAGCACAATACCTTAACCTCGCTGCAAACTCATATGCTAATCTAGATTCGATGACCGGTGCTAATGCCACTTTTCGCGATAAAGTCATCAATAGCCTTGTAGCTCAAAACACCAATAACTGACACCGAGAATTCCCAACAAGGTTAATGTAAAGACCCTGCTATCCCTTGCCGGGTACGATGGTACAGAGTCATGATCTCGTCATGAACTCTTCAATGTAGTCTACATTTGCAGGTATGCATAGTCATGTATTCAACAACTCAATCTTTTGGCATATAAATAGTTATATTTAGCAGACGCAAAATTATATTCTTTTATAGTTCACACGGCTACAATATCGAGGACTGATGAATTCACTGATGGTAGTGCGGAATACTGGGAGGTCCGTGAAGCCATTAAGCAACTGGCCATATCTGTAGCGGAAGGCAACCCTGTTGCTAAAGCTGGCGGAGGAGAGCGTCAGTGGAAGCATCCCAAAGAAGAGCCAACGTACAGCGATTCGTGGCCGAAAGGCGTCAGAATCTCCGCGCCCAACTTATATGTCCAGGTTGCCAAAAATTCCAGATCACCAGTGGCGCTGAATCCTTCTGTCAGCGCAGCAGCATGAATGTCAGAGGCGAACTGAGAAGGTCCGGAGCCAGAAGTTGGATAGCGGGCACCGTGTCGCATCAAGAGATGCACCGCATTGAGGCCACACCCATCTGGGATGATGGGAGATGCGTCAGGAAGACCAAATGACTCTACGGAGTACATGGGCGACAAGTTGCCCCAGTGACGCGTCACGTTGAAAGTGCTGTCTGCACCATCTGCCGAGTTCGGCCTCGACAAGGGAAATATGTTTTCGACCTTAGAGAACGGGATGGCAGTGACAATGGCCGCAGGTTCAGCACCAGCTGAATATTTTTGATCAGAACATGGGAAATACAATTAGCATTAACACTGACTAGGTGTTGGACCTGCATAACCGACTGGAGATGCATCCGGGAAGTAAGCATCAACAGCAGTGTTGGTGGCACCTGGGGGAGGATAAAAATCGACGACGGTTGATCCTGCATAACTGGATGCGGACTCTGCAGCGCAGAACGGCAGAGCAAGCACCAGAACGGTAGCAAGCATGGCTTAGTGGGTTAGAGAGGTCAGTCGACATACTTTATATAGCAAATGTGCGTGATTATATAGCTAGTAATAAGAAGTTAACTTCGAACAGAACGCTATGTGGACATGCTCGAAAATCATGGCATGGGAAATTTGAAAATCATTTCAAATTCGGCACTAACGAAATGTATATTTGGCCGTATATACCCACAAGTTGCCACCTTTCGAAGAACGTTTATGATGGGTGAACGTTTGAACGACGCGCATATTCCACTAATACATTTCTGACCGTTATTGTATTTTACATTTACAACAAGGACACGCCTTCGCGATCGGTCTGTTCTTCGACACCAAATTGTATTTACGGTATGTAGCAAGTGAGGAAACACGATATTCGCACTGTTCTGTTCTGTCTGCAAACAGCGTATCTCTTCGTGTTCTCACCCTGGACAATGCCGTATATAATTGGCTGTGAGCAAATAGATCTGTTCCCAGGTCAAGTACTGTGCACGCCAGTGTCAGTCCTTGGCAACCATTGAGTGTGGCTGCATATGCTGCAGAAGCCTAGCGGGAACCTGAAGTGAATTGTGATAAACATGGGAGGCACCTTGCGAGAACCGCAAAGCAGCTGCTGTATGGGGTAGGTGCGACATTTAGTGGGGAAGAAGGTCTGGTACCTCCAGTCTGTAACGTTGCCGGCCCAGTTTCATTGATCATATTGGATGTCCCTGCTGGTGGCATGCTGCTGCTTGAGGCACCAGCGTGAGCTTGCCAGTTGCGAGGAGGACGTTGTAGCCGCAACAACTTGTCCCTTTTTCCACTGTGGGCATTAGCGGTGCGCTGCGAGACAACATCAATGTCACTAGATGGATGTCAAAAAGTCAGCAAAGCTTACATATTTGCCTCGTGTTGCAGGGACGTTCACAAGGGGAACCCCGCTTGGGCGAGAAGTATGGTCCTGGGAAGCGGAGGAGCGAGAAAAGATACGATGTATCATGTTTTTGGTTTTGGAGCCTTTGGCATTGCGCTTAGTGCCGGCGCGATTGTTGCGTCCAGTTGGATCAAACTGTCAAAGGATGGTGAGACATGCATCAGATCTACTGTATCATATGGACTTACATCATCGAAGAATCTATTAGTCGCTATTGGAGTGAATTTTGGGCGAAGCCGCGGATCTGGGATGGTTTTCTGTAGGACTGAGGTTAGGGATTGTACAAAACAACGAGCGTGAAAGCGATGTACCTTCAGAATTTTCTGAGTGGACTATATGATAGGTTAGTGGGCGTAAAGTATGATACGATGAGATGATTGGCTCACCTGTTGGAGCTCCTTCTCTGACTCGCTCAGAGGAATTGTCCATGTGCGAACATGTCCGTCCTGACAGCCAGTCGCGATGAGTTTGCTGTCCTCGGAAAATGCCACACACCAGACTGCAGAAGGGTGCTCGAGTGGCTCGCCAATGGGTTCGAAAGTGGCCAAGTCAAAGAACCGTGTCGTCTTGTCGTGTGATGTGGTGGCTAATTTGGTGCCATTGGGATCAATGGCTAGTGATAAAAAGGATTCGGTAGTATGCGCGTCAAACTGTTTGATGATGTCTCCGGTGGTAGCATCTGATATTCGGATGTCTCTCAGGTTTCCACTGATGAGACGGAGACCATCTGGAGTGAATGCGACTCGCCATGCCGGCTGTTCTAATTTTAGCAACACTTCTCCACTTGCTGAATTCCAAATAATGATGTGCTTCTCTGTGCCTGCTGCTAGTTTTGTCCCATCTGTGGAGTACGACACCGAGTTTACATATGCATCACCACCCACTTTGAGGGGTCCGAGGGCTATTTTTCCCGTCTCCCTCTTCCACACGCATACCATTTTGTCCTCTGATGCACTTGCAAATGTCGTGTTGTCCGGTGCAAATACAACACCTTGAACCGCATTCTCATGGCCCTTACACAAGACGGGCACTCTTTTGAGCTCTCTCTTGTTTGTCGCAACCTCCCAGACCAAAATGCTTCCATTGCCTCCCCCACTCACAATCCAACGTCCATCATGGGACGCTGAGACCGCCCAGACTTGGGCATCGTGTCCCAACAAGGGCTCTCCCACTTGTTTCCCAGTGTCCAGATCCCACACCCGAAGACTCTTGTCCGTCGAGCCGGTGACGAGGAGACGGGTACCGAGGATAAAAGCGACGCCATACACAGCTTCCTCATGACTCTTGAGTGTCAGTTCAACAAGCTGAGCGGGCGCTTTTGTGGATACTTTGTGGGTGGTGACCGCCATTCAATATTCGATCTTGTTCCGTGTCTTGCTTAGCAGGAATACTGAAGGAGCAGCAATCACTTACTACATGCGCTATAGTGAGTAGTCGTTAAGTGTAAGGTACTGACTATTGAACCCTGATGCTCAGCTTTACTGTAGACACGTGGTGTCCTGCACATGGATCATCTCCAGCGCTTAGCTTTCTTCAGTAGGTGCCGTAGCCGCTTTTACTGTGTTTCCACCTGTTGTTGATATAATTTCCCGTCCGAGTCAGTCGAAGGAACGTAACACCCTTGTTGAGGATCCGCTGAGCAACTTATAGGCGAGCATGATCCAATTCAGCAAACCTCGTCGCTCCCTCGTCAAGTCCATGGACCAGTTTTGTCGCTACGAGACAAATGCACGGACCTAAATCCCTAGCACTGGAGGTGCAGGCAGATCTGGAACACCAAGTCGTTTCGATACTAGTTTCTACCGCACTAATGATGCTCTCGGATACATCCCGTCTGACGTGCAGTTTCTACGCTCCCAAGCCACTTATTTTTCTGGACTCCCTATGTTTGCAGCGGCTGGTGGATTTGGTCCTGGTATACCCCGTGGCTCCGGGGGTGTTGGGAAGCGCAACGCATATGGTAGCTACGCCAGTTCCATCATCTCTCAGGATGCTGGACTGCCAAGCACCGCAAGCATTGGCGGTTCTGCCATGGCGTTCTCGCAGTCAGACCGTTTACAGAGGCGTGGCTCCTTCTCCTATGCTGCTGGTGCTTCTGACATGGCCAGCATGAGTGGATATGATTACAAGAGCCAGGACGGCACGACAGACCTTGACGACGTGAAGAGCCAGTATGTGGGGACACAATCGAGCGTGACTGTGTTCTAGATGGCGCGAGTCATTCTACTGCCGCGGATCCTATGTGCGCGCACTATGACTGCGCGAGCGGGTTTGTGTGAGACTGGTTCATGGCTGGTGAAGCCACGGCCAGCTAGGCCAACTCCCTTGCACTTCTTGTCGCATCTTGGCAGCCTGTCGGTGTCTTCAGGTTATCCCTTTTCTTCAGAGCGAGCCGGCGGTTGTCATGCGACCACATAATACAGCAACATTCACCCGTCTCAGACGGACAGCCGAGTGTGACAATGTACCATTGGGAACGGGCCATCCCATGTGGGCCCATGGACATAATTGTACCATGATATACGAGTGGGCCGGATGAATGTGTGTACCCAAGACACACGGATGGGCTGAGGGTACATTATATAGACAGTGGTATAGGAATGTATTAGTATATAGGACATTATAAATGCTAATTCCTGTTTACATTGGAGACGAGTGGGCTGGCTGGATGTGTGTACCCAAGGTAAACGGATGGGCCAACCATATGAGTGGGCTGAGTGAATCTGTGTACCCGACACATAAGGATGGGCCGAGAGCATACATTATAGATAGTGATATAGGAATTTACTAGTATACATGACATTATGAATGCTAAATCCTGTTTACGATGGAGACGAGTGGGCCGGCCAGATGTGTGTACCCAAGGTAAACGGATGGGCCGACCATATGAGTGAGCTGAATGAATCTGTGTACCCGAAGCATACGGATGGGCCGAGAGCATACAATATAGATAGTGATATAGGAACTTACTAGTATACATGACATTATTAATACCAAATCCTGTTTACGATGGAGACGAGTGGGCCGGCCGGATGTGTGTACCCAAGGTAAACGGATGGGCCGGGGGTATATAGTATAGACTGGTACAGGAATCTACTCGAATAGCGAATCCTGTGTAAAATGGAAACGACCGAGCCGGACGAATGATATACACCGGAGATCCGGTCAGATTATCATCCGGCAGGTACATCAATATTCTCACTGGCCTATGATCCGGTACAGGCAAATATACGATCCGGTAGGTGATAATCCGGTGTATCTATGATCCGGTGCAGGCAAATATACGAGCCGGTAGGTGATGATCCGGTACAGGCAAATATACAATCCGGTGCATCTGTCACATCTCACAAGCCTGTCATCCGGCATATCCACTATCATATGCTAAAAACATTGCACAAGTGAATATCAATCGGAGTAGACTAAAATATTCATCATCACATGTCTAAACATCTTTCTGCTCAACCGGGTCACTGCGTTGTACATTGCCATATTTTGCATAGTCTGTCCTTGGAGTTCCAACAAAATTATGGATACTATCTCGCATGTACCACGCAGTGACAATCCGGCTACCCTGTTCAACATGCATGTGATGTCTGACAAGGCGACATGATGAGGCCAACATTGACCCGGAGTCATATAGAAACTTGATGCCGAGATTCATGAAATCCATTATGACCGGATGATAAATGCCTGCGGTTGTCATAATATCAAATGCCTCCGGTCGACATTTTGGATCTCTATGAGGTGGTGACCGGCGATTGCAAATGACTGACACTACATTGAAGACAGATGCCCAATGTTTGAGATGATGGCACATGTCTTCTAACTGATACTGGGTCGCCCATTCACCGAGCCTGACTTGAGTTTTGATTCCAGCCCGATATAGATCTGGGTGCATGACCCGAAGTGCAGCAGAGACAAGGATACCGGATCTTTGAAGGGAGGTTGTGATATTGCGACCAACATCACCTTTCAATGCAGCGGATACCTGAGGTGAGAAGCCATCTTCCGGATCAAGTTTTGGGAAACCATGTTTCTACAATACTTTAGACTAGCAACACCAATTGATGCGAACCGGACATACCTCTCTGCCTTGCTGAAACCAGGCGGGTGATATATTGATGCAACCGGGTGTGATCTTCCCATCCGGACTCGGATAGAAATTGGACTCATGGGTCCTCCATTCAGTAGCCTTCCTGGTGGTGATGCTATCGTTCAACAGATGTCCTATGGAATTCGTGGCGCATTGCATGTCTGTCTGTGAATATTGTCATATACATCCGGATGAGATGAAATAAGAAATGAATGTGGATATGAGACAAACCATTATCATGCCAGTCATGGCTCCGGGCAAATACCAGACAATGATTCTGCCTCCGGAATCAATGATGACACTCGGTGTTCTTAGGACAACCTGTTCTGCAGGAGGGAATTTGTCTAAAAGAGTTTGCTCTCGTTTCTCGCTTCGTCCAGATTCATATTTTTCCAGAGATTCATTGTATCTAACCATGTCAATTTTGAGATGAACTGTTTGCAAGTTACTCGACCGGCACAGATATATATGTGAGAATGCATACCAGGATTGAAGTAAGCAATGGCCAGGACATTGGCAAGCTGCTCCAAAGCAATACAAGTGTCGACATCTAAAAGTCCAACACTCATTGGCTTTACCGGTTGCTGATGAATTTTGGACATGAAGGTGTCATAAACCAATTCACCGGCAAGGTAGGTCTGGTATAATGCCCAGTCCGGTGGAATTGTTGTCATGTGTTCAGGAAATCAATGAGTGGTTAAAGTATGAGGAAAGAAAAGAAGTGTTTCATGAATCCGTAACCAGATAACAATGAGCAGGAATCTGTGTCACATGCAATGGACCGGATTTCATCTTCGAAAATCACCACCCATTCACATTGCATTTTAATATACATGGGTATAACATATCTACTGAAGGCTTCCAGACGTCAGATTGGGCTTGACCGTACAGATTCACTGGCATCTGTATTCAACCGGTCCATTAGTGATTGTGAGGACGCCACAGCCCTAGTGAGTTCAGCAACCGGCCCAACTACTCCGGCCAACTTGTCACTTGAACATAAAAAGTTTGTCATCCTTCTCTGCAAAATTTCCAACAGCTCTCTACCGATTGTCGTCTGACGGCACCGCTCAAGAGATGCTGATCCGACCGTTTCCGGTTGATGAACCGGGCCATGTGTGAGCATATACGAGAGGAGGTCGGTTTCCACATGATCCGGCTATTACAATGCAAGTAAGATTTAGTGAGGATCCGGTGTAGGAGGTCAAGATCTCATGGACTCACGAGTTCTGAAAAATGGCCCTCAACCAACTCCATCACATCTTGGACAGATGATTTTGGCAACATGTCCGGCACCCTGCAAGAGCCCAGGTTCTCCTTCCACCAGGCATTGAAGTAGTCTGACATACGAGCAATGTCATATTCATCTGATGTGGCGGAATTGACAGAAAGAGGCAATGCTTTGATATCCATGAGGACCTCATTCACATCCGGTTGCCGGTCCACCAATTTATTCACAACCAAAATTGCAATCACATCGTGGAGAAGTTTTGGAATGGTAGCGGAGCACCTGGTCAGGAAGGATATGTTGATGAATGGAGTTACAAAAGTCTACATGACAGGCGACATTATTTGAGTGCAAGATAAGAATTGACCGGTTGACCGGACAACCGGACAACTGGATGCTTACCTCCATTTCCCATTGCATGAGGGTGTAAAAATTTTCTGCATAACCGGGCATGGCGGTGGCAAAGCTCTTGTCAACATACAGGCGCATGGCCAACAAGCGAGAATTGGCATAGAACAAAGCACGAGAAATCTGTCCGGCGGTGATCTCACCATCCGAGTAGGCCACAATGATTTGATCAGAGGGAACCAAGTGGCGGCGTTGTTCATGGTGAGTGTATGACGATGATGTGATGGTGAGACTGACAGTTTGTTTTATTCCCACATTTTCAATATAACTACATATTAGCTAATCCGGGAACTATTTTAACCGGTACCGGAACTATGAACTAACAACCGGTACTTCCGGCTGAATGACCGGAATCACTTTCTGAAAAGACTCCGCTGCATGTGCAGCTAGTTGTCGATATATGTGACATTGTCGGGCAGCATAACACGCATGTCCGGTTAGCCCAGTGTAAGTGGCATTGTCCATGAGACTTAGCCATTGCTTGGCCTTGTAGGTAAAGAAATTGACAGACCACTGCATTTCATGTTTGACAAGAATGACCTCTTCATTCCAATGATCGCACAGGGCCTTTGTCCGGAGCCAATTGACTCGATAGACTGTTGTTGCAATATGTGAGACCGGATCACCCAATATCAACGGATATGCAGGATACTCACATTCTGTCATCCAGTCATTCCCGGATGTATCACCCTGAACATTGATTGACCAGAACCATGCGAGAGTAGCGTCCCTCTGACCACGTGCATTTGGATCTGCAACTGCAGCGTTTGCCTTCAGGTGTTCTTTCTTTAGTGGAAGATATTTCTTCAGGAGGTCGTGATCAGGGAGTTTGGCTAGCTGCAACCGACATTTTGAATATATCCTGGCATTGAGATTGACTACAATTTCCACTGAGCGAACCTGAGTCCATGCCCTGGTGGAGGAGGCTTGTGACTTGGCTGACCGGATAGTATTCCGGAATATAACAGCTTTATCTCCCAAATGAACTCTAATTGCATGAAGGGCGTCATTGGCCTAACCTTCACAAAGGGCAGTTTCTTCTTTCATGAGATCGGTGAGACCCAATTCATTGCATCTCACTATACCGAGGTTGGAAGGCAAAGGTAAGATAGTGAGCTCAGGTTGAAAGATGGAGGCATGATGTGTTTCCGGATCCGGATCCGGATTGTGATCGTCATCGAGATCGGAATAATTTTCATCCGGTGAATTATGAACCGTGTCTACCAGAGAATCCTGTTCATTGCCATCAACTGCAAATCCAAGATAGGTAGGTGCCATCTCAAGAAAGCTTGTAATGCGAGTTTGCAGCTTATCTCTGAGTCGGGCTACTGTCAACAATTGAATGTCTGTAGGATGCCTTCCGAGCCTTTTCACATCTCTAGAGAGAGAGAGATTTGGGATTCTTCTATGGTCAGACCAGTTGTGAGCCAAGTGGCTGCTCCTCGCCGACTAGGGGAATTGGTAGCTAGATGATCCGGGCGATTTTGAGCCTCCAGCAGATGCAACTCCTGCTGCTTTCTAGTTGGAGCTGTAGATCATGCCATCCGGATAATAATCCGTATGTGATCAGGACCGGATGAGTAGTAGTAGAATTTGACACTTGCCTTTTTCCAACCAGACCTCATAAATGTCCATGGCTGTTGGATCCTCCAGTCTGTTTGCCTGAGCAACAGCCTCCTCTGCTTCCCAAAGAATGACCATGGCAGGCTGAACTGTCTCGTTAAGATTTTGGAATGAGAGTGTGCTCTCTGCAGCACCCTGAACAGCCTCTTTAAACTTTCTGCAAAGAAACTTGGCTAAGGGGCAGGTCAGCCGGGAATGAATAATATGAGACCGGGCCATTTTTGTACATCCGGATATTGGCAACTCACTTATGCGAATCATTTTCATGAAGTTTGAATCATTCATCTGATAATCCAATACCTCCTTGCGATGAGGAGTTCCCATGCCCCTGGCTGAAGGGGAGATTATGTTTAAAGATGCCCAGAGTGTTTCCATGATCTCTCCGTCTATCCTGCCGGTCCCATGGATAAAATTCGATGCATACCGGACATAGCAGCTGTCCTGATGGCCATGCACATGCCACAAACCTATTCCAGGAATGATATCCATGCCAATGGGGATGGACAGATACATGCTTGATGCGATCCGGTCCTTGAGAAACTTATTATACTGACAATTTATATCATAGAACATTATTGCTCGTGAGATTCCATCTGTATTGTAGTTGAGTGCTTGACTCAAGGCATAGTCCATGTTCATCTGCCTGATTATTTTTCGAGATCAGTAAGACCAGAAATGCATGTAACCGGATGCAATGTCCATTTACCTTTCACCCTTCTGAAAATCCACCATGGAATGTGGGACAAAACATCCATGCCGTGCACATGCACATCCTCCTATACCTGTGGCCTCTAGCTTTTGTCGGGAGGCATTGGCTTGATTGACTGCGTGGTGATTGTTACAATCTGACTTTTGGACACGGTCTTGGGCAACAGCCAAATGACTCTTGTATCTTTCATCTCCGACCATGAATGCAAGACCATCAATCAATGATACTTCATCGGATGGATTCACCGGATGGAGGTGCTCGGCTTTAAAATTACCATCCATGACCAAAGTCCTGGTGAAGAGCCAGGAAGGGGTGTCGTCCGGCCGAGTGGCCGTACCGGTTGACCGGTCCAAATTTATCCCCGGTTGAGGACATGCCGGACAGAATAGGGCGAGGTCACCGGTCTTAGGCTCATCGTTTTTATGGGCAAACCCATGCCACTTGTAGAGCTTACATTGACGCCATTGTCTGGCAGTCCTCATGAGCTCTCTGTAGCGATCCTGCAAATATTATTGTTCAATGACCGGCTGAAGTAGAGAATGAAAACCGACTTACCGGAACCATCAATGGAAAGATGCTGGAGGTTAGCCTCCGGATCTTACTGTAGTAATTCATGGCTGATGTACCACATTCCAGGTTGTCTAGCAGAAAGTCATCCAACACGGAGAATGTGAATGCAGTTTTTGGTCTGGTGAAGGATGCTGGAAATAAGCCTGCTTGAAAGAGCTGCATATCCAGGTTTAGAGCTCCGGGGCAGTGGCAATACCATATGGATACGGAGTGAACACCGGATTTGTCGACTATGGTTGTAGCCGGATGATCTGAGTCTGCGACAAGTGGAATGGAAGTTCCCTCCGGATAATCATTATGGTCTATATGTTCATCGGTATCTGACCATTCAAAGAGGTCTGATGAGTATTCAGTGCTGCTGGGACATGGAGTGCCATCATGAGCAAGGTGAATGTGCAGGCCGACTTTCATAAGTGAAGTTTCTTGAAAAAATGATCCGGTCCATTGACTGATGCGATGGAAAGGATGTCTTTGATGCTGGGTTCTGCAGCACTCTGTGCAAAACAGGGGCTCGTTGAAACACCCGTGGCATTTATAAACCCCATCCTTCTTGCAAACTTCACAAAGCTGGTCCAGAGGAGGGGTTTCTTGGACCATGAGTAAATTTATGTAGTCCTTGAACTTGCGCTTCCATTGCCGGAGATATTCATTCTGACTCTGCATGATCTGGTCAGATGAAGACTGCAGATATCAGAAGAACTTCTGCTTGCCAGAGATTTTGGTAATTTAGGCTGAGGCATGTAGCCTTGGTCAAAGTCAAAGTCAGCACCATCATAGAGCATCTGAGAGAACCCGGCTGTGTGCTTTGAGGGAGATTTTGTTGGTGAGGATGTCACCGACTTTGTTTTCGGGGACCATGAATCTTTCACCCAAGATGACCTGGTTCCTCTGGAAGTAGTTTTCTCCTTCAGTTTATATAGCTGAGGCAATCATTTCTTCATCGGAGGAGTGTATGTGATTCCCTTTTGTTTGGTATTTGCCATGATTGATACCAAGACCTAAAGGATTGTTGGGCTGGGGAGTGCACTTAAGCTTGATGATCGGCAGGCATATAACTTTACACCTGTTCCTTCCTTCAACTCCGGCCTCTGAGTGATTTGAATCACCGGATTACCATTCCTGTTTGTCATTGAGGTACCAACTCCGGCCTCTGAGTAATTTGAATCACCGGATTACTACATTTTCTGTTCCTATGTGTCAGTGAGGTTACCAGGTGATCAGAAATCTTGAAACATCATCTCTATTTAGGATATATTAAGGTCAGAGCAACCGAGTTTGCCATAAGTTTCGTCATTTCCGGGTTAGTTAATCAAACACATCGTAATCCTGCCATCATCCCAATTCCCATAGATTTCTTCCGGTATAAATGTGTCTCCCTATGCTGTATGGCATTTTGAGAGTATTACTGTATGCTGCCTGTATACTATATGATGAACTTGGTCTAAGTTTGTGTGTTTTGCAGTCCTAAATTCTATGAACCGGAAACACAGGGCATGTTAAGCCTGAGAGTATCATGTTGGCAGACAATCTCTTGTTCGGTTCTACTTTCGGATACATGGTGGTGATTGGCTATGTAAGATTATACTGTATCCTTTCTTCTACCAAGACCTCAATTGCTTTGCAATGGCCCAATCCAACTCATCAGTACACAGCCCCCAAAAGACCAAGCAGAAATTGACTGAGGAAGAGCTGCTGGTCTTACAATCTCACCTAGAAGAATGGAAGGAAGCGACCGGTAAGGATAGGAAAACGATTTTGAGGGCGGTCATAAAAGAGGCCAAGATGCAAGCCCCTAAGATGGATGCCCGGCTGTTGAAGAAAAGGAAATCTGTAAGCAGCCAATCTTCTAATTTCATTAATGCTCATGATGGATGAAGATGTACCGGGACTGGTTATATAACCGGAGAGCGGAAAAGACACTCAAAAAACGAAGCAAGTTCAGTAAGAAATGGACTACCCGGTTGGTGATAGAACACCAGTACAAGAAGGAGATCCTTGAAAAGACCGGAGCAAGGCCAGGAGGGAAGGAAATGATTAAACACTACCAGGGTGCGGTCAATGCAATTATGGCCGGTTTATCTGAAGAGCAGCTGGATGAAGCAAATACGACTGCTATAGAATGGTCTAGCAGTGCTCCTCCTACAGATGTCCAGGCTGAGTTCGCTCAGAAGAAAGCTCCTGGTATGATGAAGGATCTTGCGACTCAGTTATGGAGGCAGGCTGGTATGAGGATATTCATATTGTCTGCATGGAAAACCGAGGAAGGCGAGGTGAGGATCAATGGGTGAGTGACATTTTAATTCTCTCAACCGGTAAAGACGGCCTGATCCGGTCATAAGAATTGACTTCAATGAAAAGTTAGAGGGCAATAGTTTCACAGATACAAAGGACTGGAAGTCCATGTTACCAGAGTGGAATGCCTATGTCGGAGAAGAATTGGTGAGCTTCTTTTTTGTGCAATGTTGATGCATCTGGTCAAGTACTTACACCGTGTGATGCCAGCAATTGACCGGAAGAATGATGACGATGGCAATGAGGATGCTGATGGAAAGGAGAGCAGAAATCCAAGGAGAAAGAAGGAGGAGTTTACTTTAGAGGTCGATGCCTATGGGCTTCCGGTCATACCAGATATTGAGCCCCTCAACTTAGAAAACAAAAAGTCTCTTATCCGGACATTCCTCACAAAACACTACAGTAAGTTTCACAAATGAAATATCTGGAGGGTTGATAGAGGAATTACTTATTTCGCAGGGTTTTGCAGTCAAAAGCCAAAGGCGTCTGTTCCTTGGTCTGCAGTGACGGAGGCTCAAGAGAATTTCATCGAGCCCAAGTTTTTGCCTACCGGTGGAAAGATCAAGGACCCGTCCAAGCTTCAGCTGCATGACGCTGACCGGCTCTTGCAGTTCTGGCATCAGAGACAAAAGGACAAGGTTCGGCCAACATTTGAATTCAAAGGCTGGCAAGACCATGAGAAGGAGATGAGGGAGCCGGTGGAGAAGATCTCAGAGGGCGACTCTAGCACAACATGCAGTCCAGTAACAGCAAAGACCAGAGTTCCGGTTCAAAAACCAACCAGTAGGTTGACCGGAAAGTCATCTGGCAAGTCAACCAGCAGGGTGGAACCGAAGTCAAGCAGTGAGGGCGAGGATGGTGAAGGCGAAGGTGAAAACGATGAAGCTCGATCACCGCCTTCCAAGCTGAAATCGACTGGAAAGCCGAAATCGACTGGAAAGCCAGGCAAAGCTGTCCAATCTATTCCGGTTAAAAAACCACCTGCAAAGTCAACCGGAAAATCATCCGGTAAGCCGGCCGGAAGGGTGGAAGCGGAGTCAAGTGGTGAGGAAGAGAATGGGGATGAAGGCGATGCTGAAGTCCAATCACCGCCCCCGGAGCGCCAATCTATTGGAAAGCGAAGCAGAGCCGTCAGATTTCATCTGGAGGAAGACTCCGGCCCATTGGTCAAGAAATCTAAATCAAATGTCATTGGGCGCAACATACCACTGGAGGACGATGCTGGCACTCCTTCAGCAGAATCATCCAGCAATCATTCTACAGCCCCACTGCCTCCCAAAACTGCATCGAGAAGTAGCTTTGTTGGTCCTGCATCAGCCGGTCGAATGAAGAAGTCCGGTCAGAAGCAGAAGTCCGGTCAGAAGATACCTGCACCTAAACCAACGGCTCCTGCCACCACACAGGGCACTGGTAAGAAAACTCAAACAGATGGAGCTCACATTGATAAGCCGGAGCCAAAGCGCTCCACTAGAGCTGCAAAGGTGTCTTATAAAGTGAATTACATGCAAAGAGCATAATCATCACATTTCATTGAATGTACTATACAAGGGGTGGAAAGTATCAATGGTATATATATAGATGTCATGTCGACAGTCGGTATATTGATATAAGTTGAAATGCCAATAATAACTCACTAGTGGACTGAAGAACTTCCTCGCTGACAAGTGCTTCTTCCGGCGACATTGTACCATGAGCCCTTTCCATCTCCAACCAGTGCATTGCCAAGCGCAAGTCACCTACAGCACGCTGAATCACAAATCCGATAGGTTCCGGTTCACTAGCCATCTCCAAAGGGGTCTCTTCCGGTTGAATATTCGATTGATGGGCAAGATCATGTGCCGGATCTGTCCCAAAGCCCATGTCCAAAGGTGTCTCTTCCGATCGAAGACCCACTGAATGTACATGTAACAGCATAACCTAATAAAATGATAAAACTCACTTGACTGATCCGGAATATCAACCGGATCAACACCGGAAGGCCTCTGGTCCGGATGATCATGTTGAACCACAGGCGAATTAAAACCCATGTCAAATGACATCTGGTCCGGATCACGATGTTGAACCGGAGGTGAATAAAAGCCCATGTCTAATGACATCTGGTCCGGATCATGATGTTGAGCCTGAGGTGAATGAAAGCCCATGTCTAAAGACCTCTGGTCCGGATCATGATGTTGAACCGGTGAACGAAAGCCCATGTCCAAATCCGGATGACCGTGTTGAACCGGAGGTGAATTGAAACCCTGTTGAACCGGAGGTGAATGAAAGCCCATGTCCAAATCCGGATGACCGTGTTGAACTGCAGGTGAATTGAAACCCATGTCCAAAGGGCTGTCTTTCACCGAAACATCATTGACTTGATGATAATCATGAGTAATCCCATTCCTTGCATATTGAATCAACCAAATACCTGAGCCACCGGCCAGTTGATTGTGTGCCAGGAAGTTCAGAGAGCCGGTCGCCGGCTCCGCGAAATCATTGGTATTGAATGAATGGCCAGGTGGAAATCCCATGTCCAACTCGGATATAGGTGTGGCAATTGAAGACCGGTTAGTATTGGACAGAGGGAACCCCATATCCAATGCGTCTGACACCGGTTGGCTTGGGAACCGGTCGAAACCCATGTCTAATGACCGGCTGTTCTCGATCCTGCATTCTGGCATCATCAAAGTCTTGCCATCCTTCCACCGGTCATAAGCAGATGCAACATCTAGGTCTAGAAGGCATCAATAATTAGGTGTATAGGTCAGTATGAGAGGACTTACAGTCGCCAATGTTTGAGCAATTCATTCCAAGGCTGTCGTGTCCCGGTTCCAATATGAAAAACACTGCCGGATCATGTGAGGTACCTTCCGGAAAGGCAATTGATTTATTACCTTTGGCCTCACTAGATAAGTGTAAATGATCCTCAATAATCTCTGAGGGCGAAATTCTTTTCCTCCTTCTGCTGAATGACTTGTCTAAATCAGTATATTTTGTGCGATATCCAGAATGTGTCATGGGTTGTTCCAAAGCCTGTCAGTGGATGCTGTACTCACGCCAATTTGATAGCGATGACGTGGCAACAATGGCATTCGCACAAGGACACATGGCAACTTCGGAGAAGAGAACTGGTACATTAATTGTTCTTTCGGAAATATCCGAAATCACCCAAACATCCGGCAATTTTCAATTTCCTCGTTCCCTGCCGGATCAAGAGAACCGGTACATTCATTGTTCTTTCGGCAATATCCGAAATCACCCGAACATCCGGCAATTTTCAATTTCCTTGTTCCCTTCCGGATTTCTTTTGCAAGCCAACCTGCTACCGTCATTTTGTCTTACTGCTGATATGTCTTCCAACATTAGTACTGCTGCTGCCGCCACTGCCAACCAGGCACTCATTGCCCTTCTCGCCAGGTTGAATCAGATGGTTGAAGAGGTTCTCCGGTCCCGGTCAGAAGATGAGAGGATGAGGTTGAGCAGAGCCATTGCATCTCAAATGGTATGTTTGTCATTTTTTTGTATTGTATCCATTAATATCGTTAGAATGATGCCATTCACTCCTACCGGACGACGGCTACCTACATCCCCCTTCGCCTGCTCTCTATGGCAGCTGAGATTCATAGAGCTCAGAGGGGTACCACACGATTGGTTCAAGTACCGGATTGGACTCGTGTTGGCAACAATGAGGACATTTGCCGAGGTCATCCGTTATACCCTAAGACATTGGGTCCTGCTCCCACTCCACCAACCACTACCGCTGCACCAACACTGCTATCTGGCCCTCCACCGGCACCGGTACCGGCACTTGCACCTGTAGCCAAACCTGCACCGGCACCTGCTCCTGTACCGGCACCTGTTCCTGTACCGGCACCTGCTCCTCCACCGGCACCTGCTCCTCAACCGGCACCTGCTCCTCAACCGGCACCTGCTCCTGTACCGGCACCTGCTCCTCCACCGGCACCTGCTCCACCGGCACCTGCTCCACCAGCATTTGCTCCACCGGCTCCCAACACAATCCGCATTCCTGGCAATACATCTGGTGCCATTGCAGGCCCATCGAGACCACGCAAACGACAATTCAGCGCGAGTCCCCCACGTCAGGTCAAGAGGGCCCGGAAGGCTATCCTCAAGTCGAAGCCACTGTTAACAGACACGGACACTGATGGCGATACAGTTCGCATTGGCAAAGATAAGCCCAAGGCGAAGGGAAAAGGAAAGGGAAAGGCGAAGGCGAAGGCAAGGGCAACATCACCGGATCGTGATAACCGGCAAATGATGATGGAAGATGGCGATCATGATCCAGAAGTCATTGTGAGTTTCCGTTTCATACTTTAAACGCAACTGACAATAGTGGTCAGCTCCATAATCCAAAACAAACCATGATCAACAAGGTACGTTCATTTTTTCAATATCAACACCGGCAATGTCATTGATTCGTACAGAATTTACCAACCATTGTCATTACCACTCGGCCAATGCTGCCCCCTCCAGACCAGAAGAAGAAGGCCGCTGACTCGGAGGAATACGAACCGGAGGAGGAGGAGGAGGAGGAGGAGGAGGAGGAGGCGGATGAAGACGATGCAATTGAGCCTTCTGGGACACGGGTCAAACCGGGCGAGGGACGATTACCAGTAAGTTTTCATATTATTGCACCTATCGTGAGTATGGCTAATATAATCATGATAATAGCCCAAGTCCGGTACAGATCGTACCAGAACAGCCAAGGACAAGGCAAAGACCAGGGGCAAGCATCCACAGCCGGTAAGACATCCGGTAACTCTCCACCGGTTGTGCTATACTAATTCTTCATAGAAACCCATTGGTACGCCTCTCCTACCATGCAGGAGATGCACAATTATGAAGGCCAAATGCGAAAGCTGGTTGACCAAAAGGGGCGAGGTCGCCCATACTTGCATTCTTTGCAGCAAGTGGAGGATGAAATGCATCCGGCTGGATGATCTGGTCCTACCGGCCACAGCCATTGTCACTCGCTCCAAGACGACCGGAAAAACCAAGACCGTTGGGCAGTCAAAAAACAAAGGCAAAGGTAAAGGCAAGTATCTTATTTTCCGTAGTATATCTACTAATTGTATTCTTCTAGTCGTCCAAACTCAGCGTCCCAGTCCTATTCCGGAGGAACCGGATGTCGATGTTGATATGACCGATGCCCCTGCACTCACCGGCACCGAACATCCTGGCACTGCTACCGATGCAGGCCCTGAGGTATCTGTCGATGATTTTTCGATGGATCGATGGATCGAAGCCGTGGATGAAACTACCCTGCCCCCAGCACCATTGATAGAGACACCGGATGACATCCGGTACTCGCCGGACTATCCTCATACTCGAAGACCCGCCTCTCCTGTCGACATTTCTGTACCTCGTCAGACTCCCCAGCCCCGTTCTTTGACCAATGTCGAGATGGATGCCCTCCTGGCACAAATTCAGATCGACATGGATCAGCTCCGGACACGTGACGACATTATTCATGATGAGCTGTCCCATCGTATCGACCGGCTGCAAGCCGGCTTTACAAACGAATTAGCCTCCCAGAAGGGAGTGGTAGATACGTTGACTTTTCAGGTCAGCGGTATTGCCCGGTACCTCAGCAACAGCCACAGGGCCACCACAGCAGCCGGTTCAACTCCACCAGCATTCAATCCGCCACCCATTGTCATCCCCGATACCCCCACATTCCCTGACTTTGGCTCAATCAGCGCCTTGGGTCGTTCCATCACCAACAATGTCTTCACTCCGGATGTGTTTTCGACCAACACGCGTCCTGTCGGAGATGGCTCACCAGTCGCAAGGCATGAGCAGGTACCTACACCCTCCACCTCTACCATCAACCCTGTCCCCACCATGGGGGAATCCGGTCCACACAGTCATCCGGTTAGTGCACTTCCGGTACCGGCCCCTACTGTCCCAATGGCATCTATGCCCTCCACTAGTACCCTTCGCACCATGCTCACCGGTGTAGAATCAACAATGCAGAGAGGAACAAACAAATGCTCCTGACTGTATCTAAAAAGTTGTAGGTCGTGCGTTGCCTAGTCTGCGATACTTGAGATGGCAAGTGCGTTCGACCCTAAAGGGGAAGCAGGTGCAGCGGAGATCTAGAGGTACGCGCTTCAGCGAAGCGCGAGAAAGCGCAGGTGCGCGCAAGGTACAAAGGCGCGGGAATGCGCGCGCACGTAAGCAGAAATAAGAGACTAAGCTTAAGTGAAGATATAAGCAAGATAAAGGATGTGAGATGTGTTGTGCTAATGAATAGATTTCTACTGCGACTTTCTAAGTAGTAAGTACTAGGTAAAGTTGGGTGAAAAGTAAGGTAAGGTGAAAAGTGAAGTGGAAACTAAGTAAGTAATAGTATGTACTGCTGGCGCTTATATAGCGCGCCTAAGCGCGGTCATGCGGAGCCGAAGCGCTACCGAGTAGGTATGTAAATATATATATGAGTGAGAATGCATGATAAAATAAAGACGGAACACTATGCTAATAAAGGAAATGGAAATATACGCACTAGGGAGCTTGGTGGACAGTGGATAGATGCATCTGGATGGCTGGCGCTATAGGGCGCTCAAGCGCGGGAACGCGCGCGCGCGCATATACATCGTGAAGCGCGGGAATGGTGCGCGCATGGCGCGCGTTGCGCGGGAAAGCTGCGCCTTATATAGGAATCACTGTAGATAGCACACAGAATGATGCTGCAAGTTTGTGCTGTATACTTCCTAGTGTAAACTGCCATATCACGCCATGAGAGGCATGAGTCTCTACACCGGGCCACCACATCTGCCGGCAGATGGTCAGTCCCTTTCGGCTCCTTTGCCGAACCGGGCATTTGCACCTCAATCATGGCAACAAGGTCGGTCGGTGAGTGCTAGGCATGACAAGAACCCTTCTGGTAATAGGGCCAAGTAATGCCAGTACATGTAGTTTGTTTTGTCAATAAGGACAATCTAATGCCATGGTAGAATGTACTAGATGGTGTATTAGATTGACCGGTTCATGTATGTAGTATACCGGCCGATGGGCTTGTGAAATGATTCATCAACCAGATAATGTAGCTACCGGATCATGGGCCGGTGATTAAAAATGCACCTGCCGGATGATAATATGACCGGATCTCCGGTGTATATCATTCGTCCGGCTCGGTCGTTTCCATTTTACACCGGATTCGCTATTCAATAAGATTCCTGTAAGTCTGCTATATACCCCCAGCCCATCCATTTACCTTGGGTACACATCCGGCCGGCCCACTCGTCTCCATCGTACACAAAATTTGGTATTAATAATGTCATGTATACTAGTAAATTCCTATATAACTATCTATACTGTATGCTCTCGGCCCATTCATATGTGTCGGGTACACAGATTCACTCAGCCCACTCATATGGTCGGCCCATCCGTTTACCTTGGGTACACACATCCAGCCAGCCCACTCGTCTCCAATGTAAACAGGAATTAGCATTTATAATGTCCTATATACTAATACATTCCTATACCACTGTCTATATAATGTACCCTTAGCCCATCCGTGTGTCTTGGGTACACACATTCACCCGGCCCACTCGTATATCATGGTACAATTATGTCCATGGGCCCACATGGGATGGCCCGTTCCCAACGGTACATTGTGGGTGGTGGCCGCCATTCAATCTTGTTCGGTGTCTCGATTAGAAGGAATACTAAATACTGAGGGAGCAGCAATCACTTACATGCGCTATGGTGAGTAGTCGTTAAGTTGCGTCTTCTGTGGGATACTGACTATCCCTGAACCCTGATGCATGATGACTTGCCTTTCCTGTGGACACGTTGTGTCCCGCATACGGATCATCTTCCACCTGCTGCTGTCATTTTGATGTATTGAAACTGACCTTATCACAGAAACTGTGATACATAAACTCGATGGTGTGTCACTGGTACTACAGCCTAGCGACCGCTGCCAATGATACATCATATCGACCGCTGCCAATGATACATCATATCCCACTCAGCGTGATGTATCACTTCCGAGTTCCCATTGATACATCATATCCCTCTCGGCTTCCCACTTGGCTTGATGTATCACATCTGAGTTCCCGTGTAATACATCACATCCGAAATCCCATAGACGCTCAGCATTATCACATTGGCAATGATACATATGATACATTAGGTCAGTGATACATCAGACATCAGTATCATCTTCGTCGTCTGCAGGTGGGCCCTCTTCGTCGTCTGCAGGTGGGCCCTCTATGGTCAGTAATACATCAGCTGTCTCCGCAGTGTCATCTTCGTCGTCTGGAAGGAGCTGAGACTGTACAATTGAGGGAACAGCTACCCAAAGCTCTTGAACGTGCTTAACCATTGTGAGACATATATGAGCCTGCCGTGCTGCATATGCAAGACCCCCTTCCTGATGAGCAGGTTTCGCAAAGATGGCTGCGGTTCCACGATCTTTCCACCATTTTGCCTGCCACTTAAAAAACTCAATGACCCTTCGCATTTCCTCGAGGAGCAGTAATACTTCTTCAGACCACCGTCCTTCGCGTGCACGTGCTTTGCACCATTCAATCCGTAGACCTGGAACACAGTGAGATAATGTCAGATCGCAATATAGGTCACGTACAATCTTGCAGGCCTGCGTCGTCATTATCCAAGGCACCCGGCGCCTTCCAGATCCACGATATGTCTCTCGTGCCCTCCGACTGACCAGGTCCGATATCACCTAATGTACGCAGGTCCGCAACATGCAGAACCCGTAATTTCCCCTCCCAAGCGACCTTACCCAGAATTGGACCGAGAACAATCAGCGCAGCATGAGCCGTGTCGTATTTGAGCTTGCTTGCCATTTTTCTCATATCTGCAATGTCTAACATGCTGCAAGCACGGGTCGATGCTCGTTGTCCACGAATGTGAGTCCGTTTGAATGTCTTGAGATGGGATGAGAGGCGAATGCTCTGGCGCACTTCATTTAAGGCGTCGTGTGCTTGAGCGAAGCGGAGGTCCCATTCGAGCTCTTGCAGCTTGCGGTCGCAGGAATATTCTGTACCTAGCGAGGAAGGGAGCCAGAGCGGTAAATTTTCTGGTCTGTCTGCATCGTTACTTGCCTCCCGCGTGAGCTCTGATGCTGAGCGAAGTAAGGAAACTGTAGGCATGTATAGTGTCTGGATTGTTGTCCATGATTCGATCTTGCATAGGAGTGCGTTACTTTGGGTGCAAATCTTGGCTTTCTGGATTTCAGTGGCGTGAACTCCGAGTGTAGTGGCATCCCGCATAGACGACGCCTAAAGCAGACATAAGCTTATGAGAGGGTCTCGCGAATTGTGGACTGACTGTTGGTCTTCTAGATCTAAGCCGGTAGAAATAAGTATGAATGGTGATACCTCGTCATGTAGAGATACATTTATGCCAGCTTGTAAGTCGTGAGCCTCGTTCTCGGCCAGTTGAAGTCGAACGGTCTTTGTGTCATTGCTTGAGCGAGAATCAGAACAAGGACATGTGGAAGTACAGATACATTCACTCACGTGCTATGGGCTCTCAAACGGGTTGGGCTGCGAACTATCATCTTCCCAAGCCTCAACTTCGGATTTCCATGCATTCAGGGACACATCATCTATCGTGCTCTGCAGCTCCGCTAGCTCGTCACCATGAATCTTGGCACTCCTCACAGATTCCTTCAGTTTGCGTAGTAGAACATGACCTGTTGCATTTTTAACACATACTAGCGGTAGCAGCAGTAAAAGAAACTTACCGAATGTCGTCACTTTTTTCCAGCTCCAATCGCCAAAATTATCGTCCAGGGTGTCGTGACGAGCCCCGGGACCCATCTCCTTAGTGCTGGTAGCCACCCTGTTCACATTCACCCAACCTCTCTCTGGTGCCTCTCCATCTGTGCGACCGACACCCTTAGAGTAATTAAACGAAAAGTTTGTCTGGCAGGTGGGGATGTGTGCGTTGATGTGGAACTTCGGCACGAAAAATCGCACTGTCTTGTTCTTGCGGTCGAACTGTAGCCTATCAGGCATTGAGGCCAAGCGTGCCCATAACTTTTTGTGCCATTGGCAGGCTATATCATAAGACAAATTAAGGACAGCTGCGCCACTGCCAACGATGACGGAAAATACGAGATAATCCATATTTATGTATCTGTGTGAAAAGTCAGACTGGCAAGTCAATGAATCAAGTCCGATACTTACTTCTCCCCCTTTTGGAGATCGCCTACTCCACTTGCGAGCTTCATCTCGTGGCGAGCACAATCTACGGTCCCTACGCCAGTCGCAGCGAGGCCTCTTGAAGACTTCGTGTCCGCCATATTGACTGCGTTATGACTAATGCACGCGCTTCGCTGAAAGAATATTGAGCACAATGACATCATTATGGTGAAATCGAACCTCTTGTGGCAGTGTGACTCGCTCAGCCAGGTAAGATTTGTAGCGTTTTTCTTCTACAAAATAAGATGACCCATTATTGAGGCTGGGGTCACGCTTGTCACTCGACACTGCTTTCCGTTTCAAACGAAAATTAGCATCAATCGAGAGAAAAAGTGCGTATACCCATCTGCAGTGAGTAGTAGTTAGTAGTGGGAAAATGTGTGAAGAAACAGATATTACTTTGACCTGGGCTCCGCCTTCTCCCATCCCTCCGGAAGGTTTATCCCTGGTTGCGGGCACACAGGACAAAGAACGACGCAGTCACCTTCTTGTGTAGTACTGATGCCATTGGGGTGGTGTCCCCTCCCTGAGTGTTTGAGAAGTTTCAGGTTCCGCCACTCCCGCACCATGCGAAGGAATGCAGAATAACGATCCTACTGTGCTGGGATAAGTTACACCTCATGGATAGTGCAGTCATACATACCTTGATTGGTGTAATCCGGTATTGTCTGTGCGGCGGGCAAGACTATGGTAAAATTCATAAGGTGAAACTTTAGATTCAAATGAGAGTAAATGAAAAAACTCCATAACAGCAAATGTAGCGGCTGTTTGAGGTTTGGAGGACGTGGCAGGGAACCAGCGAGCACGGAGGAGTTGGATGTGATGGATCTGCGCCGTCTCGCAGCCACAGAAATCAAGGCCGATTTCATGGATCTCGTGGGCGTCCACAATGGTAAAGTCGTCCCCATTCACCCTCTGTTTGTTCAAACAGACCTCACCAGGGTTGTGACCAAGTTGAACGCGGAGACCAAGGGACTTGAGTGAGACGCGCTTGAAGAAGTCTTGCGCCCATTCCTCTATTTGATGCAGTGGATTGCATCTATGGCGTTCAACCACGCAGCTCTGACAAACCATCTCTATCCCAAAACAGTCCCTGCACCTGTAAATGGGCAGGTCCTCGCCTCCGCAACGACATAGAGAGCGGGCTGCTTCGGTTCCACGACCTTCTAGCCGAATCATTTCGTCTAGATATGTTGAACGCTCTGTAAGCCACAATAACAATGGATTGTCCTAAGAGATATCATTATGAGT
Organism: Suillus tomentosus; assembly: GCA_016647685.1. Taxonomy (NCBI): domain Eukaryota; kingdom Fungi; phylum Basidiomycota; class Agaricomycetes; order Boletales; family Suillaceae; genus Suillus; species Suillus tomentosus. Next base: position 207,369 of record JABBWJ010000022.1, on the reverse strand, counting down.
TGACGAACATCAACGCGAAAAAACATACCCCTGGAGTCCGTTTCTTTTTAGATTTTTGAGAGGATGGTAGCTGGTCCGCCGATGGCAGCTCAAGCTGTGCTGTCTGGTCTATGTTGAGACTGGGAAGAGGCTCGTCCCAAAGGCTTGTGAAGTGGGGGGCTCATTCTCATCAGACGAGAGTTCGGGCAATGAACGAGATACTGGAGATGAAGAAACGAATTGGGTGGATTGAAGGATGACCCCACCATCTCGAATTCCATAGACACGATGTCGTTGGTACTCAGTCTCCTCCTCCTGTACATCCACATATCGCACGAGCTTTGGACGCTTGCTTGGTCGGGGCATTGGATGTTAGTGTGCGAAGAGAAGGGGACGGGCATCTTACCAGGCACTAACACCAGGCATGGTCATTCCAATGGAAACCTGCAACCAGTTTACCATTAAAGGGCATTGCCGAAGCTTCCAGGAGCTTGTACGAGTATACGCCGATGCAGCTGACACACATCACGTGCACTACACCACGTGAAACATTTCGTCTCTCAAGTGCAACTTGATGCATTCATGTCACCAACCAGTGACCACCGCCACCACGACCGAGAGCACAACCTCGGCAGACTACATTATCCAGCCATCTGTCACCGGGCACGCACCAAACACTGCATGTATGCTATGTTTTTTTTTACAATAAGGCTGCTCATCCATTTTCAGCCACCTCTCCCGGCAATACCAAATGGAAATGCCCTCCCGCAAGTGAGTCAGTGCTGATGTGGACATCTGAAGTCAGGTTGACGAAGTTAGACAATAGAAAATGGTATGTACCCTCACCTTCGATCAAAGCAGAGAAACTAATACTGAATATAGCCTCCATTATGTCGTGCGTGATGCCTCCAATACCAGCTCGTCAGCACCACGGAACCCTCAAGTCGTTGCTCGAGTCAAATACTAATATCTCGTGCTGACAGGTTGACGAAGTTAGACAATAGAAAATGGTATGTACCCTCACCTTCGATCAAAGCAGAGAAACTAACACTGAATATAGCCTCCATCATCCCATGCGTGATGCCTCCAATACCAGCTCATCAGCACCACGGAACCCTCAAGTCGTTGCTCGAGTCAACATGTTTGGGGAGTAAATATTTGTTATTGCGGACCGTGTCGGTGTCGGATACTGCTGTTGTTCACCTTGCTTTACACTTCCTCATTGTCGTGTCTCTCATGTTGTATTACTATTAATTTTACTGTTATTGCTCGTTCTAAACTGCTTGAAGCATACTGAGTTCATTGTGTGCAAGGACCAACAAAATAGATAGCTGGAATGCATGCAGTATTGTACGCATGGTTTGAATACAAGTGCTTCAGGACATCCGACTGAAGTGGGTTTTCGTCCGACTGAAGTGGGTTTTTGTCTGATCAATTTCATTGGAGCATTCAAGTTACTAGTACATTGAATCATCCAGCCATAATACAATGAGACCATGTTTGCGAAGTAGATACATTGTATATAAATACCAAGTAAGACCCTTGCATGAAGGGACTTAACATTCATGTAGTAGCTATGAATGCACGAGTTATCGTCCGACCACACTCCAAAAGCAATCTGTACTTCTTTTCAACCAAAAGATCCCCAACCTCCCAACCAACACCATCATGGCACGTCCTCCCATTTACAAGCCAGATCAGGCCAAACTAGAGGCATCTCGTGAAAGACGTCGACGTCACTATGCAAAGTAAATTATTATACATTTTATGGCCTCGCTAGTTCCTGACCAAGTAAATAAAAGAAACAGGGACAGTATACTGCAAAGGCGGCGAGAGCTTCGCATCATCAAGCCGTCACAGGAGATATTGGAAATTCAAAAAGCTCTTGCCGAGGCCTTGGGTATGAAGATGATGCTACTGCATCCGAGACGGAGGCAGACGATGACGAGAATGACCCACTGTATGTGTTGATATCGTATTTTATAAATAGATGAAATGAAGCGTAATCAATGACCCACAGATTCAATCTCCCAGAGTGCCTCCTTGCTATCAAAAACATCAAGGACGAGATGCTGGCATTAGTCCCAGAACCCTGCGCATTTACGGAGGGTGTCCTCCTTCAGTATGTCAAAAGCCTTCCGGATGATGGGAATGGCAAGGGTGACACCTCAATCGTCGACACTCCAAAACTCAAGGTTGAAGCCTTACTCCGCCGCGCAATTCTTGCGCAGGACCAGATCACAAATTTCTGTGGAGTGTCAGCTGCTGAGTCTCGCGCCGCTGAATCAGTCTTACGTTACCTAAACACCGTGCTTGGTTATCTGGATGACATTCAGTATTATTTGAACATTGAAGGGATTTCTGAGTTGACAATTGCGCACTCAATGGGAGAGTTGATGTACCAGAAGGGCATCCATCTCTAAATTTATGTATTTCTTGATTCATTCAGTTCATACTTGTAATGCGGAATACAGTTTGTTCACGCGAGATATCCGCGCTGCCCTTAACGCACTTGAGGATCTTCGTACAGATGCCCATGCTGTTCGAGATCAATGTCATATTTTTTAGTTAGATCGAAGGTCGATTGGCTTTGTCATGCAAGAACGCAAACACCGCACGACCTTCTGAAATAAAAAATCTTTCTCATCCTATCCTTACGCACTGAAAGTTTATACCAACCCGCTAAAAAGTACGCAACATATTAATAAAATATCTCCGAGAGTGCCGCTAACCTCATTTCAGATGGCTCCTCGACGATGGGCATCACCAGAGGAGGAGGAATTTGTGTACACGTTCTACGAGCAGTATCAACAGTGTCAAGCAAGGAGGGACTACAGTACCTTCTGGAAGCCCTTCTATGAGGCTTGGGGTGCCAAATTTCCCGAGCGGCTTGTTGTCTTTCCCGATATTCCTTTAGATGTAGATCTAAATGGGGAACAAAAGCAAATTGTTAGTAAAGTGTACAAAGAGCGGAAGCTGGTACGTACATCAGATACTTGCCTGCCGTCACCATATACTGATACGTTCCCGGCATCAGCAACTCATGCACAAGCTTTGTAATGACTGGGGTTCATCAAAGGCATCGCGCAAAGCAAAGAATAACAGAGAAAAAACTTGCGCAAGCTTGATCGCCAGTATCACAGCGGCCCCACAGAGAGCCCGTGCTTTGCAATCCCACGAAGCCTATTCTAAGCTGTATTTTGCGACCCGCGTGAAGCCCGCTGTAGATGCTGAGATGCAATGTCTTCAACATGTTGCAAATCTGGCGAAGTTAAGTAACGGAATGGACGAGAGGGGGGAAAAGGATATCGACGACACCACTGCTGACGATCCAACGAGTAGCTCCATGGAGAAAGGTCGGCTTCCCAAGAGGATTGCTGTCATAAAGTGAGTAACACGGGAATTATACGATCGCGAGACCCCAGAAGTCAAAGCTGAAGTAGCGGCATATATTGAGCAGCTCAACGAGAAGAAAAGTCAGGACTCAGAGGCTGCAAAGATGGGGGAAGATATAGATCATCAAGCGTAACTCACCTTCCTCAAATGTCGATAACTTGACGGCAGCTGACTTTCATCTGCAGGACCATTGATCAGCTTGTCGACATCCTGGCAGAGTTCTTTCAAGAGCTTGAGCGACTCACAGGGTGGTCCTTCTCTGTCCTCATGGGTGGGCCCACACCTGCATTAGGAGGAAAGATCGATGTCAGCAGCTTCCATGTTGGACGTACCGAGATGGGGAACCTCTTTTCAGAAGCATATCCTCACTTCAATAGCATGATAATGAAACCTTGGGTAGAGTTTGTTAATCGCGCACATCGTAAGCATGAAACAAACTTACCTCACGTATAAAACTGATGTTCTTTGCAGCAACTGCTGCGGCAAAAGGACTTCGGAAAGATGGTGGCGTAGAGTTGATGAACGATACCAAGACTGTCGGCGTCAAACCAATTGATCCGAGTCACACGGTTATGAATCACCATGTGACAAATACATCGGAGCAGAATCCCGCAACGTCCGACTCATCCAACTTGGACACCACCGCCCTTCTTCCACCCCTTGATGAGTCAGACGAACTCAATCTTCTCGCCGATGCCTTCTTAGCATCGCCCGAATATTCCCAACATCAAGCTTCAGCTTCATCTTCCAATACATATCCCCCCATCAATCCATATGACGATTTTTCCTGGATACCACTAGTATCGCAGCCGTCAGCAGAAACCTCTGAACAGGGCAAGACATACGCACCTGGGCTCTTTCTACCCCAGCCTTCGCCTCAGCTACCCCAGCCTTCGCTACCCCAGCCTTCGCCTCAGACATGCCCTTCTGCACTGCCATTCATGTGTGCTCCTAGTCAGACTATGGCACTCCTGCAAAGCTTGCCAGGAGTCCCTCCTTCACAGATCCCTGCGCAAAGCCCACCTGCCGCTCTTGCACAGAGTTCACCCCCGCCGTCAACCATAAATTCCACAGGTCCCTCCACAGTCAGCATCCCTGTGCAGAGCTCACCTGTTGTTCCTCCACAGGTCTCCACGGATGCTCGTGAGACGAGTCAGATGATGGCACTCCCACAAAGCTTGCCAGGGGTCCCTCCTTTGCAAATCCCTGCCCAGAATTCGCCTGCTGCTCCTGCCCAGAATTCGCCTGCTGCTCCTGCCCAGAGTTCGGCTGCTGCTCCTGCCCAGAGTTCGCCTTCCCTGTCAACCATGAACTCTACAAGTCCCTCCGCAGTCAGCATCTTGATGCCGTCGCCTGTTGATCAATGTGTGGACTCGCCTGATGCAAGTCTTAGCGTCCCTCCTCCCCACACTTCCAAACGACGCAGACACCACGATAGCAACAAGAGCGAAATCTCTGATGCTCTGGTCGCTGGCCGCTCTAAGTGAGTCTGTGTGGGATCAAAGCGCAATGATATTGCGAATAGCATCGGGCAAGATACTACTAAGTCAGCTACCCAAAGGTGAGCCTTGTTTTGTTACAGAATCTGATCACTAACATGTTTAACAGGAAAAGGGCCTGACCTGACTAGATAGTTGTTGTGTACAATGTATTCAATATGTAGCTTGTTTCAATGAATATCATTTCTTGTCGCGCATGTAACGTTTTGAGACCTCAAAACAAAAGGTTCAACACCAGCAACTGCGCATGAAGACTTAAGTTTCATGATACCAGGTGTGATGTATTAGCTATTATGATTGTGGTAGAGAGGTGATACATCACACCTCGGTACTTGAAAAAATGCTATGTACGCTGGGGTGTATGATTGCGGTAGCGAGGTGTGATACATCACACCTCGGTACTACTTGAAAAAAAACCGCCAAGTACACCAGTACTGGAATGACATCATTGCGGTACCAAGGTGTGATGTATCACACCTTGGTACCTGAACAAAAAATGCCATGTGCGCTGGAGTAATACATCAGTGTGTCTGCAGCGCTGAGGATTCTCATTGATGTATCAGCGAATATTAGCTACTACTTACTCATGTGTTTTATACTAGTGATGTATCAGCCCTACTGGACAGACTAATGCTGATACATCACTTTTCAGCTGTACCTACTGGGAGGATCTGGGATCCGGATCTGTGCTGATGCGGCTGGTACCTGATGGGAGGATCTGCGCTGATGTATCACTCCGCCCACGTGCAAGCCCAGACCACTCACAACATTCAAGTAATGTATCAGTACCTACTGGGAGGATCCGCCCTGATGTATTACTCCTGCTAGTACCTGCTGGGAGGATCCACTGTGATGTATTACTCCTACAGCCTATCAAGCCCAGACCACTCACAATGTTTATGTATCACCGTTTTATGACAATTGTCACGTATTTGATGTATTATTCTGACAGTATCGACTGCATCTTCAGCCAGAAGTTTCCTTCAGTAGGCACCGTGGCCGCTTATACTGTGTTTCAACTAATCTAATTTCCCGGTCATGCCCGAGTTAGTCGACCCGAGATCTCTTCTTACATTCATCTTCTACTGATAAGTGATAACATGAATGCAACGAATTCATCGCTTGATACAGGTTGGCTGTGGTGATAGCACCCTCAAGTCGGGCTGAGGGAGAATGAGGTTCTCGTTCCTGCGAGTATCAAAGTTGGGTCTTGAAAATCGCAACTTCGCTCCATTGCATCCTCTCCTGGCCACTGCATCGTGAGTCAACAAATTCCGCGATTACAAGTTTGGACAGTACAACGAAATATGTCAATGGAGAAGGGGTTACTAACGTACCAAATGCGCGCGTGCTCTGCACCAACGTTTCGCCGAAGTGCAGATTCCACAAATAGGCGAAGTTGATTGTTTACTAGTAGACCTGCCTCGCATCACTTTTTACGGTCTGTATATGCGACGACGTTCAACGGCTGCCAAGGACTCACCCTCCGACGTGCTGTACTCGACCTTCGTACCGATGCGTTCGCACACGGTTCACTGACACAGCGCTGTTCAGGGTATGGAACCGTTACAACATTCGGGCGTCACGGATGAAGAAAGGGAGACGGAGAACATAGATTACTCTTCGTTACTGCTGTAAAGCAGTCCGAGAGAATGGCAATGTATGATACAACTGAACCATCCGAAGGCGAGTGAATTGCTTGTTATATGTAATAACGAAATATGTCCGTGAAAAATGGATTAGCTGGAAATGCGCGACGTTCACCTTTTTCCGACATCATTAACATTCTCCAAAAGGTAGCAACTGATGGGTACATACGACCAAATACTCATTAATCCTTTCAACTAGGGTATCTTCCATCAATGATGTTGTCAGGATCGGGCATGGTATAATTGGCGAAGCAATCATGCGCGTAGTTGATTTCCCCAATTCGTTCATGCATTCCGCTGATAAAGCTGGCCAGCGCGCAAAGACCGTTCAAATCTTCCGTGCAACCATGGATGCCCGTCAGTGGCACCACCCCATCGTTCAGAAGGAACCGGATATGAGTTGGTTCCTCTGAGGCCGGGCAACTAATCACCTGGGCTACAAGCTGGCCGGCAAAAGGTGCGATCTGGCTAGCAATGTAAGACTGATGTGACTCGTCAGAAATAGAGACAAGCGGTGGTTCATGAGACTGCGTACACGGTGAGGGGGTATATGGTCGGTTGGAAGAGGACCAGTCGCAGCTAGACTAGTAAAGTTCAGAGCAGTGACGACTGAGCCCTTTCGTCAGTAGTCTTGCATTGGAAAGTGGCAACATACTATTGGAAATGACCACGTCATGGGTAGCGTCCACATATATAGGTTGATTAAGAGGGAATGTAATGTTGCTCGAGTCAAGAGTGCTGTTGGTGCTGCTGTTCCAGACATTGATGGGAGTGTGAGTGAGACGAGACACTAGCTCCTGAACGTAGCCAAGGCCCTGCGCTGCTGATGTTGGATTGCCTGGTCCACAGCTGTACCAGAACACTTTGTGCACCACGAAGTCATTAGTCGCTCAGGCTGCAAGTTTACCACTCAATGTGCTCACCAAGATCTGCAAATAGAGATTACCACCGAGCTCAGCATTGATCATTTGAGGGAACATACCATTGTAGTACTCGAATCCTTCCCATTCTTCCTCAGTGAAAAGGTCGCAAAACTTGGAATATCCAAGGGCCACCGTCTGCAGGATGTCAGGAACAGTATCCATCAAGATTGTAAAAAGGGTAAGATTACCTCATAAGCGCACATTTGCTGCATGTAAACTAACCGTGAGATGGTCAAATTAAATCCTTGGATCATTGGTTGCAAGCGCGTTTGAGCATCTTCGAGATAGATATTTGCCCATTTACTGGCCTGGGTGCCACCGAAATAACCGATATCCACCGAATTCTCGTTGGGGCACACATCGTAAGGGGCGAGGGTGTTGTTGAAGTTGTACTCCTCGATGAGGATCTCCTGGTGATAGTCGGTCTCGTAAGTTCTGACGTCAAAAAAGCCTGCAGCAAAGTTCAGGCTACCAATAGCATCATGAGGCGCAGCACACGCAAAAATATGAATGAATTGCTTACGCAGAATCCACCATGCGATCTATACGACATAAGCAAACCATCAGAGCGTGTCATGAAATAAACGTTCGATGCAAACAAACCTTCAGAAGTAGTGCGGAATACTGGAAGGTCCGTGAAGCCATTAAGCAACTGGCCGTATCTGTAGCGAAAGGCAACCCCGTTGCTAAAGCTGACGAAGGAGAGTGTCAGTGGAAGCATCGCAAATGAGAGCGAACGTACAGCGACTCGCGGCCGAAAGGTGTCAAAATCTCCGCGCCCAGCTTATATGTCCAGGTTGCCAAGAATTTCAAATCAGCAGTGGCATTGAAGCCCTCTCCCACTGCAGCAGCATGAATGTCAGCGGCGAGATGAGCAATTCCGCCGGTTGAAGTCGGATAGCGAGCACCGTGGCGCATCAAGAGATGCACTGCATTGAGGCCACACCCTTCTGGAATAATGGGGGATGCGTCAGGAAGACCAAACGACTCCACGGAGTACATGGGCGACAAGTTGCCCCAGTGACGCGTCACATTGAAAGTGCTGTCTGCGCCGTCTGCCGAGTTCGGCCTCGACAAGGGAAAAATGTTTTCGACCTTGGAGAACGGGACAGCAGTCACAATAGCTGCAGGTTCAGCACCAGCTGTTTTGTTGGATTAGAACACAGGAAATACGATTAGCATTAACACTGACTAGACGTTGGACCTGCATAACCGACTTGAGATGCATCCGGGAAGTAAGCGTCCACGGCAGTGTTGGTAGCACCGGGGGGAGGATAAGAATCAGCGACGGTTGATCCTGCATAACTGGATGCTGACTCTGCAACGCAGAACGGCAGAGCAAGCAACAGAACGGTAGCAAGCATGGCTTGAAAACTTAGTTAGACAGATCAGCAGCACTTGAGTTCCATATTTTATAGCAAATGACATACGTAATTATAATGCAAGTTGATACCGAACAGCAAGCGAACAGGACGCCGTAGACATGCTCGCTAATTACAATGTTGTTTTCGTTTGGGACCCGAGCACCGGGGCAACTCACAATTCGACAAAAACGAGTTGAAACGAAGTGTACCTTATTCGCCTGGTGACGCAAATGAATTCGGGACTCGGGAGTGACGTGGACCGGTAATCCAGCCAATGAGAAGCTAGAGATTCTACGTACTCCCGCTGACGATCATTCACAAGTGACTACTACATAGTAGTACTATGTAATATATATATAGGTCGTGTTCATACTCTAGTTCATCACGTGACGTCAGTGTGACATTTTACTGAATTCACCTGTAGCTCGCTGTCCACAAAGTGTAATTGAAAATGGTGCTATGATTATGCGTGCAGAGCATGTAGCAATATCATACCCATGTAATTTTTACGAGTCAAGTCGAGAAAACGAGGAACGAGCTAGTAGGCATTATTGTTGAGAGCCGATGAACCCGAGGACGGAAAGGCCGAGAGGGGAGGAACCAAAGCAGGAAGCAGGACAACGGCCGAAGAGTAAGGCAGCTCGAGGTGCGAGCGCCACCAAACGGAGATTCCAGACGACGTGTCAACGTCGGCTATCTTTTTTTATTCGTTTAGTATATGTTTTCATCAAAAGGCCAGCTGGCGCACTCACCATATAAAAGCAGCCATCCGCCATCAAAACATCTCAGATTCGTAATCCGAATACTGAGATGTGAGTCTTCTAATGTAACGTTTGAGTACAAGTACTAACGTATAACGTAGCTTACCTGTCTAGGTAAAAACATTCGTCAATAAAGAGATTCGTAATCCGAATACTGAGATCTTACCTGTCTAGCCTCGAGTGAACGCCCTGCTATACTCTCAATAATTATGTATAATAATTAAAAAGTGACATCAACGCCACCCGCGTACTAGTACTTATATACTGTATACATACCGAGATACTGAAAAATGACCCTTCTTTTCCGGTATCTGAGAAATACATTGTCTGCCCCGCATTACCTCCCCCCTCCCCCCTCCCCCCATGCCAGTACCGTTCTGGCTGAACCGCAAATCGCAAACAGTTTTTACTTACGCCACGACATTCAACTGAGTACAAAGACTGACACTCCAGAAAGCCGTGCTCGACCTGCGGCGGTCCTGCGCACAGATTCGTTTGCTCACGACAGCTGTACACCGCACTTTGAAGATTAAAATGTCGGTGAGACATTCGAACGCTATTTGTAAGATAGGAAGAGGAAAAGACAACAGCAAATGTAGTGCATAGACATCTCTTCAGACGTCCGAAAGTGAACGGATCGCTTGTACGAAGTCAAAGAGTACTAGTCTGATGCGCTGGTGTCGAATTGGACGATGCTCGCAGGAGGGAAATTATGTTGAGTAAGGTGTGGAACCCATCGGTGCTGTGCCCGAGTACAAGACAGGTTTACTTTGCAAGTAGAAGCGGAAGTGGCAGCTGCACACAGATACTCAGGCGACTGGATTCCACGAAAAGCATTATCGCGATAATCTGAGCTAGATCAAACGTGAAAATTTGCATCAAAAATCAGGTACGAACATCATTACCTGTTGAGCTCGTCGTTTTATGACATCTGAAATACAATGCGGCACCTAAGCTACTTCCACAATTGTACCGCATCCTAAACACCAGTCTTCAATGTAAATCGTTGCAACTTGTCCTGGTGCAATGGCCTTTTGCGGCTCATCGAAGTCGATGCGAATGCAATCGTTGTCACTGACCTAATTAACTGATTGTGAACGACAAAATGACGGCCGGACTCACGAGTACACTGAGCAGCCTATGTCAGACATCACATGTCGGAATTTTATACGTGCTTTGAGGCCCCCAGGACGCATGAGCTCTATTGGTGGGCTGTCGGCCCATATCCACGTCCAATCGCGAATGGTCAGGGATTGTGCGTATAACGCTGAATGATCTCTGAAAATTAATAATCGTAAGTGATTCTAAGGAGGATATGAGAATACTGACGTTCCAGATACGACGTATATTATATTCTTTGGGATGTCTTTCTTCACAACAAAGGTCTTCTCTTTGAGACCCCTCACTTTAGCGCCCTGGCCAATAGTGAAATTCCACGGCCCCGCATGTTCGCCCACCTGGAGTCCTGTTTCCAGATCGATGATCGGCCCAGGCTTAGGTGGTATATATTGAGCTGAGCTAGAAGGTTCAGCGGATGATGCTAGGACAAAAATCTGAGCTCACATATGAAATCATTAAATTTACGTTTCTCCCCCACGAAACATATGCCCATGCTTTCTTGTCTGGCAGCCGTTGGTAAGGTCCACTTCACAGCGAGCTCTCTGACTTCTGTCTTTTTCATGGATCCTAGAGGAAAAATAGCACGGGAAAGGCTACGTTCAGGGACAGAAGACAGATAGTATGTCTGGTCCTTTGTGACGTCGCGAGGACGAAGAAGTCTTGGTCGCGGAACGCCGTTATGGTATTTCCAATCTTTATCTGCGTAGTGGCCTACACGCATAGCAGGTGAGTTGAATCGAGCACAGAAAGAAAAATATTAAGTACCAGTTGCAAGCCATGGAGTGTTCGAAAGCCCCGGATCCTCGGTCAGGCGGTCCAGCAATGCGCCAAATTTAACTTCTCTGACCCAAGATTAGGAACAAAATACTCAGCCATAGATATAAAACAACTCACTTATTACACCACACGTCAGGATTGGGCGTGATACCGCTCTCCCAGGACTTCAAGGAGGGTTCGAATACTCGCGTCCAGTACTCACGGGAGAGATCCACCTTCGAGTAAACAAAGTTAGAAGCTTGCAAAAGTAAATCGATAGAACATGCCATTTTACAAGGTATATCGAGCACCCCGCACACGCGTCTGACATCTTCCCAGTCTTTCTCCCATTCGCATCCATGATCTGAACCAGACTCGTCGCGTGTATCCCAATTGCGCATGAACACTGCTGATAGGTCATAATCCTGCCGGTACAGAGAATATGTCAGTTGTAACAGTATGACACATGATGCTTACTTTGTCCGTTAGTAATTTTGCGGTGACTGAGGAATCCACTCCTCCGGACATTGCAACGACAACTGGGCGTGAAATCAATGAGGAATTTATTGCTGCGAGCGCAGGATAATATAACTCACCCTTGTCGCCTTTTCTCGGGAAATGTGTCCTGGAGTCATAATAAGAACGAATCTGTAACTTTTGCAGTCGTGAAAAACGACATTGTCGAAACATAGCTTAGCGTTGGCGAGTCCAAGCGTGACAACGGAATAGCGCGTGACACATGTGTGACCCGAGGTAATAGTCACATCGAGATTCGGCAGTTCCTAGATACAGCTTCACCAGCTACTCTTCAAGATCGGATTGTACGACAAGCAAGCAAACTCACAGAAAGAAACAGGGCACGCATTATTTCTTGCAACCAAATTGATAGCCTATAAATGGTTCAAGGGTCAAAAACCGAAGGTACACTCATCGCACACTCACTTTCATCCACCAACTCACAGTCTCGGCAAGGCCCCTCCCAGGCCGAGATCCTCCTTCGTGTCACGTCAGGAATTGCCGCAGAATTAATTAAAGCCCACGATTCTAACCAAACAGTCTCGCTGAATGAACTCCGCGCAAAGATCTCTAAGAAATATGGCTTCGGGGGCGTGCCGAGGCTGGTAGATATCATCAGCGCCATACCGGACGAATATAAAAAGGCTCTTTTGCCTAAACTTCGTGCAAGGCCTATAAGAACGGCCAGTGGTGTATGTAGCTCGCTTCTACTTCCCACAAGACCCGTTAAATCTGATGGTTCCGCATAGATCGCTGTGGTAGCTGTGATGTGCAAACCGCATCGATGTCCTCACATCGCTATGACAGGGAACATTTGCGTGTGCGTTCCACTTTTTTTTGTCTCTATTTGTGTTCCTCATCCCTGTCACAGATACTGCCCAGGTGGGCCGGATTCTGATTTTGATTACAGCACGCAAAGTTACACTGGGTATGAACCAACAAGTATGCGTGCCATCCGTGCGCGCTACGACCCATACGAACAGACGCGAGGTCGTGTCGAACAGCTAAAAGCCCTTGGTCATAGTGTCGACAAGGTCGAATTCATAATCATGGGTGGTACTTTCATGAGCATGCCAGAGGACTACCGCGCAAAATTTGTCGCACAGCTACATAATGCTCTATCTGGCTTCACGGGCACCGATGTTGATGAAGCGGTACGGTAAATACTGCTCTATTTGGGTTTCAAGCAGCAGGATATTTATGCCTCGTATAGATACTCGGAACAGAGCAAGTCAAAGGCAATCGGGATAACCATAGAGACGCGACCAGACTACTGCTTGAGGCCCCATCTATCACAGATGCTCCGCTACGGCTGCACGCGCCTCGAAATCGGCGTCCAATCAGTATATGAGGACGTTGCCCGAGACACAAATCGTGGACATACTGTCCGTGCAGTCTCCGAGTCCTTTCACATGGCAAAAGATGCGGGGTTCAAAGTCGTTGCCCATATGATGCCTGATCTTCCGAATGTGGGACTGGAGCGGGATCTTGAGCAGTTCAAGGAGTATTTTGAGAATCCAGCATTTAGGAGTGATGGATTAAAGATATATCCTACCCTGGTCATTCGAGGGACAGGCTTGTATGAGCTTTGGCGGACGGGCAAGTACAAGAATTATACACCGAATGTGTTGGTGGATGTCGTTGCTCGGATATTGGCGCTCGTGCCTCCGTGGACGCGAGTATATCGTGTACAAAGGTGTGTCTCATGTAAGTTGACGTGAAACAACATGATTATAACACAACTGTTTTACATAGGGATATTCCACTGCCGCTAGTCACAAGTGGTTGTGAAAATTCGGGCAATTTACGAGAGTTGGCCCTGAATCGAATGAAAGATTTCGGCGCAGAATGCAGGGATGTGAGGTATCGCGAAGTTGGCGTGCGTGCGGCATCCTGAAATATGTGGCTCGGATACTGATTTTCATACAGATACATGAAATACACCACAAAGTACGACCGGAATCTGTCGAGCTTCTCAGACGAGATTATGCGGCCAATGGTGGGTGGGAGACCTTCCTTTCTTACGAGGACCCAGAGCAAGACATCTTGATTGGGCTTCTTCGTCTACGGAAGTGTTCAGAGGAAGGTACCTTCCGACCTGAGCTTGTGCGCAAGGAAGGTGCAGCGGGAGGGTCGAGTATTGTTCGTGAGCTCCATGTCTATGGCACTGCGGTTCCAGTACACGGGCGCGACCCAACGAAGTTCCAACACCAGGGCTTTGGGACACTGCTCATGGAAGAAGCAGAACGAATAGCACGGGAGGAACATGGGAGTGTGAAGCTCGCCGTCATATCAGGTCTGACTTTTGATTTACAAGGGGAAGCTTACACTCACTTTCTCCACAGGTGTCGGTACTCGAGATTATTACCGCAAACTTGGCTACGAGCTCGACGGTCCTTACATGAGCAAATCACTACTATGACATATACAGTTACACTATGGTTGTACATTACATTATCGTTTTTACGAGCGTCCTTGGTCGCCAATGATCAATGTATGAAAATTCGGAAACACGAGTTCCTCCTCCACCGTATTCCGTATGACATCTTGAATGAACCTCTCGACTCGCGTCACGTTTTTGAGGACATGTTTGTCCGCCTGGCCAATCTCACTCTCGATCAAGATAGACGGGAGGAGGCGCTGGCCAATTGGCAAAGGTTTTCCGTCGCGTTTTCCGTTGTCTTCGTCCATTTCAGGAGGGGTGCTGGATTGGCTTCGTGGGCGTTTGCACGCAGGACCATAGGGATCCAATTCATCGAGTATGCACAAGTGTACTCGGCCACGCGAACCTTCGTACGCGACAGCCACCTCTCCTGTGAACACCAACCCTGTCACTGAAAGCTTGATCGGAAGGGACATGAACGACGGGGAAGGGTAATTGATCAATAAGGATGTCGTGAGCGTGAGCCGGAGATTGGAGGGCCAATTAAGGTAGAGATGCAGCTGAAGATCTGGATTATCGGGCGGAGAGGTTGGAGCTGGCTCTGGTTCCTGGCGTGAAGACGGAGGATTTTGTGGAGAAGGAGAAGACTTATCTGGCGTCATAGACGCGCGCGGCATCGAATCATAGACAGAACTAGGATCAAACGATGGTATCGACAAGCTGCTCGTCGTCGGCCTGAATTCGCCCAAGCTAGGCATGCTCACATGCATAGCGCCCCCGCCCCACACGTCTCTCGGCGAACCGGCATGCAATGCAGGCGTAGACGCAAACAAATCCACGGATGGACTGCGCCCGTAACGGATGTGTGGTGGTAAATGATGATATGCCAGACCATCCTCCGCGATCCCCCGGCGTGCCCCCTTCCTTGACACCCACTCAAACCCATCTTCATCATCCCCTGCGCCCTCTGTTACTTTCACATTGTCATGGTCTGGCTCAGAATTGGAGTCAGAGTCAGAGTCGTCGAGGAAATCGCGGTATATATCACGAAGGTCGACGAGCTCGATATCTGGAGGGACAGTACCAAAGTCGAGCGAGGAGATTTCGACAGGACCAATGAAGGATGGTCTTTGAGTTGTCGTTAATTGTCTGTTGAGGATGTCAATGAGGGTGGTCGCTAGTGATGAATTTAGCTTTTGCCATTCCAGTTCGATGGACATGAATAACAGGCGTCGGCATACTCCGACACTCCTTTACAGCAATACCACATGAATAACGGACGGGGAGAGGCAGAAGTCCTCGCGGCTGTCAGTGACTGTTCTCACTACCCTCATGATCACGCTCACCCCAACTTTAGTTCAATGATGGCTACCAATACTCCAAAACTAAGCTCGAAGAGAGCTTGCGGCAAGTCATGACGCTCAAACCTACCAAGTCCTCCAAGGATGCTGTTGTCCTGAAACGAGAGGACGTCGATCTCATCGTGCGTGTTACAGTCTCCATCTAGTGCATAACTTATCCACTGGGCTGTTGCAGGTAAATGAATTAGGCATTCCTAGATCGCATGCCGAGAAGGCGCTCTTGGAAAGCGGGGGCGAGCTCGAAAAAGCCCTTCGTGCGCTCGTTGCGAGCTGATGGGACTATCAAACGAAAGCTTGCCGCCCCTTTTTCTCAGTATCACTACTCTTCTCGTCCATGCAATCGATACCTCAGAAAGGAAGAACAACAAGCAGATGAAACGACGGATTTTCAGTCACATTTATAGCTAACAGGACAACCAGACCATGCCAGCAAACGTCGACTTTCTGCACAAAATTCAAAGTTCACCATTAGTTGATCTCGAAACCGTTTGGTTATTGGTCATCACTTTCTTGCTGCCTATACCCCCTGAAACTCAAAGATACTCGCACTTTCGGTTATCCAACATCAAAGTAATGAGTCCTATGTGGATGCACATATCACCGCAATGACCCATACTTCGTTTGTCAACAATCCATTCATCATCAAGTGCTGATTCCCCAGCTAGAAAGCATGTTAATGTGCATTCAACATTCGATTAGAACGACGCTGACGAGAGGCTTCCGCCTGTTCTCGAGAAATGTCGCAGCGTACGGTTCTGAGGTATTTGTGGACTGCACAGTGCAGAGTACCAATGCAACTTGATTCCGAACTACGGGGTGGTGTGTTTCATAGTAGAGGTCATCCCTTTCGTAGCGAAAGTGATCTCAAGCGTCATTTTCTTGCCGAGATCGTTGCTGCAAGACAGACAAAGAAATAAGCACAACCCAGTAGCCAAAAGACACTCACGCACGTCTGAGTGTTTTTGGAGGCGCTCCGAGTCGGGGGTGGCATTACTATTGAAGGGCTTCGACTTCTGCACTCGGAGGCTCAGCAAAGAGGCCATCAAAGGCTGTTTCTGCTTCCTTGGCCTGCAACATAAAAATACATATTCTCCTTGAGACAGGCAGAGAAATCACGATATCCTCCTCCGACATAAGTTTTTCCTTCGATTTTCAGATAAAATCTTATCACACCATATAATATAGTACAGTAGCATGCATGGATTGATATGACGAGAAACGATGTGCTACGACAGTGCATGATATTAGTAGTACTAGGTGTCGCGGCAGCATAAAAGCAAGTGCGGGGCGCGCAGCAGCTTGGCCTAGGAACTGCACGGATAAACCCGCGGGTGTGGGCAGTCGTACCCACACCCATACCCGCAGTGCAGGTACGGGTTTTCCTGCGGGTATCAACACAATGGAACCGCGGTATTACCCCCGACGGGTATACCTGCGGGTCACTGTGAAGAGCACAGGAAACAATGCGGGCGTGAATCCGTCGATGGTGGAAGCTCGGTGCTGAACGGCATAGTACAACATATTTTTTTTTCAGGAAACCGTCTCGCGACATTGCAGATCCGCTTCCGGGACCTGAAAAACAAGTTCAATGTCATCAAACGTGTCTGCTCCATCAGAAACCTAGCGAAATAGCTTAGCAGAAGATTCACGTAGGAAGGAACCACCAGTGATAGCGGCCCACGTTGACGGATGAAAAAATATGACGATTCTGGTGGTAGGCTCACAAAGAACGCGGCACGCGCTGATGCACGTATGAATAATCCATGAATTGACATGGATCTCAATCATTATCATCATCACCTGAGTCACTGTCTCTGCTTGCGTTATCAACCAAGCCCTCAATTTCGACCCCAGGATTGTCATCTTCGACGTGATCAGCGTCTTTTTCTGCGCGTTTCTTGTTCAGTTTTTCTATGATTTTGTCGGCACGATTGAATATTCCACCCGTGGGGGCGCCGCATGCTAAGCACTTTGGAGTTTTGGCATAGCGCTTGATTGCGCAGGCCGAACAATAATAGTGCCCGCACCGCGTGACCACTGGATCTGTATAAGGTTTGCGACAGATGAGACAAGCAAAAGGTATGTCCTCGTTGTCAGAATCGGAGTCTGACACATCCTCGACTTGTTTCCGTGGGGTTTCAGCAAGTTTATCCAATTGCCAACCAGCAAGATCTGTCCAAATTATTTGTCTTTGGTTTCTTTAAGCGTAAAGGCTATGGAAACATACATGTGCCACGATCGTGCAAGAATTTGCAAGTGTCACCAAAACCGCAGTACCCCGTTTCTGATTGGGATGACCGTTTTAGCATCCGTATCCGTCGGAAAAAAACTTGCGAACCTTTGTAGTCTTTACAAACATCTGGCTGATAATCGACAATGGTTACAGTGCGAATAGTGCTAGTACCTCGCTGAGGACCAACACGCATAGCTTTGGGTACTTCCTGACTTTTTTTCAGGTGACTTCGATAAGCATTCTGGCCCCTATACAGCCCATCATCAGGTATTTCCTCTTCCTCTTCACCTCTGTCTGCTTTCTCTTTCTTCTGACGTTTTGCAAGTAGCTCTGCGGCTTCGTCACCAGCTAGTATTTCAAGTGCTGCGTTGGTGTGTGATCCGGCTGCGGTCCACTTCACAGCAGGACCATCACGTTCCACAAAGTCTGGATCATCCATTTCATCCTCCCTTCGTTGTGCAGCAGTACGTTTCGTGCCAGCGCTCAGAAGATTGCCAGTTGCTTTGCGGGAAGGAAGAACCACCGCAGACTTGGATGAAGACGGTATCGGCGCTGATCCACGAGGAGGAGGAGAATCCGATCTTTTTCGCGAGGTTGCTGGTCGAGTTTTTCCCTTCTTGAAGAAGGGGACCTTAACTTCGTTTGTGGTGGACATAGAAGGTTTGTCACCTTAAGCTCATGGTCGATTGTCTAAATTATCCAAATTACAACCATGCTTTTATTAGTAAGCTGGTAACTTCAATTACGGCCACGGCGCCGTCCACGTTCAAAACTTCAAATCACTTGACTCGAAATGCGAGAACTGAGACGAAACGACACTTGGTTAACGTTGAAGACCCAGTGGGCGGCAGAAGTCCCGAGATCACTGTATATGGCTCAAATGCCACTGGAATAAGCCTGATTTCACTTGTGGAACCTGGCACATGTCATGTTGAACGTGTCTACCTTTGGCGTACCGCCCATCACTGCAATTAGGTTAGTTATTGACAGAGAGTAGTTATCTTGATGCCGATCTTAAGTTGTATGACACCAAGGGAAGTCACACTGAGTATACTGTTGGCATACTGTGGAGCAACAGCCAGATCAGAGTTCATGTACGCACCTTGAGACCATAGATGAACGTTTGAACTGTCAAGAGCAAGAGTCCGCATACCTACGTCCAACACGATCGAGATACCACAGATGGGAATGTAATCATGATCCATGAGATCGTGTGCCGAGAAGGCGCTCTTGGAGGAAGTGGCCCCCAAGGACAACCTCGAGAAGGCCCTTCATGCACTGAGTCGCTATGAGTTGACGTTTGTCCAACGAAAGCTTACATTCATCCCCGGCAAGGGAGGGGGCCCGGAGACAGTCATTCAAGGCTGCGCCAGAGGCAGGCAAGTTCTTGAGCTGCACTGCTGATTATCGATGTTATCTATGCAATTGATACCTCAGCAAGCCAGAACAATAGATGTAAAAGATGTCAATTCAGTCCCAATTACAGCTAACAGAACATGTCAGCAAAAATCAATACTCTACTAAAAAAGTTCAAAGTTCATGATCAGCAACCCCAAGTCCTCGTGCGTAAAGGTAGCAAAACTAAGCAAAAGGTAGAAATGCAATCTGATGTGAACGGTACTAAGAGCTCCAGAATAGTAAAAACGCACGAAACATTCTGGAACGGCGCAACCGGAAAAGACTGCAGGGAATGAGCGAGATGAATCGTAATGTGACTTGGCTATGAAAGAGAGAAGATTTGATATGATAACCATGAAATAGATTCAGATTTGCCTGTTCGTGAGATCGTGGTGCAGTGGCGCAATGCAATATCTGTGATAAAAAGGGCTTACTTGCAAAGATCTAGGAAACGGGTATATTCAGAAAAAATCATCATAAGACGTCGTATAATAGTTGAAAGTTCTGATATGTTCTTTTTATGTCCTGGTGTGCTAATTACAGCCGCTCTTCGGGCCTGGGTGTGGGCGTACGTGACGGAAAGGGAGAACCGTATGGTGCGTTGAGGTATCGCGAGGTGGATTCCATGTCGGAGAAATAGTCGCTCTCAACAATGCTCGAGGGCTTTTCTGCAAGGCCCAGAGCACTGGCGATAGCTCGGGGGCTTCCAAACGGCGACGACCTCTTCTGTGATGGGAATTGCCCAATTATGGGATCATCGGGGCCTAAAGGGGCGTCTGAAAACGGCTTTGAGCCGCCACTGATTGTAGATGTTATCTTTGTCTCAGGCGACGCGGGCTGGTTGTACATGGCAGTTGCTGCGAGCACCGTAGAAGCCCCGATGATGAAGGAAGGGGTGATGTGAAAGTCGAAGAGCACGACGGAGGCGAGGAAGGATATAATGATAGATAGTGACGTCGCAAACCCCTTCAAGATATTGTCCGAGTACTTGATCACGACAGCGGTCACTAAACCACCAAAGACCTGTACTGCCACCGTGGCCCACGCCCATCCACCAAAATTTCGGAAGAGGTAACTCAAGAAACTCATGGAAGGCGGTTGCGCAGGGCCGTAGAGGATGGGAAGGAAGGCAGGGAGGAGGGAGAAGAGCGAGAGTTGGACATTGCGCACCCACAGGTCTGCCTTGGAGTTCTTGAGTACCATCTCGAAGTAGACACCTGCGAGACCGGATGTAAAGCAGGCAGCAGTGACCGCACCAAAGCCCTTTAGTGGGCTCATAATATGGATGTGTAGAGGTGCCGCATCATGTGCACTCCCCACTCGAATCTCCCGCATTCCACTATTCGACGCAGTCGTCTGCACCTGGACGATGCCAACGCCAATTGCCAAAAAAAACAAGGATAACCATTTCGTCGAAGATAGCGTCTTCCGGAGGAGGATAACTGAGAACGCCGCAGTAGTTAGGATCTTCATCTGATATGCCACCTGAAAGGACGCCACGGGCAGATTACTGATAGCAACGAACTGCAACGAGTTCTGCACGACGTAAAGGACAGCTGGTATGGACAGCTTCCAACAATCGGGGCTAAAAATCTCACTGCATACTTGGCGGAAGGGTGCAGACCATGGAAAGAGTGCTTGCACGAAGCCAGTGAAAGATTTCCGGGATGACCAATGAGATTCTGATATGTCCTGTGCTCTCCATATTGCAATGACGAAAGATATGGATCCTTTCAGTATTTCGCATAGTAGTACTGCTGCTGCAGGAGAATATGACAGGTGCGGGGGTGTGGATACGCGAGAGTAGTACATCACAATGGATAAGGTTGCATTTTGAACGGCGAGGGTGATGAGCCTGATACATGGGAAAGTTAGCCATCTGCAGACCGAACACTTGATTGAACTCACGATACGTATTTCAGAGGCATTCCGCAGATTGTTGGATGTTTCGGAGCTGTTTCTGGTAGAGCTGCGTTCAGATGCTGGTTGAGAAGTAACCCAGTTGATTTGGGTGAGAGACCGTGAAGGCCTGAGGGAGGGAGCAATGGGGCTAGGCGTGGACTGGTGTTTGTGGTACCGGAGAGGTTGGAAGATGAAGGAACAGAACGAATGGAAGGGTATGCACGATGATACATTTCATGAGAAGATGAAGGCACTGCGGACCAAGGTTTAGTAAAGAATGAAAGGGCGCTACGGATGACTTCACTGACTACTCGTGCGTGTTCCGTTTTTTCAACGAACGCGATTGGTTGGCTGGTTCGGATATCGTTCAGTGTGCTTCCTTCCACGTATAATTCAACGGAGACCGACAAGAAATATGATAAAAGGCTGTAGCTTGCTGACGTGAAAGGGATGAGAAAGGATTGCAACAGAAATCGTCTATGAAAAGCAGTACCTCGTCCGATTCGACCGTGGCAGTTAAATAGAGAGTCAAAATCTGTGACCACCGAATTAAAACCAAGTCGCCAAGAGAGCAAGGACGTATTAGTCTTCAACAAAGTCAGTGCTCTTAAGCACTGGGGCAGTGTAGGAAAAACTTTGAGGATGATGGAGGCGCACACACAAAAAAGGTGTATCCGTAAAAAATCACGACATTCACCAACATCGGCTATATAATAAGTCACTTGATCAACAAAATGGTTCTATGATCAACTTCATAATACATGATTCTAAACTCATTCTAGGCTACATACGGAACAACATTTTGACATGATCATGGGAACTACAGACTACCAGCTCATGGCGCTGAATGTAACCTACCAAGCTATGCAATCTGTGAAACTGTCATCAGCCCATCATCACAGCTCCTGATCGAGTCACAGGATGGGCACCAATGCGATACCTCAGCCTCGCCTTTATTTCTCCATCCACACCCATCTGTCTGTGCGGTTCTTTGATAAAAACCACATCAGACACCCTCGCACTTCAAGGGACCCATTCGAGCGGGTTGTGTGTTTTTACCAGGATAATCTTCTTCGGCATGCATCGGTACCCATCACAGCTCAAGCGATAAGAATATGCACGACTTACAATATTATAATTGCACGGTACCCATCTACAAACATCAGTACGAAAAGAAGTGTAGGCATCTCCAGGTGATCCTGCGTCCTCATCCCTCGACCAGTGGGAGGAACATTCAGCAAAGATTGTTTTTGAGACAACAGTTTAATCCTCGACGTTTGTCTGGACTATCCATCCTTGAAAGTTGCGTAAAGCAGAGGACAAACAGTAATTTGGACGTCGTGGTTTTGTTGAAAAAAATGTAGGACGAACAAGGAAGGTTTTGAATAGCACGGCGAATACCGAGCGGACTTACAAAGTCGTCCCAATTTGGCAAAGTATCGGGCATCACAGAAAATTAGACTTGTTGCTTGACTAGGACGTCTAGGCATGGCTTCCGTCGTACAATCTCCTTTCGCTACTCTTCTCAAACGGTCAAAATTCTCCTCCTTTGACCCCCGCATCGCTCAAGTCTACACCACACACGGTGGTGATGCTCACCGCGGCAACTGGGGCTTCAAACGTCCGCTCCCGATACGCAGACGTGGAGCTTACATCACAGTGAAGGCTGTGGACTCACTTGAACAGCAGACAGAATGGAACTCTGCAGAGCCTCAGGCAATGTGGATGAAGAACTGGGATGAGTTGCAATTAAACCCCAGGTCGGAAGAGTTGCGTCGGCCGTCGAGCGAGGATTCTGGTGATATGGTAGACTCGGAGTATGCGCCAATGCGGATGGACCCACAATGTTGGCGCTCGCCTGCTGTCCCCAATGTCCATGCCATGTCCAACTCGGAATTCAAGAAATATGTTGCGCATATCCGTCGCAAACGCGAGCACTTCTTTGAATATCAGAAAATGAAGGCGGAAGCATTAAAGAAGCAGAAGGAGATGAAAGAGAGGGAGGAAGAGGTGTTAAAGCTGATGAAGGCAGACTCGTCCAAGGAATCGTCTACACCCAAAGGATTGTCTAAGGCGAAAAAAGCCCCTCCCGAAAAACTCCCAACGGATTATTCCCTTGATGACTTCGCTATGTGGGAGTCTGAAGGAGTACGAGAGCATTCTCGATCACGTTCACTCGAAAGCGTACCACATCGCTCTGCAGGTCTTCATTACTCTCATTTCTCATCACTTCAAACATATCTCTCTACGAAGGAGCACAAAGGACGATTGGTTGAAGAGGTAAAGGGCGACAAAGGAAAGCCCATATATTTCGTGGCATCGTACGCTGGTATGGGCACCCTCGTACAGCAGAAGAACAAAGGAGTGGGCAACGTGATGACGTGGGGCGATCCAAGCAAAACTGGTGTGACGAACCTCAGGCCTGAGTCTGTAGTGTTGGAGAAGGCGCCAGAAGTGGTATACAAGAGGCAAGGGTTAAAAGCGGCGAAGCTCTCGATGACAGCATTTGCAAATGACGCGCAGAGTCACTCGCAAAGCAACACCCATAGGCCTGGCTCACTGGAGTACATCACGGCTGAACCTCTGCAGTCTTTCGCCAATCACACCCCACACCCTAAGCGCGCAGCGAGGTTCGATAATATCGTGCGCAAGTCGACGCAACCACCACCACGCAATCCTAGTGAGACGACACTAGACTTTTTGCAGGAGATCCTTAGAAAGAAGGGTCCAGATACGAACGGGAATGGGGATTTAGAGAAACCATAGTAGTTTTCTATCACATTGACACTCTTTGAATCGACCTTGTGCCACGCCTTTTGTGGCTCGCGAAGTGACATAAACGCGTGGTGTGCGCGTGACATGCCCGTGACCCATTAACCGCGACAAGCGTGTCTTGTTTAAGTTTCCCACGGCACTTACTCCTCCAGCTTAGGTGCTCGCCGTCACCAACGATGCCACGCGAATCTACAGACCGCAGAAAATCAAGTATAGGTAGTCGGCGCGGCCCCCCAAAGAAACATATTCCATTCCGCGCCGATGATCTTGGCCTCGGAAAGAAAACCGGAATTGCAGTCCAATACGTCGGCCGTGACTCTGATGAATTCGAGCCATTCGACGAGGTCATCAAGCAAGCTGACGATCGCACACCGCCCCGAGTTAAATCACGCAAGAAGAAGGCGCCAGTCGTCGCTACTCCCGTTCCAGAAGTCGATGAATACGATGAGGATGGGGAGATGTCCATGGAATTGGCAGAAAGTGAGTGACTTTGACCGCAAGTACGATCCGACGTGTTTATCACCATGATTTTACACAGGCAACCAGGGCAGTCCGCTGGCTTACCTTACCAATGCGCCTCCCATAATGGCGCCTAACAGTGCGCGCAAACCGGGCTCGTCGCGGTCCGTTCCGCGAACGTCTGAGATTGACTTTGACGAGGTACCTTCGCCCCGTATGCGCACTGCACCGTCTAGGCGTGAATCTACTGTGAATAGTGCAGGACTTTCAGTACTCTCAAAGTCGTTCACCGTATACAACGACCCTCGTGAGCCTGGCCCTGCTTCGGACCCCGAGTTTGAGCCAGCAAATCAAGACTTTGACTATGATCCCCTACCGAACGACAGCCCACCGCAAATAGGAACAAGTTTTAATTATGTGAATGCGGACGAGGATGATGAGGATGACGCTGCAGAAGTCGAAAAACAGATGGCATCACAGGCGAAGAAGAAGGCTGACAAGGGCAAGGGCAAGGGGCGCGCAGATGTAGAGCTGGAGCAACATGAGGAAAACGAGATCGATGAGGATATTGCCCAGGGACTCGAAGAAGTTGAGAATGCGCCAGATGAGGAAGAAGATGAAGACCCACCCCCTAAGAAGCCACGCAAAGAAAAACCGAAAGAGCAGCAACCGAAGAAACCAAAAGCAGCGCGTGCACCCAAACGAGTCATCAAATCAGTCGAAGAAAGTAAGTCATCTCTTACACCATGAACAAGAAATTCACCCACCTTAGATTCTCCACCACCGGATGGGGTACGTCGCAGTCGACGACATCGGTACAAGCCGCTCGAATACTGGCGCCAAGAAAAAGTCGTCTATGGTGGTGATACTTCTGGCCTAATTCTCGTTCCTCAAATTAAAGAAATCATACGCATCCCGCAAGAGCCTCCTAAACCACTCGGGAAGGCAGGAAAGAAGCGCAAGCGCACAGGCAGTGAACGTGCGAAGAGTATACCTGAGCCATTTGACCCCGAGGAAGGCTGGGACGACGAAACACAGGAATCCGGTGTGGTCATTGACTATGTCACCGAGGAGCCTGTGTTAAGACGTACGTAGCTTCTCCCATCGGCACTTTATGGTCTTATATTGACTATCGTTGTTTTAGGTATTGTCTATACAGCAAAAAAGGTCGATCCGAGACCTGCAGCTGGCGGCGGGTGGCTCTTTCAAAAGGTCTTTGGGGAGGGCGACTTTATTGCAGCAGGCGTCCTTCGTATACCCCCGCAGGGCCGCAAACCAAGCAAAGGCACAAAAGACAATACTTATGTTCGCATTTGTCGCTACACTGCGCATTTCAATCTATTCACCTCATTTTTACGCAGGTTTTCTACGTCATTGAAGGTGCCGTAGCCGCTGTGATTCACGAATCACAATATGTTGTAGCTACAGGGGGCATGTTCATTGTGCCGCGTGGTCAGTCCCATTTCTCATGCCCCGTCCGCTGGTCTCATAAATAATATAAACCGCATCCACATTCAGGCAACACCTACTTCATCGAGAACATCTCCGATCGAGATGCGAAAGTCTTTTTCACGCAAGCTCGCCAGGTATCGTTAGACGAAGATCAGCAACTAGATCACGTATCGCACTCTGCGCCTCCTTCATCGCATCCCCAGCGGTTGAGTGAGGGGGCGACTTCGGTAGCGAAGAGGGGGACGTCGATGAAGATGTGAATGGTTTAGCATGACATTTATGAATTTAATAGCGCATTCTTTGTATTGCAGTTTCTTTTTTATCGTCATCGGTTCACTGTAACTTATCATAATTAAGTGTCGTTTCTGTCGACGAAATGAATGGGACGGTTATAGCGTTGGCTTAGCATACTTATATCCGCTAGCACTTGGTGTAATACTCATACCCTTGTACTCCATCCCAATTATGTCAGGTCACTCAAACTCTGTCAGGGCCTCTATCACGATAAGATGAGCTGCGACTTGAAGTAGTCTTTGCTTCAAGTCGCTACTCATCCTACGGTGAGCAGGATCAAGACAGTCGTTTCGATGATCAGTCGACCCAATATGGTACAACGGTGACTACACGAGATGTAAGGTTATACAAGACAAGCAACTGGAACTCTGAACGGGGCAACGGCGAAAACAGAGAGAACAAGGCATTGACAACAGTCACCATGCACACCAATTTGGCATTCCTTCATTGGTTTGCGCACTGTATCCTAGACTCCGAGTCGTCGGGACTACTGGAAGGTAGTAAGCTTTCAGTATATTACCTTTTGGTGTAACGGTTATATGCCAGCGGCAGTACGACCTACTTACGGTTTAGTCTTCGTGAGTTTGAAACGTCTAGTCAGCGTGTTCCGTTCGAGGTTGAAGACCGTGTTCCGAAAAAGTCGGCGAAGATCTTGCTCCAAGATGGCAGTGCCTTTAATGGCATTGACCAAGACCTCGGTCTCTTGATAGTCCGATTCGACGTAGATGCGCAGGACCGGTTTCCATTGAGCAGTGGCCTTGCCTCCGTCTCTGCAGTATGAACTGTGAGTTTCCTGGAGGGAGAATGAAGGGAAGTTGACATACTTAACTTCTTTGAAGAAGAGCATCGGATCAGGCCTAGTCATGGTGGCTTTTGATGGGTTTTGTAATTGTTTCCATTCTCTGCAGTATGAACTGTGAGTTTCCTAGAGGGAGAATGAAGGGGAGTTGACATACCCATCTTCTTTGAAGAAGAGCAGTTCAGGTTCAGCCATGATGGCTTTTGATGGGTTATAAAAGCCTGATGGTTCCAATGAGGTGAGAAACAGAAAAGAAAATGGGGTCACAAACCGACTGCAAGGTCCTGAAGAAACCCAGTCTCGTTCTCTGCCGTCAGGTAATCTTTGATAGCATTCACAGGTGGCTACGCAAATTATTAATTAACTGCATAGATGAAGGCAGATGAACGCTATTCATACAGAGAAACGTGTTTTATTGTTATCTTTCAGGGACAGTGTGGTTTTTTGGCCTGGCTGCATGATGACTTGTGTTTGTGCTAGGAACCGCAGAGTAGTTGTGAGTCTCCCACCTTCAGCTCGAAGTGACGGAAAGTTCGAACGAGGTTATCATGTCCGATGTCTGCTTTGGAAAAAGCGAAGCTATACGTCGAATAAAAGCAACGTTCGTGAGCATGACATTGGACATTTCTCGGACAATACTTACTTGTCCGTGTAGGTCACATCATAGCTGTACGAGCCTAAGATGAAGGTTCATAATTGAAGTGAGAATTGGGCGCGAGGGACCCACCTCTCGCTGGGAAAGTAATGGCTCTGAAATCATTGAAAGTCTTGTATTCCTCAAAAGTGAAATCGGGAGTGCTTACTTCCAAACCACAGGGTAGATTGTGTCGTAGAGGCCCTCCATGTCGGTATCAAAAACGAGCAAAATCGTCGTTTCTCGGCCGAGATTTTCGCTGCAAGACGGTCAGGATGAAACAGTACTATAGCTCAAAGACGCTCACGACTGAAATGTCAAGTTCCTAACGATGGTCCCAGGAGCCGTCGACATGATAGGTTGTAAAGTTATTCTCAATCACAAAATGCAGTTGAGAGTAAGTATGGATTGAAGAACGTCGAGTTCTGCAGTTAGTAGAGGTCCAGGAAGGAGGGCTTTTATATGCCCCAGATAACAGGCTGTATATGCTGTACAGCTGTTCTTGGTTTGCGTCACAAGCTGTGGCTTATCGATCTTCTGATCTCTGGAATATTTTTAGCGTGAGACCCGACCATTGCAGGGAATCTCGTTCAGCTATGTAGTAGCGGCGAGCGCTATAATACATATGCGGCTAATGGGGTCAGAGATTAACGCCCTACCAACAAAAAGCAACCTCCAGGGTTATTCTCCGTAGTAGAAGGTTGCTTATACAAACCTCATTAATTGGAACTTGACAGGAAAAGAGGAGGAGATAAAGCTGGCTGGCTTTGCATCACCAGCTGCAACGTTGAAGTTGAGAAGGAGATAAAGCTGACCAAGGTTTGGCTCTGCGTAACCAGCTGCAACGTTTAAATTTAAGTCGAGGCAGGATATCTGCGATGATGGGCCAAGAGTCATGTGTTCAGATACCAAACGAATGCACTGGTCAACCCAGCACGTCTGGCTGCGACCTGGGGAACGACTGGACGCGAACCTGAGCGCTTCATCAACGAAAATACACAATCGGGATTAAAATTCAGCGAGGTGAAAAGCATAACCTGAAAGCCGATATTCACAAAGTTGACGACAGCCTGAATTCACTATTCTGATCTCTTGCCTGTTGCAATCACCTCAAAGAGTACTGAGAGGATATAAGAATGCGAAATGCCCCTCGGGAATGCAACATGTGACGTGCAACCTTTCCCGTAGTAGTGGTGACTCTACTGGGACCATGTCAACAAAGTATCCTTCAGGTCTAAGACAGACTCAACTTCCCTCAGCATCATCCACATTATATCCGCGCATCAGACTCTACTTCTTAACCTTATCGGAGTCATGGGCTGATCCGAGTCGTGGCTTAGCACACCACCCACCATTGAGCCATAGGCGGTTGGAATACCTCTCTAGAACTTTCTGTCAGGGAACGGGCGCAGATGTAGTACGCCAGGGTGTCCAAAATGGACATATGTCGGGTTTCAAACGTGGAATACGTAGTTTGCATTCCATTCGAACGCCGATCTTTTGGGATCGATAGATGGGACGACTGTCTTTCTCCCATCGATCTGGCTAATGAAGACTGACTGTGATCCAGAAAGCCCGAAATCGTCGGCGAACACGAAGTCTTCAGTAGGGAACTGTCAGATAACTTTCGCGTCCTTGATCGAGAAATGGCGTTGGCCCTGTTTCGAAGCGTGTCAAACATTGAAAACAACCTATACAACGCAAGGCACATAAAAATGTCTAAATTGCAGAACCTGTGAATCCATTGATTTGCTGCATTCAGTGTGACCGCCTATCGATACACCCACGATCAATGCCAGAAGAAATCTCACGTAGATGTGGCCGAGATTGGCATCAGCCATGACATTGATGACAAGTCGAAAAACAGTGAAAGCGACCACGGTGCTTATTGAAAAAGCCACTGAAAGAAGCGCTGAAAATATGGCTAACGCCACCTGTATGCGGAATACCATGTCTGCAGCAAGATGTGGATTCAGGACAGTATCTTGTAGGAGATGCAACTTAGCGCCTACTCACCTTATCACATGTAAGTGACTGCTCTTTCTTCAACGCTCCTGCTGACCGAGACACAGAACAAGGCTGAATATTGAATAGCAGTCATCATTCACGAAGTATCCTCCAAAGCGCCCGTCCAGCCTACATGTAAGGAAATGCCTCTTCTCAAATTGATGCTCAAGCGTCACGAAGGATTTGTTCACGACGTAGCTTCCATCCTCGGTACCTGTCTTGTCACTAGCTCAGCCGACAAGAGTCTTTGAGTGTGGGATCTGGACACCGGGAAATTGGTGGGAGAGCCCTTGTAAGTTGTTGGGACACGACACCGGAGTCTGCACTATCACAGCATCCTCAGATGAGTGTTGGACTGCGAGTGGAGGAGCGAATGGAAGCATCCTGGTCTGGGAAGTTATAGCAAACAAGAGACTTCAAAAGAGTGCCCGTCTCGTTCAAGGGCCATGGGAACTTTTTTTGGAGCGTTGTATAAATTGCAACGGTATTTGCAAGCGCATCATGGGACAGAATGGTACGGGTATTGGAGAGGGAGACGGGCAAGATAGCCCTCGGACCACTTACACAAAGTGGGGGAATGACTCGGACTCGGAGGAGAAAACTAACAACAGGTACCGATGCAACACAACATTGTTTGGAACGCAATAAATCGTTCTAAATATAAAACCGTGACATCCCCGCTCCGGCTGAGCGCTGCCTTGATCTTTCCCTATCTGCAGCACCGCCCTCCTTTGGTGGTGGTTGTGATTACTCACTGTGCTGTATTTCTACCTGGGTCCTGTACGAGAATGACACATGCATGCGTCACTGTCAATGTTACTGGCCCTCTGAAGAGTTTTGATATCATGAAAAGCGCTGCGCGCCTGACCCGGAGGACCCCTTCTCCAATTTTGCTGCAAGAACATGGGTACATGGTGAGCTCATGTTACCAGCTTTAATCACATTCTCCAGATCGTACAGATGATTGCGAAGCTCGATGACACCATCACATACGTCCCGGAGGAGCGTGCTCGTTGAGAGAATGACGATTCTTGATCTAGGACAATGATTAAAAGCATACTTGATGGACATAATAAGGGCCATACCGGCTTGGGAAGAGGAGAATTTGAAAGTTCAACAATTGGGTCCTTCGATGTTTGAAAATTTTGAACTTCCAAGTGGACTGGCCCAGCGGGAGCTCCAGTTGATGTACCACGCAATCCTGATCAGCTGAAAAGCGCTGGAGCACCTACCCACAGGAGCTTGTCTCACTTTCTTCGATCTGCAGTTGGTTTTATCTGTTCAGAAGTGATGCTTCCGTTTGGACGCTCCACTCATGATCCACCGCCCATCTGGAGATACTGCAACAGTCCTTCGACGCCCACGCTATATCGATATCACTTTGTTGGCAGTTTATACGCTTAATCCTGCGCGTATATGGGCCAGTCAGCATTTCTCGCTCCGTGTCCGCATGGCGGCCAAACTTGTAATCGCAGAATTGATTGCCTTGCGGTGCTGCAGTGGCCAGGAGAGTATGCAATGGTTGCTATTTTTAAGACCCGATGATGCTGGCAGGAACGAGAATCTAATTCTCCCTCAGCCAGACTTGCAGGTGCTATCACCACAGCCAACCGTATCAAGCGATTGATTCGTTGCATTCATATTATCACTTTTCAGTACAAGATGAATGAGAGAAGATATCCCGTGTCGACTGACTCGGATGTGGCCGGGAAATTGTATCAGAATACAGTAAAAGCGGCCACGGCGCCTACTGAAGAAAACTTCTGGAAGAAGCACTGAAGATGATCCGTATGCAGGACACCACGTGTCTACAGCAAAGCTGACATCAGGGTTCAGGGATAGTCAGTATCTTACAGAAGATGCAACTTAACGACTACTCCTCACCACAGCGCATGTAAGTCATTGCTGCTCCCTCAATATGCCTGCTGACCGAGGCACGGAACAAGATTGAATGGCAGTCACCACCCACAAAGCATCCACAAAAGCGCCCGCCCAGTCTCCTGAACTGACACTCAAGGGTCATGAGGCGCGTGTGTACGAAGTAGCTTTCATCCTCGGTACCCGTCTCCTCGTCACTGGCTCGGCCGACAAGAGTCTTCGGGTGTGGGATCTGGACACGGGGAAACAAGTAGGAGAGCCCTTGTTGGGACACGATGACATTGTCTGGGCGGTCTCGGCGTCCCCTGATGGACGTTGGATAGCGAATGGAGGAGAGAATGGAAGCATCCTGGTCTGGGAAGTTGTTGCAAACAAGAGAGAACTCAAAAGGGTGCCCGTCTCGTTTAAGGGTCATGAGAATATGGTTCAGGGCATCGCGTTTGCACCGGACAACAAGACATTTGCAAGTGCATCATGGGACCGAACAGTATGCGTGTGGAAGAGGGAAAATGGTCCTTGGACCACTCAAAGTTGGCGATCTGGCATACTCGGTGTCGTACTCCCCGGATGGGGCAAAACTAGCAACAGGCACAAATCGGCACACCATCATTTGGAATTCAGCAAGTGGAGAAGAGTTGCTGAAAATAGAACAGTGGGCATGGCGAGTCGCATTCACTCCAAATGGTCTCTGTCTCGTCAGTGGAAACTACAAAGACATCCGAATATCAGATGCTACTACCGGAGACATCATCAAACAGTTCGACGCCCCCACCAAATTGTTTACCTCACTAGCCATTGCTCCCAATGGTACCAAATTAGCCATCACATCATACGACAACACAATCCGGTTTTTTGACCTGAATACTTTCGAACCCATCGGCGAGCCACTCGAGCACCTTGATGCCGTCGTGTGTGTGGCATTTTCCGAGGACAGCAAACTCATCGCAACTGGCTGTTGGGACGGAAATGTTCGCACATGGACAGTTCCTCTGAGCGGGTCTGGGAAGGAGCTCCAACAGGTGAGCAAATTATCTCGTCGTATCATACTTCACGCCCGCTGACCTGTTATCTAGTCCACTCAGAAAATTTTCAATGTACACTGTTTTCACGCTCGTTGTTTTGTAGAATCCCTCATTCCAGTCCTGTAGAAAACTATCCCAGACCCACGGCCTCGCCCAAAACGCGCTTCAATATCGACTAGTAAATTCTTCGATGATGTAAGTCCATATGATACAGTAGATCTGATGCACGTCTCATTATCCTTTGACAGTTTGATCCAACTGGACACAGCAATCGCACCGGCACTACGCGCAACGTCAAAGGCTCCAAAATCAAAAACATGATGATACATCGTATCTTTTCTCGCTCCTCCGCTTCCCAGGACCATACTCCTCGCCCACGTGGGGTTCCCCTTGTGGACGTCCCTGCAACACGAGGCAAATATGTAAGCTTTCCTGACTTTTCGACATCCATGTAGTGACGTTGATGTTGTCTCGCAGCGCACCGCTAATGCCCACAGCGGGAAAAGGGACAAGTTATTGCGGCTACAACGTCCTCCTCGCAACTGGCAAGGTCACGCTGGTGCCTCAAGCAGCAGCACGCCACCAGCGAGGACATCCCATGTGGTCAATGAAACTGGGCCAGCAACGTTACAGACTGGAAATCCCAACGCTTCTGTTACAACTAACCACCCTTCTCCGTTGGACATTGAACATGTTCCAGGCATTAACTGCTTCGCAGTTCTTACAAGGTGTTTCCCATGTCTTTCCGGAACTCGACCGATAAGTCCTGCGGCTCCACGCACCAGTTAAGCGGCCTCTCTGTTCCAAATCTTTTTGTTGGAGTAGATAGCATCCATGTACTAGCTGTTTGAAGACACATGCAATTCGATGTTGCTCCCAAAAGACATTGCTTGACAAATAACTAGCACTTCGTCCCCATCGTGTAGCATCGGAGTTTGTCAACCCAGTGTCTTAAATGACTGGGGCATACGAGAAATACGATACATTGTAAATCATGATCAAGTCATCGACGCTAAGCCAGTTCAATATTCTTATACAAGTCGTGATTAAGAGACCCTTCCGGCCCCGCAATCTGCACGAGTTGTGACATAAACTCTTGGCTCGAAGAACACGTATTTCAAAACTTCTCAATGTTACAATTCATCTTGTTGATATTTATCCGCTGCTGGCCAATAATCTTCTATACTAAAATGACTCGGTCACGTGTAATTGAGACAACTTGACTTATGACTAATCGACTCGAACTGCAAGATTGTGTTGTTAAGTAAGCCACTTGGATTGGTTGCGTTCCAGCGCTTGAAGCAGGTGCTGAGCACGCACGTGTGATGGAGAATCATCGGTATGTAGTTTTGCCTTGGCACGCGCACCTTTTGAATCTCGCAAAAAAGACCACCAGACTCGCTTGCCTTTCGAGAGACCAAACGGCGCGCTGTATCCAGCAGCTTTTCCACCACTCAACACGCTGCTATCCCTGGAGGAAACACTTATGAAAAGGTGAGATATATTTTCTTCTTAATGGATTGTATTCATAGACAGTTTTGCCTTAGCACGCGCCCCTTTCGAATCCTGCAAAAAGACCACCAGACTCGCCTGCCTCTCGAGAGACCAAACGGCGCGCCATATCCGACAACTTTTCCGCCAATCAAAACGCTACTATTCACAGGGGAAACACTCATGAAAAGGTGAGATATGCTTTCTTTTCAATGGATATATGTATTCATAGATAGTATCAACTCCCTTAGGATACACAAATACATGACCCTCCCACATCCGAGTTCGAACGGCGGTCTTTGGCCCAGCGCCAGCGCCGCGAGCGTGAGGCACGAGGAGTCGGCAAACAGCCAGAACGTCTCACACAGGCTCCTCATAGCC
The DNA here is from genome assembly GCA_016647685.1 of Suillus tomentosus. NCBI lineage: Eukaryota > Fungi > Basidiomycota > Agaricomycetes > Boletales > Suillaceae > Suillus > Suillus tomentosus. The sequence goes on along the minus strand of JABBWJ010000022.1, from coordinate 172,938 downwards.
CTGAGGCTGAACAAGGGACACAGGCCACAACAGCATTTGAACGCCGTTCTCTTGGACAAAAGAGACGCCGCGAACGTGAGCGACAGCAACGTGAAGCTCAGCAACCACCAACCACTGGAACACCTGGATTGGCTGCTCATGAACACGAACCGACTCCTGGAGCCATGGAAATCGATGAACCTCTTGGTCCGCAACACATCCCTGCTCCGCCGCAAATCCCTGCTCCGCCGCAAATTCCTGCTGAAATTCCACCTCAACAGTTCGTTCCGCCGCAAATTCCTGCTGCAATTCCACCACAACAGTTCGTTCCGCCCCCTGTTCGCCCCGATCTTCCTCTCGCACGACGGCCATATGTCGAGCCAGCCTCGCGTCATGATCTAGGCAGGATGGATGTTGCATGCCCCCATTGTCATGCTCTCCATTGGAAGAGTGAGCGCTTGGCGTCGTCTTCAAACCGAAATCCTGCCTTTGGAATGTGCTGTGATCAAGGCCAGGTTCGCATTCCTGCCCTTCGTGATCCTCCAGAGGCTCTCAGGAATCTTTTTGAAGCACGCACTCCTGAAGCTGTCGAGTTTCGAACCAATATTCGGCAGTACAATGCAGCACTTGCATTCACATCGCTTGGCGTCAATATTGATTGCCAAGTCAACAATGGTAGAGGGCCATATGTGTTTCGTGTTCATGGGGAGCTGAGCCATCGAATCGGAGATCTTATGCCTACAGAGGGTCGGCAGCCAGTGTATGCACAATTGTATATTTATGATCCACGAGCAGCTTTGGATGAACGAATGCAGCGCAACCGTGATTTAAACCGGCGCACCATGGATAAGCTTCAGACTATTCTCCTGCAACATCACCGCTATTCAGCACTATTTCGTCACGCATATGAAGTGCTTGCCCAGCAGCCAGCCGATTCTCCTGTCTCCATTCGTTTGCTTGCTGATCCCACCCGAGATCAACGACGGTACAATTTGCCTACTGTCAGCGAGATTGCTGCTATTGTACCTGGAGATGGCACACAAGTCACTGATTCCCGTGATATTGTGCTTCATCGACGAACGGGTCCCTTGCAGAAAATTCATGATGGACACAGGTCTTATGCTTGCCTTCACTATGTCCTATTTTTCCCTCACGGAGAGGATGGATGGCACTGGGATCTCACAATGCACCAACCCGACAAAGAGAAGCCAAACCGTCTCTCGCAAGTTCGCTATGCAGCATTTCGATTATTCTCTCGCGAAATGGAGTTTTCAGTCATCCTTCGAGGCAGCGCACTTTTTCAGCAATGGCTGGTGGATACATTTGCTATCTCTGATCAGAATCGTCTGACATATCTTCGCTTGAATCAAGGAAAGCTTCGGGCCTCACTATATAGTGGCCTCGAGGACTCCGTCGCATCTGCTGGCGATGACAATGTGGATCTCCACGAGCTCGGTCAGCGTTACATCCTACCATCTTCATACACCGGAGGACCACGATACATGTATCAGTGCTATCAAGATGGATTAGCTCTCGCGCGCTACTTCAAGAAGATCGACATCTTTATGACGGTCACCTGCAACCCAAAATGGCCTGAAATCGAACGAGAGCTTCTGTCAGGTCAATCTGCTGCCAATCGCCCAGACTTGGTGGCAAGGGTGTTTCATATGAAGAAGCAGGCGATTGTTGATGATGTGTATAAGAAGGGTGTATTTGGTCGAACAGTTGCATACATATACACCATCGAGTTTCAGAAGCGAGGCCTCCCACATATGCATATGCTCATCTTCCTCGAGCAGTCAGATAAACTGTTAACTCCCATTGACATTGATACGACGATCTGGGCTCGGTGGCCTGATCCAGAGACAAATCCGAAGCTCTTTGAAACGGTGAAGACATGTATGGTCCATGGTCCATGTGGGGCTCTGAATCGAAATGCACCTTGCATGCAGGATGGAAAATGCACTAAGGGATATCCAAAGCCCTTTCAAGCGCAGACAAGCACCGACCGTGAAGGATACCCTCGCTATTGCCGTCCAGACGATAATCGTGTCTTCAAAGTTGGCCAGCATGAATTGGACAACAGGTGGATTGTGCCATACAATCCATTCATGTCAGCCAAGTTCGACTGCCACATCAATGTCGAGTGTGCAGTCTCCTTTGGATCAGTCAAATATGTCAACAAATATATATGCAAAGGACACGACCGTGCAACCATGGAAATCAACTCGCGCGATGAAATTCGTCAATTCATTGATGGCCGATACACTTCTGCTCCCGAGTCAGTATGGAGAATCCTGCAATTTCACATCCATGAACAACAGCCTCCTATCACAAGGCTACAGGTGCATCTCCCTGGGCAACATATGGTAACATTTGATCCCAACGAAGACCCTCAGGCTGTGCTTGACCGAGCTGCAAATGAGAAGACTACATTAACAGCTTTCTTTGCAGCAAATGCCGATGCAGGTGCACTTGGAATTGAGGCACGGAGATACACATACCAGGAGTTTCCCCAGCATTTTACATGGAAACCATCAAAAAAAACTTGGGGCATACGTCAACGAGGCTTAGCTCTCGGACGCATGTACCATGTGGGTCCAACTGGCGGGGAGCGGTTTTATCTCCGCACCCTTCTGACTGTGGTCAAGGGCCCAACATCATTTGATGACCTCCGAACATTCAATGACATCACTTACCCATCATTTCGCGAAGCTTGCCTGGCACGTGGGCTGCTGGAAAATGATGGTGAATGGAGACAATGCCTGGAGGAGGCAGCAACAATGCAAACTGGAAGACAACTGCGGCAGCTGTTTGCAACTATTCTGCTTTTTTGCTCGCCCACAGAACCTGCAACATTGTGGAACAATTTTCGTGCACATATATGTGATGACCTGCACCATCAACTGATGGTTGTCACACAGCGGGACAACCCAACAGACATTGAAGTCTACGACTTTGGCCTATATCTCTTAAACAAAGTGCTGGAAAAATCGGGGTCTTCACTGCGGAATTTTGCGATGCCTCTGCCTCAGCATGACTGGGATACTCACATCGAGATTCAAAACTCATATATAGCCGAACAGCTGTCATATGATGTGCAGGAGGAGCATCAACAAGCACTTCAGCATATTCCCCTACTCAACACAGAGCAACGGGAAGCCTTCGCACGCATCTGGGAATCAGTCGAACATGAGAAAGGAACAACGTTCTTTCTTAATGGTCCTGGTGGAACAGGAAAAACATTTGTTTACAAGACCATTTGCCACAAGATACGAGCAGAACGGTTAATAGTGCTATGTGTTGCCTCATCTGGGATAGCAGCATTGCTGCTTAGAGGCGGACGTACTGCACATTCAATGTTCAAGATTCCTGTTGACGGCCTTAATGACGACTCAATCTGCAATATTCCAAAAGAGGGTCCCCTAGCTGAACTTATTCGACGTACGCATCTCATTATCTGGGATGAATCTGGTATGCAGCATCGTAATGCACCAGAGGCAGTTGATCGGACCTGTCGTGACCTGCGCAACAACAACAAACCATTCGGAGGCATCACCGTTGTGTTTGGAGGTGATTTCCAGCAGATACTTCCTGTTATACCCCGAGGAAGCCGCGAAGATATCATTGGTGCAACAATTCAGCGCTCTCATCTTTGGAAAGATGTGCAAATTCTCCACCTCACTCAAAATATGCGACTTAACAATGACCCAGATAGCCAAGTTTTTGCACAGTGGTTGCTTGATGTTGGCCATGGACGGAATTCCGATGCTGACAGCATGGTCACCATTCCAGATACCATGATCACACACGACCTCAGCACACTTATTGAGGCCATTTACAATGGGCTCTCCGACAATTCAAATGGTCCTCCGCCACCAGATTACTTCGCACATCGCACGATCCTCGCTCCTCGCAATGGAGATGTTGACATTATCAACAAGGAGGTGTTGGGGCGAATGGCTGGCGCTGAAAGGACCTATTTCAGTGCTGACAATGTCATTCATGAAGACGGGGCTGATGGTGATGCGCAGGATGGGTTTCCGGTTGAGTTTCTGCGAAGTCTCAATTCTGCCGGTTTGCCTCCTGGCGAACTTGCATTGAAGGCTGGATGTCCTCTGATTCTCCTTCGAAACCTGGCACCCAGCCAAGGACTCTGCAATGGGACACGAATGGTACTTCTTCGCATGTCTGATAGAGTCCTCGAGACACGTATTCTCGGTGGTGATCATAATGGAGAGACTGCCTTCATTCCTCGCATCTCCCTCATTCCCTCAGCAAAAACCACAGACTTTACCTTTGTTCTAAAGCGGCGACAATTTCCTGTGCGGCTCGCGTTCGCAATGACCATTAATAAGGCTCAAGGTCAATCAGTCAAGTTTGTGGGACTCGATCTGCAAGTTCCCGCCTTCAGTCACGGTCAACTCTATGTTGCTTTGTCACGGTCAACCTCCAGTCGTCATATCAAGATGCTCCTCCCTCACGATGTCTCAAAAACCACCAATGTAATTTACCCTGAAGTTCTTCTTTGGTGAGCACGTTCTATCACCACCACAAACACAAGGTGCTTACTACTAACAGACTTCAGACCAGTTCAAGTTGCTTTACATACATATATTTCTCATTTTCTGCTCGGTCAATTGCATATGTGATCATTCCTTTAGCTTTAAAATTGATGCCTCGCTCTGCCAGATCTTTGTTCAATGTGACATGTGGCCACGGCGGCGCCACGCATGTTGAATAATATGGTGTCGGCAATGTGGGTCAAGACCCTGACAGTCGCTTGCTCGCTACCGAGACTGATACTCCGTCCCGTTCACAGTTATAACTACCAATGCTCTCGAACATTCTGCATGATTCCATGCGTGTCTGCGTTACCCAATGGGCCCCCAGAATATATAATGTAACTCTCCAGTGAGCATTCCACACTAATTCTCTATCATACACAATCTCACAAACTATTCTCGCTCACAATTCCTCATGTCGAACTCGAGTGCAAGTTCTGCCACCATAGTTGCCGTAGCTGTCCTTGAGAATGGGAGATTTTGCGAAGGTCAAGGCAGGGCTCTCATTTTTGATGCTCAAATCTATCTAGGCGACGATTGTCCTGCATTGCTAGCTGCATTGAAGTACTTCAATGCTGACAACCAGGCTTTTGATCCTGTCGGCTTCTACATTGTCATTGCAAGAGTAGGTGTTATTTGTTTCTATATTCTATCCGCTACATTGTATACTGATTCACTTGCAAGGTTGCCAAAATGGAACCAAGCGCAAACATTAGTCTCGATGACCAAAACCGAGAATCATACTATGATCTGGTTGGTGATGTTGTTAGGGTACGTCTCACTCATTGCATGATACGGGCGCACCTGATTTTTTCCGTCACCCATGCAGTTGATTCCCATTGCGAAGGATGGTGTTTCTCCACTATACACACCTTACATCGAGATTTGCGGCACTGTTGAGCATGTCGATGACCTCGCAAACACATTTTCCATAGACGCGCATCAGTATGTCTCGAGCCTTCGAACCAACTCTACTGGAGCATCAAGCACCAGTCAACGGCCTTTCAAATCTATCCTACCAGTTGAATGTGCCTTTCCGAATACGGCGCGGTGGACAAAGTCCAGCAAGAAGCTCATGCCGCAGCCGCACCGTTACATTTCTGTCACAGGTTTTATTACCGGAAGAAAGGTCAAGACTGTTCAAGGATCCGAACCTGAAACTGATAGGTTCACAGTCGAGGTGGACTCGATTGTGTTTCTAGGGCGTCCTGTCGTCGTGAAGTCGTCGGGCAGCATCTCGGGTATGTATTTCATCAATTTTGTTGTTCCACCAGCTATAACAGAGATCAGGTCCTTCTACAAGTGGAACACCGGGCAAACCTGGGTTGAAATTCGACTTCTCTCAGGTCCCCCGGCCTGCTAAGCGCCGACGGATTGAAGAAAACTAATTTTTTGCTGTCTATATCTACATTATTCAATTTTTACAGACAAGTTTTTTTCGTCGTCTCGACTCTCCATCACATTCAACTAAATACTTTGCTCTAATATCTACTATTTCTCACGTACATTATGTTCGGCGAAGGAACGTCTGGAAAGTCAAGCAAGGTAACTACCAAGTGAGTGGCGTAGCCACGGGTAACTGCTAGTGTTTTTGTTAATATTTAACTCACCAAGGTTCAACCATCTGTCAACTGCCTTCTGTTGCATCCCTTGTTAATTCATAATCAAATATATAACCTCTGCGAGATCTGCACGGCATTCGGCAAGACCGTTCACCATCTATCCGAGTCCATGCCCTATCGATCGCGATGAGTATCTCTGACCCGGCACAACGGGGCTTAGCTAGCATCTTGCTTATGTTCAGAACGCATTTGATCGAGTTCTGCCACTGGCCTGTTTCGCCGAATATGACGTCAATTTGTAACAAATTTGCAAAACATAGAACCATGTAGTAGTTTTGACCGGGTGTTGACGTTGAGCTCCTGGTACAATAAAATTTGTGCGATAACGAGTATACGCGAGGCGTCAAGAAACAGAGACGTGTCTTTGTGCGAGAGTGACTGAAAGGGAGAGAATACGCATACAAACCATCGACAAGCCTCCAAGACCACGTTCCAGCCTCATCGGCGTTCAACATGTCTCGAGTGCATTAGCATATGTTGTTGATGTGTTCATGAGGTTTGACGGTTTGAAGTGTCGGTTGTTGTTGACTGCTGCTAAAACATCAGAGAGGCGATGGGGGAGATGATATGCCACGAAGGGAATCGTGTAGAGAATGTGCAACATACTGAAGGAGATATAATTGAAGAGAGGAGTGGTGCAGAAACCTTGAAGAAACTGGATAATATCCAAGTGCGTGAGCGGTTGGTTGTTGAGGTTGACTATCAGTGGAGGGCAAAGATGCTGTTGCGAGTGGGTGAATCAGTTTGATGAAATGTTGTGCTTAGTGACTGCAAAATTGGAAGAATCAACACCATCATAGCTTTTCACATATTCAATATATTCAAAGACGAGCATATATGCGTAGGAGTACAATATTCCTGCAAGGGAATGAGCGCATATACTCACCTGAGACGTCTCCGTGTAACAGATGAACGGGTTTTCAGCAAGCGCATCAGTAACGAACCAAGATATGGACACACCATTCAATCCACCAAATTCCACTCGACACTCGGACACATAAAATAGCAATAACGTACATATACGTCGGCCTGCAAGAGCATGCTCAAAGGGATGATCTGAAATGGAGTCGTTCAAGATTGAGTCTATTATTAGACTCACTGTGACAGTTTGTTTGCGCATGTTTGGTTCATGTTAAAATGAGTCTGTCATCAGCGTTTGTCGACGTTGGCGTCGGCCGCCATCTTGAGCCGTCCTTCCAACAACGTTGCCCCTATCCACGATAGGCATCTCGCTATCAAGGCCTCTGCGAAGCTATCAGGATCTATATATCTGCGCGGCTCAAACCAATTTGCTCAGCACCTCATATATAGCTGCCAAGAACGCAGAACCTATTCATTTCGTGAGTTTTCCAGAGCTCGTTTGCTTGCGGAAATTTTCCGAGATTGGGATGATACTACCTGGTGTGCAGAACGGTGTGTGACTATAGATTGTGAACGGTTCACGAGTCTAGTGCAACGCATTGATGTGCATAATCTATACTTGTCACAAATCATGAATTTCATCAAACTTTCAATCGCATACGCTCATAGATTGAATACCAGCCTTTCAGCGCCAGTCCTACCAGCGATGCTTTTTGGATGGGATTTGTTGCGATACTGGTACATACAGAGTACTTCTCCCCCGAGCTTCAAGAACAATCGTGCATGCACCCTGAGCACTCCACTCCGTCGTCAACCAGTGCGTTCGAGACAATGCGCCTGGTCCTCTGAAGAGTTTTGATATCGTGCAAAAGTGCTGCGTGCCTGGCCCAGAGGACCCCCTCATGTGCTACAAGAGCATGCGTGCATAGTGAGCTCGTGTTGCCAGCTTCCGTCAGTCCTCGAGATTGTATAGATGATCGCGAAGCTCGATGACGCCAGGAGCATTCTCATTGAAGGAATGACGGTCCTTGATCGATGATCGATCGTTGATCCGGGATGCTGATTGAAAGCATACGACCGGCCTGAGAAGAGAAGGTTCAATAATTGGACTCTTCGATGTTTTAATTTTGAACGTCCAAGCTTAAGTAAACTAGCCCAGCATGATAATAAAATAAACTCCGGTCGATGTACGACAACGTCGACGGTCCTCATCAACTGCAAAGGCTTCCCAAACACTGGTACACCTACGCGCAGGAACTCATTTCATTCTCTTCAATCCGCAGCTGGCATTCTCTGTTCAGTGATGATCATAAGGGATCCTTCCGTTGGACGCTCCACTCATAATCCAGTGGCCGCCCATCTGGAGCGGTCCTTTGACGCCCACGCTATATGATCGATAGCAGTTTGTTGGCAGTTTATATGCTTAATCCCGCGCGCATATGTGGCCAGTCAGCATTTTTCGCTCCGTGTCCGCATGGCGGCCACTTATAATCGCGGAATGAATTGCCTTGCAATGCAGTAGTAATCAGGAGAAGCTATGCAATGGAGCGAATTTCCCACTTTCAAGACCCAACGATGCTGGCAGGAACTCATTTTCCTCAGCCCTCGGACTTGGAGGTGCTACCACCACAATCAAGCGATTGATTCGTTACATTCATGTTATCACTTATCAGTACAAGATAAATGAAAGAGATCTCGAGTCGACTGACTCGGACATGGCCGGGCAGTGACAACATGTTGAAAAGGACCACGGCGCCTACTAAAGAAAACTCCTGAAAGAAGCGCTGAAGACGTTGCTAAACCGTATGCAGGACACCACGTGTCTACAGCAAAGCTGACATCAGGGTTCAGGGATAGTCAGTATCTTACAGAAGATGCAACTTAACGACTAGTACTCGCCATAGCGCATGTAAGTGATTGCTGCTCCCTCAATATTCCTACTGACCGAGACACCGACACCGAACAAGATTGAATGGCGGTCACCACCCACAAAGTATCCACAAAAGCGCCCGCCCAGTCTGCTGAACTGACACTCAAGGGTCATGAGGAAGCTGTGCAAGAAGTAGCTTTCATCCTCGGTACCCGTCTCCTCGTCACTGGCTCGGCCGACATGAGTCTTCGGGTGTGGGATCTGGACACGGGGAAACAAGTGGGAGAGCCCTTGTTAGGACACGATGCCGTAGTCCGGGCGGTCTCGGCGTCCCCTGATGGACGTTGGATAGCGAGTGGAGGACCGAATGCATGCATCCTGGTCTGGGAGGTTGTGACAAATAAGAGAGAGCTCAAAAGAGTGCCCGTCTCGTTCAAGGGCCATGGGGATGTGGTTCAGGGCATCGTATTTGCACCGGACAACAAGACATTTGCAAGTGCATCATGGGACCTTGAAACAGTATATGTGTGGAAGAGGGAGACGGGAAAAATAGTCCTCGGACCGCTTAAAGTGAACAACATGGCATACTCGGTGTCGTACTCCCCGGATGGGACAAAACTAGCAGCAGGCTCAGAGAAGCACATCATCATTTGGAATTCAGCAAGTGGAAAAGAGTTGCTGAAAATAGAACAGCGGGCATGGCAAGTCGCATTCACTCCAGATGGTCTCCATCTCGTCAGTGGAAACCGGGAAGACATCCGAATATCAAATGCTACCACCGGAGACATCATCAAACAGTTCGACGCCCACACCCGCGGCAACTTTGTCTCATTAGCCGTTGCTCCCAATGGCACCAAATTCGCCACCACGTCACACGACAAGACAACGCGGTTCTTTGACCTGGCCACTTTCGAACCCATTGGTGAGCCACTCGAGCACCCTGGTGCCGTCTTGTGCGTGGCATTTTCCGAGGACAGTCAGCTCATCGCTACTGGCTGTGACGACTACATCGTTCGCACATGGACGGTTCCTCTGAGCGAGTCAGAGAAGGAGCTCCAACAGGTGAGCAAATTTTCTCATCATATCATACTTCACGCCCGCTGATCTGTCATATAGTCCACTCAGAAAATTCTCAATGTACGCCACTTTCACGCTCATTGTTTTGTACAATCCCTAATTTCAGTCCTGCAGAAAACCATCCCAGACTCACGGTCTCGCCCAAAACGCGCTCCAATACAAACTAGTAGATTCTTCGATGATGTAAGTCCATATGACACAGTAGATTTGATGCACGTCTCACTATCCTTTGACAGTTTGATCCAACTGAACGCAACAATCGCGCCGGCACTACGCGCAACGCCAAAGGTTCCACAATCCAAAACATGGTAGATCGTATCTTTTCTCGCTCCTCTGCTTCGCAGGACCAAACTCCTCGTCCACTCGAGGTTCCCCTTGTGGACGTCTCTGCAACACGAGGCAAACATGTAAGCTTTCTTGACTTTTCGACATCCATGTAGTGACGTTGATATTGTCTCGCAGCGCACCGCTAATGCCCACAGTAGAAAAAGGGACAGGTTGTTGAAGGCACAACGTCCTCCTCGCAACTGGCAAGGTCACGCTGGTGCCTCAAGCAGCAGCACGCCACCAGCAGGGACATCCAATGTGGTCAATGAAACTGCGCCAGCAACATTGCAGACTGGAAATGCCAGCGCTTCTACTAACCACCCTTCTCCGTTGGACATTGAACATGTTCCAGGCATCAGCTGCTTTGCAGTTCTTACAAGATACTTCCCGTGTCTTGCACGAATCTGACCCATAAGTCCTGCTGCTCCGCGCACCAACTGAGTGTCCTTTCCCTTCCAAATCTTTTTTACTGGAGAAGATATCACGCATGCACGAAGTATTCGAAGACACATGTAATTTCCAAAATACACTGCTTGATATCTGACTAGTACTTCGACCTCATCGTCTCACATCACGAGCATAGTCAACCTACTAGTGTATTACAATGACTGGGGCATACGAGAAATGCGATACATTGTAAATCATGATCATGATCAAGTCATCGACGCTAGCCAGTTCAATATTCTTATACAAGTCGTTATTGAGAGACTCGTCGCACTGCATATAGGAACGCTGGGCCCTCAATTGGGGCAAGTACGACACCCGACTTGAAGAGCTTGATCAGGATCTTCTCCACGTCAGACGCTTCTGTCCTGCGTCCAATGATAAGCAGGTGCCACTGAGAAATGAGGACATGGAAGCACCCATTGAGAAGCGAGGTTCTTCTGGAGGATGTTTCCTCTCGACCAAGGTTTTGGTAGAGGAACACCGGGATGCCCGGGGACGAGGGGACCGACATTATTGCGAAGACGTTCGAGAGCAGTGACGCCATTCTATAGTGCGCCTTCATAGGACATGTTCGAGAAATGCAGACAAACAAGGGCGCATGCAGACGAATAGGTATGTTGCCAAGTACAACCAATTGTTCGAAGAGCGATTGTGTCAGACGAGCGCATGCCGCATTCTTCAAATTGTTCACAATAATAACTGGACCAAACTGTTGGTGATGGTCGAGGACAACCTGCTTACAGTCAAGCACTGGAAGGATTGAGACGCGCTGAAAGTACGGTATGGATAACGTACAACCTGTATGTGGGACACCACGTGTCTGCAGTAAGGCCGACATGTGGATGCGCTGGCAACAATAGTGAGGACCTATAGGATATAAATATTAATTTAATCGCCACTCACCATAGCACGCGCGAGTGTCTGCTCCCCCACTCGAAGTTCCTGCTGACCGACAAATTGAGCAAGATTGAATATCGAATGGCGGCCACCACTCAGAAAGATGGTCACAGAACATCCACCCCGCCAACTCAAGAGGAAACATCTCAGCCCACACTCACGCTCGTGGGTCATGAAGAATGGGTGTCCGGCGTAGTTTTCATCCCTCGTACGAACCTCCTCGTCACTAGCTCCGCCGACAAGAGCCTTCGAGTGTGGAATATGGACACAGGGAAACAAGTGGGAGATCCCTTGTTGGATCACGATTGCGCAGTCTGGAAGGTCGCAGCGTCCGCCGATGGGCGTTGGATTGTAAGTGGAGGATGGAATGGAAGTATCCTGCTCTGGGAAATTGCAACAGACAAGACAGATTTCAAGAGAGAGCCTGTCTCATTCAAGGGTCATAAAATTCTGCTTCGGGGCCTTGCATTTGCGCCAGATAGCGAGACATTTGCAAGTGCATCAAATGACTTGACAGTATGCGTTTGGAAGAGGGAGACGGGACAAATAGTTGTCGGGCCGCTCCGACTGGGCGAGCTGCCAAACTCGGTCTCGTACTCTCATGATGGAAGAAAACTAGCAGCAGGCACCGACAAACACATCATCGTTTGGAACGCAACGAATGGAGAAGAACTACTCAAGATACAAAAGCGGGCATACAGAATCGCATTCACTCCAGATAGTCTCCGTCTCATCAGTGGGGATTGGAATAACATCCGAATCACAGATGTTGCCACTGGAGACATAATAAAACAGTTCGACGCGCACAACAAACCCTGTCAATCATTAGCCATTGCTCCCAATGGCAACAAATTTGCGACCACCTCAACCGATAAGACCACACGATTCTTTGACATGAACACATTCGAACCCATCGGCGAGCCACTCGAGCACCCTGATGTCGTCTTGTGTGTGGCATTTTCCGAGGACAGCCAGCTCATTGTCACTAGCTGTGAGGACAAGCTCGTTCGCACATGGACAGTTCCTCTAGACTCAGAGTGAGTCAGAGAAGGAGCTCGAAGAAGTGAGCAAGTTCTCTCATCATGTCATACTTTGCGCTAACCTGTCATATAGTTCACTCAGAAGATTCTCCATGTACGCTTTCACGCTCGTTATTTTGTATGATCCCTAACTTCAGTCCTGCAGAAAAAAGCGGCAGCACGCTGCTGGCTGTGGCGTCCATTGTGGTTGATGAAACTATGCCAGCCAACGTTGCAGACCGGAAATACCAGTGCAGCTAGCAATCCCCCTTCCCCGTTGGATGTTGAACGTGTTCCAGGTATCAGCTGCTTTGCAGCTCTCACAAGGTGCTTCCCGCGTCTTTCACGTACTCGACGAATAAGTCCTGCCATTCCCCACACCCTCTAAGCGGCCTCTCCTATCCGAACCTTTTCGTTGGCATAAATATAACTGCCGCATTTATTTTCTTTCAAATACTTATGCAAATCGATGTTACTCCCGATAAACGACTGCAATTGTACTATGACACACAACATTGTTCGAAATGGTATTCTCTCCTCCTTCTCCTTTCGCGAACTCTGGACAGAACGCAAAAACAGCAGCGAAAACTCCGATCTCACATGCCTAGGCAGCCTACACCACCTCAGACTATCAAAAGACCACGGTTTCGGTCGGTGCCATCGATATCCTCGCAATCTGGACTCAAGCACTTGCTGAAAGTGCAACCTAGATCTTAACGAATCCACTGGAGAGCACTACAAAACCACCCCAGCTTGATAAAGGAAAGCCAAATTGTTATGTCCAATAACCGCTGTTCGTATCTCAACGTTTTCCATGTTGTCTTAGCATCATCAGCCGGAGTGTCAACAATCTGGTACAGTTGCAGTCTTGTATGATGCCGTTGCCAACGGTGACCAGGGCATAGATGTTGTTGGCGAGAACCATTCTGTAAGTACTGGTGTGGTGATATTGGAAGGACAAAGTTCATTCACCACTACAGACTTGTCAGTAAGAGCACAACGGCGCACACGAGCTGTTTCATACTCCTCGATCCACAGCCGGCGTTCTCTGTTCAGTGATGATCATCAGGAATGCTTCCGTCGGACGCTCCACTCATAATCTACCACCCGTCTGGAGACGCTGCAACAATCCTTAAACAGTTCGGCACCCACGCTGTATCGATAGCAGTTTGTATGCTTAACCTCGCGTGTATATGGGCCAGTCCAACATCTCTCGCTACATGTCCGCATGGCGGTCAAACTTTTAATTGCGAAATAAATTGGCTTGCAGTGCTCAGGAGAAACTATGCAATGGAGCAAAGCTGACACTTTCAAGAACCAATGATGCTGGCAGGAACGAACATTAGCCTGACATGGACGGTGTTATTACTACAGCCAATCAGTATCAAGCAATTAATTCGTTACATTCATGTTATCACTTATCAGTACAATATACATGCAGGACGAGATCTCGGGTCAACTGAGTCGAGCGTGGCCGGGAGCTTACGACGGGTTGAAACAGGTTGAAACACAGTAAAAGCGGTCACAGCACGTAATGAAGAAAGCTCCTGGAAGAAGCGCTGAAGATGATCCGTATGCAGGACACCACGTGTCTACAGCAAAGCTGATATTAGGGTTCAGGGATAGTCAGTACCTTACAGAAGATGCAATTTAACGACTACTCACTATAGCACATGTAAGTGATTGCTGCTCCCTCAGTTTTCAGTTTTCCTGCTAACCGAGACACCGAACAAGATTGAATGGCGGTCACCACCCACAAAGCATCCACAAAAATGCCCACCCAGTCAGTTGAACTGACGCTCAAGGGTCATGAGGAACTTGTGTGGGAAGTAGCTTTCATCCTCGGTACCCGTCTCCTCGTCACTGGCTCGGACGACAAGAGTCTTCGGGTGTGGGATCTGGACACGGGGAAACAAGTGGGAGAGCCCTTGTTGGGACACGATGACTTAGTCTGTGCAGTCTCGGTGTCCCCTGATGGACGTTGGATAGCGAGTGGAGGAGCAAATGGAAGCATCCTGGTGTGGGAAGTTGCGACAAACAAGAGAGAGCTCAAAAGAGTGCCCGTCTCGTTTAAGGGCCACGAGAATATGGTTCAGGGCATCGTATCTGCACCGGACAACAAGACATTTGCAAGTGCATCGCGGGACAAAACGGTATGCGTGTGGAAGAGGGAGACGGGAAAAATAGTCCTCGGACCACTCAAAGTGGGCAATGAGGCAAACTCGGTGTCGTACTCCCCGGATGGGACGAAACTAGCAGCAGGCACAGATAAGCACATCATCATTTGGAATTCAGCAAGTGGACAAGAGTTGCTGAAAATAGAACAACCGGCATACAGACTCGCATTCACTCCAGATGGTCTCCGTCTTGTCAGTGTAAACCAAGGAGACATCCGAATATCGGATGCTACCACCGGAGACATCATCAGACAGTTCGACACCCGCACTGATATATTTACCTCACTAGCCATTGCTCCCGATGGCACTAAATTCGCCACCACGGCACACGACAAGACGACGCGGTTCTTTGACCTGACCACTTTCGAACCCATCGGCGACCCACTCGAGCACCCTGATGCAGTCTTTTGCGTGGCATTTTCCGAGGACAGCAAACTCATCGCGACTGGCTGTGAAGACAGCCATGTTCGCACATGGACAGTTCCTCTGACCGAGTCAGAGAAGGAGCTTCAACAGGTGAGCAAATTATCTTGTCATATCATACTTCACGCCCGCTAACCTGTCATATAGTCCACTCACAAAATTCTCAATGTACGCCACTTTCACGCTCGTTGTTTTGTACAATCCCTAATTTCAGTCCTGCAGAAAACCATCCCAGACCCACGGCCTCGCCCAAAACGCGCTCCAATACAAACTAGTAGATTCTTCGATGATGTAAGCCCATATGATACAGTAGATTTGATGGACGTCTCATTGTCCTTTGACAGTTTGATCCAACTGAACGCAACATTCACGCCAGTACTATACGCAACGTCAAAGGCTCCAAAATCAAAAACATGATAGATGGTATCTTTTCTCGCTCCTCCGCTTCCCAGGACCAAACTGCTCGCACACGCGGGGGTCCCCTTGTGGACATCTTTGCAACACGAGGCAAATATGTAAGCTTTCTTGACTTTTCGATATCCATGTGGTGACGTTGATATTGTCCCGCAGCGCACCGCTAATGCCCACAGTGGAAAACGGGATAAGTTGTTGAAAGCACAACGTCCTCCTCGCAACTGGCAAGCTCATGCTGGCGCCTCAAGCAGCAGCACGCCACCAGCGGAGACATCCAATGTAGTCAATGACACTGCGCCAGCAACGTTGCAAACTGGAAGCACCAGACCCTCTTCCCCACTAAACGTCGCACATGCCCCACACATCAGCTGCTTTGCAGTTCTCGCAAAGTGCCTCCCATGTTTATCACGATCCACTTCAGGTTCCCGCTAGGCTTCTTGTTCCTTTTGAGCATTTTCGTCGGAGTAGATCTCACTGAATCCATCGAACACTTATCCAATTCGATGATGCTCCCGGTAGAGGACTACCGTAATAGGCAGGATTCTCGCGTTCAGCTGAATAGATATCACTCATTCACCGGTCATACCTGATTTTGTGGATTGCTTGCGCTAACCGAGCACACAATGATATGTCACCTTATCCCATACTTGCATGGCCAACCTAATGTATTGACAAGGCATCTATCGACTGTCGCGTACAAGAAACATAGTGCATTGCATATCCTGATTTCAACATAAGCATAAAGTACTTAAAAAGTCAAACACCGCATACGCGGCGAGCAGCACGCGGACCACAATGCAGAAATACGGATGTACCGTAACATTCGCGCACGCGACAAGACTGTCGCATGACAACCACCGGCTCGCTGAAGAAAAGGGATAAGCTGAAGACACCGACAGGCTGCCAAGATGCGACAAGAAGCACAAGGGAGCTGGCCTAGCTGGCCGTGGCGTCACCAGCCATGAACCAGTCCTACACATAACAGCTCGCGCAGTCATAGTGCGCACATAGGATTCGCGGCAGTGGAATAATTCGCGGCATCTAGAACACAGTCACGTCCGATTGTGTCCCCGCATACTGGCTCTTCACGTCGTCGACGTCTGCCGTGCCGTCTTGGCTCTTGTAATCATACTCACTCATGCTGGCCATGTCAGAAGCGCTAGCCGCAGAGGAGAATGAGCCACGCCTCTGTAAACGGTCTGACTGCGAGACTGCCATGGCAGAACCGCTGATACTTGCGGTGCTTGGCGGTCCAGCATCCTGAGAGATGATGGAACTGACGTAGCTACCGTACGTGCTGCGCTTCCCAACACCCCCGCAGCCATGGGGTATACCAGGACCAAATCCACCAGCCGCTGCAAACATAGGGAGTTCAGAGGAGTAAGTGGCTTGGGAGCGTAGAGACTGCACATCAGACGGAATGTATCCGAGAGCATCATGAGTGCGGTAGGAACTAGTATCGAAGCGACTTGGTGCTCCAGATCTACCTGCACCTCCAGTGCTGGGGATGTAGTCCCGTGCATTTGTCTCGTGGCGACGAACCTGGTCCATGGACTTGACGAGGGAGTAGCGAGGTTTACTGAGTGGATCATGCTTGCCTGTAAGTTGTTCAGCGAGCCCTCGACTTGAAGGGTGTTACGTTCCTTGTAGTGCGTAAGAAGGTAGTGCCACAGTGGGTGCTGTAAGGTTCAATCAGCGGACTGCAGGATCGACCACCAAGGCGACTTGCCTTGCTGGGAACCTTTGGGTTTCCAAGGATGACAACTCCATACTTTGCACGAGTCAAAGCCACGTTCAAGCGACGAGGGTCATTTAAGAAACCGATGCCCTGGTGTTCATTGCTTCTAACGCAGCTCGAAATGATATAATCCTTCTCTCATCCTTGGAAAGCATCTACACTGGCCACCTCGATATCCTTATATAGCTCTTTCTTGAGAGACCCGTTGAACTGCATATAGTTGACAATGTAGGAACGTTGGCCCTCGTAGGGTGTGACAACGCCGATTTGGTTAGGTACGACGCCCGTCTTGAAGAACTTGGTCGCAATCTTCTCAACATTGGGTGCTTCCGTCCTGGGATCGGTGATAAGCGGCTGCAAATAAAATATGAGGACATGGGAAGTACCTATTGAGGAACGAAGTTCCGCTGGAGGATATTTCCTCCTGACCAAGGTTCTGGTAAAAGAACATCGGAGTGTCCGGGGCTGGCCAAGGGAAATTAACATGGAGCGAATTTGCCACTCTCAAGACCCAATGATGCTGGCAGGAACG
This sequence comes from Suillus tomentosus, assembly GCA_016647685.1. NCBI lineage: Eukaryota > Fungi > Basidiomycota > Agaricomycetes > Boletales > Suillaceae > Suillus > Suillus tomentosus. Next base: position 154,990 of record JABBWJ010000022.1, on the reverse strand, counting down.
ACAATATCATTATCCCTCAGCCCGACTTGGAGGTGCCATCACCACAATCAAGCGATTGGTTCGTTATATTAATCATGTTATCACCTATCAGTACAAGATCAATGCAAGAGTTCTAGGGTCAACTGAGTCGAACGTGGTCAGGAAATTATGACAGGTTGAAACACAGTAAAAGCGGCCACGGCGCGTACTGAAGAAAGCTCCTGGAAGAAATGCTGAAGATGGTCCGTATGCAGGACACCACGTGTCTACAGCCAGGCTGACATCAGGGTTCAGGGATAGTCAGTATCTTACAGAAGACGCAACTTAACGACTACTCACCATAGCGCATGTAAGTGATTGCTGCTCCCTCGATGTTCCTGCTGACCGAGACACCGAACAAGATTGAATGGCGGTCACCACCCACAAAGCAACCACAAAAGCGCCCGCCCAGCCTGTTGAACTGACACTCAAGGGTCATGAGGAAGCTGTGCAAGAAGTAGCTTTCATCCTCGGTACCCGTCTCCTCGTCACTGGCTCGGCCGACAAGAGTCTTCGGGTGTGGGATCTGGACACAGGGAAACAACTGGGAGAGCCCTTGTTAGGACACGATGACATAGTCTGGGTGGTCTCGGCGTCCCCTGATGGACGTTGGATAGCGAGTGGAGGAGTGAATGGAAGCATCCTGATCTGGGAAGTTGCGACAAACAAGAGAGTGCTCAAAAGGGTGCCCGTCTCGTTTAAGGGCCATGAGAATGCGGTTCAGGGCATCGTATTTGCACCGGACAACAAGATATTTGCAAGTGCATCATGGGACGAGACGGTATGCGTGTGGAACAGGGAGACGGGAAAAATAGTCCTCGGACCGCTCAAAGTGGGCAACATAGCAAACTCGGTGTCGTACTCCCCGGATGGGACGAAACTAGCAGCAGGCACAGATAAGCACATCATCATTTGGAATTCAGCAAGTGGAGAAGAGTTGCTGAAAATACAACAGCGGGCATACAGAGTCGCATTCACTCCAGATGGTCTCCGTCTCGTCAGTGGAAGCCTGAAAGACATCCGAATATCAGATGCTAGCACTGGAGACATCATCAAACAGTTCGACGCGCATACTACCAACTCCTTTTGCTCACTAGCTGTTGCTCCCAATGGCACCAAATTAGCCACCATATCATATGACAAGACGACGCGGTTCTTTGACTTGACCACTTTCGAACCCATCGGCGAGCCACTCGAGCACCCTGATGAAGTCTGGTGTGTGGCATTTTCCGAGGACAGCAAACTCATCGCGACTGGCTGTGTTGACAACCATGTTCGCACATGGACAGTTCCTCTCAGTGAGTCAGAGAAGGCGCTTCGACAGGTGAGCAAATCTTCTCGTTATGTCATGCTTCACGCCCGCTGACCTGCCATATAGTCCACTCAAAAGAGTCCCAAGGTATACGCCACTTTCACGCTCGTTGTTTTGTACAATCCCTAATTTCAGTCCTGCAGAAACCCATCCCGGACCCACGGCCTCGCCCAAAACGCGCTCCAATACTGACTAGTACATTCTTCGATGATGTAAGTCCATATGATACAGTAGATTTGATGCACGTCTCACCATCCTTTGACAGTTTGATCCAACTGAACACAACAATCGCGCCGACACTACGCGCAACACCAAAGATTCCAACATAAAAAACGTGGTATATCGTATCTTTTCTCGCTCCTCCGCTTCCCAGGACCACACTTTTCGTCCACTCGGGGTTCCCCTTGTGGACGTCTCTGCAACACGAGGCAAATATGTAAGCTTTCCTGACTTTTCGACATCCATGTAGTGGTGTTGATATTGTCTCGCAGCGCACTGCTAATGCGCACAGTGGAAAGAGGGATAAGTTGTTGCGGCTACAACGTCCTCCTCGCAAGCAAGCCCACGCTGGTGCCTCAAGCAGCAGGACGCCACCAGCGGGGACATCCAACGTGATCAATGAAACTGCGCCAGCAACGTTGCAGACTGGAAGCACCGGACCCTCTTCCCCACTAGACGTCGCACATGCCCCACACAGCGGCTGCTTTGCGGTTCTCGCAAGGTGCCTCCCATGTTTATCACGATTCGCTTCAGGTTCCCGCTAGGCTTCTTGTCCCCTCTGAGCATTTTTATTTTACTGGGTGTATTGGAAGATACTTACGCAATTCGATGATGTTTCCGGTAGAGGATTACCATCATACGCAGCATTCTCTCGTTCAGCTGAATTGATACCACTCGTTCATACCTAATTCTCTGGATTGCTTGCGCCAATAGAGCACACAATGATATGTAACCTTATCCCATACTTGGATGGCCAACCTAATATATTGACAAAGCATCTATCGACTGTCGCGTACAAGAAACATAGTGCACTGCATATCCTGGTTTCAGCATTAGCATGAAGTACTTAAGAAGTCAAACACCGCATACGCGGAGAGCAGCACGCAGACCACTATGCAGGCATACGGATGTACTGTAACATTCGCGCACGCGACGAGACTGTCGCATGACAACCGCCGGCTCGCTCAAGAAAAGGGATAAGCTGAAGACACCGACAGGCTACCAAGATGCGACAAGAAGCGCAAGGGAGCTGGCCGTGGCGTCACCAGCCATGAACCAGTCATACACATAACAGCTCGCGCAGTCATAGTGCGCGCATAGGATCCGCAGCAGTGGAATAACTCGCGCCATCTAGAACGCAGTCCCGCCCGATTGTGTCCCCGCATACTGGCTCTTCACGTCGTCGAGGTCTGTCGTGCCGTCCTGACTCTCGTAATCATACGCACTCATGCTGGCCGTGTCAAAAGCACCGGCAGCAGAGGAGAATGAGCCACGCCTCTGTAAACGGTCTGACTGCGAGAATGCCATGGCAGAACCGCTAATGCTTGCGGTACTTGGCGGTCCAGCATCCTGAGAGATGATGGAACTGGCGTAGCTACCGTTGTGGCGTAAGATCATGTCCAAGAAGCGTGTAATACCGGTCAGGAGTTTGATGCATTGATGAGTTCAATCCGATAGTGGAACGATGATACGATGTAACCATGAGCGCTCTTCTCGGCTTCATCGAAACATGCCGTTCTTGCTGCATACACCCACATCTTAATGATCCGAGAAACTTTGTCTCAGACCTTGTGTTAGTCAGGCTTACGCTCACCCAATTTCTAAATCAGATATGGACATCCAGGTTCGTCCCCTTGGCCTGGGCCCATTCGAAGGAATCACTCACTGGCTCGCATTTATCCGAATAATATCTTCCTTGCAAATCGCAGGTGTGCTCTTTACGGACTGGCTGCATTTCCCAAGGTCAATGTCAGTGTGTTCGGACCTATCCCGCTGCCGATAATTCTACGCGACGAGACGTTGAAGATGACACCAAAGGTACGAACGCCCAGCACGGACATATGTCGGGTTTCAAAAGCAAAAAAGGCAGTCCCCGTTTCAGTGATATCTGGGCGCTGATCTACCGTAAAGCCAAAGATCCGGCACCGACAGGCATGTACCACCAGGGTCCCAATGATCTGCGATAATATGAGGAGTTTGCGAGACATGGAAACAAATTTAATGATATGCGAGTCGGAGATCCCCGCACCCCCGGAAATGATATGCATCAAGCCGCTTTTTTCGATTGAACAGTTCAAGATGACTAGTGATCACCCACGTCATCCTGTGTTTAACGGAAATAGCCTGCTTTTGAACTGCAGATCATAAGAGAACGCCCTGAGATCGAATCGTTATTGGATGACAAATGTGATGGGTGACGAAAACTCAGGCTGACTGAGCTGTAACGAAATCCACGAAATGACAGCTTGAAGCCACCCAACCCAATCTGTAATATGATGAGAGCATGATAAACTTACATATAGAAGTAGTAAACCATGTCTTGCAAACCTAGTACCACAATTGTTTCCCTTGATCCTGTGATAGTACGTACTCGTCGTGCACATGTCCGAGTGCCTAGTATGTGTTTTGCCGCGACCAGGCATAAGTGAGAGCCGACGGAGATGTATCACGGTGGAGTGTCCGAGTAGATTAGTAACTGCCGGCAGACTGTCGTATCCTCCTTGTGAGTATCTGCCATCTTTTTGACGTGGCTAGACCACTGGTTCCTCGATGGGTATCGACTAGGACTATTGAGTCATCAGTATGTACTCACATATTTCGGCCGTTAAACCAACGTGTCATGATAGTACAAGTGCCAAATACATCATGCACATGAGTCATGCATCGAGCTCCGGGGATGCACAAACGGCTTACAATATTAATCCAGTGGATTGCGCGACGTGAAAATGTTGCAATGTCATAGTGGCATGAGAACAATGTACCTGATAATCTAAATATAGCAACCGCCCGCGGGGCTTTCCTGATTAATGATTAATGAGTCATACACAATAATCCTCAGTACTTTATCATGTAATCAATCTTATTGTCGGACTGTCATCACTCTAGGTCAGCATCGACGCCCGACGGCCCGCCGCATAGCACAAAATGAGAGCTGTTGTTCAACGCGTCGCATCGGCCTCGGTATCAGGTAAAAATTATTAGCAAATCCATCACAGCTAATGTACCTAATCTGCATCGCAGTAGACGGAAATGTGATCTCAAGCATATCCCGAGGACTGATGGTCTTAGTTGGAATCGGTACTGGTATGGATATGTACGCTGTGCAGATACATAGCCAATGTTAATGAGTATCCGCACAGGATAGATGACACGCTTGCGGATGTCGAAACATTGGCTAACAAAATGCAAGGATGAGCGTATCCTCGGCCCTTGTTCTCCGTACTGACCATTAGCAATAGACTTAACATCCGTGTTTTCGATGCAAATGGTTCGATGTGGAAGTCGAGCGTCAAGGACATCGCTGGCCAGGTTCTCTGCGTCTCCCAGTTCACGCTGATGGCAAACACTACCAAAGGCAACAAACCTGATTTTCATCGCGCGATGGTGTGCCATCTCAATATCTTGATAATTTAACGCCAATTGCATTGCTTTCCCACAGTCCTCGAATGCCTCCAGAGAACTGTATGCAACGTTTCTTGAGAAAATGCGGCGTCTATACGTGCCGGATCGAATACAAGGTTAGCTTCGTTCTCGTCGAGTGCACGATGACGTGGTTAATGTATCTTCCAGACGGGCAATTCGGTGCTATGATGGATGTATCGTTGACAAATGAGGTATGGCGTATCGCTACTCGAGCTTTTTATGCGGTGATGCATGCTGGCTTCATAGGGACCTGTTACTCTGACGTTGGATACTCGGAAGTTTGAGTATGTTTCCGTCCCAGGTAGTACAAACAAGAAATCGAGTGAGAACGGCAATAAAGAGGCCAAGAATCAAACGGCCGACGCTGCTGGCTCGAGACCGTGTCAATCCAGGCTCGACTGATTCGGAGGTCGACGTTCCGTAGTGTTCGTGTGCGTGAACAATGACATTTCTTCATCAATTTCTTTGACCCTGTTGCCGTTCCTGACAAAGTAGACTGAACCGCGAAAGTCAGTTTTGTAAGTTTGGATACTGAAAAGCCGATGTCACAGTAAGCTGGGCCATGTGGCATCAACTCGGAAGTATGACGGCAGAAAATATGCGAGATGACAGCGACAACTGTAATCGGCTACAACATACCACCGACGAGAGCCACAATGGCTTTCGTACGCCACCTGACCTTTCTTTCTCCGCCCCTCCAAGGCACCGCCCAACGATGCAGTCCCTTAATTTCCTCCTGTAATTTTTGACGTAATTTATCTGATGAGGTCGCCATCACGAAAGACAGCTCTGTGTCAAGGTTCGTTGAACGTGAGTTCAAGTTCGTCGACCCGAAAAGCGTGAGGACTGGCGGTGAATCTACTGAAGGAGAAAGCCAAATTCCTGAATGGACGATGAGATTTGATAACGCTCCAAAGCCAAGCACTGACCTTTTGCGTGGTACGTCCAACCATCCCTCTCCCACTCTTGAAGGCTGACATTGTGGTTACTTGAACAAGGTCGTCTTGCGGCTCTTACTGCCGACATAAAACGTTTCTCCAATAGGGTATATCCCTCAGGGATGAGTCCAGACAGGCCTCCAGACCCATAGAAACCATTTGCCTGAGAACACAGGTTACATCATGATCAGTGGGCTGATCTTGGGAAAAATTCACCTTCGGACTGGCTGCTATGATACTGCATCCAACGTTAGATTTCAAAATCAGATCTTGGTATTCCTTGGATAGTCCAAAGTAGCCGCTTGTCAGATTCATAACAGGTTCTTGATTCAAGCGGTCTTCGCGAGATGCCACGTGATCGAAGAGCATCGACAGAGTATGCTCCTCTTCTCGGATATTGAATTGCCCAGCTTGGATCACAGGAAAGATGACTACATCCGACGAATTTGTCTGTTCTTCACTGCTGGTAGAGGACACGGACGGAAAAAGATGTTTCATTTGAAACTGTGACAACACACGTTCTGCCTTGGACTGGATCTGCCACGGCAAAACAGACGTGTCGTCCCAATGAAGGGCAGGTCCATCTGGAGTTGCCAGCACTCGATACGAAAAACCAGAGACGGCCTGCAAGAATGAGAAACAGTAATCTGCAAGAGCAGGTTGTGCGCTGAAATGGAGATATCGATCTTGTCTATTCGAGAAATATGCCTTGTTCAGGTTCGCTCTGTTATTTTGTCAGCTCGGCATTTTCGAGTTTCAGATGACTGACCCGCTGATCATAACTTCATCGTCAGAACCGTAAATTTTGGCGTGCCAGGTGCCCCAACCTTCGTTGAATCGAGGAGGGACTATATTTGTCATCGTTGCACTGAGCTTTGGACTCCGAAATAGGGATATATGTACTCTATGCTCATAGTTCCGTAGGAGGGGAAGAAGGGAGAGAATGGGAGATGATGGTCCAGGTCGAGTAGACCGGTTGTAGTCCAAGTTTAAGTAGAGGTGCAGTCCGGGATTCGTCCGAAGTGCATCGTCTAAAGCGTTTATCTGGTGACCATCAGGAAAACACTCTACGTCGCAGAATGCATGATGTGCCTACCAGCTCTGTCTCCGAGAAACCAATGTATAATGACGACAGAAAAATCCGCCGCCGTGCACGACGGATGATGTTCTAGCATGCACACCGTCGGAAAGGTCTCATGAGGAGGATATACGAGTGCTTACAAGTAGATTCGCGTAAAAGTCAGAAGGCTGTGAAAGCACATGCACGTCTTTCGACGCTATTTTGAAGCTCGGCTGTTTCTGCGCGAGAGAAGACACGAATTCACGGATAGTAGGATCAAATTTGCGCGTCATAGAAAAGTTGCGCGCACATTTGGAGATAGTAAAGGATTTCAGGAGTTCCTTGTGCGTGCCGGAGTGCCTGCATACGTTTCTGTATGCTACTGCGAGCATGTAAGTATTTTCAACCTTGGGTGCTATAATGCTATTTACGCCGAAAAGGCAAGTTTAGTAAAAGCGCACTGGTGACTAAGCGAGAGATAACTAAGTATGGCCAGCGCTGCGCGTTGCAGCCTGCATCACTACACACCAGCGGAGTCCCGGCATGGGACGGTTTTAACAACGAGGCTAAACCTAAACTGCTGGCTGTTTCTATCATTCTCTTTTTCTTGAACTGAACACGATGCTGGCGAATGCTACAGTCGAAGTGTTCAGACTTGCAAAGTCAAGTGTTATCCAGGCATCTGTCACGCTGTTGACCTTCCCAGTCCAATTGCTGGGTCGCATACGGAAATTGGGCACAGATGACAGATGGGTGCACAGCTACGAGAGTCTATTCGCCTTCGGAGTTAAGCATGACCTGTCCGATGAATTCCTGTTATCACAGTCTCCTCCCCCACCCGTATCTACCCCTTTACCAGGTCCATGGAGCTTCCTGACGTCTTGGTATGTTTTTGGATTGATCATTATGGTGTGTTATACCTGCAAGTAATGTGCTCTGTGACTGACTTTGCACTAGGCGGTTCTCTTACATCGTATACGGAACATCGTAGTGCCCAGGGACGAATTCATGACCCGTTTCACTCGCACTACAAGGCTCCGTGCATTCCCATACTCTGCTATCCCATCTATCTTCCCCCTGGATCTATCGTCTTCAGTAACTCGTTTTGTGCTTCGTTCGCCCTCGCTATACTTCGTTTCCAAGATGGTCGTTATATGGCTTATCGTTCTCGCTCAAGCAGCAGACAAGTTTCCAATGTGGAACTTGCCATGGTTGCAGTCAGCGGGGGCTTATGTCGCCAAGAGAGAAACCGCGGATCTCTGCTGGTCCACTTTTTGCGCTGTTTGCGGTGTTTTATGCATGGAAGGACTAACACATGGTTTGGAAGGCGGTGCACACCGCCCTTCGCCATTTAATCTGGTGCGGTTCTAGCGTAATGTGCAAGATCACTCACTTACGTGAAGAAAAAAGCTTGGCTATGCTTTTCTTTTGCACACATACTCTTCCCCAGTGACTCACTGGATAACGCTTGAAGGCTCGACTTCACGGCCAGACAAGCATGTTGTATTTACTATTCTGCTACCTTTGCTTCAGGTTCGTTGGCTTATCTCGCCTCATGGGATGATAGTTAACAACCCTTTCTAGCTCACGATCATCCACTTGATTGGGATCAAGCAAGATTGGTCGTCCCATCGCCTCTTTCCATCGGCGTTCGTGTCGCTTCTTGCGCTCATCCACTTCCATTCAGTTCTATGGCTATCGGACTCATCTTATCCTCTGCTCAGCTATGTGCCTTGCCTGTTCGAATCTTCCCTTCTAGCCGTCATATTTCTGGCTCTATTCCTCAATGCCTTTACCCAAATTGCTACGGAGGGTAGAGTCTCTCGTCTCCTATTTGGCCACCAAGCTGCTCTTATTCCGCAATGGGATGAAGACTTCTCTGTCGCATTGTTACGCATGGGTACGGCAAGCCTCGAGGCCTCGAGTGTATTGGGTCTTGGGAATCAAGTGGGCGGCGTTACTGCGGTCACACCCCTTCCCCTGAACGATGGAACCTTGGAACTGAATCGCTTGGGGGTGGTTTCGCTTTCTCCAGCTGTCGAAGGCCCTATCAAACACCGTCGTTTCAAGAAGGGTTTCTCCAATGAAGTCAAGACCATCAAGGTCACGACGACCGGAGGGGATATCTGGTTTGACACGGCTTGGTGCAGGGATCTTGCAAGACTCGGAATGAGTTTGGTGCAATGTGCCAGGGGGCTGATAATGAAATCATGGAATGCACTCAGACGACGGTCGCGAAAGCCGCCCAACTTCCCTCCTCGACGTGTAGTGGTCAGAAACGAGGCCGCCGCGAGTGAGCGGAATCATGATTTAGATGCTGAAGAGGCCGATGAACAAGAAGAATTGTACAAACGATTCATTAGGGGAGAACCCATGGACGAAGACGATGAAGATTTTGAATATCACCCGACGGAAACGGAAGGGAACGGGTCCACTAGCCCCAGTCCGTCGAGGTCCGAGCATGGCAGCGAGGAGGAGGAGGAAGGAGAAGAGGTTCCAGGGCAAGTAACAGATGAGATTGTCAACTTGTTTTCGGACCTCTCTTCCACTCCCTCAGCCATGACTTCTGCCTCGGTCTTGATGGCACATATGACTCACAATTCGACATTGCCAATGACAAGACAGCGATTCGAGCACCTGATGTCGGCGCCTTCTCAACGGAGTGACAGTTTCATGAGCGACTGGTCGGACGTTGCTGCAATACGACGACCATCTTCCAGCGGGACTGGAACACCTGAAGACTCGCAGGACACAATGAGAAACTGTGTGATATGCACAGTCGAGCCACGGCAAATCATATGTTGGCCATGTCGGTGAGTAACCAAGCGCGATTTCTTTTGGGAATTGATGTGAGACTAACTGCTCGGCAGATGTCTCGCAGTGTGTGATGACTGCCGCGAAAATCTTGCGTCACGTTCGTCTGCATCTACTCACACGTGCCCTTGCTGTCGAAGAAAGTGAGTGTCTTTACAGGGCAGTAACAAGACTGGAATTGACGTTTCATTTACTGCAGCGTGGATGGGTATTCGAAGATCTACATCCCCTAATGTGAAGTGTTTTATTGGGTGGATTTGAAGAATGTAATATTACGATAGCAGGTGTTGCTATTCCTGACGTGGATCGTAGATAATGGCGCGTTCTGTTAGTTTTGTGGAACTATTCTTGCGAATCTTGACATGATAACGTGTGCGGGGAAGACCCGGCTGACAGTATCAAGGGAAGCAGGAGACTAAGCGCTAAGCTCTAGACTAATCATTGACTGGATGCGGGAAGCTTAAGGAAGTGTCCAAGGAACGTATCTGGTGCTATCTCACCTCAGTTTGAACAATGATACGCCACTAAACCCGTTAACATAACGTTTGACTAGTCAATTGCAAATATGAAACAGGACAGACAGATGATCGGCACCTACTTACCAGTACTAGTTGCCACTGCCACGGAACCGCTCAATCATATGTGCAGGGTATACGGATCGAGCGATTAATGGCAAAAATACGCAATGGCCACACTACCCCAACCAGTAAAGACACTATCTATTTGGCAACTACGCCCGCTTGTCATTGTCTTTGACAGCCCTAGTAAGTCTAAAGCCACTAGTCGACTAGCCAGTGCACGTAGCAAAGTATGGGTAGTAATAGCAAAACTACGCAAAAGCCACACCGTGACAACTGCCGACTGGTCTTATCAACTATCTTATACGTACGGCCAGGACCGCAGACAAATCACCCGTTGGAAAGAGCTCGGGTGCCGCCATATAGTAAAGCGTACTAAGCGCTGCCTCAACGGCGTTCAGCCCGCAGCGGTATTGCATGGGGTCCATAACGCTGTGGCGCCGGCCCACTTACAAACAGCACATGACAAACCTAGACCCTCCCCACCGAATCGGACGCCTAGGCACATCACTGGCCGGACACATTGAATATCTCAAGCCCTTCAACTCCACGTTCAAGCTTTAGGTGCGTATACACACCGCTGCGTCGGATAACCGAGACTCGAGCAAACGGTCATATGCCTCTCCCCGCGCCAGCCGAAGCGATCTATAATTTACTTGCTTATCAGTTAACCGCTCGTAATAGAAATAGCACCCGGGTAGGACGGTACATACGAGATTGCAGGCCAATCGGCCGTTTGGCAAGGACGTTTGATTGGACATGGACATGCGGCTGTGCGGGCGCCTTCGTGTAAACGATATAGTGAAAAAATGCAGCATCAACGAAACTCATGCAGACCAATATAATATGCTCCCGCAGTATCAGTCGAGGACCGCACGTTCACACCATGCAGTCAACCCACCAGAAGCATGATCAGACCCCCTCCCATTGATGTCGGACGCCCATAAATGTCAGACAAAACCCGAGCTTTAGGACGTTCAGGTACTGTATTACTCACACCCTGAATAACATTTCGATGTTATCATCACCTGGTCACACCCCCAACCCATCCCAGAAAAAACCAAGCCAAGCCCTGTGATTACTCTTCGGACTCCATTGATTCCGGGAGATTCGCGGTTAGGGTTGTTCCTGAAATACGACAGGCCTAGTGTGACTCGACTCGCGGGCCCAACGTGTGTCCGATCGTCGTGTATCCTATGAGTGAATTGCATCGTGGCCGTGATTCTCCTCGTGAGAAAGAACGAAAGACCGATTATATTAGTATTAGCTGTGACCCATCCATGCCATGATAGAATTCGAAGTCGCGACTCTCGTTGAGGACAAGGCCCGTTTCCGTGATACCGTTTATACAGTATAGGCTACCCATCGCTAGATGATGTAAAAGTATGTGCGAGCGCTATAAGTAAAAAAACAAGGCAATGTGCTTGGCGACTACCAATCTTCATTGATGCTGCGTAGGGCTGGACGTTCTCGCACGACGTCCGCGTTTCAATACAATCATTTGGGTTTCATTCATTCACCAACATTGCCCGGTGGTCAAGGAAATTTTTAGAGTGACACGGCCCTCGCCTTGGTCTCGGTTAGATCCAAAGCCCAGACTGTTCGCAGCCGACCAAGCATGCGAAGTCAGAAGCCATCGGACCCCGGGTGTTGGGCGTTTACCGTCAACGAGTGACGTGCTCTCTCATTGGTATGATTTGCATCATGTGCACGCAATAACTCTTAATTGCAACGTGGTAAATTCACGGTGATGTATTGAGTGGAGTCACTGAACGTCAGATCTGATGAACATGTGGTTGGAGTGAGATAAACGATGAGGATCATGGTATTTGCGATAGTATGACGATAAGCTTTTGAGCACGAGGCTGATGTGGGATTAGTCTTGAAAATATAGCGACACCACAATAAGGTTACGAAGAGAATAATAAGATCGTCGAACGAATATGACGTTTGAAGAAGGATATCTATGCAGTGACTTGCATCACTGGATTCTTAAAAGGAAAATGCGAATAACGATTGTGTGGCTTGTTGGAAGCCGGCTGAGAACGTGAACTTGAATGAGGTACGGGAATAGGAAATGAGCGTAGCAAGTCCAGTGTAGATGTAGCTTGATACGACTTCTTCGGGGGTGGTGGGGGAGGAATCACGAGTTCCATAGCGTCATGGTGTGTGTTCACAGCAGGATTGAATGAAGAGTTTGACACAGCCTCTGGAGTGAGAGGCTGAGGAGAGCTCCCAGATGATGAAGAATGGGGGCTAGAAGGATCCAAATCTGGGCAACGAACGTGGTGCGAACGCTTGTATTGTGAGTGCGCGTGGGATGGGGAGTAGTCTGCGAGTCTGCGGAAGTCGTGGGAAGGAACAGCGACTGAAGACAAGCCATCGTGGTGACTGAGAAGGTCATCTTCGGTAATTGACAGATCAAAATCAAGCACGTCGAGAAATTCTCGTTCAATTCGGCCGACATCACGTTTGCCGAAAACCCCGGTGCAAAGAGCCCAGTGAACATTTTTGAGTGTGGAATCATTTGAAAACTGTTACGGTGGAGTCAGGGGTTGATGACATGGGAGAAAGTACTTGGGGTAAACGTACCTTGCTAGCGATCATTACGGCGCCAAGGAAGACACGCTCGCACGCCCACTCCTCTAGGGCGATTTGCAAGTGAGGTTTGGCGCGATTGATGTATACGAGTGAGACAAGAAGTGTAGGAAGTGTGACTTCTGCTCTAGTGAGGACATTTGTGACAAATGTAGCGAATTTGGTGTGCTCTGGGCGGCGAGACACGCTGCGGCCACGATGAGATGATGATGGACGACCCATAGCATAGTTGACGGTGTCTACTACGCAATCAACGACGTATTCTGGAAACATTGTTAGGATGGATGAGACATTGCACAGTGGAGTATGACATACCGATAACAGGTCGTGATAGCTTTATTTCGAGGAGCTCCAAGAGAGCAGGAGAGTGTAGAGCAGGGTCTACGAGGCTTGCCTTGTGGATTGGAGAGGAGACCATTGCTGTTGCTGTCTGAAGTATATGGATGATGACAGAGAAAGCCTGAAGCGAGGACGGCTTGGTGGGGTATTCATGTTGGATGAATCGTGTGGTATATAAAGGGACACCGGATGGGAGGAACAGCAAGAGAGCCGGATCGGTTACTTACGAAAAGGGACAAGTTGACATGAGCGATTAGAAAGGAAGGGCCGGAGTATTGCATAATCGGTTTCGGCTTTTCACTGCTGTGGTTGTGACTCGGCGTCGGTGAATGAACACGAATCCACTGCTGCCGTTAAAGGGCTTACAATTACATCCCAATTTGGAATTAATGTTAAATTCGGCAAGACGCGGCACAGCACCGTAACAATCGCAGTGTCATTAGCCGATACGAGCGTGCACCAGCGCTGCCGCCGGTTCGTTTACGTTCCGATGGGGACAATGCGAACAGTGTCAATGAGCTCACAGGTAGTATTGTACTAGTTCGGCTTGAAAGAGGGTACAATATTTACCCGAGTTAAGTATAAGTATACCTGTATAACGCTAATATGGAATCTTCTGTTCAAGTACTTATAATAAGTTATTATTTCCCGCCACTTCAACAGAGCTTCCGAGCGCAATCTTACCACCAGAATCATCTAGTAGGAACGTGTCGGGTACTACGGCCGGTACGGTAGAAGGCTAGTTATGCTGACACGCGTTCCGCGTAGAAGGGAGTCAATTCTGCATCCATCGACGATCTACCACCCTAAGCTGCGATGGTTGCGGGGAAGATGACTCATGTCTCACTCCACTTACCAATACAAGTTCCTACCCTGTATCAGATCAGACCTTCTGCCCATCCGAGTCGGATGTACACATCGATTCATGTTTGCCCTGTGACGAGTATCTTCATTACTTACATAGAGAAATAATGTACGATCCCATGTCAATGGGCGTGTGGCGTCCTCCGATATACTAAACCAAGGGGTATTTCAAGCTACTTCCACAGGAACACTTGGCCTGTTCACAATCATACATAGCCAAGGAACCGTACATCCATCAAGTGCGGTGTTTGATCACCTCCGTCCATCATCATGCGTATTCAACGCATGTGGTCCTTCCGGTATCTCAATCAGAATGTATGGTAGTACCCATTCGTAGTTATGGACAGAGTCGATCTTAATGCGGAGCCACATCTCGAACTACCTAGCGCGGTCGTCAGGAGAATCACTCCAGCGCTCACGCCAAGGCACAAAGATAGTCGTTGAAATGAATCAGGCCTACGACACAGCATCACAGGGGAGCAGATCATCATCGATCAGTCACGGAGTTCAATAAAGTCATTTATCATGTATGTGATATAGTACAACTTGTAGTCACAGGAATCCATATGATAGAACCCACATCATCCGTCCCTAGCTGTCCCTGCATCGAGCCCCCAAGTCACTAAAGCCCGCAAGCGAAGAAAACTCAAAACAAGCTCGTAGGTTTGCGGCCCACAAAATGATTTTCTTTCCTTCACGCTTGCCAAGCAATTACATACCAAACTGCGACCATTGTCACCTGTCACTGGTCAATCATGCAGTGCCACCAGCCACTGCACTTCCGCTAGCACTCGTACTTCCGCTAGGCGCGTTGCCACCTGCTTTGCCACCACGGTTTTTGCTACCCTTAGGTCGACCTCGTGGGCGTTTCACGGTAGTGCTAGGTTGTTGATCTGGCTGACTGTCGCTTACAGGACGTTTCTCGCCATTTACCCGACGATCACGCAAATACCTATTTAGGAAATAGCTAGTCAGCACACGCTCACGAAGACTACGCAAGGCGGCGGCGGTTTACAATCCCCAGAGAATGCACCCGAGCCCGCCGTGCGACAGGACCAGTACACTCCTGTGGCGGGGCGCCGATCGCCAGAAACATGCTGCGGCGCACACACAGAGCCGGGGAGAAGTTCCCTGAAACTACAGCCGGAAGGAACTTGGACTTACTGAGACGTCTTCTCATCAAGCTTAGTTTGGAGTGGGGGAAGCGGGGGCTGGCCGAGCTCGGTCCGCAGGCGATCAACGTCCCCTTTGGCGATAGCATATTCACCTTCTTGGAGGGTTTGGATTTGCTGCCTTAGATCCACACATCTACACAGTGGAGTGGATTAGGACACACTGCGGGGGAATAAGAGACGTGGGAAGAATACGTACTCTCGTGTGATGGATGCTTCGAGGAGATCCACCTTTGGGGAAAGGTGAAAGATAGCATGTGAGCAATATCATCCTTAAATGGCACGTTTAATACCGATGATGCAACGCACCTTGTCACGGTCTGCATTTATCTGTCAGCAAAATAACTGTTATCAATATAATAACATCAGCTGAGTGACGGAATATATACCTCTGCGAGTGCGTTAAGTAATCGTGCACGTTCGCTGTCCAATCTGCCAGAGGGCAATTAGCAAAAACTGTCAGTAGCACGCGAGAAATCAAAAATGGACGAATCAGACACGGTCATGATGGATTGGGAAAGGTAATGTGATAGATTGGTCGAATCATTGAAAAGGTTATTCATACCGATTTTTTTGTTCTTTGATGTCCTGAATTGTCTTATCCTTTTGTTCGAGGGTATTATGGGCAGCAACTATATTAGCGGTATGCAGTTGCAGTGTCAGGGAATGTTTTCTGCCCACAGCTAGTTCAGTACCGGATGTTGAGGCAATGACGAACCCAATCTAGTTAAATAACGCGCAAAACTCACTTGAGTTCAGCAGTCTTGGCAAGCTGGACGAGTTCAGTCGTCCAATTACCGGTCGCCACAAGCGGCTGCGGCTTTGGCGTCACTGGTTGTGGAGCTGTAGTAGTTGCATGTGGTGCTACAGTACTAGGGCCTGCAGCGGGTGCAGACATTATCATTTGGCCATAATCGTTGGATGATGAAGCAGGGAACTGTTGATACATTGCAAATGTCAGAAATCGAGCCAGCTACAGCGAAGGGCCCTGGGGTCTTGGGTAGGTATGAGAGTGGTTGAGTGCAGAATTTGCTAGGACTCCGTGCACTGCTAGCAGGTGTTTGTCTTTATTAGGAACCAAGGCTGTCGACACGCATTCGGATACTTACTTCATCTTCTTTGAACGTAGATTCGAAGACGATGTGCAGATCTGGCCAGAGATTTTCATGTATCATTTGCGGCAGAAGCTTGCAATTGGCGACCCTGCGGCTCTTCAGAACACTGTGTATCCGAGCAAATCAGAACTTCTTTCTAATTGCTGGAACACCAGCAAACTAGTACTGCTGTATTATTATTATTGTTATTATATGGCCTTAGTCCTAACTAGGTAGCTCGGCACCGTGCTAATATATCATATGTCAGTCTCAACGTTGAGGGTACCACTAGTAGGTTGAATTTGGACTAGAAGTACTTAATAGATGCCCCAGCTGATACTAGTATGTACGTCAGCGCCTGCTTCCTTCCTTCTTCAACACAGTGACATTTCATTTGTTCTCAAAACGAGATAAACTTCATCAAGATGAGCGTCCTCAGGCCCTTCAAAGCGAATGATCTGTTCAGATTCAACAACATGCAAGTCTGACGTTTTTTGAACTTGCCGTCATGTTCTGAACGAAAATCACAGTAATTTGGACGTCTGGACGGAGACTGCGAGTCTCTCATACCTTCGACCATGGATCTAGCTCATAGTTTTTAACAGTACGGTATTCCATTCTACCTAACTTACCTTCAAAGGTGGTCAGACCTCTGTTTCACTCAAGAAAGCCCAAGAGGCCGGTTGCAAGGCTACAGTGCGTCCATCTCCCCCGTGTCCTCAGCCGATACAAATCACACGTCTTGAAAGTTCTTGGCAAGGCTGAAGGTGCACAAACCGAATGGCATGGTCATATTACAGCCGTTTCCGTTGCTCCAGAGTACCGTCGTCTCTCCCTAGCACGAAACATGTGCCAGCGTCTCGAATTCGCCTCAGACGGGATATACAAAGGGTACTTCGTGGATCTTTATGTGCGCTGTAACAATGCACTAGCTATCAAAATGTACGAGGGTATGGGATATAGCGTGTACAGGCGAGTAAGAGAATACTACGGCAACCTTGGGGTAGGGAAGGATGGACGAGACGAGGAAGACGCGTTTGGTGCGTATGCTTGCAATGGTAGTTTGGACCATACTGATATCTGACAGATATGCGAAAATGTTTGTCACGCGACGTGGCACAACGATCTATACGGTCTAATGGTCGAGATATGATAGTCAGCGCTCATGATGTCTCGTAAATCGGTAGACGTATTCTGTGGATGCTCGTTCACAAACTATTGCCTGCATTACAATGTACCAAACACATCATATACTAAGTGGTGGAGGGTCGTCAGGCCCAAGAGCAGCCAGCTCCTCATCATAAAACTGCATCAATGTAGCTTCGTCAGAGCAGAACTCCTGCATCTTTATCCGAATCTCTTCCGCCGCAGCTTCAGGTCTCTGCTCCTTACTCTTTATCGCGCTGCCCATGCGACCTGGACCCAACAAACGGTTGGTCAGGAACAGCAGTCCCTGCGAGCCGCCTATAACCTGCACAAATGCGACACCAGACCGATGCACAAATTGCGAATGCTTGAAAGGTGCTCGGCGGTAAGAGTAGGATACCTCTACATCCTTCGGGTATAGGTTGGTGGCTTCCACATCGAGGATGAAGTCAAAGCGTTTGAGAATTGCATATTCGAAGTAATGCGTCGTATGCGTTCCTTCAGGTACGCGCTTCTCAAGACCCGGAACAATGGGTGGCGGTATTACCAAACGCAAAGGGAAGCAAGACTGGAACGCGTTGCGTTCTCGTATGTCGCCAATTTCCATGACATAGGCCTCGACCAATTTGAGGCCGTACCTTTCAATCGCCCGACTCCATTGCCGGAGCGAGTCTTCAATGCAACGTGCAGTGGATCCGATCCACTGCAGCTCGAAGTGAAAGACTGTCCCAGGGTTTTGAATAATGTCGTGGTGAAGAACTACTGATTCAGCCTGGTCACTCCTCTGTACAAATGACGTAAGTTCAGGGAAACCGCAAAGTACAACTTGTGTGTGTACCTTGGTGGGATCAACATCAATGATCATAGTTTGACTCAGGATCAGGCACTTCCTGCTACGCCTAGGCCCCGAGGGTCTACTGAGACTAGACGGGTAATATCCTCCCCCTGGTCTAGTAATGTTGGTCTCATCGCCGTTAATATAACGAGATGTCTTGATCCACCCTCCTCTTGGGGTGCTGACGCTTGCATATTCACCATTCAGTTGATAGAAGTAGTGCCTGTGGCGGAATGACAAATGAGTCCAATTTGTAGTATGGAACATCCGAGGAACTTGCCCATCAAGTAAGCCGTGGCGCCCTCGGCAATGAGAGAACAACCCTTGTTCGAGGAGCCTCGCCCCGCATTCAGCACCCTGCTCCCTTGACGTCACATCTCGGAACTCGCGCACAAGCCACGAAACAAAGTCAAACCCAGTGAACGAGTCAGGATACTTCGCTCCATGCCATTGATGAAACTTGATCGGCACGCCATCCTCTTCACGCATGAGTTTCGCTATCAACGAAAGAGAGGTGTCTGCGATTTCCCTGGTACTCTGCATTTTCTTCTTCAGAGGTCCTGCAGCATGTATTTCGTCCAGTTGTGCGATAAGCGACTCATCCAGGACACAGTGCACAGGGCCGAGTGTCGTAGGAAGGAAGCGCACGGGTGCAACGGGCGTACCACGCTCATCTGGAGGTTGCCACCGCAATTTTGTGAATATCTCGGCAAGCTTGTCAATTCCCATAAGCTGAATCTCTTCATCATTGAGCTTCTCTCCAGAGGGTCCCACATTACCCTCAGGGACGGCGGACGGTATAACTACGAACCGAGTTCGCCAGTATCGCAAGGATTCATTAAATTGGTGTTCATAGCCAGCAACCAACATATCCAATCTAGGATAAGAAATCAGCACTGACATCGTGCACAAGCACGAAAAAAACAGACCTGTTCCAGCCAAAATTTTCCAGCCCATGTGAGACGAACTTTGTCTTCAACTCCGTGTACCCCACCCCGAGCTTAGGCCAGATGAGACACTCGTACTCAAAGGGTTGGGTCGGCGGCATCCTTCTCACATACCGCCTCACCTGGATCGCCTCGCCAGTATAAGATATCCGATGAATCTCATTACTCATGCTCAAGTAAACAGGCAGATTGGTGGTCTTGAGAACTTCCGCTGCCCCAGCTGGCTTTGGCGATGCATCGTCCTCGCCCATGAAAGATTTCGTCCGCCGCATGGTCGTGTGGTCTTCACTGTCACCCGTTTTACGCGGTCGCAAGACAAACTGGAACCCTTGTGCAAGTCGGACAGCAACCATACCACGCATTACAGTGAGTGCCCACGCACGTCGCACTTCCTCAGTGTTCCCCTGAGCAGGAGGCGGTTTCACGAGGAAGGAACGCATCTCTGTCGGATCGACGACAAAGTCATACGAGAATACATCATACGACAATTCCAGCTCTGAATTGCTGGGGAAGTGGTCCATCGTGAGCGGAAGACACGCTGGAGTGACCATGGACTTCCATTTCACCTCGTGCTTGTACGTGGGCGTAGGAAACACATGCTGTCGGCGTCTGGCAAGTGAAGACTGTGCGTACGAGACTGTAGGTTGAGGTCGCGACGGATTGGTGCGAAAAGTCGGGACTGGGGAAGACGACGAGAAAAGCAGGTTTAGTGCATTTAGTGTCGTATTGCGCCTCTTCCCAAAAGTGCTTTCATCACGGGGAGGGGTGTTCATTGGTGAATGCCGATTCAAGGAGCTTCGATGTGCAAGGACGCCTTCTTCCTCATACGTCCTGCTCAGAGCCGATCGACCAGATGCACCGTGTAATATGGCCATTGGTTGAGGTGAGCGGGAAAGTGAGGCAGAGGGTGTAGCGGAGAGATTTGACGCGATCGGGATGCGCATGTTTGGAGTGGGGGGAGATATGGAACCTGTGACTGATGAGGCAGTAATCGAAGGTGTCTGAGAGTCACTCGAGCTTCTTTGAAAGGCATTGTAAAACCAAGACGATGCAATTTTAGCAAGACGTGAAGAGGCCGCGTTGCGGGATTGAGGGTCGCTTCCGTTATTGGTCGTGGTAGATGCGTTGGTTCTCACTGAGCGTATGGACTGCGAAGGAGATGTGCTGAGTCCGGTCACGGAGGGTAGCAACCCATCTTCATTGCCTTCAGGAGGTAGATCCATGATGATTTTTCTGGGACTTTCTTCAATGGGTGCTATACGCGTGGAGGCGATGGAACTGCGTTGCGATGCTAGGCCACGTCTCTCACTCATGATTGATGAACGATAGGACGAGCCCATGACAGTCCCACTCGCAGAAGAGCCATATGAAGTGCGCGTGCTGGCGACGGGTCGAGGCTCTTTCTTCAAGACGAACAGATCCATGTCGGCTTGATCAGCTTCTGCTTGTGTGAGAGCACGGTCATCTTCCGAAAAGCTGTCTCGTGGGGGCGTGGCGTATGGGTCACGTAACTCTGGGAGGTAAGGAACCTCTATGCCAGAAAGGACATCATGCTCGAGTAGCCCAAGCATCTGGATCTGATGCATTTTTGCTCTGGCAACGAACCTGAGAATGCCGTTAGTCAAGGCGAAGGACCGAGCTTAAACGACAAACCTATCCTCGCGGAAAGGTAGATCCATCTGCTTGTCCCAGAAGGAAATACCTATCCAGAATGGCTCCCACCAGAACGTAATCTTCTCCAATCTCCTGGACTCATCTGGGTCCTCATCACCTCCCCAGAGCGGATCTAGGGCTCGACCTCCGTTCTTCCCATCCTTATCCAAGCGTGGCTCGTATCCCTTGAAAGCGAATATGGGAGTCTGGTGTAAAGGACGTTTTGCTAATGACACGAGATCCAAACCGAAACCCTGGTCAAGCATGCGAGTTGTGGTTAATCGGAGCAATTGCTTGGACACTTTGTAATAGCCTGTACCGGGAGTGATGAGGATGGTTGACGCCCCAGTGTTTGACAGTGAGCGATCGATGTAGTGCGTTTCGTTTGGGTTAAGACCCAAGTTGAGAGCCTCCAAAATAGGCCCATCATGCGCATCCGATAGCTGACCAACAAGTCTGGCTTGCTCTGGTGCTATAGATTCGACAGAAGCTTGATGGTAGTGATGGGCGAGCAAAATGTCCCTTTGGAAAGCCCAGAAAGACACTTTGAGTCCCACAAGTGTAGGTTTCCAGTCATGGATGACCTCCAAGTCAGTAATGACCTTGTAAAAATCCTTGTACCGTCGACCATCTTCGTCCAGTCTTAGAGGCCCTGCGGCATACTCTTTTTCGGAGTCATCGTAATACACCCTCGAGATAAGCACGATGGTCACTGTGTGATTCGTGCCAGCCTCGCGCCACTTGGCAAATAAGGCAGGGAGAAACGAGTGTACGATTTTCTCATTGTAGCGTTCACCATCTCCCGCAAATTCCCAGAGTTCACGGCAGACTTGAATGAAGATTGTCACCTTCGCAGAGAGAGACCGATATATCGCCTTGGTAGTGGCAGTGACGTATCCTGCGGATACCTGCGAATGCGCCTTTTGAGCATAACAGGGAAACGGGAGGCCATACACCTACTTTTCGACCCTTGACATAGATGGATTGTATCTTGGCGGCGATCACGCTTATGAAGGATATCTCCTGATCGACAAATACACACTGCCCTACAAGGTGCTCTGCTAATCTCCACATTTCATTTCGACCAAGGTATTGGTCTTGGAATGTGAACTCGATGTAATCTGCACAATACTGCTGCTTGTCCACCTGCCTCGAATATGAGCATGCCTTTGACCGAAATTGTCAAGAATACAATTACTTTCGTTACGGACACCTCGCCGTTGTTCTTTATTCCAAACGCGTCTGCAACATTCTTTGGAAGTGAAATCTGGGCCTGTCTGAGTGCGATTTCAGGGTGACCGAGGCAGAACAGGCACCTGTAATGCGGGTTTCGAGCAGCCTTCGTCCTTTGGAACCATGAATAGATACCCAGCAGTAGCATTTACTGTATTGCAACCTGAGACTTGTAGCATGTCTCCCTCTGCCACACCGGGCAACCATGTTTGATTCAATATAGCGGTGGAAGACTCCTTCTGGTCGTGTACCCATGAATTGAGAACTTTGACATCTCCGAGTTTCAGAGGTTGTGGCGGCGGTCCAGGGGGATTGCGAAAGATTGATTGTGCAGTATTAGACCTTCTCCGACCAAATTGCTGTGCATGACTGTCTGGTCGGACTGTGCTCATGGTATTCGGTTATAACATTACATATACGTAACAAAAACACCCTAGCAAAAGGTGCAGCCAAAAGCGGTTATGCGCTTAGCTTAGCTTAGCTCTAAGTCACAAAGTAAATTCGACTTTAGTGCTGTTTAGCCTGTTACCAAGAGATACATGGAGCTATACCAAAGTCGTACTCATTATAAATCATTTTCGCTTCTCAGGTTTGCTCTGATCCACCATCTGAAGCTGCCTTCCAACTGGGCTGCAGACCGCGGTGTAGTCCTTTCGGATAAAATTTTCTCGGAGACTCATCACATTCTTTGAACACCCTACATTCTTTTCTTCCGAGTCAGTCCGACTCGTCAAGGGCACACCATGTCCGTCACCACCCGCCTCGATAATGACCATGAAGTGGTGATCAAGCTCTCATCCGAGCACACCCCGTCCCCTAACTCATCATTAATCTTTCCTACCATCACAAACTTTAGCTCATCAAACTCCTCTCCTTCATCCACATGCTTTTCGCTGGGGCACATGCCAACTGTCAGATTCGCACCGCTTCCCTCACCAGACCCTAACCGGAAGCGTTCGAACTTGCCGCTCGGGATGGCGGCCCGTTCGCGGAGAAGACGTCCCACGCGTGAAGGGCGTCAGCAAGGACGGCCGCTGTGGACCTATGACCCTGCTGCAGAAGACCCACTGATCAAGGATCCGCTTGTCACCTTGGGGAAGTTTGTGAAAAGCGCGAGTAGAAACCTATGGCGACGCGTGAGAGAGAGGAATGGGCTTGTAGATCAGGCGGAGCCTATCCAACATGATGCCGTTCTTGATATCAAACCAAGGAATGGTCACGAGCAGCTGGTGGAAGTGGTGCCAGCACATAGACAAGCAGTTATCTCAGAGGTGGGAACGCATTTTGAGCGCCCTGCGCTTGATGACAACAACTTGAAGTGGCGGCGGAGAAGGACTACGGGCAGTACTATGCCTTCTGCTCCAGGCTTACATTAATTCTTTCAAGACTTATTACGGCGAATTATGATAGTTTGATCTTTCATGCAGATAATTCATGCCGCTGGCAGAAGCTTTACTGGAGCTTGTCTGCAAAAGTTCCAGGGTCTCAGTGTTGTGCTACTTTTTCACCAGTAATAGTAATAGTTGCTATTGTTGTTACATCTGCACACACCTCGTCGACGGGGCTTCAGTTTGTCCGTCGTGTGCACTGCAACGTTGCTATGATAGAGTGCAGATATGATGATATTACGGCTAACCGACTGTGCCGAAAATGAAAAGGTAAGCGAAGCAGTGCCTTCGTGCCTTCGAATTGCACAAGTAAGCTTTGCTCAACTTTCAACCTTTGTTTCTTGACTTCATTCTCCCCAGTTCCCTTTTCTCGATTGCTTGCCTTTTCTTGCTCCGGGCTTTCTGGACCCGTGTTTTTTTTAATTACTTTTTGCATGAACCCTTAGTGCTAGACTTGCTTGATTCTCTTGCCCAACCTCCCAAGGACCATGTCTTGCACCCCGTCTGCCACTGGAACGGAGTACACCACTATCACCACATTTACGACGTCCACATCCCTCTCACAGAGTGTAGCGAACAATCAGGGCGCAGTCACCACCGTTGTGCAGCAGACCTGTATCGCCACTGGCACCTTGAGTGGATCAAATAGTACAGGTTGCATCTCGAGCACAGCGGTCACTCAGGTGAACACCATTGCAGGTGCGTGGTTCATTATCGTACTCATTTCCCTTCTGCTGTCGCACCACGGTGTTGTGTGACCGCGTTGACGGCACCGATGCTTCCACTTGTCGCGGTTATTTTGGTCATCCTTCGCTTCCGAATGGGGTGCTGATGGTTGCGTTCTTTCCAGGCGGGGCTGTCACCACACAAGTACCCATAATTGTGACGGTTCCAGTCACCCAGACTCAACCAACGAACACTCTCTTCGCCTCTTGCTCTGATGGTTCCACCCCGTCGCAGACAACATCGCATTCCACGGCTAGTCAAACAAGTTTTAGTTCAACTCCTAGCCCAGTCACAACGTCCGTGCTGGTAGAGACCACACCTGCGCCGTCCATTATCACCCAATCGTCTTCTACAACCCTTTCGAACGGCGATGTGGTTGCTACTGTATTCACTACAACATCTACACTCCCAGCATCTTCTGTTTACGTACCATCTGTGATTGTAAACCCAACTGTCACAAGTACTACAAGTGCGAGTGGATCAGGCACAGATGTAGCCCCCATAGTCGGGGGGGTGCTCGGAGGTTTTGTTGGATTGATCGCGATCGTGGGTGCTTTGTGGTACCTCTGGTAAATTCCGTCATCCTAGCATTCATTTGTTTCCCTGATTTACTTTTTCCTTTCTTCCTTTCTTGCAGCCGCAGACGCAGATCTTGGGATGATATCTTTGATAGAGAAGCCATTGAAGATGAAGAATTTGATTCCCCAGTTGCCGTGCGCCGAGACCGTGACAGGAGCATGCTTGATCTCGGTGCTGAGCCTAAACCATATCAGTATGGTCTCGTCGGACATGTAACGCCACCACCAGGGTCAAGTTCCCCGCCAAGCATTCACCAATCTCATCATCCTTCATTCAGTGCTTCCGTGGCAAGTAATCACAGCCGCAATACGTCAGTCACCCCTTTGCTTGGCATGAGTTCTGCGCCCGGGAACGCTTCGAAGGCTTCCATTTCAGGGTCCATGCAGGCAGCACAAACTGCTGTTGCGCAGAGGCATCTCAGTGCGACATCCCAAT
The DNA here is from genome assembly GCA_016647685.1 of Suillus tomentosus. Lineage (NCBI taxonomy): Eukaryota > Fungi > Basidiomycota > Agaricomycetes > Boletales > Suillaceae > Suillus > Suillus tomentosus. Next base: position 129,619 of record JABBWJ010000022.1, on the reverse strand, counting down.
CGACATCCCAGTCTTCCATGGGCCCTCGATCGCTGTCTGTGGTTTCCACCACCAGTGCGACGCCTTTGTTAGATGGATCCGGACCTTCCTTGCTTTCGTCGAGCAACCGCGTTGATGAGCTTGGCGTATTTGATCCGCTTAATCGCACAGGAAGTCCTACCCCTGTGACTGACAGGCGGGTCTTGCAAATTATCAATGATGGCCCTCAGTCGCCCAAATCCCCTGTTATTGTATCTGCACCTACGCCTGCGCCTGCGCCTGCACCCGCACCCGCACCCGTGCCTTCTTCATCTGTGCCTGCTCGGCCGCCCGGTAAACGTGCCCCAAGACGAAGGAGATCTAACAGTGTTGTTGTGCACACAGATGCCGGGCTGGTTTCTCCCACTTCGGGTACTGCAGCAAACGAACCCCCACCCTACTCGAGAGAATAGTTCATCCCTCTCGCCGAAAACAGTCCATCGAGCACTGGTATCACATTTACTAACCCTACCCCATATTTGGACTTGCGATGACCGTACTATAACTACCCACGCGCTTTTACGTTCCTCCATACCTATATACAGTTGTTTGAACGTAGCCTATGGACAATACACTCTAATCGTCTCTGAAGAAATCCTCACCGTGGTGTCTTATTCTGCCCATGGAGTGGATAGATACGAATTGTATGCCAGCGCTGTTTCATTGTCTTGATATAAGTATATCCACAGATCCTGGATACAAATACCCTTAAAGTCATGGCTTAGTGAGCTGTCAGTACATAGTACTACTGTAAATTATGATTTGAGAAGTGCGGCGGTTTCTGAGACCGTATGTAATTGGGAGATTGGGTATAACATCATGTGTTGTACTACGTCCACTGGGCAACCCAAGGCTAACAACGACAAGCATCGAACGCTGTGGACCAACAATAAAACCGGACGCGCCAGCAAAGTGTTGTGGTACTTTTTTAACTCCGCGATTGAGATATTTAATTTTGATTCCGGGAACCATTTACGTAAACTTCGGATGAGGCATTGTCCTCGCTCTTTTTGTTCAATGAATCGTGTGTGGACTTTCTGAAGAACAATAAGGTCGGGAGGTCAATGGACCATCCACATCAGTCCAAACTACATAAACCGTTGTTCTCAGCTGGTCAAAATGTATTCCATCCCCCGCCTCGTTTCCTTAACCGTCCTCGTTGCTTTCTACCGGTGCTGGGCCACCCGATTATTCATTCACCAAAGACACACCCCTGCAATTGCTGTTATTTTCAAGTCGACCAAGTCTGTGATCTTAAGCATCCCCTAGACATTATCATTCTTTTCTATCTTTCATAATGGCCGGCGTACGAGCATGTGAGCACAGCTAATTTTTTTTTGCTTAGCCAGCTTAGCTGACTTGGCTTCAGATATCTTCTTTGGACTCAATGTTGTCCGCTTCCTGAGTATCGTCTCTCTCATACTGGTCTTTGCCAGCAGCATCTTTGTCATAGTCACAGACGTCGAAGCTGTTAACGCGTTTGAAGCTGCAAGACAAAGCGGCAATGTCACAGCGCAAGACTTTGCTGACTGCGAATACATTGAGTGAGTTCGAATGTCCCAGGTACAATTATTATTGTGTACTGACGTCGTAAATAGGAACAGCACCGTTCCCAACCAGATTGGCGGCGTTTTCTGGGCTATCATCAACCGCCTGCTTATTATCTTCCAAGTTGTCATTCTTTTCCTTTCCGAAATTGGCTGGCCATCCCCTTTCTTTGATCGCTTTTTCCCTGTGCTTGGTTCTGGCTTTGGACTTGGTGCTCTTGGTATCTTCCAAGGACTGTGAGTTATTTTCTTCATGTGGTGTTGTACACAGCGCTAACTTTTTTAGTATCGGAGCTGCAGTCCTCTCGCAGCATGTGGATGACTTCACCCTTGTCTCCGCTTTCTTCCTTTTTGTCCTCGGCTGCATAAACATGTTCCTTGGTCTTCTCTTTCGTGAATCGGCCAAGAGCAGACGTTCAATTACGTTGTGGCGTGAGGGTGCCAAGGATGTATTGCCAACGAACAACCCACGTCCTGCTACCAATCTTAGCCGTTCTAGCTCCGGGCAGACATGCATTTCTTCCACAGTCTATGATGAGAAGACTAGAGATGTTACGGAGTTTGGCGCGATGCGGAATGGAAGCCGAGCTGGTTACGGCTTTGGGCGACAAGGTGAGAAGGCTGCAGGCCTGAGAGGTCAGTTTTCATTGTTCTTTTTTATTCCGTACTATATTCTCATTATGGTTCTTAGGCTTCTTGATCTCGAAGCCTCTTGAGAGTCGCCCCCGTTACGCAGCTCGTCCCACTAGCGCTCCCTCCCGGTCCTCTCGTTCTTCCTCACCTGAACCTGAATCTGAACCTCATTTCGCCTCCAGCGGTTCCGCGATTTGATGAAAGCACCGACGTTCCCTATTACTAGGAATTGTCACGACGCCACGCGCATGTCATCAACATGACTGTATTTATATTGTCTACTCATGTGTGTACAACCACGGACAACCCCAGCGGGAACGCTGGTCTAACGTTGATATATCTACTGTATGGTGTTGTGCAGTACACTATTTTGCGCTGTATTGGACAGTTGTAGTTCCATTAGCATTACATATTGCGATTAATACTGTTTGAATGTAAGCTGACTCTCGCTCGATTTCTGATTTCTGTGTAGATGTTATCGTCGAGACACTAGTTGATATCACCGACTGCCACACTACATAAACACCTGTACTAATACTTGAAGCTTGAAGACTGAAACCCAACTGATAAGTAGGCTCTCACTTCGAGCGCTAGGACCAGTGACCGTCAATGATGAATCAAACTCTCCAGGTTGGCTTCTAGATGCTTTTCAAGGTAATTCACATTCAAATGATGCTATGTCGCAGATCTGCTTATCACATACCGTGGTCTAGTGTCACCTGTGATAAGCCAACGGGTCGAGTGTGAAAATGCCAACCTCGTCCGATCAATCGTGTTTTTCTACCCTTGCGGTGTCGAAGTGCAGCCAGGGCATCTGTCACTCCCTCGTGATGGTGTAATCAGTACTTCCTGATTGTGTCGGACCATGGACATGATTTGCTCGGAGATAACTGGGTTTGTGGTACGTGCCACTGATGAAGAAGGTTCGGATTCTGGAGAAGCGTGGACGCTGTCCAAAATGTCAGATTTATTCGGATGTAAATACATCGACGCATGCGTGGGGTGCAAAAAACGGCGCGGTGCAACGATTGCACGGAACTTAAAAAAGATGGGCTTTTGACGAGGAAGATATTCATTTATTTGAGGTGGACAAGCATATGCCCGACAAGGAGGGGTCCCGAATCGTTTACGAGGGCACAACTCTCGTGACGGGCGTATAAACACTGCCAGCGCAGAACCAGCTCAGACTGTTTCGAAGAGCGCCAATTCTGTTGCGGGAAATGTACCGGTATTGCTAGGGGAATGGCAAGTTTTCTGAAATAATTGTATCTTTAGCGGATGAATGACTTTGATGGATAGATTGCAAGGCACCTCTGTACCCGATTTGCAAGGGAATGAAGAAATATCATGAAGTTTTCGTAGATTCATTTTCGTACATCGAATGCTGGTTGACATTGATGTATCGAAATAAGGTAGGCATCCTGATGGATGCAATACAACGACGTGGTGAGGATAGCGATGTATCTGTCGACTTAGAATCGACCAGGGGCAATGGGTTTTGGCGAGCTGGTTGTCGCCAAAACTTTGCGAAAACGTTCCCAACACATGCGAACGAACTCAAACGAATACGGCAAGTCCAGTATATTGCCGAACAGGGATGTATCCCAAACTCAGGTATTTGAGGTGACTCCTGTGTCACGCAGCGCAGCAGATGTGAGATAGATGTTAACTTCCTGCAAATGCCCCCGACCCACGAACGTGCTATGCAAGGGAGCTGGGTGAAAATATGACGAGCGAGAACTTCGGCGTCCGCTACGAGAATCCGAGAGGTGTGTCAAAATTTTTGTAAAAAGGTATGTTGTGTTGGCTCAACAGCAGGATCGATATCGAGATTCACGGTATCAATTAACACTCGCAGTCAAACCAAGTGTAGTCATTGACAAAGGGCTGTGAATAATCCGCGGACTGTGACGGAAGGTGGATGGCGACCCAAGGTATCTATTTCCAGATAACGAAAACACAGCAGGTTGTCTCGATAGGGATGACTGAGAATGTGAAAAAGGCGGTCAGATGGTATAATCGATGAGGGAACACCGTAACAAGCGGAGCGAATGCAAAAATCGACATGCATCATTGGCAGATAACGGTTCGACGCCTTTGCCCGACAGTTCCACTATTTAAATGTTCGCTTAGCCAGGCCCAGGTTGCCATTGAACGTAAAAAAAATGAACAGCACAAAACTGACCCTGACAGTGCGATACCGATACGATATACCAGTGGACCTCATTATACAGCATAGCATTTGTTCTGATGAATTTATTTCAGTTCACAGCACATCCACCATGGGCTTGTGGAAGATTTTGCAGGCCGTTACAACTTGAAGCGCTGCAAAGAATTTCAGTCCAAATCGAATTCAGAATCCTGCTTTGAACTCCCCTATTATCTCAATCGCAATGATGAGATCGTTAACAGTTCTAAACTTCTTCCGTGCCGATAGGACAGCTAGAGCGTCGACGCACCTGCACAGCTGGTGCCAGTGGTTCAATTTCGAAGGCGCCACAGCCTCCGCCGCAATCGGAGGGAAGACACAACATCGCGCGATGTCGAACTTCTGAAGGTAAGCTGCGCACGCATGCGCACCACACTCTGGATCCACATGTACATAGTATGATAGAGCTAGTGGTCTGGACACAGGAATACCGGAAGTATCCGGACCAGTACAATGAGCCCACTGGGCTTGCACTGGACCCTGGTTCCTATTCCTAAACCATCTGGACTGCACAGCATGAGGACACATGGATCCAAAGATGAAAATCGTATAAGTAGGTTCTCACAGCGAGCACGAGGGCACACAACAGTCAGCGATGGATCAAAATCTTTCTGAGGAAGGTCTCCAGGTGCGTAAAGCTCAGCATCCAGGCACTTCACATTCAAATGACACTGTTTCGCAGGACTATTACCAGCTACTCGCCGATAATGGTTTGATATCCCATTCGCAAGCAAGTAAAGTACCTAAAATACCCACTTCACCATCCGCGCCAGACCATCCTCGCTGCCCCATCTGCTCGCACCTTCTCGTCACATGTCATGGTTGTCCGAATGTCACCTGCGATAACAGTCACTGTAAAGGTGCTGACCTCGTTAGTTTTGTGTATTCGTGTCAATCGTGCTTGTCGACCCTTGCAACGACGAAGATGTGCAGCCAGCTCAACTGTTTCTCTCGCACACATTTTACTGGTGGTGTAATCTGTCCTGATTGCGTCAGCCCCACGGACGGTCACATACTTTGTCTCTGCGGAGACAGCTGGATTTGTGGCCCGTGTGCCACTCAGAATGAACTTCTCGACAGGTGTGGACGCTGTCCAAAATGTCAGAACTATTTTTGTTTTTCTGGGTGCAAATATATCGGTGTGTGCGCGGACTGCCGCGAGGTGACGCTGTGCAACGATTGCATGGAGGAAGAATTATCCGAGTCTGATCGGAAGCGGTCTTACCGCTTAGCCGAGAACATATTAACATTCCTCGTGGAGACGTGCGAGGAATGTCGATCCAGAATCTGTATAGAATGCTACGAGGAGCGCAAATCCCGTTGTAGCTCTTGTGTCAGTGTTCATTGCATGGATTGCGCGGCCTTATATGTCGAGTGCCCGGAATGTGGGGAGCTTACGTGTTCACAGAAGACTCGTGTGTGTCATGAGCGGTGCCCGGTATGTCGATCTTCAAACAATAATTTTTGGTTGCCATTGACATATCGAAATAAGGCAAAATACTCGTTTTACACGTGACAGCTTCAGGAAACCTGCAGCCGACCAGTAGGAGTTTTTGATAGACGGGTGTTAACAAAACCTTTTGTCAGTTTCGCAGTGTACTCTTGCTTTCGAATTTTATCTGTTCAGGTTTTCGCATTCCTTCCCGAACGCAAACTTTTCTTTTGCGGAAAAGTCCCGGGCATGTACGAACAAACACAAACGAATGAAGCAGGTGTTCCCTGAACGTGAACATATCCCAGACTCAGGCATTCGAGGTGATTTCTATGACATGCCGAACAGCAACTTTTCAAATATATGTATGAGATGGGTGTCGATTTCATCCCAGGGCTTCCAATGGACATGCTAACTTGCTCAATGAAGAATCAGGTGAAAATGATTCAAGCAAGAGCTTGAGCATCCGCTATGGGACTCCGAGAGGTCATCAGTGGACCGATGAAGGTATTGAAATATCATATTAGATCATATATTGATAACAATCGTAACAATCTCCACAAACGTGGAGGGGGGGTCTACATAGAGATATCTGAAATTGTGTGGGAAGGATGCGTTTTGAAGGTGGCTAGTCGAGTCTTGGCATGTTCAAGACACTGCATTCTGCGTGGATGCTCATGCAAAAAAAAAAAACACCTCAGGCCAAGGAAGTTAATTGCATACCAGAATCCTCAACATCGGTACAAAAGTTGTCGCCTACGATTGGCGTGTAGTACTTGAGTCATACAAGGATTAGTCAAATAAGACGCCTAGTGTGAAAGCTGGAACTTTTTGCCCCAGTTGTGAATTTCTGTTCTTGATGTTGAACTGTTTGATGAGAAAGTGTGAGTTTGGATTCAACAACTTGTTCACTCAGTAGCGCACAAGGCACTCGATTGCTACCAGGGAGACATTCATCTAGGGTGACTCATCAGTAAAACCTCGTAATCATTTTCCGTCATTATGTCACTTTTTTCACCTTGGCGCGAGTGCTAAGGTGCGAAAATCAATCTAAGGAGTGATAAGACGTTTTATTGATTTTTCTCCAAGGCGGTTAAGAGAGTTTAATGTGCAAAGGAGAAATAATACATGTTCAGAGAAATAATAGTAGTATACATTCAAAGTGTGTACAATAGCTATAGTAAATAAAGTATTGTCAAAATGCAATCTCAAATGCATGGTGGTCAGCATACTTATTCACGTAGTAAGTTCGAAATGCGTCATACGAGTCGTGGCATTTGAATCCCTGAGGCAAAAACTCCATGCCATACACCGGAATGAGATGCGCAGCACGATAGATAGCGTCGACGTGAATGACAGCGTGCTTGGATGCGCCACCTGCGGGACTAACGATCCACATTCCCGTATCTTCGTCTGCAGTGTCGCCAACCTTGTCAAACCAGTGTATCACGGCGCAGGGATATGTATTACCCCGATACTTGAATGAAAAAAAAGTGCGAACTCGAGCAACCTCGAGGCCTCGCATGCCAGGTAAATCGGAGTCTGTGTTTACAAAAACACAGTCGTAGCGCGAGTGCTCATTGCGCCAGGATGGAGAAGAGCGGATGTGCTCAGTGCGCATGCCACCGCTACCGCTCAAATCACTGGGCGCATAGAAGCGTGACGAGGCTGAATTAAAAACCAATATTTTGTTGAGATAGCGAGGACATTCCGCGAGAGGTACATCACATGGGTCGCGGTGATCGTCAGGGTGTAATTGTTGGAATAAAAACTGTGCAAGGAGGTCGGGAAGGCGAGGTATACTGAGTTCTTCAGCGAGTGCAGGGACAGTTTGAGCACACTTTTTCCACTCTGTACAGTATGTTAGAATATTGAAAAATGAAGATAAATGAAAAATTACGGGGGGTTTTTGCCAGCTGCACAAAGGCTTGTAAAACGGTTGGTCTGTCATCGATTTCGAGGTCCCCATCAATACTAATCCGCAAAGGTGCAGCTGGTGCAGGTGCTGGTGTTGTTGCTGTTGCTGGTGTTGCTGTTGTGGGTGTTGCTGTTGCTGGTGTTGCTGTTGCTGGTGTTGCTGTTGCGGGTGTGGGTGTTGTTGCTGTTGCAGGTGTGGGTGTTGTTGCTGTTGCGGGTGTTGTTGCTGTTGCTGGTGTTGCTGTTGCGGGTGTGGGTGTTGTTGCTGTTGCTGGTGTTGCTGTTGCTGTTGCGGGTGTTGTTGCGGTTGCTGGTGTTGCTGTTGCTGGTGTTGTTGCTGTTGCTGGTGTTGTTGCTGTTGCTGGTGTTGCTGTTGCTGGTATTGTTCCAGGAACTATTATGTACATTAGCGTTTGGGACATCTTGTACTAGTATAAACCGAATGACTTACCTAAGGCATTCATAGCTGCTGAGAGGCAGGTGCCAGCTAACATCCCTCGACGTGTGAATTCAACTCGTGCTGCTGAAATTTTGTCGAGCCGTTGATTGATCAATAGCATTTGACCGAGCGCGCGAAAACGGCTCGATCGTCTCCAAGGTTCTTTGACCGCTTTGATGTGCTTATTCTCGGTAATCGATGAGCAGAGGCCATTGGGCGCAGCAAAAAGTCGTATATTTTGTATGTAATGCTTGAGCGAATGTTGACGAGGCAGCGAGAAGGTAGGAATAGTACCCGATGTCTTGAAGATTTCGCGGTAATGATGAAACCGTGAGAGTGCATCTTCGATCTCAACTAGAACATCCTCTGTGATGATATTGCGGCGAACGAGGTAGCAAAACTCTAGGAGTGCATGGAAGGCGCGCACAATATCAGTAGGTACATGACCCTCAATTGCGGGCAATAGACCTGTTGAATTAGTAAGTTCTATGGTGAGATGAGACTCAAAATGCGCGAATTACCTTCATCAGGGCCTTAGAGTCATCTCCCGTCCATTGCTTGAAGCCGCGTCCCTGAGGGAATCGTCGCAAGCCTGAAAATGGGGCCACAGCGGCAATCCTAATATACAGTGAGTAATCATATGTAATATAAACACTAGATAAGCTTACCTGCGATCAATATCATCTAAAATTTGCTCTGCGCGTCGTTTTGGATGAACGTGTCTGAGGTATTTTTCGACCCATTCCACAAGGTGGTCCTTGAAGGCGCCTTTGATGAGCTGATGGAGGATGTCGGGTGAGATCATTTGGTATATATCGGCTCGGGGGAAGTCGTTTGTAAATGGCTGTTGAAATAATTAGTATTGATGACCTGTGAAGAGCATACCGATTGACATACCACAAGTTCTGGAACTATCCCTGCTTCATTCCACAAGTTACCCAAGGGACCTTCTTCAATAAGCGCCTCTACATAGTCACGGCAACGACACAACAAGTCTTGATCAAGATTGGCACGAGGTGCCATACATCTGTAGAGGTATTAGTTACAAGGTAAAAAACATATGAAATGATAGATACGTACTTAGGACACCGACCGCGAACAATACACGTCAATAGTACTTGCTCCTCGTAGTCTGCGATGTAAGGTCCTAGCCCATATACAACTCGCCGGTAGTGACCATCTCCAAAACGTGCAACTTCGGGTGTCGTCATGCCCGGCTTGAGCGAACTGAGAATCTTCGAGAGTGACGAGTGAAATAATTGTCGACGAAAATTTCGGAAGGTTGGCTCATCCGCGTGTTCTTTTGTAGCTGTGCATGCAGGCGTGAGTGCAGAGTGGATGAATGTGTTGTGACCATAAATTAGCATACACTAGAAGAGTTCACACTGCGACGTACTTTTTGGCATAGCGAGAAACCCAATAATCGCTAGTCCATCACGATGGGCTCGTCGAACATTGTTGCAAATATTCCCGATTGACGCATAAAGCGGGTAATATTCATTATTCCCCGTACCGACTGAAACAGTTGTTTTGTCGCTACCGAGGATGATAGGGACGAACGTCGAGCCGAGCGTGTTTGGATCTTTAGCAATTTCGTCCTAGACACAGATTTAGCAGCCATTATCGAAGGAAAGTCAAGTACTTACTGCCTGGTCCCAGGCCCAGTCGCCTGACATGAAATCCTTCCACTGACGCTGATCGTTCTCCGTAGAGTATTCTCGATATGGGCGGTAGTCAAATTCATTAGCGTATGCTGAGTTGGCAAGCATGTTGCGTGTCACCTCACGTGGGTCACGGAACCATACATCGTACTTATCATCCATCCAGGGCTTGGGATTTTCGGGTCTCTCACCGTCATAGGCCACCGTGAAACATTGCCATTTCACGTCTCCAAAGGGTGAACTATCAATGACCGCGTAAAGATCGCGGTGATCTGCAAATGGTGGCCTGTCATTGTGCTTTGCGAGGGTAGATGCCCATAAGTCCAACAGTCGGTTGATCTGACCGGCCGACATCTGATTTTGCGTGTACAGAAACTCCGCCGTTTCAAATTCCGCACGGCTACGAAAGGGTGTCCAGTCGTCCGAGGCTACATTCTCAGGAGGAGGAGGAGGAGCGCCAGGAGGGAGATATATACCATCTGCATCACATGGTTTGCCTACCATCGTGTGAAAAATAAGATAAAACCGGCCAGCAAATGAACGTACCATCGAGACCCATGTGGTAGTTCCTATACAGACGATTGCCAGGCCCAAAAAACTCTGTGTCGATGTTTGGCTGAGGGGACGGTTGGCGTGGGGGATCGCCCATGTCAATATCATAGTCAGTGCGTCCTTCGTCAACATTCATTTCAAAATTGAGTTCTGGGGAGCGACTGGCCCGAGGCACTACTGGTGGAACAGGGTGTGCAGCAAGACAATGTTTCGTTCGGCCAGCAACAGTTTTGAACCATCGTGGGCAACTTCCGCACGGAAGCTGAAGTGCGCTGAAGTCTTGTCGACGGACTTGAGTACGAGGAATATTACCAGGCATTGCAGTAACTAAGGTTCAAATAAGTCTATGTACTTCATTAAAATAATAATTTACGCGCCTTCTTGTTGGTAGGATGGCCAATTTCAGTTGACGAACCGATTAATCGTCTGGTCATTGACTGTTGTCAATAGGATGGCCAATACTATCTCTGGGGACTGCGCACCTGTCTGGTTGGCAGGATGGCCAATTTTCAGTTAACGAACCGATTGATTGTCTGGTCGTTGCAATTTCTGTTGACGAACTGATTAATCGTCTGGTCGTTGACCCACGGATGCGCCTGACGAAGGGATCCACACACCTTCCAGTTGACGAACCAATTGATTGTCTGGTCGTTCCAATTTCTGTTGACGAAGCGGTTAATTGTCTGGTCATTACAACTAAAGTTGACGAACCGATTAATCGTCTGGTCGTCGACCCACGGATGCGCCTGACGAAGCGATTGATTGTCTGGTCGTAGGGATCCGCACGTAGGATGGCCAATACTATTGGAGATCTGTGCACCTGTCTGGTTAGTAGGATGTCCAGTACCATCTCTGGGGACTGCGCACCTGTCTTATTGGTAGGATGGCCAATACTATCTCTGGCGCGACTGTTTGTCGGCAGGATGGCCAATACTATCTCTGGGGATCTGTGCGCCTGTCTGGTTAGAAGGATAGCCAGTACTATCTCTGAGGATTCACGTACCTTCTTGTCTGTAGGGCCACTAAGACTGGCTCCAGGGATCCACGTGCCTTCTCGTTGACGTTTGGTCTGTAGTATCAGGTGAATATAAGAGAAAATGAGTGACAAAAAAACTCACTTAGAATAATGAACGATTTTCAGGTGCGCACTCAGTCGTAATGAGGCGAAGATGGTCTGACACTGCTGGAATGGGCATTTGTTTGGTTAAGTGATTTAAAGTTAGTATGAGAACTTATAAATTTGCACCGAGCGCTTCAAAGTTCAACTCCAACCACCCGATTCCTTACACCCTTCTCCACCCTCCCGTGTGCTGCAGTACCTGTTAAAATTAGCTACTTGTCAGTTATGACTGATATCAACGAACCGCGTCGCACCCGCCCACAAAATGCGAATAAACACCCAGGCTTACCCGACCTGGAAGGGCAAAGTCAGCGACGTTCTCAAGCCAAGAAGAAGAACACCAAACTCCCCCAGGAAACCCGTGAAGCTCAAGAACTGGCCGCGGTTGAGGGTTTGCAGCGGCTGTCTGCCATGCAGGAAGAGATGAAGAAGGCGGAGGTGCAAAGCATGACGAAGAAGCCGAAGGCAGTAAGGCCCCACGCTCGCCCTGTCAAGAAAAAGTCAGAGCCTGCTGCTCAAGCAGATAAGACACTCCTGGGAGTAGGAACTGATACCGTGGCCAGTGAGTGCATGTCGCAAATGCTGCGTGATACTGAGCCAGGCGAGGATGTTGAGGCTCGGTCTCAAGAAAATCAGAAGGACGATGGAATCAAGACAAAGAAGAAGACTGAGAAGGACACGGCTCTTGCAGCTCAGTCAGGGGCACGTGTTGAAGACAAGAAAGGAAAGTTGATGTGCGTCCAGACTTCTTTTCCAACCATGATGTTGATGCTTACCGAATCAACACTTCTTTTCCTTAATTTGACCTCAAATTTCAGGACCAAGTCCAAGTTTTCGTTAGGGAGGCGCATCCAGGGTTGGGTTAAAGATGTTTCACCAGACCGGTCTGACATCGTATCAAGCGCTCCAAAGCCGCCTCATACGGCAGTCACAGGACTGACTTTAGTGCACGAGCCATCAACTACCATCTTCTTATCTGGCTCCCACCCTACGTCCGCAACAATTGTGACCACCAGCTCCGGCCAGCACAAAATCCCACCTCAGGTTGTTGCTAATTCTTCTCAAGCTCTCGTTGGTGGCTTTGGCGATGAGCTTTTTGATTCAGAGGATTGCTCGGACATCCTTCCAAAGCCATCCGCACTTAAGGTGTGTGGCAGTTTAATATATCATTCAATTCTAACGCAGTAAGTGGACACTACAGATTATAGATGTGCCTACTGAGCTGACCGTGGACGGGTCACTTCCAACGGAGGGCTTGAAGGATGACACGAAGGATTCGGATGATGCGTCAACCGATGCGGACAATGATGCACCAACCGATGCGGACAACGATGCAACAATGGATGTCGAGGAGGATATGGCCGATAAGTCTCAGGATAGCGGTGACAGCCTGAGCAGTTTCATATTCCGTCGCTCAAAGAACAGGGCGCACAATGCTGTGGACACCAAACACCGTGTCCCAGTCTTCAAGGATTCCTCAGACGAGGATGACGATATTGAGGTTCTCAACATGGATCATAGTATGACGAAGCCTACAGGCTTCGTTGAAACAACCAAGACAGCGAAGAAGGCTGTACGTTTGACGTCTTCCGTAAGTTCCTTTTTTATTTATTAACAATGGCTACTACTTATATTCTTGCGACAGACTTCTGTTGGCGTCTCCAAGTCATCCACTACAATGCAGCCACCTGCAAAGAAGGTCAAAACCGAAGACGGGGCCGATGATACTATACCAAAATCAACACTTACAGCGCCGCCTGGCTACTGGATTGAGAAGCGGTACAAGTCCCGTTCAGCTTATCGAAACTGTGATCTTCCCCCTCAATGCCAGGATCAACGATGGCCTAAGCACTTCCTCCCGACTGTTTATTTGTGGGCCGGCAGTCAAAATGACCTCTGGCAGATATCAGATAATTCTCTCGTTGACGCGCTCCAATGCATCATGGATGTTGTGTATGATGATTCGGATCTCCAGTACAAGGTAAACACTCAAGGTTCTGTCTTTGGTGTCGTAGGTCCCATGTTTTTTCTTGCATCACTATTACTAACTGACTGATCACAATTTGAATCAGGCCACGCAGCGTCTAGCAGAGTGGCGCAGCAATTTCGGTTCAACAGGACTTGCTATAATGATCGATTTCTATGCCCGGAACAAGGACACTGACGCGAAAGAGCTTGGCCAAGCGCTTATGGAAGACTTCGCTTTTCTTTTCGAGGACATGGACAACATCGACACAATGCAAGCATTCCGGTCCCCATTCATGTTACAACTCTTCGCTACCGCTCATCTTCATAGCATTATCGGGTATGCTGAAGTCACTGCGCTCAAAACGGATGTATTGGCTTCCATTGGCATGGCTGGCGTTCTCGGCATTTGTGCAGCTTCGGTAAGTACTGGAGACATATGAGAAACACGACTGATAGCTGTACTTTTTTTGACAGCTTGAACGCGCCATTAAGTGCCTCAGTGACGGTGCCATCAACATTGATTCGGATGCTCTCGATATGCGTCCTGCACAAAGGAAGCGCAAGCTGCGGACACCGAGGACCTTCAATAAGGCCACTGGCAATCACAGTACTACCGAACATGCGTTCTCTATCAATAACTGGGGGTCTGTGACCACCTCCTACGTGACTGGCGTCAAGAAAAAGGGAGAAAGCTTTCTGAGGGAGACAACATCGATGGCCCGGAAACTGCTCAAGAAATCAGGCAATGCTGCCCTTCGGAAGTACATTAGTCTCAATGATGAGGATGAGGAGGAGAACATTGACCGGCGCTGCATGTTGTGGTAATGAACCGTTGCTTTATTTTATTTTTTTGTCAATGAACTAACATCATTCCATATAGATTCAAGTTGCAGTTTCGCACTGCCTGCTGCGCGTTTTTTAATGTTGACTCGTAACTCCGTGCTGTATCCATCTCCTCGTACCATCGCATTTTACCTGTTCCGCCATCTGTCTTCATTACTCGCCTTTAATTCCCCTTTTCTTCGTTTACATGCATTTCTCATTTCGCCCTTTCCTACTGTTTTTACCGCTTTGTCGCCATTTGCATGCATTGTTTGCTCTATTTACACCACTTTTTCGTACTTTACCATTGGACAATGTGATGCCCTTTGCTCTATTATCACCACTGTCAATGCCTGATAAGTGACTTTTCAAGAGTGTCAAAGTAGAATTAAGAGGGCGAGTGGCCTTTTTTTCAATTTTTTCCGTCGTGTCTTCATGTTGTGTGAACAGCTCCTCAAATCCGATCAAAGCAGGAAAAATGAGAGTTCCGAGTGAAAAATAACGGAAAATGATTACGAGGTTTTACTGATGCTGAGACTTCCACCACGTCCTTCACACGGAGTGCTGTGACTACTTCACGTCGAATTCGTCATCAAAGCATTTGGCTAACTGTTTGCTTTCTGCGCTGCTTTCATGATTGCATTCAATTTACGATGCCTGAAGTTGTAAATAATCTTGTTTACGACGTCCAATTCACATAATGACGGGGTGGTTGAATATTCATGAACCGTTAGTTCAGAGTGCCATATCTTAAGAAGAATCTTAAGAAGAAAGGGAGAAAGGTTTTCGGGAGGAGTCGCGCGCTCGCGTGGTTTGCGCTTGCGCCGCGTAGGGCCATGTGGTTTTCGCTTATGGCGCTATATCTGCACATTTATTATTTGCGCGTTCCGCGGCTTGCGCGCTGCGCGTTTTCGTCAATCCAGAGTGGGCGTGTTTTAATCAAGAGGTTCCGCATTCCCGCACTGCGCATTTTCGCCAATCCAGAGCTGGCGCGTTTGCTTGTTCAAGTTGTGCGGAGCTAACTTAGCGGCTCACGCAGTATTATAGTTTTTTTTCTTCAAATACATACTGTTTTGATGGACCCACAAAATGAGTGAGACAACACGTCCTTCATACTTAGTCGTCAATGTTTGCATTCAAAGAGTGTGAAGTAAATCATGTACGTGACTCCTGCAAGACATCATTAGGTGAGGCATCGCGAGGATGCAAGGTATAAGTACGGAATGAGATGAGGATGAGGATGAGATAGTGGTATGTACTGCAACGCACGAGAAATGACAAAAACTAGTACCAAATTAGCATGCCTGTCATCAACAAATACTAGACCCGGTCACTTGTCAAACATTGTTTGGGAAACGGTAACCGACCCTCCTCACATGAGCTGGAGGTTAGCGGGCTTCATGGAATAGCGAGAATCCCAGGGATTGATCTGCTCCGGTGCAAAAGGGTCGTCAACGTGTGATCGACTGCGCCACAAGACATCTGCCTCGCTGACCGACACGAATTCGGGTGGGGACGATAATGCACTCTTCGACTTTAGGAATTGAATGGCAGTACCAGCTGGCACTCCGAGTGGACTGCTACGGAACGACGCTGTTTCTGGCAACAACAGCACAGGTTAAATTTTAAACAAGTAGCACAAATGGAAAACTCACTGAGGCTATTAGACTGAGCAAGTTGAGTCAACGGAAATGGCTGAGAGCCTGTCGATGGCCCAGATTCCGTCAAAAACAAGGGAATGGCAGCTTGAACATCATTAGCTGGTTCTGTTGAGTATGTAGTAAAGGATTGAATAATAATAAAAAACATAACGGAAGGAAAAACTCTACCCTGTTTAACTTTACTTTTCTTTCGGATTGCTCTCTGAACCTCTGATGGCGATTGCTCAGGGGAAAGAACTGTGTGAGTTCGTTTCACTGTTGGAACGGATGAGTACACGCATCAAGGCCAACACCGAAAACTCACTGTTAGTTCTCTTTGGCGATACAACCTTCATTTTTCCTTTTCCTTTGGGATCCTCGGCTTCAGCGTCAGTCAACTCCAGTTCCATCAAAGAACTCGCAAGTTCATTGTCCGACTTGGAGATAAACGAATCATTGAGACTGTCCATGTCAGACAAAAGCACATCACTGCAATCATCGTGTTCGGAGTCCGAACCAGCTACAACCGGTTGAGTGTTCCACGATTCGTAAACATTGTCTGGAATCCGGTTCCGTGTGACTGATGGAATTGTTAGGGCAACATGCAGCGAGTAGTACGAGAAAGGAACAGGAACACACCAAACCACAGGTGACACTCGCTGACACTTGCTTTATCTCGGCCCTTGTGTTTCATTAAGTCAGTCCCAGTCGGAAATGCAACATCGACTACCGTTAATGTCTGTCCACTCTTGTTAAGGAGTCGCCAAATAGGCTTTTCGTCTTGTGTCGGCCGTGCTAATGATCGTGATGGCGCTGATGGTCGCTTCTCAACTGGGATATCCAGAAAATCGAATACCTTAGGAAACCAGCTTCGTAACTGGCTGGTGATCTTGTGGTAGGACCATCCACTATCGATGATAAATTGCTCAGGCCGGTCAAAGTAACAACCCCGGTTCTTCATAGCCTGGATTTCATTCCGGCCATTCTTGGTTGGGGCCTTAGGCGCTCTGATGAGACCGTTTCTCTGGAAAATGCTATGAATTAGTGGGTTTAGTAGACTATTGATTGTCTTTGACTAACATCGACACCGCAAGTCAATAGAGCAATTGATGTGACACGAAAAGTGTTAGCTCCGGTCGTGGAAAGGTTAGACATAGTGCTCCTGCGTGCTTGGCTTCCAATTTTACTAGGTTGCGATGAGCTACTCATAGTATCCTTGCGATCCTAGAAGCAACTTCAGTATTCGTGTAAACTAATCTTCATGCACTAGCCGATGATCCCATACCTTTCGCAAGCCCGACGACACTGGGCCCTTAGCCAGCTTACTGTAACCAGCAAGTCGGGTGGAAGAAAGAGTCGATAAGGCTTCCTCTCGGGCATTGGCAAGTGGTACACCGGCTTCAGTGAGTCGCTTGGTGGTGGACAACTTTTCATTGACACTTTTGCCACCACTAGCGATTCGGTCAAAAATATCCTTGACGACAGCTGAGGCATTTCCAAGTCGGTGAGGCTGTTCATCCTCTTGAACTTCCAGTGGTTTGCCACTCTGAGTCGATGCCTTGCGAGGGTGTTTGCTGCGACCGTGACCACATTCAACGCAGTGGCCCTCATCCTGCGACCGAGCAAAGAATTCTTCGCAATCGCACACTTGACTGTCAGGTTTGGAACCTCTACAGAAGTGCTCCCGATTCATAGCATTGCTCTCGGAATCCATGCAGAGCGATAGTACTAGTGGGAGAAGGTGGAGAAAGACTTCACACGGAAGAGGAGACGAAAGATGGAAACGACTCAGATTTGAAGAGGATAGTCAACAGGTACTAGATAGTGCGGTTTATATTTACAATTCGAAACTTATGACATTCTGCCTGCCTTCTGGTTGACGTATTCAATTGTCCAAGTAAGTATTTCAAGAGTAATAACTACTACGACTCTCGTAAGTTTAAGTTACTCTTGCCCAGCCGCTAAAAAGTATGACAACACTAGTAAGGCCTGACACCATAGCCTCGCCCGGTTGAACCAGCTTGGTTCGGCGAGAGACACGTGTAGTTCTTTCGACCCTCGTCGGCCAACAGGGATAGCCTCGAAGATCGGATACTCATCGCCTTCCCACTCATTTCCTGCTAGCCTGCAGTCACACGGTGTTATATCCTCGGCTATGACTTCGATAAGGGTGGCAGAGAATTGCCGGCGTTTTTTGTCATTGACGAAAGGACTGATTTGCAATGGAACACTGATAGCGTCGTGGTGGATATGGTGTCGTTGTTGGTCGTTGATAGCCTGTACCATAGTTAGAGGCTCCTCTTCATTATCACTTTCTTCTTCGTCAATTGGATGCCCCGCTCCACTCTGATGTTGTTGTCGAGTCGTAGTAGGGCCATGTACCCCGTAGTGTTCTTCAATCACGTCAGGGTGGACCCCTTCGCAGTCGTCACGATACACGCCGAACTGAATTTGACCTAAAAAACGTAAATCCTGGGTCACAATGAGATAATTTGTCAGTGTCACATAAATGTAAAACGACGCATTTACCTTAGGGCTCTTATCATTGGTGTCAGGACCACGGATCGGATGACAGTTCCATTCCGCCCGGAAATCCGAACAATCTTGATTGATTTCGTCGAGGAACAGAGTCTGGAGCAACCAGATATGACTGGGGCTGTGAGGGTTGAGTCCATGATGGTTTTCAAGTCGAGTGAAAAACGCTCTCCACCTCCTAGCGAACTGCATACCAACTTCAACCCATAGACGCTCGATCCGCGAATTCCGTGTAGAACTTGTCCAGAATTAGTACCTAACATAAAGCTGCAGAACGAACACATTACGACTCACGATCCCCACATGAAGGACGCACGACATGGTCCATTTCGCATTATCATATACATTGCGACATCGAGATTCTCTCCTCCACGATCTCCTCGCACACGAGAAGGCATTCCGAAGTTTTGCATTGCGTGAATGAACAGTTCCAAAACTGTGCTGGAGCGATTGTTGTTACTTGCTCGAAGTCCCGTTATCTAATAGACATGTAAATTAAAGTCAGTAATCAACGCAAATGTGTTAAAAAACACATCGCACCGTTCTACAAAACCCGTCAATGAACCCATGAATCACGATCCCCCATCGAATTAACTTATGGTGGCCATCTACATGCCATAACGCATTGGGGCGCTTCACATGGTATTTGCGTCGACGTTTGACCTGTCGATCTTGCAGGACTTGGCCTAAGCCATCAACCCTGCGAAGCGACTCTACTACTCGTCGATGTTGCACCCGGAGACCGTGTCTGCGAAGGTACCCAACGATGTACCGGATACCCGAATCGGGTCGCTTTTTCTTGAACTCCTTGATGAGGAGATCAAGATCAGTATTTGTAAGATCAGAGTACTTTCTTTCAACACAGTGGTGCTTCATATAAAGTCGCAACGTGTTCCTGTGGACTCCTAGCATTTTGGCAAGTTCCGTAAGTCTGATTTGACGTGAATTCGAGACCGCTTCGGAAAGGAACGCAAGGTCGATGGATTTTTTCGGACGACCTGGACGACCTGTATGCAGCAATGACACTGGTTCTGGAAACGCAACGTTGGTGTCCATTCTGGGATTCACGCATCGTCAACAATCATTCAAAATGAGATAATACGACTCACGAATTTCGAGTATTGTGTCGAAATGACAACAATTGAACAGAGAGATCTCCGAGCGAGGTTGCTGCACAAGTCAGCCAATCATGCATATCATGCCCCTGCGGGTCACATGCAAGTGCTTGGAGCAGGGGTATAGCATCTCCAGATACAGCCTCTAAGTGAAACGTAAGTTGAAGGGGGTCGGCGTCCTCTTGATGCAGAATACGATAGGCCCGTCGGTAGATGTCTGATAATGTATCGTGAGCAGTAAGAAAATTTGCTGACAATGGAGCTTGAGTTGGCGTGCGAGATGGAAATGGCGGAAACGCCTGTGGTGGTATAGGCATCACGATCACTGCGGAAACAAGATTTAGAATGAATCGGCATTCAATAGAATCATAGAGTAGCGTACATATTAGCAGGAAGTTGAAATTAGACGAAGGCAGTCCAACTATAGCTTGACTGCTGTAAGCTGGACGCTTACAGCAGTCAAGCTATAGTTGGACTGCCTTCGTCTAATTTCAACTTCCTGCTAATATGTCGACAGAGTTGGTTGTACCAACTCGACACCCAGTCTATTACTTTAATGCGTCCAGCCACATCTTCCAGGTGAGTGTTATTCATCTATCAAATTATCGTACTAATTTGAAAACTTTCCATTGACAGGTAGAGAATACACTCTACAAACTCTGTAGCTCAATCTTATCCGCGTCTTCCAATGTCTTTCGTGATATGTTTTCTACCATGGAGAATTCTAGGCAACCAGAAGTAGATGGCATGTGTGACGAGAAACCGATTCACCTTAACGGAATATCTCGGGAGACGTTTGAGTTGTTTCTTGAATTCACGTTTGGAAGGTATGTCGATATTTTATGTTTTTAGTCAGTAACTGAACCGTTTGTCACGGTAGAATGCGTACTGGATCTCATAGCATCGATGAACTCTCGAAATTTCTCCGTTTCTGCGACATGTATCAGTGCTCCCATGCACATGAATTTGTTATTTCCCGCATATCTTCCGCACGTTACCGTTTCCACCCAGCTAAGTTAATCAACCTCGCCATCAAATACCACGTCCACTCCATCTTTCCATATGCTTTCCAGCAACTGGCAGAAACCCCAATCACCGAGCTCACTCATGCCCACCGGGAGTTGATGGGCAACGAAGTTTTTTTGAATGTAATTTACGTTCAGGCTGCGCTTGATAGTCACCGCCGGATCGTAGCTGTGGAGGAACCGAAGATCTTGATGCACTCGAATGAGTGTCAAGACCCAACTGGTTGCAACGAGGACTGGCACGCAATTTGGTGGAATGGTATGGGCCGGTTTCTTCTTGATGGTAGGAATCCACAGCCGTACGACGACACCGTCAAACGCTTCAAGGAACTGCAGTTTGGACGTGTCAGTGAAGGATGCAAAGACCTCATGTCCAAGATCCTCGATCAGGGAGCGGCATTCAAGCACGCCCAACAGTTTCTTTCTGAGACTTGCAGCTTCCTAGTAGAGAAACTGGTTTTCAAGCCTGAGCCTCCTTCGCCATAGTCTTACTAGTACTCATGTTAGTTTTACTCATGTTCAACCACAAGGACTTCATCCATCGTACGACGTAGACTCATCGTGTTCAAGTGTATAGAGTGATGTTTGTACCAGTACAAATACTATGCTGCAGTGGTCCGAGTCTCAAATTGCTTGAAGGAAAGTAGAGATCATAATTATCATGGCGGCAACTTCAAGTTGAGTTTTGAGTCCAATCAAAACGCGCCAGCTCTGGATTGGCGAAAATGCGCAGTGCGGGAATGCGGAACCTCTTGATTAAAATGCGCCCACTCTGGATTGACGAAAACGCGCAGCGCGCAAGCCGCGGAACGCGCAAATAATAAATGTGCAGATATAGCGCCATATTCGCTTACATCGCTTACCTCGCTTAAACATCTTTTTGGAAATCTCGCGTGGTTTTCTCGCGTGAGCTCGCTAAGACTGAACTAACACTGAAAGAAAAATTTAAATTGAGATTTTCGAGAGGTAAAATTCTACGGAGTGCAAAAATCCTGTCCAATGCGATATAGTGGACAGTGTTCCTCACGCTTACTGTGCTGCGTGTACAACACGGACAAACAACTGACTTTTCCTCTCATGGGGGAAAGGCATCGAGAATAGCAAAAGCTTAATAACATTTGGTTACACAAATCATTACACAACATTACACAAACTTGGTTGCTGCTTTTCAATAGCGTTCTCGAGCTAAATTGCCTTCTCCTGCAGCCAAGTTTATAAGAGTGTGATATACTTTTTGTGGGTTTCATTTTTTATCAACAATGATAGAAATGACTGATTGTTAATGGGTTAAGGTCATATATATTGCACTTGCTGAACGTTTAAACAACAAATATGGAGCGAAACATACCTGTCCCGTGAGTTGCTGATATATTATTGATATGCATAAGGTGCATGATGCTAATGTTTGCATGTTCCATTTAGAAATTTAAATCAGATTACCCCCGAACGCGACCGTCAATCACAACGTGAACGTGACAGACTTAATCGGCTTCAGATGACATCTCCTACAAGGCGCAATCGTCGCCATGCTGCCCATGATAATCAAAATAGGCCACCACCTCCTGTACCACAGCCTAATTTTGTGCCGGCTAATGAGCCCCAAGCAGGGCCTGTTCTGCAACCTTTTGTGGAACAACCTCCTCCCTACTTTCAATATCAACCACTACCAGTTGAGCAGTATCCTGGCTTGCCACGAAATGCGATTGCGCATGTGCAGCATGCTCATCAGCATGCTCCAGTGGATTATAATGCACACTTGAATGAGCAAATGAATGCAGCTCAGAATGATAGGCGCCATCGACATAATATTCGTCGGCGACAGGACAGAGAAGAGATAAGACAGCAGGTGCAGGCAGAACTCATGGCAGCTGGGGTGCAGCCTCCACAGGTACTGCCCAATCATATTCATCATATTCAACCTGCTCCTCCTGCTCCTCCTGCTCCCCCTGCTCCTCCTGTGTATGGCCCTATTCATTATGAGGGTGCTGTTGGTCCTCACAACTTTGATAATCCCCTCCGCTACTTTGTGCCTAATCATGCACAACCTATGCCTGCTGCACCTGAACCAGATTATCATCAGTTTAATGTTCAGTTTCAAGATCATATCAATGCAGAGCAAAGGGAACATGAGCGCATTAGAAATGACTTGCTTCAAAGGCAAGCACAGGAGGAATTCCGTCGAAATCAAGTGCAGCTACAATTGCAGCAGCAAGAAGCTGAGAGGATCCGGAGACAGGCTCAGCAAGCTCTTCATCTGCAGCAGCAGCAGCAAGCAGAGCAGCTCAATAGAGAAGCTCAACATGCTTTTGAAATGCAGCAGGAGGAAGAGGAACAGCACAACAGACAAGATCAGGATCGTCTTCGAGCAGCTCAACAACAAGAGGACCAGCACAATAGAGAACTGCAGGATGCTCAGCGGGTACATCAACAGGAAGAGGAGGCTCAACGCTGGCGGGAACAAAGGATTCGTGAACAGGATGAGCATCTTGAAGAGGCTTTCCATGAATACAATGATCCAGCATCTCAGGAGCAGCATGCTGATGATGAAGAAAGAATAAGAACCCAGCAGCAGGAACGCCGCCAGCAGCGTGAGGCAGAGGATGACCAGCATGTTAATCAGGTGGTTCATATTCCTGATGGAGCCCGACCTTACAGTGAACCAATTGACCGCAACACTCTTGGTCCTCTTAATGTAGAGTGTCGTAACTGTCATGCCAAGCACTTTGCATCCGAAAGGCTCTCCAACTCCTCTCTACGTAATCCACACTTTGGTATGTGCTGCTTGCAGGGCCAAGTCAGCCTTCTGCCCTTACCAGAATGGCCCCCTGAGCTGCTGGAGGCATATACAGACCGAAGATTTGTCTCCAAGATCAGACAGTACAACAGTTCTCTTGCATTTACATCTGTTGGTGTCGACATTGAGGACCGAGCTCTTCAAGGGTCTGGCCCTAATGCCTTTCATATCCATGGTGCTCTTCACCATCTCATGGGCAGTCTCATGCCTCCAGAAGGTCTTCAGCCTTCTTATGCTCAACTTTATATATACGACACCGAAGAAGCCACCGATTATCGCACCAACCGTCCTGGAAATGAAAATCTTGATCGCAACCATCTCAGAGTCCTTCATGACATGCTGTTCAGACACCACCCTTATGCCCCCCTTTACAAGCAAGCCTATCAAGTCATGCATGAAAAGCCGCCAGAGTAGCACACAGAAGTTCACGTAGGGATTCACTTCCAGCAGGGCACAGATGGTCGAAGGTACAACCTGCCCACCGCCAATGAAATTGCTGCAATCCTTCCTGGAGATGGATCTGAGGAGGTGACTGATGCACGTGATATCATCTTACATCTTCAAGGCAGTGGACTCCGACGCATCAGCCAGCTCAGTCATGCATATGCATGTCTCCATTATGTTCTTGTGTTTCCTAAAGGTGAAGAGGGTTGGCATCTTGACATCCCTATGAACATCAATGAGGGTGGGCGGGCCCGTGCAAAAAAAATCACTCAGCTCCTGTATTATGCCTATCGAATACATATCCGCCCAAATCACATCGATCCCAGCAATATCTTTCGTGCTGGAAGGCTATTCCAGCAGTATGTGGTGGATGCTTGGGCATCCATTGAGCAGAGTAGACTGAACTGGGTCAGAAATAATCAAAAGCAGCTCAGGGCTGACTGCTACCAAGGGCTGACAGACAACATTCTTAATGATGGTGTGGGCAATTTGGCTCAGACAGGTCATGCCATCATCCTTCCCTCCTCTCATACTGGAGGTCCTTGGTACATGCACCAGCTGCTGCAAGACTCATTAGCAATTTGCCGTGCCTGCAAAAAGCCTGATCTCTTTCTGACCATGACTGCAAATGGGAGTTGGCCTGAGATTACTGAGAATCTCCTCCCAGGTAAGAAATTCATGTTTTTCACTGATTGTTTGTGGCTTGATCGCTGACCATTGCTTATGCAGGTCAAGCCGCTGTGGACCGTCCAGACTTAGTGGCTCACGTATTCTATAAAAAGCAGCAGGCCCTCCTGAAGAAGGTTCGCAAAGGCTACTATGGGAAGGTCGCAGGATTGGTGTACACCATCGAATATCAAAAACGCGGTCTCCCCCACATGCATCTTCTCATCTTCCTGGAACCAGATCACAAGATACGCACCATAGAGCAGGTCAATTCCTTCATCTCTGCCCAGATCCCTGACAGAAATGTCCATCCACAACTCTATGAGGCTGTGGAAAAATATATGCTCCATGGCCCCTGCTCTCCGCAGCGTTGCTTGGAGAATGGACAGTGCAAGAAACATTATTCAAAGTCTTTCTGTGAAGAGACTGTGATGAAGGAGGATGGCTATCCCGAGTATGCCAGACCCGACAATGGTCGCACCATCCAGAAGAATGATGTTGTCTTCACCAACAAAGATGTGGTTCCCCATCCTCCCCAACTGCTGGTGGAATTTAACTGCCACATAAATCTGGAAGTCTGTGCTTCTATCAATTCTGTCAAGTACATCCATAAGTATATCTACAAAGGAAATGACCGTGCTACTTTGGAGATGGGAGAACCGGTGGATGAGGTCAAATCATACCTTGACTCCAGGTATATTAGCTCAATTGAGGCTGCATGGCGCATCTTAGAAAACGAGATGCATCTTGAGTGGCCCTCTGTTTACCGCTTGCCAGTCCACCTCCCAGACGAACATATGGTGTTCTATGACCCCAATGATGATGCCCAGGATGTTCTTGAGCACGCAGCTGCTAAAGAGACTCACCTCACTGGATGGTTCAAAGCCAATGCCAATGCAAACTTGGTGGCAGCCGGAGCCCACGACTACCTCTATCAGGATTTTCCCTCAAAATTTGTGTGGAAGAAGACAGCATGGAAGATACACGAACGTGGAATGGCGATTGGAAGGATGTACTCTGCCGCCCCTGGCTCTGGAGAGCGCTTCTACCTGAGATTGCTTTTGACTGTAGTAAAAGGTGAGACATCTATGACAATTTTTATCAATAAAACTCACCATATTTATTTTTCAAGGAGCCACCTCCTATGAGCACCTACAGACATTTCAAGGGGTTGTGTGCGAGACTTTCAAGGAAGCATGTCGGCGCAGGGGTCTGCTTGAAGACGATAATGAATCGATCTAGTGTTTGTAGGATGCCTCTCATATGAGCACTGGACATGGCATGCGAAATCTCTTTTCCATCATCCTCATACACTGCAATCCTACAAGCCCTGATGACCTTTGGAACCGCTTCAAGAATCATCTGTGCGATGATCTGCGCTACCATCTCTCTCAACCACCATTCAACATACCAGACCCTGCAGAAGAAGAGGTCCACGACTATGGTCTCTATCTCATCGATGGCATCCTTCGCAAAAATGGAAAGTCTTTGCAAGCAATCCCTCAAATGCCCGTGTCTCAAATGGCAGCAAGATGGGGTGTAATGGAGGGCAACCAGCTCATTTATGAGCAGCTTCAGTATGACCGGGAGCAGCTTCAGCAGATGGTAGAACCAGGAGTTAATTCTCTCAATGCCGAGCAGAGGGCAGTCTTTGATGCGGTAGTCGATGATGCAATGCAACGTAATGATCAAAGACCTGGACACGCATACTTTGTCCACAGCGCAGGCGGATGTGGAAAGACATATCTCTGCAAGCTCATTGCTTCAAAAATCCGCGCTGAAGGCAAGATCATCCTATGCGTGGCTTCCTCTGGAATCGCCTCTCTCCTCCTGCCAGGTGGACGCACAGCTCATTCACGATTCAAAATTCCTATTCCCATTAATGAGGACAGCTCCTGCAACATCAAGAAAGGAGATGTCGTCCATGAGCTTCTCAAATCCACCTCTCTCATCATCTGCGATGAAATCCCCATGCTTCATCGTCATATTTTGGAATGCCTCGACCGCACGTTGCGTGACCTTCTGGACGTAGATGCTGATTTTGGAGGAATAACGATACTCTTTGGAGGAGACTTCAGACAGACCCTGCCGGTGGTGCCTCATGGATCCAGGGAGCAGATAGTGGGTGCTACCTTTTGCAGATCTTGCATATGGCCAAAGCTTCGCATCTTCCACCTCAAGACAAATATGCGGCTTGGTCAAGATC
Source organism: Suillus tomentosus (assembly GCA_016647685.1). Lineage (NCBI taxonomy): Eukaryota > Fungi > Basidiomycota > Agaricomycetes > Boletales > Suillaceae > Suillus > Suillus tomentosus. Next base: position 102,876 of record JABBWJ010000022.1, on the reverse strand, counting down.
CCGCCTCTGATGAATTTGCAAAGTGGCTCCTTGAGATTGGTGCTGGCAAGGGCACAGATAGGGATGGAACTGTGACCCTCCCAATCCAAATGCGATGCGCCAACAATGATGTCCAGTTTCTCATCAATGCCCTATACTCTCGAGTTCTGCTCCCTGGGCATCCTCCCCCAGATGATACCTTCTTCCTGGAACGTACCATCCTCTCTGCAAAGAATACAGATGTGGATGAAATCAATACGACTATTCTTGAATCATTCCCTGGAGATAAAGCAGTCTTCACCAGCGCAGACTCAGTTGCTGAGAGGGAATACGACTATATTCCCACAGAGTTCCTTCACACTCTCACCCCATCAGGCTTCCCTTTGCACAAATTGGAGGTCAAAGCAGGTGTCCCTCTCATGCTTCTGCGCAATTTAAACCCCACTGAAGGCCTCTATAATGGAACTCGCATGATTCTCCTGTCTTGGACCACTCATGTCCTCAGGTGTTGTATTCTTAGAGATGGAGTTGATGCAGCCCACCAAGAGAATCAGAATACAGTCCTCATCCCCCGCATGACCCTGGATGCCACTTCTGAAGACAACCCCATTCCCCTCAAGCGTCGCCAATTCCCTGTTCGTCTCGCATTTGCCATGACAATCAACAAGGCACAAGGTCAAAGTGTCAAGTGGGTTGGCCTTAATTTGCGGACTCCCGTCTTCAGTCATGGACAGCTGTATGTGGCTTTGTCTCGCTGCACTCACCCAGACAGAGTGTATGCAATATTTCCGGAGCATGAAGAAGGCTCAAACACAACCAATGTAGTATATACAGAAGTGCTTAGAGGACTCACAGATCATATCAATGATTGATGTACTTATATATATATATATATAGAGAGAGAGAGAGAGAGAGAGAGAGAGAGAGAGAGAGAACCGACTGATCTTATGTACTATGTACTTTTAGTTTTTTTGCAATGCTGCTCAGAAATGTACCTCTTCTTCGAAATCCACTATGATTGAGGTGTGATCTTATTCAAAATGCACAATTTATTAGGATGCAGCCTTCAGAAGTATTATTAGGATGAAGCTGAGGCCAGGGAGCTTAAAAAGAGCACGAAGCGCTCTTTTTTTGCGACCTGTGCCGAAGGCAGAATGGGTGTGGACTAGTCTGGTAATATATTGGCGAACTGCCGTGTTTGAAAAAATATTGTCATCTTGCTCCAACCTTTACCACATGTTATGCAAGTCAAAACTTTGACACGAGAAGCGCGTTTCATGTGTTACGGAGCTGTGGTAAACCTTGGCATGGTAAAATATGTCGCAAGCAATATGACAACTGATGAAGAAAACTCCTGATGTGAACGCATACAATTCTTTTAGTCGGCTGAGTGAATAATCTGAGACCTGCGCCGTCTCGTGACAACCGAGCATATTACAGAAGGGAGACACATGGGCAGACATGAGCTCAAAGTGCTTGGGCGTTAATTTATTGTTGCATTCATGAGGTGACAGAAAAAATTGTCTTTCAGCAAGGCCAGCAGCAATGAAGGTTTAGTCGCATGGCTCTAGAATTGCCGTCGCAGAGCGATGCGGTCGATCCTCGTCAACTTTAGCTGAGACAAATAATGGCTACATAAATCATTCCTCCGCTCCACAAGGTACTTGACATCAAAAAATACGATATGATGTATTTGTCGATCGCTTGAAGATAGAGAGGCTGGGCGATGGAGTGGCAAAGTTGTCCTGGTATGCGGGCAGTGTTCATCAAGGAACTTTAGATCCAGGGAATCTGCAGTGAAATAACCATTGCCGCCTCGAAAATGGAGACGCTGGGCGACGGAGTTGCAAAGAGGTCATGGGGTGCATGCAGTGTTTCATCCCGTGCTGTCATGTGCCTCTGCTTAGACCGTGTGGCATCTTATACCAGTTACAGATTTTGATCAGGAAAACAGGTTGTTACTGGCAAAGAAACATTTATTATTGACTCCACAACCTGCCCCAACCTATATTGGTTCTCCTGTGTTTAGCACGGCTCTATCTCATACCGAATGCACCATTGATGTTGGACGCTGTTACAGTGACCCCATCATTTTCCCATCATCACTTGCAGGACTACGCATGTACTATACTTCTTGATCCCCGTCTCACTTCTTGATCCCCGCTTTTACTTCTAGCGCACCTCATGTCGACCATGAGGACTTCCCTTATCTTTGACTTCCTTTTCTTGTACTTCTACAACGCCTTATGGGTTGGTCTGTGCACTCTTCCTTACGTATATAAACCCTAGCTACTCCTTGTATATTTCCTTAACTTGAATCTACTCAGTTCTCCTTGATACTTGACTAGGACCTGAGGGTGCCTTTGATCTAGCTCTTTGCGAAGAGACTAGCCATTATTCGATCACTTCGCCAGAGTTCTACCTCTGGTCATCGTTCACCTGATACCGTACACTTGACCCTCCTTTATTGGAGTTGTTACGGAAGAACTATCTGAGTTCGTAACAAAAGATTCAAGTTACCTTGATACCCCAGCTATCCAGCGGGGCCCACCATTGACCAGCACGTCTACTTCACGGAAGCAGAGACACTCCGCCCAAGAAGCCTTTGGGCCGAGCCCATACCCCAGATCCCCAACCCTGACAGTTGGACAGAACCGACCCCAGACACCACCTAGCCCCTTTGCATCTCTACTGAATCAACCAGGACCATCATCGACCCCTGGTGGAAGTAGAGTATCCATCGGAGATATCGCTACTCTAAGAGCACCAGAACCACAGACCTTTGTCACAGACAGAGACGAAGAAATCCCAGACGCACCTGCACCAGAACAACCCAGATACAGAGCTAGATACGAAGCTCCTCCACCAGACCCAGACGAAGAACCCTCTGACGAAGAAGAAGAAGACCCTGATTCTGACGAAGACATGCCTAGACCAATCGAAAAGAAGATCGGTACTCCCCCTGATTTCAATGGAGAAAGAGACACCTCTTCCAGATTCATCCGACTTGTCCACCTCTACCTCTCTATGAATGAAAAGATCTATGAAACAGATGCTGAAAAGATTGGCTTCACCCTCTCTTTCTTCAAGGAAGGTGCAGCAGCTACCTGGATGGAAGATTTCATCGACCATGCCATGGAAATTGACCTAGAGACCAAACAACCGAATGGCTATGGAACTTGGGCAAAGTTCCTAGACAGTTTCGCTGCCTCATTTGACCCCATTGACTCCGCAGGTACTGCGTTGTACAAACTGCACAACCTCAAGCAAGGCGCAGATGTCAACGAGTACATCAACACCTTCAAACAGCTCTGTGGCAGAGCTGGAATCACGAACTTCGCTGCAAAGAAAGATTACTTCCTTCGTGGCCTGAAACCCAAAGTCGTCCAGAAGATCTGCGACTCTGGAGATATCCCTGACACCTTTGACGGATTAGTCAAAAAGGTTGTCAACATGGAGTCTGCTTACCAGCTCCTGATGTCCCACCGATCCCACCACCCTTCCCAGAATAACCGGAAGACGACCCCACGATACACTCCCACCAGATCCCACGATCCTAACGCCATGGACGTAGACCGCCTCACCCCTGAAGCTAGAGCCGAGTATATGAAGAAAGGCCTATGCTTCTTATGCCGCAAACCAGGACATCGTGCCAATGATCCTGAATTCCACCCCAAGAAGACCGGAGATGCCCGAAAGAATGATAAAGGGAAAAGACCGGTAAGGCGTGCTGAGCCTGATGATGAACAGACCTCAAGCAAGGTCGAAGATCTATCTGACGATGAAGATCTAGAAACCAAGAGAATGGATTTTTAGAATGGGAGCCTACCACAGCGTTAGAACTCCCCTGTCTCGATGTACGTACCGTCAAGAATGTAGGAAAGACCAGAGAATTTAGGGTGCCGGTCACCGTCTTATCCTCCGAACATCGAAGCAAATCGCTGGAAACCACTGCTGTCATTGACACTGGCGCAGTAGCAACATTCATACACTGGATGTTTGTCAGAAAACACAAGATCACCACGCACAAACTATCGAAACCGATCAAGATCCGCACTGCAGATGGAGAACTCTCCAAGCACACAGTCACACACTTCTGCCATCTCGCAATCAAAATTGACGACCGAGTCATGATAGGAAAGTTCAATGTCCTCAACATGAGTGACAAAGACATGATCCTCCTCGGAAAACCCTGGCTGAACGCCATGAACCCTGACATCGATTGGACCGATGACACCCTCCGATTACCATCTACTCCCCGATCCATCAGACTTGAAAACATCTACCGGAAGAAATGGGGATTGCATATGGTCTACACAGATGGTAAACCCCATGGGACCAGCGCCAAAACCACCGTCTCAGAAGAGCTAGAGACAGACGGCGATTACCCTCGCCAGAAACCCCTGCCAAAAGATGGCAAGAGAACCATAGAACGAATCAAACTTCGAGAAGAAGAAGTGTGGCACGACTGCCTTGAAGAAATCCCCCCAGCGATCCCCGACCATATTGTTCCTCCCCAGTATGACACCAACTGGGATGTCTGGGACGACGTCCCTACAGAACCTTGGGAGAAGGACTGTTTCCTCGCCAAAAGGGTAGATGACCCTGCAACGTACACTCTCAACGACGATGAGGTACTGATCAAGTACACTGAAGACGGTTCTGAGGTAACCCTATATGAAAACCTCTCCTTCGACACTCCTCTCACTCGTGATGGCACATCTGCTACCGAGATCCGCCGTATGGCATCCCTCGCCCCTCTCAGGAATCAATGGATTCTGAGAAAAGCCGAAGAAGACGAATACCTGAAGACTAGTAACAAAGCTCAAGAATTCGCCCTCAAAGACGCTCAAGAAAAAAAGAAGAAAACCTTTGAAGAACTCGTCCCCTCGTACCTCCACGACTTCGCCGACATTTTCGCCAAAGACGGCCTAAACAAACTCCCTCCCTCCAGACCTGGCGTTGACCATAGAATCGAGACCAAACCAGGTTTTATCCCGAAATCCGCGAAAACCTATCCTCTATCCCTGAAAGAAACTGACGCTGTGAAAGCCTTCATAGATGAACATATTTCCAAAGACTTTATCCAGCCCTCGAAGTCACCTCAAGCAAGTGGCTTCTTCTTTGTAGGAAAGAAAGATGGTTCCCTTAGACCCTGCCAAGATTATCGTTACATTAACGAATGGACGATAAAGAACGCCTACCCCCTTCCCCTGATCCCACCACTAATCGCAAAGCTTCGCGATGCGAAATACTTCACCAAGATGGATGTCCGCTCTGGATATAACAACATCCTGATCCACCCTGACGATCGCTGGAAAGCAGCATTCACTACCTTGTTTGGACTTTTCGAACCAAAGGTCATGTTCTTCGGACTGTGCAATTCGCCAGCCACATTCCAAGCTTACATGAATCAAACCTTCCAGAAAGAAATCAACGAAGGATGGATGATCGTCTACATGGATGATATCCTCATATTCTCGAAATCCCTAGAAGAACATCGTGAAAGAACCCGCCGTGTCCTAGAAATCATCCGCAAAGAAACCCTCTTCCTGAAACCCGAAAAGTGCCTATTTGATGTCCAGGAAGTCGACTACCTTGGCATGATCATCCGCCCTGGCCAAGTCGCCATGGACCCTGCCAAACTCTCTGGAATCAAAGACTGGCAGACCCCCACCTCAGTGAAAGAAGTCCGATCGTTCCTCGGATTCTGTAACTTCTACCGCCACTTCATCTCCCACTATTCCGACCTTGCGCGTCCCTTGATCGACTTAACAAAGAAAGACACCAAATTCGACTGGACACCACCCTGCACCGAATCCTTTGAAAAGCTGAAGAAATGCTTCCTCTCTGAACCCGTTCTCCGAAACCCTGACCCTGCCCGGCAATTTGCCCTTGCCACTGATGCCTCCCTTGTCGCCACCGGAGCTGTCCTCCTTCAGACAGATGAAAATGGAGCATACCACCCGTGTGGCTATCTTTCCCAATCCTTCAACCCCGCAGAACGAAACTACCAGGTATATGACCGGGAACTTCTCGCCATTATCCGTGCCCTGAAGGCATGGAGGCATTATCTAGAAGGAAACCCACACCCTGTGATAGTTTTCACCGATCACAAGAACCTCCTCTACTTTCGATCCGCACAGAATCTTACCCGTCGACAAGCACGTTGGCAGCTAACCCTAAATGAATTTGACCTAGAACTTCATCATGTTGCAGGAAGCAAACTCGCTGCTCCTGATGCCCTCTCACGCCGCCCTGATCACTCCACCGAAGCCTCTGAAAATACCGATGTCACGCTACTCCCCAACTCCTTGTTCATCCGAATCCTCGACACAGACCTCGCCCAGTCGTTGAAAGACGCATCCCTGACCCTCTCCGATCCCGTAATCCTCGCCGCTCAGCAAGCCCTTGATGGGCTGAATGCACCCCCTATGAAGTCCGCACTCTCCGATTGGAAGATTGAAGACGGAACCCTATTCTACAAGAACCGTGCCTATGTCCCCCCTTCACTCCGTCACCGGATCCTATCCCTTCACCATGATCACCCTACCGCTGGTCACCCAGGACACTTTAAGACCGAAGAACTCGTCAAGCGAGATTACTGGTGGCCAGGCATGGGCACCTTTATTCGAAAATACGTAGAAGGTTGCGCCCTCTGTCAACAAATGAAATCAAACACGCACCCTTCCTCCCCTCCCCTGAATCCCATCCCCTCCACTGCGCTTCGCCCCTTCTCGCAGATCTCCGTCGATCTGATCACTGACCTCCCTGAATCAGGAGGCTATGATTCTGTTATGGTCGTGGTAGACCATGGCCTTACGAAGGGGGTAATTCTCTGTCCATGCAAGAAAACCATCACTGCCGAAGGAGTTGCCCAACTCTTTTTTAAGAAAGTCTTCCTCCGCTTCGGCCTCTATGACAAGATAATTTCCGATAGAGGTCCCCAATTCGCTTCAAAACTCGCAAAAGAACTTGGAAGACTCCTCGACTATGAAGTCGCCCTTTCCACCGCCTACCACCCTCAGACTGACGGGCAAACTGAACGCCTGAATCAAGAACTCGAAACATACCTTCGCATCTATTGCCGATCCACACCTTCTGAATGGGTCAAGCATCTCCCCATGGCCGAATTTGTCCATAACCACCGAAAACCCGAACCTCGCAATGCCTCCCCTTTCTTCCTCATGATGGGCTATGAACCCCGAGGAATTCCTTACGCCTTCCCTGATTCACCCATTCCTGCAGCAGAAGAACGAATCAAGCATCTCCAGAAGATCCGAGAAGAAGCCCTATCCTGCCACAACCTTGCAATGCAACACATGGCTGATCGGACGTATGGAAAGAAGTTTGTACCCTGGAAACCTAAAGACAAGGTTTGGCTCTCTGCTGCGCACCTCATCACACACCTCCCCTCTAAGAAGCTCGCTCCCAAGCGATATGGACCCTTCGAAGTAGAAGAAGTCCTCTCCCCTATCACATTCAAGATCCGACTCCCTTCTTCCTGGAAATCACACCCTGTCTTCCACGCCTCTGAACTATCTTCCTATCACGAAACAGAGATACACGGACCCAACTACCCTGAACCACCCCCTGACCTCGTTAACGGACAGGAAGAATATGAAATAGAAGCCGTTCTCGCCCACAAGGGAAATGTAAAAGGAAAACGACGCTTCCTCGTATCATGGAAAGGGTACCCCAGTTCTGAAAACTCTTGGCTTTCCGAAAAGGAACTTGCCAACGCCCAGGAAATCTTGAAAACCTATAAAAACCGCCTCAGACTCGCTAGACTCCTCATCTGACCACGCACAAACAATATGCCTTCCTCCAAGAAATCCTCCTCCTCTTCCGCCTCTTCCCTTGACATCCATCGCTCTGACCTTGCTCTCTGTGAGAGACAGGCCCTCGTTGAAGCTGCTCTTCTTTCTCGATACTGTATCCTCCCTTTCGAATCATTTTTCTCTGAAGACCTTGATGCACTTGCGCAAATGACCACTTTCCGCGCTGCAGACCTCACCATCGCCTATACCAACTCCATGATGATTGACGACGAAGCCAGACTCGTCATCACCCAGCAAGTCAAGGTTAAAAACCTTGTCCTCCGCCGCTTAATGGATAAAGGAATCGAGTCCGCCATGGCCCTTCCTGACTTTCCTAAGCCAGATGATTATTTACGTTCATCTTCCTATTCTATTTGCCTTTCCCCAGAACCTATCGAACAAACTGTACCTGTTTCCCCCTCTTCCTCAGAAGATGATACCCCTATTCCCACTCTACCACGCTCTCCGACCCCGCCTCGCTCCCAACTCGCTGTCCGCTCCCTGGGGTCCCCTCGCCGCAACCGTCAGAAAAGAAGAGAGACCATCTCATTCGGCGTCGGACTCTCTCGCCCTATCAGCTATACCCCCACTTCTTCTGTCAAAGAAGAAGAAACTGAATACGTCTCCCAATCTATCCGCGCTCCCTCAGAAGAAACTTTTCGTGATCGCAACGGCGTCGACTACTCCACCATCACCTGCCGTTATTGCAACGAAGAAGGCCACCGCCAGATCAAATGCCCCAAATACTTTTGCCGTGTCTGCAACAAACACGAACCACGCCACCTCTCCTCTAACTGCCCAGACCTTAAGGGCAAGCGTATCATCACCGCCAGACCTGGCACCCACGCCTTTCATTATCAACTTAGGCAATGGGAAACCGAGAGAGACAACGAGGCAGACGAGTATGAAGGTCAATTCGCTAAAGACGCTGATCTCGACCCGGAGCTCTACCATAATTGTGATTGAAGTCAGAGACTTCAGACGTTGACAGGGGGGTAATGTTACAGTGACCCCATCATTTTCCCATCATCACTTGCAGGACTACGCATGTACTATACTTCTTGATCCCCGTCTCACTTCTTGATCCCCGCTTTTACTTCTAGCGCACCTCATGTCGACCATGAGGACTTCCCTTATCTTTGACTTCCTTTTCTTGTACTTCTACAACGCCTTATGGGTTGGTCTGTGCACTCTTCCTTACGTATATAAACCCTAGCTACTCCTTGTATATTTCCTTAACTTGAATCTACTCAGTTCTCCTTGATACTTGACTAGGACCTGAGGGTGCCTTTGATCTAGCTCTTTGCGAAGAGACTAGCCATTATTCGATCACTTCGCCAGAGTTCTACCTCTGGTCGTCGTTCACCTGATACCGTACACTTGACCCTCCTTTATTGGAGTTGTTACGGAAGAACTATCTGAGTTCGTAACAGACGCTGTCAGGCAATACCCTTCAGTCCGAGACTGGGGGTGACCACCTCCACTACAGCCATTATATTCCAGCAACTTTATACATCAGATGCTGCAAATAGGTAATCTAGTCTTTGTTACTGCAATCACATATATAATTTGGCATTCTTGAATACAGCCAGTTACATACGTGTTCCCCAGACTTGGCCGGCCATTTTGGCAGGAAAAACGAATCCCGTAGCAGACCGCATGCTGAATAGTATCATCCTATAGAAATTCATCCATGCATCAGATTGTAGAAACCAGTACTTATTACAGCGGGATTAACTATGAATACTATGAGTTATGACCATGGAGGAGAGTCATGCGTAAACAGTTGCAACAACTGAAGGCAAAAAAACGTCCAGTTAGTCTGAGTCAAAAACGGCATCCTCCAGTGCCTTCCTCTGGTCAGCTAATGCAGTAACAGACATCTGGGATACCACCTCTGGCGTCAGGTCTTCATGATGGCTTTTTCCAAATATCTTCCTAAACAATAAATGTCAGACGCATGATACATAGGCTACACTGTAGTTCATACCTGGTCCACCATTCAAGGAGTTTGGTTACTCTACGCTGGGCTACAGGGCCAGGGACGTCCTCGAAAAAGTCAACGACATGGTTCCAAAATGCTTCATAGTCGAAGTCACCGTCTACAGTACGCCAAGATGAGACGCTGGACAGGGCGAAGCGAACCTATAAGGCAAGAAAACTATGTCAGCTGTGGGCCGCGGTTAATCAACCTTACTTACCTGACAAACGACGTGCGCTAGAGAGCGAGGAGTAACTTTCCTCATGTTGATGATAGACGCCACACAGGTTTTAACCTTGGCTTGGTTCAATTGCTGTCGGGCCCGCCGGTTGTTCTCGAGGACATCAGGTCCATTGCCATCTCTATCAGCATCTTTTGCAGAAGATGGAGATGTAAACACGGCTTTGAAAGCCTGATATTGAAGCCATGAATATAACCGTAAGCTAAGACCACGGGTAACTTACCTGAACCATAATTTTGGACTTGAAGAGGCCTTGCTCGAGGTTGTTGCCATTGACTTTGTAACCTTCGTACAAGAAGAGCGGCCACAAGTTTTCTGAAACGATGTAGTCTGACGTTCTGTCGCGAATGCCAGCCTTCACGCTGTCCGAGTATTAGCATTGTACAGTAATCGACGGAGGTTATTGCTCACATATCGTCACCCCAATCCCATTCAGCAGGGCAGAGCAACTTGCCAGAAATGTCGTGCAGGAAGCCGCGTGATTGCTTGTCGTCAGATCTAAGTAGCTTAGGCGGATGAAAGTCTTCATTGAGCCAGGTAGCGACTAGATCCTTGAGAGTGGAGGTGTCATCACCGCGCGCCGCATCTGCTCCTCTCTTAAGCTGTGATGTCGTCAATGTACAGGGTGAAAAGCCTTGAAATTGAAAGCGCCCACCTTTTTTTCATCTTCTCGCAATCATCGATGTCAAGTTCTGCGAGCTTCTCATGTAGCCAGGGCAAAACCTGCGCGAGTAAGATGTAGCCATATTGCAAGTGGTCCTGTCTAAATGATAGAATTAAACACGCCGTGGAATAGAAAAGAAGACATACTCTCTAGTGCCTTCTTCTTGCTCCTCATACCTACGATCATTTTCGGCGATCAAATCTTCCAAATCGGTATAAAGCACGACCATACGACGAATCGCCCTGCCTTGCGCAACGTAAAATGTTGTCTTTCTATGAGGAGCAAAAAGAATGAGGTATGGGGTGAGTAAGGTGGTTAGGTGACGAACCTCTGTTTGGATCCTCTGTCTTGCTTCATCATTTTCAGTTCCTCTTCCAATACGGCAATGCGACGCTTTGCCCTCACCTCTACAGAGGTCGGGACTGCCCCAGACTGGTCTGGAAATGCGAAGGTATAGGCCTGGCGGCGGGCCTCGGACTCTGGTTCAGCCATGGAAGTGCAGTGTCAAGGTGAGGTGAAGTGAAGTGAGGAAAGTAACGAGTATCTGTGATCAAATAGAGTAATAAGAGACAGTTATGGAAAGGGATGGTAGAGGGAAATGAAGAGAGGATACAGACGAGAAACCCAGCTGGGACTTTTATATATTCGCTCGCTAGTCACCAAGTCTAAACATATTGAGTAATGCTTAATGAGGATTTGGGGGGTCCAACTACCAAATAGAGTTTCACCACTCGCCACGGTGCGTGGGAGAAGAAATACTAGTGGTTCCCACGCAGTCGGGGTAGTCTCTCCAGTAAAAAGCGTCCTGACAACTACACTGTCAGGCATACTAGTTGTGACTAAAAGATGTAGATAGCTTACAATGATTGTCTTCGTATTTACTGCAGGAAAAAAACGCCTTCACGCGGTCCCTAGCACCTACAGGACACCTTTAAGCATGCAGAAGAATACAGAATGATCCGGACGTACCTTGTCATATACAACGACACTACTAGGGAACCCCGGTGTCTCTTGTGTACGCATAACTTTGATGAACTGTGCACAAAAACCGATATCCATAGGCGACAGGAGGCATCTTGGTTTGAATGCCGCAGTGCTCGACGATTGCAGGAGTAGTAAGAATCGATGCTCGACTAGAATGATGTCAGAAATGAAGTCAATGCGACTGAAGGCGTCTTACTATGGGTAAACCACTCTCGGGCAAGTAATTTCATCGGGGACGCCGTCAAACGCTCGGTAGGCTTGCCAACTTTCATAACCACCATGTACCTGTAAATCAACCCTCAGACTCGCACAAAAGTAAATTAGGGACAGGCACTAGTCGTGCGGTCATTCTTACTGCCAATGATGATGAGCAGTTTCCGCTTATCATCGTAGTTCAACGACGCCAAGGAATCGATTGTCCGCAGAGAATCCTTGTCCTCCATGTAACAGGGGTTTGACAAAGGATGAACTTGTCCTGCATCTCAGACGACCACTTGGGAGACAGCTAAAGTGCGGAAAGGAGTGGGAGAGATAGTATTAAGCCAATAACGACCAGTTGAAAGAGAAGGACACACACTTGAGCACGATAGATGCGTACGGGATACTGGTAAACACTAACAAGTAGTTCTGAATAATACACCTTGGTGTGTCCCGGAAGTGTCGCAGAGGTAGAAGATGTTCTTGAGACAGTGGATATTGGCTGCCCGATCGCCTCACGATCGGTCCTACAAACAATCAGTATCAGATGGTAAAAGAACAATACACGGCGTACTCTTCTGTGACTATTATCGAATCGTGCTAATATAGTTTCGTAGGGAATTGAAGAGGTCATCGTCAATAGGATTAGGGTTGAGGCTCAGGCCAGCGAATGGATTCACAGATGTCACCATTGAGAACATTGACAGGGGCCGTGCGTCTCCTCCGTTCGTGGGTAGCATGCCAAAGCCGTGTGTCTAAAAGTCTCTCGTCATCATGGGCACGTTCACCATCATTGCACCTACCGTATACACTGCAAAAGTACTGGTACCCCAGAGGTAGAATCGTGGGCATAGTATGCCCATAATCTAAATCATGCATTAAACCTGACATAAATGGTATATGCGGAGTGCTGTACTGATGTGGGAGGCGGGACCACGAATATTGGGACTTGACTTATGTTCGTATCTTGATAGCAATTGCCGGGTGGAAATGGATGTAAGACCACTGGCGAGAAGGGAGATAATTGGAACGAGACTTGGCCAAATCTGTCTCATCAGCCTGAGCGATGTGATCTCAGGCTATCATCCCAAGCTTCTGCCTCATAGTAGTCTGGGAATTCAACTGTGAGCTGGCGAATAGCAAATAGACATCGAGACTACTCACCACTGAACTCCTTCAACAGAATCATTGACTCGTCGAACCGCTCATGACGACCTTCTTGTTACCTCCGCCATCAATGACAATACATGTAATTTCCCAAGAGAAATCGTCTATGCACCAGAGTGAGTAGATAAGCTGTACAAACCCAGTAGATAGCTTACAATTGGCTTCCAAAAATTGTTGCGGTTAAGGGAATCTAGAGGACGTCATGTATGCATTCAGATATCCAGTACGAAAGTGTCTATGGTGTAACAGTTATTGCTCATGGTGCCAGGCTCGCACCAGCGAACTCTCACGTTCGATTCCAGTTGCTTACTTTCTTTTTTTTCAGCCACCGCTTATGTAAGTCACAGAATTATATCTGTGTAAGCCTCCTACTACAACACAAGGAGCCACTCATTCCATGGAACGGTGACGAAGCAGGCTGTACTGTTAGTATACCAGCCAGTAGTCTATTGTTACATGTACTAGTACGACCTGATAGAAATGTAAACATCATGTACATTGTATTTATCGAGAACATGGATTGAAAACTTCCGGTAGAGATGAGGCATGAGTCCGTGAAGAAACTATCGTAGCGTTTAAGACCCTTCGACCAAAAATCGTCGTATGAAAAAATTGATACATATGTACCTTCGGACAAAGTCGATGCTTTTCCTCAACGATCGCCCATGGAAGCGCCGCCAGTCTTCGCATGTTTACTAGCTCTGCCCCTTCCTTTGGTCTTGGACCTGCGAGGGAGAGACTGTGAGCTGCTCGCTTGGTTGGCTGTGGACTGTTTGCGAGAGCGCGTCACTCGTGGTTCTTGTGACTCTGGTGACTCTGGCTCCGATGGGGAGTATGTGGAATCGTGATCACGCTTTACGCCCATGAACCACCCTTCATAATGCTGGTGCGCCGTGGTGTCGATTGCACTCAAGATTCCCGAAGCACCGATGTTCCATTGGATGGGTAACGCGACGTTAGCGCTTTGGAGTGCAGAGCAATCCGCATCCTCCACCATCTCCTGCGTGAACCTCACCATCGACTCTTTCATCCTACGTAACCCCCGCTCCAGCATCGGCGTGACGGGGCCCATGTTGATGTTGAGTACCAATGTCTATAGAATTGAGTGGCGTGAGCTCGAGAGCAAGGATACGGACTTTAACACTTACACCGTGAGCCATTCGCTGTGGGTCATGATTGTCGATATTGATGGGAGTGCCATTATCTCCTTTGGCCCAGACGTAGTATTCCACTGACACCACCTGGCACCAGTTGTGATCGGCGACCTTCACGGGTTTGTCGAACCAGCACGGGGTAGAACATTGTCTGATGAACAATTTAAGGGAAAGGGGTTGCGAGTTGGTGACATCCTCAGGCATAAGAGCCTTGGATGCGCTGGAATCAGGGTGGGGGCTTTTGCAAGACATAGCTTCGTCGATCAAGACGATGACTACAAAATCAACCTCCGGATGCGTCCTAACCTCAGCTTGCATCTTCGAGAAGACATGATCCCTGTCTTCCGTCAAAGCGCACTCTCCAAGCCCCGATATTATCACACTCTCCGTGGGTCCCTCCATAGCTGAGATACTTATGGTCATATCGGGGGTCACGGATTTGTGCTGGATACGCAATTTGTGATTCATCTGGATTCGAGGACGGACGATCATGCGATCGTAAGGAATGCCGGCGATTGCTAAGGTAAGGCAGTCCTTGAGATAATCGAATGGCTCTTCGTGGAGGTTGCTGGGCATATCGACGATGAGTTTGAGTTCGTTGTAGTCGTAAGTAAACCTGTAGGACTGAATTAGAAATACTCAAAATGGGCAGGCGTAAACCTACTTCGGTTTCGACATCAATCGGCCCGTCTCTCCTGCAACATGTTCAATCAATTCGAATTCTTTTTCTCCCACACCACGAAATTCCTGCGAAATTGCGTAAGCAACCCTGCACCGCACGATTGATTCAAAGAGCTTACGCGGTGGTTTTTCTCTGGAGCCAGCTCTCTTAGATACTTCAAAACCTCTCTCACACCTTCCAATGCAATCCAATCAGAATACAATGAATCGTCTACTTGTGGAGCAACGTACCGTGGGTGAAGGGTTCGCCGGGAGGGAAATGTTCATCATCGCTTGGATCCGTCGCGGTAGGGAGAGCGACTTCAGTTGATTGTTTCTCTTGCATCCTTGTGGCCTTTTTAGGCAACGGTTCCTTTGAAGTGGTGCTTGCAGGCACCAAACTTGGTGCTGATTTCTTGAGCTTGCGTTCAGGTTTAGCAAGGGAAGGCGCCATGTGTACATTGATAGAGCTCCCCCTGGTTGCATACCCAAACTGGTTTGAAAACAAAGGGGACTGTCAGGCGAAGCTACTAGGGCAGGCATGGTGGTAACCTGTTGCGTCTGGTTGGTTGGTTGACTGGCAATGAACACTGAATGTTGACTTCTGTGTGGCACAAATGTGAAAGTCAGAACACCATGTGGAGGAGATAAGCAAGATTACAAATGACACTATCATTCCTCATCAGGCACTGAGACGGCAATTGCCGTGCCGCAGTAAGATTTTTTTTTCAAGGCCTTGATATTATAGTAGTAGTACTACATCATGGTTAGTAGGGTATGTACGGTACCTATATCATAAGCTACTTCAGTGAATCTAAGCCTGCACATGCGATGTCGACAGTAAAAAAAAAGCAAGCTAGACTGATGGAAAAAGTTCACATTTTGAATGAGCAGCCGCGAAGCATCAGACATGGTCCCAGACTTGTATCAGCCTGGTAGCCTTGCCTCTGCAACAGTGGCATGGCGGCCAAGCTTAGCAGTCTGGAATATGCTGGCCTGGTTGAGCCAGACGTGGGATGGAAAACATTCCCTCACTCAAGAGGAATTCAAGGCCTGTATCACCGGTTAGCAAAGCAAAGGTTTGATGGATCGAAGGCCAGGGTTACCATAACTTACCGCATATCGATATTAAAATGAGAAAAGAGGGAGGAAAAGTATATCACAAAGACCCCTGAGGGCATCTCAATGAGCAGTCCTGCATCCCCGGGCCATAGTGCAAGTCAAGAGCGCTCTTTGGAGTTGAATTTTCCTAGAGGAGGGTCAGATATGGCGCTAGCAGCGGTACCGTGCGAGGAGCTGCCTACCATATATGATTATCACACATGCGTACCTGCCACCGTGGTGGCCCTGATAGCTAACTAGCACTGCGCGAGTAGTAAGCTATACCGCACGATGCGACAGGACGCGCACTCACTGATGTTCAAGTTGTACACTGGGCGCTCTAGTACGGTGAGCGGAGCTGCTACACATACCGCATGTGCCGAGGTGCAATGAGGGTCAGCTGAGGGAGCTTGAACAACTGAGCATCATAAGCAGGAGAAGTCAAAAAAAGCAGAGGGACACATGCAGGTCAGGGGGACTTGAAGGTCACTCACCAGCGCCCATACTACTTCGCCACCGCACATAGACACTGTGAATGAAGCAAGCTTTAAGTGAACGTCACAGCAGCACACCGTGACAGCCTCAACTTCTGCCTTCAAAATGCTGAGCCAATAGTAATATGTGGAAGATTGTTGGAAAAAGTTTGTGAAATGAAAATTGAAAATTGACTTGCGAAATCCATGTGACAATGTCACGTGACTAAAGCGTTTTATTCAACCAAATATAAAATAACTGCAAACCTAGTACATGACTATGTAAATTAAGAAACGGCTACACGCGAAATTTAAAAGAGTTATTTTTGGTTTTGCCTTTTGACTATCTGAGTAGAATTTATTTAGTTTTTAAATTTGTGGGACTTGCACTCTGATGACAACCTGAGAGAATAAGTAGTACAAACAGCAATCATCACGATCCCTTACAGATGTACTTTATCGGCGATTGAAAAGTGCGCGACCACTCACTTAGGTAAAGTTGGATGGTGATCATGATAGGTCCCGGGGGGTCACTGACTCGGATCAGCTTGCCGACGGTGAGTTCATGCTCAGGCTCACTGAAGTCAATGCGACTTGCTCACATCAGTAATACTATTCCTGCAGGCTCAAGTTAGCCGTCACACTTTGGGTAGCAACAGCATGTACCGTCACTCAAGGCTGGCAGGCCAGTGGCGCTTCAAAAGTTCACCAACACACGATCACTGTCACCGTGGGTCACCGTCAGTAACTCAGCATGGAGGCTGTTCTTTAACATAAAGTTCACGGCCAAGTTGAACCACAGCCTAAGTGACAGTGACACCTCCAAGCCCCTCATCCGACGATGCCTGCTGCAGCATGCATTCAATATTACCAGTAAATTTCCCTGCGGCCTTCCATGGGGTGCTCACTTACGTTTCGGATCCAGCCCCTGCACTTCTGAGTAAGTTACCGTGGCTATCTCGGCACCATTGCATGATTCCTCTAGATTCAACCGAGCATGTGTGATAATTACAGATGCTTACGCATATACTCTCACACCCCTATGGGGTTGTTTTCAATGCGCCATCCTCTGGGTTGGGGTTCGACCTCGAGAACCCAAGGAACATCCTCATGTCCATAGATCCCCATCAGAAACTTAACCGCATCTTCACTATTTGGACCAACCAAGACCCTATTCGCATCAGAATCAAGTTATGATTTGTCACGGTGCTAGCCTGGACTGTGCATGTAGTAAGTAGGAGTCATGAAGCGGCGCCAGAAAGCTCCACTCACCGTCGCGGTGAGGCTGATCGATTAAGTCCAACACGCCGCACTATCTGAAGGTTCTGACCGCACTGCAGAGTATGTAATTAATACCATCCAGATATGTTTAAATATCTGTACTGTTACAGCTTTGAAATGATGGTTGTACTCACCGCTCTTCAGTGGGTACCCCTGGACTGGAGTCACACTAGACCGCCATTCCCCAAACTTGAAGTACTAGTAGTAAGTCATTTCCCCTCATTGACTAGTACGCCCTTGCAAATCATGCAACCTCTTTGACAGTGCCGCAACCTCAGGTTCAATTTGGAGGTGGCGGCGGGCACAACGATGATGACAGAGACCAAGACAAGCCTGAGTGTCCTACCGACTACAAGTTCGTCAACGTCAACGGCAAACATGCAGCCCGCACTTCCAAGAAAGTACGCCGCAAACATCAGTGATTCGCTGTTGATAGCACTGGTGGCCTCAACTCGGCTTTCTGTCACTACATACATGCAGGGACTTCAACGCCCTCAATGCCCCCATTGACGGCTCTCCCACAGTCACTACAGATGTCTCCATTGTTAGAGTTTCCGCTTCCATCTCCATGACTGCCACCACCACCTCCACCTCCATCACTGTCGTACCCCAGTTTGCTTGCATACTATGCATCGCTACACGAACTCGGAGAGGAAGAATTTGCGCAGTTGGTTGAGCTAGAAAGAGGCTTGCAGGAACTTAGAGACAAAGAGTGGGACTTGAACAACCTTGAACTTTGGGAGTATTGCGTACATCTGCCTGACGACTAGTGGCTAGTGTTAGTACCCTCCAATTACTGCCTGCAATGCAATTTTACTATAGGAAAGTTTGTGCAGTGACATCACTATTCTAGTTTTCTCAGCGACACGGCTCGATCCGCAGCTTCTCCCCCCATTGGGTAATGCCAAAATAAGTTAGACTCCCCCAATACATAATGGAGAATACTACTAGCTGTAGGCCAAACCTCATGATACGGTCATGGCTGCTACCATACACTCGGAGAGCCACTGATAACTCCCAACCGCCCTTGGCCTTGATAAAGTCTCAAAGCCCTGGAACGGATACTCTTGCGCTGCCGTGTGCCTTGACACCATCCTTCAGGCACTGATCCGTGCAGTAACAGACGGTTATCAGTCGACGGCAGCTGTTGTCTTGCGGTAGCACAGGCGATTCGAGTTGTTTGATTGATCTACTAAGTGGGATGTTCACCCATCGCGAGGAGCAGCGAATGATTGAAAACTGACCGTCGTGCTGACCGATAGACTGGAAGAGTAGTGGTGACTAGAGGGCAGAAGCAAAGCGCTAACATGATGCATGTCAGGATGACCAAAAGCATTAGCAGATTGTTGAACCAAACATACTTAGGACGTACGGGTGTCATTTACATGAAGTGTGCTGAGATCATTGAATACGACAGCTACAAATCACGTGGCGCGCCCTATATGAGATGTCAGCCTCGTGAAGTAGATGCACGCGAAGTGATTCATCTTGAACGGTAGGTGTATGAGTATGCAGGTAAGAGTGGGGATCTGAACTCAGCCATTTTCAAACTCCGCACATGATTTTGTCTCGGGAGCACGGTGTCCAATGGAAAGATATACCGGCAGGGCTTTACCATACACTCAAGTATTATTTTTTTCGTAGAATAATATCTTGAAGACTGTGAAAATGCTTGTGTCACTGGTGAGCGGCATATCAGTATACTGAGGCGCATGCTGACTAAGCTAATTTGAGTGGATAGCTGCCGATTACTTAGCCACCAGTGGCCAAATCGACCCCCAATGATTACCTTCTCAGGTGGCAATTGAAACACCGAATGCTCCGATCAAATAGTTGATTAAATAGTTACATAAATAGACCTTTGAACTACTTTGAACTACGGTGTACCTGAAATCACATGAGAAACACCAGAAGCATTAGAATGCCCTCCTCTTAGCCGTCCTCGCCTATATCATCATCACCACGCAGCGCCCGGAACAGCCCGATTGACATGCCTGCCAATTTGCCCAACATACAAGCTGCTGGGCTCAGACGAGAGATGCAATCATATGTGGTAGGAAGATCTGTTCATTTTACTTAGCCGCAAGCATTAAAATTTGTGTAAGATGACGCTCGACGGAATTGACGCTGAAGACGACGATCATGATAGGCTGTTCATCAAGTTCAGTATTGACACGGTATATTCAAGCTATCTTGCATCACATTATTGGGTCCGCCAGTATACCCAATTCCTGATGCTCCTGAAACGGGAGGAAGATGCTTGGGCGCAGAGAGTCAAGAAGGCAAGCCTTCTGATGCCTGAATACACCCCTCCCATGGTATGGAGTGTGTAACATAGGAGTGATCCAAGGAAGACGTACCGTTCTGAATTATTTCTCGTCACGTCTTCTCATCGCTTGTCTTTGTATCCAGCTTAGCTTACTTTTCTTATCGTATGATATCCTGCCGTCTACTATATCACTATTAGAACTTGGTCCTAAAAATGTATTCCTTTGCTTCTCGCATCATGCGATTTGGACTATAATATGAATACAAATATGGGAATGCCCAATTAAAGTTGTCTAACCGTACAGTACACTGAGTACAGACTCTACACAGTTCATCTGTCCGGCCTTTACTACTGTCACTAGGTTTCTTGCGGTGGAAGTGGAATGCGCCTTCATCGAGCACCTTGGATTCTGTTCATCATCCTCATCCTTTCAATGGTGTCCTGCAGTGCGCCCCGTTGCTCTTGGGAGAAGGCTACAGATTCTCGTGGGCTCAGCAGACATCGCTCACAGTGCAAGTATTACCAGAGGGCAAACACTTTAGCTTTAGAGAGAAGGCAGCAGCGAGCAAGAGAGTCGATTCAAGTGTCGCGAAAGTCTTCACAGGGCACGAATAGTATTCACACCGTAAGTCATTCATCTCCTCCCTCTGGTCTCAAATCCGTTATAACTTGACCACCTACTGCCCTCCGATATATAACTCGGACCAGTCCAATGTTTGAAGAACCATCATTTGAAACCTGTTGCTCGCTGCAAACTCAGGGAGTTTGGCACCACGCTCCCTGAAGTTATCAGCACAGGCAGCGCCGCTCGTGCCAGCACACCGAATTTTGCATCCCAAGACTCGGACGTTTTCGATATTGCAATGGATAATGATTATGAATGAGACCATCATATGCCAGGTGCGCACTTTCTGAACATTCTATATTTGTTGCCTCAATATTCATGGATTTCTAGTGGTGGACAGAGATCAACAGCCCTCACGACGCGCACTTAGGGCGCTCCCAAGATGTTTTGAGGACATTCAACCTCCAGATGAAGATGTCAACCCTTCAGAGTTTTGTGGGAATGATCTGATCCGTGTAACTGGAACTCAAAATCAATCGCAGGGCAGAATTCAAAGGGTCCTTTTGACCCTACGTGACTCCCTTCAAACAGCATTCAATGCGATGGGACTCTGTCGACAATATCCTAGGCGACCCTCATTCGAACCAGATAAATTCATTTCATCTACGCTACTGGCTAAGTCTTGTCCAATAACTTCCGATGCTCGTGATACTCGCAGGCCTGATCCACCTCCTAAACCTCCCTATCCCTTCCCAAACATGACTATCTACCGCCTCATGACGTGGATGAACTCCGGAAGTAATCATAAATCGGAGGTTGAGGTGTCGTGTCTTGTCAAAGATGTGATTCAGGCAGAAGACTTCAACCCCGGGGACCTAGATGGATTTGCAGTGCGGAGGAGTTTGCGCGCATTAGACAATAGCGGAGAAAGTGACAGTCCCATTTTTCCAGACGATTGGTTAAAGACTGATGTCACTCTCAACATACCTACGAAGTCGACGGAAGACCCATCCAGGTCATTCAACATTTCGGGATTTCATTACCGGCCGCTTGTAGGGGTGATTTGTTCCGCATTCGCTGACATTCAGGCCAATGCATTTCATCTTCTCCCTTTCAAGCGCCTTTGAAAGGACCCCCTGGACAATCATGAAGAACGGGTATTTGATGAGCTTTATACTTCTGACTCATGGCTTGAAGCTCAGGACAACCTACAGAGGCAGCCAAAAGAGCCCGGTTGCTCGCTGGAGCGCGTTATTGCCGGACTCATGTTCTTTTCCGACGCAACTCATCTTGCGAGTTTCGGAACTGCCAAGGCTTGGCCCCTTTACTTGTACTTTGGCAATCTAACACTGGAAGCATGAAAGACTTTTTCGGTACGAAAAATATTGACAAAACCCTAGAAAAGGTTTAAATAAATTTCATGATTCTATTGCCTGCAAAATGCTGGTCAAAATTTGAACTTTCTATCTACTTTTGCATGATGCAAAAGGTTGATCTTAGTTAAATCTTACTTCACTGTTCATCCACAATATTGTCTCAACACGTAGTTTAACAATTTGAACAATTTTCTTCCAGTACAAATCTAGACAAAGCTTTGACTTTGTGGTGTGATAGCAAATGAAGTTTTGAATAACTTTTGTCAACATTTGTTGAACTGTAAAAGTTGATGTTTTTTTTACCCTTTTGCCAATGTTTTTGTCGCCTAGATATCTTGGATGAAGTTTTTATTATACTTCAGACAATATTCAATGTAGTAATCAAGCTTAGATCATCATTTTGTACCTCACTTTTGTTTACCTTCGTTCAAGATTCAAGTAGACTTTTTATGACACTATTATTTTATATACCAAGCAGTGGAATACATTAACTTTCTTGCGGTTACAAATATTAATCTTACTGTGAATCAAAAGTTTGTTTGGATTTAAAATGCTTTCAGGAGAGAATTTTGTGTCATAACATCAGTTAAATCTTATTAGTATTTTAAGTGTGGTCAGGAGAAGGATTTAAAATAATGTTACTAATCATGAATAACACGGCCACTCGCAGCAGAGCCTGCTTTTCCGAGTTATGTATACTGCTGTAGCGGGAATCAGTTAATTCAGATCCACAGTTGTGCGGAAGGCAATCCCAACTGTGTGGATGCAAATTTGACTAATAACGGATGTCGATCCACATCTGTGCGGATGGCGATCCCAACTATGCGGATGTCGATCCACATCTGTGTGGATGGCGATTTCAACTATGCGGATGGCGATCCTAACTATCCTAACTACTCCAGTCACCTTCTGTCTCCTCCAACCTCTCTTCACGGCGGGACCTTCCCTAACCCACATTTCACATCCTTCAGGGGCGCTACCGGCCATTTCCACAACCGACATAACCGCTTCCAGCTTAGCCAAGTTGCAAAGGTCAATATCCGTTGCAGCTTGAATACGCGAACTCACGAAGCATTTGGCACCAGCCAGCATACGGTCCGGACACTGACACATATGAATAAGTATGTGCGGAGCCAATGCCATCGAGGCGAGCAAGTTGGGCTCGCTGTGGAGTGGGGTGGCTGGCACCGAAGGCATGTTAGGATTGTGTTTCTGGGTTGGGCTGCAAAAATGTGGTCCCGATGGGAGGCATATATAGAAGGGCGACTCGGGCGAATGATCAAGGGGAGACGCTCGCTGTAAGGTTAGGTTAGACGTAGGACTTCGTGCAAATACTGATCTGGACAAACTTCGTGTTGATGGGTATGTCTCTGCTCTGGATGCACCCAGTACTGGCCCCGTCGCTCGAGGTGTAGCCTAAAGAGACTTGCCGAACGGAGCTGATAAGCAAGGACAAAGATACGTTGAGAAAGATTAACGCACAACTCACTGGATAAGCATGGCTTCATGCAGAGCGGGTAGTGGTACCGCCACTGGTTCAACCATCAGCAGGAGCTATCATGCTTTCATCTCGTGGTGATCGGGGGTCGAGAGCACTGACAGGATCATTATTTCAAAGCTAGTGCAGAAAATACAGCACATACCCGTGAACAATGGGCGATGCAAGGTCAGCAGGCTGTTGAAGGGGGCAGAGATGGTAGCCCAGAGCACGCGGGCTTGGATCTGCGAACGGGTCCTTCGAATGCATTCTGAAGTGTTCATCAGACCATTGTAAAAGAGAACAAGTAGAAAAGACGCACACCAGGCTTGCCTTCCTTTGGTTGAATTCACTGTTCGGACTACTCCAAGTGTACGTGGTACCAATGATCTCCCGCTCGCGAGGCTGGAATGTCGAGCTTGACTTCCGGCTCGGTTGTTGCTGGGCCATCACCTGCGTAGAAGGGACAGATCAACCCCGAGGATGGGAAATGGTTTTCGCTACTTTCGATGCTGCTGGGTGATTGGCAAGTGAGTCGAATTCGGTGGCAGGCGCACGAGCAGGCGCTCCTTGCTTATGCATAGTCCGAGCTCTCGCATTCGTAACACCGCCATCCTTAGTGGCGCTCCCAACGGTCCTCGGATTCGTGACCTAGGTGGATTTTGAGCTCCAGATACGCAAGATCGCATCTCAGTGGAGCTCACTGCCTACCACAATATCCAGCAGATTGTCGAAGTCTGCAGCGACTTTGAGAACTGTGTGGAGCTGATCAGATCAGCACTCATATTTTTCAGGACGAAACGCGTCGCGGACGATAAAGTCACGAATACCTACTGATATAGAGCTCGACAGCCTCTCCTGCGCGGTTTGCACCACATGCAAGCACAGACATCAACGCCACCGGCCCACCGCTATGTCTGTACAAGGAGTGGTGGAGCACTGGAGTTTGAAGGGGAATGTACTACTGCTTTGGATGCCATGAATTCTAGCGGAGAATTAGGCTGTTACAAATATTGGCGTACCTATTGTTCACTGTCGGAATTACGTTTGTATTTACCATAATACAAATTAGCTCTCCGCTAGCATGACTGTTATGTGGGAATGACCGGCGGACTATATGCTGAATTGGTTCAGCCCAGTAACTTCACTGCTGCTGTACTTCAAGCTTCAAGTTTTAGCTACCATGCTTGTCGACTCAGCAACTCACTTTATCAGATATAATATTCTATTCGTCACCGACAATGGCTCTCTTGTATTTTCAGAGTACTGCGAGTGGGTTTGAAATTGGACTCTCACGAGCTCCTACAGCCTGGGTACGCGAGACCTTGCGAGCATCATCATGTAACAAAGCTATGTATATTTCCAGGCTGTCTCGCCTACAGCTCCAAAGCCACGCAAGATACTACATAGCAATGCATTGCATCCATCCTTCTCAACCCAGTCGCTGGTAACATCAAGCATGGAGGGTGTCCTACAGTAGTTACACGGCCATCTAGCCAAGTCTCAAAAGCTTCTACGGCTACTGCAGCAGCACACTGTCCGTCTGGCCTGCTTCATATTATTTCTCGCTGCATTCCTCTTTCTCTTGGTCGGGTTATCTTTACCAATTATCAAGCAGCACTCTCGACCATCGCCTTGGTGTTGTCTCTTTTACTTCGCTCACACTCAATCACAACAATCGGACTCATAGTCGCCACAATAACAGCAGTTGTCTCGACTGCTGTTTTTGCTGCAAACGTTGCTCTGGTTGTCGGTGTCAAAAACAACGTCAACTCCCTCTTCCCTGGATGCGACTTCGCTGTAAGCTTTGGCAATGGCTTGTGGATGGTACTGGCGGCGGTGCTTTTGGCTTGAATAGCGGTTATCATGCTGTCAGCACAACGATGTTTTTGCTGTAGTGTGAGTCGACGGTAAGTTTATAGGAATTTCTTCGTGACGCCATGATTTTCATTTCATCTGTCGATTAGCCCAAAACCAAAGGCGCCCAGATCAGTTATATCTGAAAAGAACAGTATGGAGAAGGTCTTGTTCTAAAATGGACAATTCTGCCATGTCCGACAAGTCACGAATACAATGTCGATGACCGCGATAATAATTCTACCGATACTCTGTATATATCGACAATTATTGATCGCAGCGGCATTTTAAACAGCATCTGTATAAACATCCCCTGTTGTGAGACCCTCCAGTGTCGGTAATGTGTGAGAGAAGTAACACTACGATCTCTCGCCATGACCCACCACGCCTTTCCGAGATCAAAGAATCTTTTGATTCCCAACGTCGTAAGGGAGAGAATGTTGCCGATTGGCAACATAGAGTCACCCACAAAATGCAAATAGAACTCGATTTGGACGAAAAAATAAGTGTGAAGCTTAAGACTAAAAGATCATCATAAATTTGGGATGGTCGCTAATTCATCTCCCCAAGTTTGATATTCAAAGCCTGGATCTGGAGAGCGCTCATCTTCCCCATCAATTCTCTCTCGAAAAAATCCTTTCTCACACCAGAAGCCCACGACCTCACAACAACCAGGTCCGCTTCGCTGCTGATCCCTAATTCCTCAAACGCGGGGAGGAAGTGGCTAATGTCAGGGTTAACAGTCTTGAGAAAGTTCTCGACAGTAACATTATTGTCATTCGCCACATGAGGTTGTACAAAGTCGTGATCTTCATAAGGTGGAGGTGGACCGCCGGGAGCGGGTGGCAAGCTCGCACCACGCTATGGCGCAAAAGGATAAGCGGCGGTATTCATTAGCAGTATGGGCGCAGGTACTTTACCTCTGAGACAGAGCTCTTAACACGAGCAGTTTGGGGGGCGGGCCTTAACTTCGTTATCTTGGCTCTGAAGGCGTGACGCTTGGCATACGTTTTCTTGGATAAGTAATGTTCGATGTAGAGCTCGACAGGCCACTGTGCATCGGTGTACTTGGATAGAAATGATGCCAGTTCCT
Source organism: Suillus tomentosus (assembly GCA_016647685.1). Classification (NCBI taxonomy): domain Eukaryota; kingdom Fungi; phylum Basidiomycota; class Agaricomycetes; order Boletales; family Suillaceae; genus Suillus; species Suillus tomentosus. Next base: position 76,536 of record JABBWJ010000022.1, on the reverse strand, counting down.
CGCGAGCCTGAGGAGGTTTAGATAGTCCATATAACTTACTGGTAAAAAAAAATAGCTTACCCAGTCCAAATATATTGCCCAGATGTCTGGGACTTGCTCGTGTATGAACCTCTCGCAATCAAGCATCATGACTGCTTGATCGCGGAGAATTTTCTGTTATCGAAGATAAGCAATGCACGATAATGCGCAATCACTATTTACCTTGATTTCTTCGAAGACCGGCTGACTTACGTCCATTGCACGGATGATGTTTTCTTGGGGACCAGATACTAACTTGCGAAATTCCGCAGGCGTCGGTCGTGGTATGGTGCGGTGGCCGTCACCGGCAGCTGATTCGTTACCCTGATGTTGCATCCTGTGTGCACTGCCCAAGGGAGCGGGCTTCATTCCAGTGGAGACCACTTACGAAGACCAGATCAGCAGGGGAGGGGAGAAAGGAAGAGTGTCACTCACTTGCTATCGATGGCGAGTTCAAAGAAGGGTAGAAAGATTTATAATGGAAAGTTACTCGTGGGTACTGGTCCTACTGGATCTTTCCAGCAACCCTACCTTTTTCCGGGCGAAATAAACCGAGAGAACGGGTGATGCACATGCAGGCAGTCACAGATTGTGACTTGGGCGCTGTGCTTTCGTCCCTATCATGGAATTACTTTGAAATACGAACTGTACAGATATATCAGTAAAGCCACGCACCTTTTGGCTCCAGGTAATGTCGTTGTTTTCATACACATTCATCTCCTCATCATAGCGCAAGGTATGTTGAAAAATAAAAGGGAATCGTCATCGAATTCGAGCCGTCCCCACCTTTCAAAAATTATCCAAAAGTGAGTCTGCAGCGTGTTCGTTCTTGTGCTGAATATGTTTGCGAGATGCCATTCGAGCTGCTATGGGCTTCTTATTCCTACCGACCGCGTCAACCAGTCCGCCTGCCCCTGTTGAAGCCAGCATGGCGGTTATCTCCGTAATCCGTCCTGGCCGCTCTATCTCGCTCTATCAAAGACGCTGGCATGAGGATGATGTCGTCAGTCGTGATATTCCTTCTGGGTTTATCGAAATCGTAAAGGTCGGGTGGCAGATGACAGGGCAAGACTGACCTTGCTTTCGTTTTTAATTGGAAAGACGAAAGGGAACGAGCACATTCGAAACGGTATTTTGGAAGGACAGAGACTGGTCACAATATTAATCGTAGCAAATGTATGAGCGAGGACTACGAATGCGGAAAATGCCGTTGTTGGACGATTCGCGGGTTGGCATATGACCTTGCAAGCAAGGTGACTGTCGGAATTACGTTTGTATCGACTACCTTTGTAACTGTTGCCATAATCGCAGGCAATGTTCTTTGTCTCTATCAAAGAAAACAAAAAATCCTAGGTATAAATGCTACAAACCTATCAAACAGGTTATTCCACAACTATTATGCACCCTCGGAAATTTGGACGCAAACTCAAGCCTTTAGAAGCCAAGAGCCGTCTCGAAGAACAATCATTCGTGGATGAAGGGAGTCCCTGGTTCAACGCCAGTAAGTAAGCCAATTACCTGCAAGGGAATGAGCCGTGACGATCACATCAATTGACAGGCCCCGAGGAAATGCAACAATTAGAAAAAGGAGCATCTGACTCAATAACTGAGCAAGGGTAAGTTGAGTCTCATTGATGTCCAATGTATAATCTAAATAAATCATCACCCTGTGTCACAGGCGCCCATCTTTTTCAATGACTTCAGCTATGCGATACATCGCGGAATTTCTTATCTCTCAGCTTCTCAAGGCCGTAACACTAGGCCTGCTTGTTGTATCGTTCAACTGGAATGGCAGTCTTTTTGGCGCCAGGAGCAGCGATGCAGACCATGACGTGATTCTTGCTCGACTGGAACATCTTCAAACGGCTGCACGCAATCAAATTCCTGTTGGTGTGTCATCTGCCAATTTGGTTTTGATGCAGGACTTCGCACTGGTCAGCTCTGGAGCCTTCTATATACCGCTTCTTACTTCCAAGTTTGACATTACCCCATCATCCTGGCATGTATGGCGTCAGACAGCAGACCAGCACAAAAGCAATTCTCCCAACCTAGCGTTGACTGCGGATCTTCCAGAAAGCTGTTGGAGACTACCCCAATCGAGGGGTCATCTAGGAATTGGGTTTAAGAGCCCTGTGATCATTACTCATGTTTCAATCGAACATCTTACTCAGTCTAGCAGTTCCCTGCTGGATGCACCCCGGGACATTGTTATTTGGGGCTTCATTGAACACGCTGAAAATCTTCAGCGTTACAGACCTGTTAATCTAGGTGTGGACGACGGACCTCCCCACGCGGTCATTGAAGCATCCCGAAGGCAGAATCCCAGTGGCTCTTTCATCAAGCTTGTGCACGTGGAATACAGCCCCTTTGATCACGAGTCGCCGGTTCAAACATTTCCTGTCTACCAGGACATTCTTCGGTCGGGTTTTGATTTTGGACTGATTGTTGTCGAGATACGGGGGAATTGGGGTGCAATAGAGACTTGCTTATACAGAGTGCGGGTTCACGGAAAAGATATTCGTGACGAATTGTAACTGTACTTAATCATCATCGCAATATGTTCATTTTTACTCCTAAGTTAGTGGTGTCATCCTTGGGAAATATGCATATGTAAACAAACCGCTAATCGACTGTTATCAACTTATGCTTATGCAACACCCTTGACCTTGACGCTCGCTCCCAAACATAGATATTCTAACTTCCGTCATAAGTGCCAGGAGCACGAGCTCTACGTGGTGAGCGACTAAGATCTGCAAACGGATTAACACCACGTTGCATCATCATCAACGACAGACACCACCGTACGGTTTGCCATCAACGGGCGGAAGAGTCTCATACCAGAAGATTGACAATCTTTCCGACATCTGCGCCAGCCTTGGGTTCATCCGCATTCGGATTCTCAACAGGCTTGATTCCGGCCTTTTGTCGGCAGCCTCCTTGGCTTTGTCCTTGTCGACAATGCCTGAGTAGTCCTGACGCTTGAGAGGTTTGTCGTAGATGGCAGCCATCAGTTCTACACACTCCCTGTCGCCGCTCGCCGTCCTAACCCCAGGTGTTGAATATCGGGTTCTGCCTGACGCGACATGAACAATAGTTCCCGAAAGAATGACTTAGATGCACGCTGGGAAAAGAATAGGTAAGTTAAAATTATCTTGGCGTACGAGAGTGACAAACCCGTGCTTAGTGCATTTGCTTGTGCACGGGTTCTGAGCCCGGCAAGCTCGGCACACTGGAAATCAAACAAAGAAAATATCAGATCAAAAAAGATTAAAACTGCCGTTGCTGTACTCACGTATAACCAGGCCATTCCGAGCCACCCAATAGCAAAAAATGTGTTCAAGCCGAATAACAGGACTACGCTCACAATCTGCGCTGGTCCATTGTTGATATATCCTAAGATGGCCAAGAGCAGCATCACAAGGTATTGATCGATGGCTCCAATCAGCATAGTCTATCGCATAATAAGCAATAAAAGAGGCAAGAAAATATTCTGTGCCATTGGCAGCAGCGGTAATCCGCGCGTTGACATCAGAGAGACCGAGACGCTGGAATAAGATAGTCTGCGTGATGTCAGTATTGCCACAGTAGATCACGTGGTGGTATAGCGTACAGCGTAACTGTTGAAAGCGCATTTTAGATCACGACGGGTCACATCATAGGGCTGGAATACCCACTAGGTAACGAGGTTGATGCCGATCAGCTGCTGCATCATCTGACATACCACAGCAATGACTGTTCGTCTGAAGTTCTGGCTGCGACCCCCGGTAATGAGTTCACGTAGTGAACCTTGACCAGTAGATGTTTCAACAGCAACAGCCTCACGAATGCCATAGTAGGTGCGCTGAACTTCTGGATCAGGGGGAGGTTTGTCTTCCATTGCGGATATAACGGCCATCGCTTCTGCGTTCCGACCATGGTTTACCAACCTAGGATTATGATCATGACAAGAACTCGCCATTTCGGTGACCCGGGAAGCTTACGTAGCGTGCCAGATCGAATCCGTTAGTACAAGTATGCATATTTTCAGGGGGAGAGAACTCACAAATCCGATGCATGTCACCACAATGATTTCAAACACTAACTGCAGTGATATCGGAACTCTCCACTGAGCAGACGACCAATTCACGAAGAATCTGATTTGATCGTTTTCATCGGTCAGTCAAGCCTAACCTGGGTGTGACGCCGAAACATACAGTGCTAAATCAATCCACTAAAGAACCACGTCAGAAAAATGAACGAATGGAAATAACGGCTCGCGTACATAGCTGTAAGACAGCAATCAATTTAACAAGATAAATAAATCCAATAACGCGCTCACGCAATGGCCGCTCCAGCCACAATCAGAGTCCCCTCCATCATAATCCTAGAAAATTTCTGTCAGTCATTCATCGTATTGCATATGAATGGCATACATTCGACCCCTCTTTGCGGAAGGGGAGAGCTCCGCATGATATGTTGGCACTGTCGATGTCTACAAACTTGTTTCAGCAGGACTTTGGAGCCAATAACAAGCACGACTGACAAGCAGACCAGTTCCGCAGCCTGTAAAGATACGAGCAAAAATCAAGTGTGCAATTTAGAATGAGATATATATATTCCCATGCAAGCAATAGAATACGTCGTGACCTGATTGCCCGTAATTAGTGACGACATGACACCTTGGTCATACCTGGATCCCAAAATGAGAAGATTTCGATCAAGTTACTTCTGAACGCACCCGAGGAGTGTGAATCCAGTTCCTGCTACAAATGCCACTGCAGCCGTGAGCTTACGAGCATGCAACGATGGCGCATGGATAGCGATATCCGCTGGGTCCAAGTCGAATTGTTGGTTTATCTTTGAAGATCGAGATTTATATACTTGGGTGGCTTGCCTTCGAATCTGACAAATGAGCCTCTCTCCACGCTGCTGATGCGACCTCGGGACTTCTGACCATCAAGTGGGGATCAGGATGCAGCTGCGGAGATCAAAATGGTTCTGCCGTTCATGATGGAAGATAAGGTCAACTATCGAATTGTACGGTTCAGATTCGGTGATGCAGAGCGGTGTTGACGTCCTGAAGAATCCGAGTATTTTCTATAAGAAGCTCCCAGTTCAGTTGAATATTTGGTGAGATGTGATGAAAGTGTGAAACTTGAAGATGTTACTAAGGGCGACTAGCATTAAAGTTCCGAGGCTCTCGGTGAATCAAGGACACGAGGCAGACGAGAAGTCTTCAATGTACGCGCGAGCTACAATGATGTGGTTAGAAGATGAGAAGGGGTTGATGGTGATCAACTGGATCAGCATGAGAGTAGGCACAGACTGTCAGAAGTACTGACAGCTTACAACAGATAACTTGCTAAATGCTTACCCCGATCTCATGATTGGCACGGTTCACTCTCACAAAATGTCGGCAGGAGAGCCCGCGGTGCCAGACAGAGACAGAAATCTCGACGCTGGACCCTGGTAGATATCAACCGGACTGTGATTCGTCGTTGAACCAGCTCAGAAGTAAGGAAGACGTGAAGAATTTAAAAGTGATATTCATTTGCGATTGGGTACCGTCGGACTTTGCCGGAGGACGTTCCCACCATGCGTATGGACTCTCCTCGAGACGGGTCACAGCAAACAATGTTTACTCCCTACTCGGTACCAGCCATATGGAACATAATCTGTGATTTTCATGCCCTCCAGTCCACCAGTAACAAAGCCAAATTTAACAAGTTCGTGTACCGTATGAGGATTTACGCAAAGTGATGCTATACCCATGATGGGGACGCTCGAACTTCGTGGACACAATGGCAGAGGCATAGGCGACTGTAACGCTGATATAAGTCAGGCAGACATCCAGTCTAACTTGAGCGTCGAGTGACATTTTCAGTAAATAATGCTGCGAGCTGGCAGCCCACAGACGGCGCAGGAGAGAAGAACAACCGATATTCGACATCAACAAGGGGTCACCTTATGAAATGATATATACGTACATGATGGTGCTGAACTTTATGAACAGCGGACGGGACTGCTGGGTGGGCCTAAGTTTCCCAACGTCATCCTCGCCCATGGTCGTGTGGGTGCATCATGGACTTTGAAACAACGATGGGCATAACTGCGAGAACAGCATGCAAGATACTTGGTCTGTTATGGTAAATTGCATAAGAAATCCAGATCACGGTGTCATGTTTGTGTCGTGCGAGCTAGAGACACGATTTAGTTGTCATGAAGTGAAATCTTCAAGGAAAGCTCCAGTGGCGGGATTTTAGTGCATGTACAGGGCGGGCGGTGGGCAGGCATGCCTTAGATTTTTAACTGATTCACTGTTTGGTCACGGTCTAGATTACTGATATCTAGAACTACAAGAGGCAGTCGTCAGGAATTACCACTGTGCTTCCCATTCCATAATCCAAGACGTCAAGCTTGACATCCGATAATGCTGGAAGAAGACTGTTATTATTGCCAGAAGAAGCACAAGCGCACATATCATGCATGGTATTGACTTGTCCAATCAGATAGAGCATCACAGTCAGACGCAGCCATGCCACTCACCAATTTGTGGGCTACCTGCAGGTTTCGTGATGTGCCGGCCTCTCTTAGCTCCTTGGTCTCAAAAAGGCGTATTGATGTCCTTGGGCCAGTTTCAGCAGTACCTGTGGCGATTCTACAAGTGTGCGTTGTAAGATCATAATGTGCCTGAAAAGGGTGCATCAGTTGAGCCCAAAATAGTGTGTAAATCTGGCTCACTGCTAAGGCGCGTACAATGCAATTGCCTAGCGAAAGAAAAGTTTTGGGTTAGAACTGAAACAGCTTGCGTGCAACTTACCATGCAACAGAAATGGAAGCCGTGAGTCATTTTTCACATTCCATACACAGACTGTTCCACTGTCGCTGCCCGCCATCAGTCTAAGACCTTCATCGATCCAGTAAACAGGTAGGATGACATTGTCTCGAATTGTGAAGTGATATGATGTCAACCATATAGCGCCAGGGATCTTGTATACATCAATACCATTATGCTGGTTGAAGATGGCGATCCGGGTTTCATCAGGAGACAGGTCAGCATGTCCTCTAGATATTTAAATGAGCTCTTTCCTCATAATTTGATAGTGAACGTACATTAGCGACCGAAGGGGAATGGCCCAGCGTGTTTCACCGGATTCAGGTTCACGACAGCTGGTAACTATTTAGCGAATGTTAAGAATGACAATTTATTAACCCACATGATTCCCTGGTATAAGTAGGTCGCCAGCAAACAACCTGCATCATCACCGGAATGAAGCCAATGCAGCGAAGTCACAAAAGTCGGCTCCTGTGCAGTCAAACTCACGGCTCCTGGAGGGGATAAATCATTAATATGCTGAAGATGATCTTTGAAATAAATAAGTGCCAGAAAATTAACAGGAAAATATAGGGCGCACCTTGAGCTATATATTTCCATACTTTCAACTCTTGTTGTGCGCCAGTGGCAAGCTTCAGACCCGAACGGTCGAATGCAAGATGTTCAATGGGGCAGTTGTGAGCACGAAAACACAGTGTTTGGATCTTTGCCTATGATCAATCGTGAGTGTATTTGAATGGAGACAAATCATGACATTTGATTACCTTGCCAATGATGAGACAAAGGAGTCTACCGTCTCCTAGTCCACACCACACCTCGTGAAGACGTACAGGTGCCCATTTGAGTGCAAGGACCCCACTGCGGCAATGTATTATGTGGAGCGCAGTCCCAGAGGCAGCATTGCAAATAACGATTGTGCCATCCATACTGCCGCTAGCTAAGAAAGCTCCGTCCTCACTAAAACCAATACAGTCAACAGAGTCCGTGTGATGGTTATGCACCCATTTTTCGAAATATTGGAGAGGCATGTCTCTACCGCGTGACCAACCTTTGAAGTCTATGTAGCTGGTGCAGATACTAGGTGAGGAGTGAGTATGCCATTTGCCGAGAGCCACTTTTGTCTTGTGTCACAGACTCACAGCGTGCCACACACCAGTCACTGGCTGCAAACGGGGTTAAGATTACGCATCAGAACATGTTTACTAAGCTCCTCGAATCCACCAACGCGTTCTTACTCATTTCCTGTTGCCCGAACTTTGAACCAAATTTCGGGCTCGAAACGGTTCAAACTTACCCAACCACTACCGCTAGTCCAAATTGATTGATGCCCTCAAACACGATGAAGAGGACGACCAGATTCAATCTCGTCCAGCGACACGTAAAACTTCGCAGTGATCTTCGCGAATCACATCTGGAATAGTAGGGAAGAAATGAGGTCAGTAGATGCGAAGTTTGTGATAGCTCTTTTGAGCCCTCCTGCAACTAGTAACTACGTCCCACTTTGCATCGTGTTTCCAGCGCAGCCTTCAACACGGAGATTCTATCACACTGAGTCTGAACTTGCAGCGCCTGCGTTCTGCAGATGTATGGACTCCGCAAGGACTTTGAATTCGAATACAGCCAAGAATGTATTGGACAAAATCACGTGCGTGTACTTTGATTCCATTATTTGCATTCGTAGTTCTGAGTTTGTCGGTAGTGCAACTACCACGACAGAGACACAGCTATCATCGCACGGACGTTCCATTGTCGATAAGACCTCCCCAGAACGAGTAAAAGTGAGAGAAATGACATGAGATATCGATCGAGTAGTAATGATCGACGTGAGTGTCAACTTCTCAAGTTTGTCGCTGTGCTGGCAGGATAAGCGCAGGTTCAAATGAAGCAATGAGTGAGGGATCGGGACGATTTGGCAGAATTATTGTCGTCGCATGGGAGAAATTTCGGAACCTGGAGGAGCGGAATCAAACAATAACGACCATTAACTCATAACCTGCCTACAGACATCGACGATCATATTCTTCGTAACCACAGAACGCTCGCTGGAATCACCGGCCTATCGATGAGACTCAAGCATATGCAGGATATAAAAGCTGGCTACAGTGTTCCCCCATCCTCAGAGATATCATTCGAGATCCCCCTCAGAAGATCTTATCATCTCGCACAGAAAATGCGTTTCTCCCTCCTCGCCGTTGTTGCTTTGACAGCATCTATCGTTGTCAGTGATTGTTCGACCGAGGGAGGACCTTGCGTAGACCCACGCTCTCGACATCGCTCGCAGACTGTGGATGTGTCAGCAATCAGCAGTCCCAAAGCCTTCACTCCAGGGGGTTCGCACAAAAGTACGCAAAGGTCAAGTCAAAGCACAGGCAAAGCACGAGCCAGCGGGTGAGACTAGCAAGTTCCGATCAATCTATCATGCTACTCATGTCGACATCTAGTCTTTAGAGACCAACTCTACAAACATCTTGAAACAGTTCCAGAAAACGATTTCGAGGGATTCAGCGCCAAACTTGTACAGGCTGGTGGGACGCTCGAGTATCTCAAGTATGCCGACGCCTTGTTTGAGATCCTCCTTGTCGGCGGGCTCATCCAGCCGGGTGGGTCATATCTCGATGATGGCGCGCCCATGTCGCCATTCTCTATTTTCAACGCACGCAATCCGCCCGACATCGAAGAGTTGAAGAAGTATGTCGATGTGTTTAACAAATTGAATCGAAGGTGCATGCGATTGTGGTCCCGCGTAATATATTGTGCATGCGGTGTTAATCATTATGAATGTAGGTTCAAATATCTTCAGAAACCGTTCGAGGAGCAAAGTCTCCCCACTCTCCTGCAGTACATCGGCCGTTGGTCATCCGAGCAACGCGACAAGCTCGCCATGACACTTGGTCTCCTTCTTTCGCAGGGCCTCGTGACCTCAGCTTGTCTGCAGAGTCTAACCAAGGATCACCTCATAAAGAACGGCATGTGACACGGAGAACTTTCAAATTATAAACAAGGTAGATAACGTTGATAATTGTGGGAGTTACATTGCGAGCCATCCAAATCACACATATATGATCTGGTCATGCGTATAAGCTTGCCAGAAGCGAGCTAACTCGGCATCAAACCTCCACGAATAAATTAAGTGAAATTTGAATAAGCAATAGTTGAAAGTGTCAACGTACCATGTGTGCTTGGCTGTCTCTGCTATATCGGTGTCTTGCAGTGACATGCGACGCAAGAAACACTGTTCCAGCATAAACCGATACAAATCCAGGTGCAGCAGGGCATTGGCAGTTGTGTAGTTATATCTGAAAATTGCCGATTGAATTGGCTCGTAGACGGTGGCCATCTCCTCATTACGTTCCAACAGCGACCAACCATTACAGGTGACTGGGTCAAACTGGAAAAGTGTTGAAGAGGAGCTCATCTGAGGTCGCAGATCAACCCCTTCGAAATCCAAGGCCAGCTTCCAGGTATATCGATCCCCAACAGTACGGGTCACGTGAGGGTAGAATGAGGATGTGCTGAGAGGTAGGGCGGAAAGCCATTGAAAGCCCCGTTGTCCATACTTTATTGCGACACTAATATCGTGCAGCGGTCTTGCCCGCCAAACTTGAAGAGTACACCGGTCTTCAAAGGTAGCAATCGGATACAAGGAATAAGCTGCATCAAAGGCTACGAAGTTCATGACACATGCTGCGGACACTCAGGAAATAATAAGATAATGGAGACTAGCCATGAACTCACTGGAGTGGAAATTGATGATGGTGTCAAATGGGCTCATGGCGCATTCTATGACCTGAATCTTCCGATAGCCATTGGAGCCATGTTTCTCGAGTGATAATACGGATCTGACTCCTTTAATTTGATAGTCCTGGCGCATTCGAGTGTTGTCCCATTTATCAGAAACAATTTCCCGGTAATCCTGAGGTTGCCTGGAATGTGGCTTGAATTCGTAGCCTTCCCTTTCAACAACATAGTCCATGACTTCTCTTGCATGTCCCGGATGGACATACATGTCCATGTCAGCTTCATCATAGAATGTCCTATCCAGAAACTGCAGTGCGTTTGAGCCTGCAATGAGTGTACCAGTACGTGCCTGTAGACTGCGAAAGAGGAGGGGTTTGCTGATGAAGCCAGAAAGATGTCGGTTAATGTTGAAAGCGCGCCTGGAATAATCTTTGGATGCAGCATATGCAGCATGACAGCTGCGCCCAAGGCGCGCAAGCTCCCGAGGTGAGGTATGAGAGAAGATGTTGTCGTAAACAGGAGCACGGCAGAACACTTCGTTCATCACACATTCATCTGCAGGCTGAGGCTGATGACTGAGTGACTCGAACATGGGGATTCAATTGCCAACTGAAATCGGAAGCCGAGGAAAAGGGACTTGACTGACCAACTAACTTCAACTTGAAGTGTATTTATATAACTTGCGTTAATTGCACAAATGATATTTGCTGAGCTGTGAATTGCGATTGTCTTAAACAAAGACAAAGGTGGCATTAACTTTACTACTCCAACCGGCATTGAAAATTGACAAAGCCAACATGACAACGTGTCTCGGGGATTGTACCATGGCGTGTCAGTTGTTTGTATAGCTCGTTCATTCATCTATAAAGAACCTTTGACTACAGTATCAGGGTAAAAATGATAAGGATAGTGTGATAGGACAAAGACACTCACGACTGAAAGGTCAGCTTTCTCAGCGTTATCTGTTAGACTGTTACTGTTTCCTTGTTTAAATTTGGGTACATTACCAAGCCTCCCCAAGGATTAAGGCACTATACTAGTCCAACAAGAAACGGTGCCACTATTTGCGGAAGTTAAGTGGGTATGTCCAATGAGCTTAGCACGTAGTAGACTGACGAGGTTTTTACTGCATAGTTATGTTTATGCGTGAAGTCACATGACCTTCACTTCTCATACTAAGTACATAGAATAGCGCCTTCTGAACTCTATATATTCAATGAACACATGAGTCCCCATCACTGCCCTGAGTTGATACGGGCATACTGGTCTAGCTCAATAATTGCGATCTGCGGTCCCGGGCCCGGTGCCGCGAACGTTTTCAATGGCTCACCAAATTTTATCCATCGACACGCCTGGTGTTCAAGCTTCCTATCAAAAGTCGTCCGATCCCCTTATGCATCGTCAACACTTCTCTTTCCGGACTCGAAGTCCCATTTTCTAGCTATCAACGAACGTACTTGAAGGGTTGCGCAGTTGCGATGAACTTTACAAAGAAATATATCAGTCAAAGGCAAGCTCGTGCGCAGCAGTGTAGTGCTCACTCAGATGAGGGAATGTAGCCTCCAAGTGTTCCGCGAAATCTTTCCAGCGGTACAAATACGAGGAACTCACGATTCTGATGCAAAGAAGTCTTCATTTCCAATTTCGACATACTGCAGATGGAATGGTTCTGGGTGTCCAAGAGATGCACGCAGGGCAGCTGGTTTACTCGTGGCTGGATCACCGATGACAAATTAATCTGGTCGATTGCCTGTTGGATGTATGGCGCAAGATCATTCTCAGGGAGGCTGGCCCCGTCGAGTGAGTACCCTGTGCGTGAAATAAGCATGCAAACAATATGAGGTGCACGCTTGTTATATACCTGCCCATACAGCCATAATGGGCTCCATTTCCATATCTTCGCAAAGATACAAGTACTCGAGAAGACCAAGACCGCTGAACAAGGGGGAAATTTGTTATTGGTGGCGGAGTCAAAGTCATGAGAATGGCTCGGACTCAGTATTGATGTATCCCCAGTTACCCATGCGTCCTGGACGGTCAATGAGGTTGCCTACCGTCGCATTCCATTGCCAGCGTGTAGAAAAGCTTTGGCCCTAGTGTTGCATTGATGATCGAGTCCACAATAGGCCGGTCAATATTTATGTTTACCTCCTAGAAAAATCGTTAACGTAGATAAATATGGTGCTACTATATAAAGCCTACCAAGTTATTACCACCAGGAAAACGGAAAATCGAAGGTTTCATGTCATACAATGTCTGCGTGCTGCTGTCAGAGCATGTTAATCTATGTAATGTTGCTGAGCTCTATCATGGCAATATCCGCCGAATATGAGCGTATCGCCGTATATCTTATCATAACTCGGTCAAAATTTGGATATGAAACGTATCTGATAACGTACTAGACGATATGCATGGCCATGACCTTTCGCCATTATGCCAGTTCAACACTCGGAATTTTAAGCCAGCTTCTTCGCGTCCTTCTGTGTTGTGGTCATCGTCGTGAACTCCGCTGCAGAGAAGTCCACCGGAGAGCACGTGTCCGCGATTAAAAACCAAATTCAGAGACGGCACTCAGGCTGTTGGGCTTTGCCAAAAGGGACTACAACGGGATGAGTCATGTCATGTAAGTGTTTCATCCAGGTACAGTTCAAAGTTTCGGGCGACTGACGGGTTATAGGCCTGTTGTCAATGCCCCACAATACAGTCGCATAGGGTCGCGTTTCCAATGGTAAGTAGCGTGACCTTCGAAACAGTAGCATTCCGCACGAGTGATCTGATGATAAGCTTTAAAAATTTAACGGAGAATGAGTTAAGTTTCACTATCATCATGACATCATCAGGCTGAGATACACCGAACCTCACCGGCGGTCTTAAGCTCGACTTCATGTTAACCTCGCTGGCGAAGAGCATCAACAATGGTTTCCAGCGCGAAGCTTGCCGAATCGTAGAAAGAAGTGGAAGCTGCGCGGCTGGTGAGAAATGAAGCGTGCAGCACAGCATACAGAGATCAAGTGAAAGCTGTGGGAGGCGGAAAGAGATCAAGTGAAGTTGGAAAGAGGGAGACCCGGCCAGCACGGAACAAGCCAAAATTTGGAAACTGGAAGTATCGCTGCCAAGGCCGTCGCTGAATGTTCTCGAGCCATCCGAGGAGGGAGACGGTAGTGACGAGGAAGACGCTGATGAGAATAATCAAGTCTGATCAGTGATGGTGGGAGTAAATAGTCAGTCATTTACGTTACCGAATGTAAAGAAAAAGCCATGTAAAGACCCAAAACACTGATGGACCATTCAGATAAGCTTTGTACCAGATGATCGGATCTGGATGCCCTCTTTGTTCCACAACAGAAGCCAACAAGCTCAGGTCTCCGTTCAAAACTGTTTCTAGGCTGCGGCATCAGGCGCAATTCGAAGAAGCGCCATGGTGAGATTTGCAGTCTTGAGAGGTCACGGTAGCAAAAACCAGTATCTCCTACAGGAAGATGTGCACATACTGAATGATTTTTCAGCCAGTTCGCCGTTCGGACCGGAAAATTGAAGGTTCATCAACATCCCTGGCTCTCCATACAGCGTTTCAGTCATTGCATGTGGTCCCACGCCTCTCCCACCTAATAGAGGTCTGCACCACCGTGTATCAATAGTTTCATGGTAGCTCCACTACCACCAGTTTTCAGCTCAAATACCTGTCCACATCCCAGTTCGTCGCCGTGGTGAGTCTCTTCACTTGCGACACGCCTGGTGTATAAGCTCACAAGGATGTAGGTCAGCGACAGCACTGGTTTTGCTAGTGGATCTGGCGGGACTAGTCTAAGCGTTGCTACTTCGATGAGCAGTAGTGACAACAGTTGTTTTTACCGAAGTACAGTCGTCATCCCAGATTTCCCATTCAACATATATCCCACCAACTAGGACGTACAATGCAACGCAAGTAGATTCAGACCCCACATAAATCGAAGGGTACGCTGTTCTCTCCCTTATATCAGCCTCCTTCAAACAACATGTCCCAACAGCACTCCATCCTTCCACGGTGTCATCCCTGGTAGACAATCCTTTTCAACTCCCAAAGGCCATCGGATTACACGGGTATCTAACGGGGACACTGGGTTTAGCTAGATACCCTCTGTCCGCAAAGGCACTACCTCATAATAGTTGCCGGAGCGGTCAGGGTATATAAGAGCGACAGCTTTGTCGAAATCCACACTCCGGAAGTCACATAATGCAAGCGGTCGATCTACAGCTGCATGCGAAATAGGGCGCCACAGGTCTATGATTTGGAAGCGTTTGTGGAGGAGGGAAGGAACTTCTGTTGGTGGGTGTCTTAATTAGTGGTAGAACTCTGTGTGATAATGGCTACGCTTCGAGAGGCAGGTGGATTGGCATCCGTCTCATGTGGATTGGCATCTCTACTATATGTGGATTGACGTCCGTCTCATGTGGATTGGCGTCCGTCTCATGTGGATTGGCGTCCGTCTCATGTGGATTGGCGTCCGTCTCGTGTGGATTGGCATCCCCACTATGTGGATTGACATCCGTCTCATGTGGATTGGCATCCCTACTACGAAACACTAGTACTGTCACAAAGCAGCCGTCAAGAGTACTGATACAAAGCAACCTTAACTCGAGCAACGGACGCCGCAGGAGTTTGGTCCATATGAGCCCGGGGACTGGCTGGCGTTTCTCTGGGCCACTGTGACCCTCTTCATGAGGTCGATGCTCTCATGGTAGTATTCGCGCTCAATCTCATCATTTAAGAAGCTGGTAGTATACTTCGGCGCTTCTCTCCCATACTGAAATCCAGCATTGTCAAGCTCCTCCCTCCCGCACACGTCCTCGATTTGCACTTCATGCGGGTCCTCAATCCACTTGTGTAAGGCTGAGAGCCGTCAGATGGAGGCTGGAAGGGGTTGAGGGTGGTGATGGTGTTAGAAGCCATGGTTAGTCGTTTGGTACTTGGTGTAAATTGGAATGGAAGTGTCCTTGGTATGACTTCGACTCACCAGTGAGTCATGCCCTACTTATATATGCCTTCAAGGGCGGGGAGGCCACTTGGCTTACATATGACCTTATCAATTCTCCAGGTTCAACGCGGATGGTTAACGTAGATGAAATGATCTCATAAGCATCTACCGAACCACGGAATATGAGTGATGATGATCCAAAGTTGCACCTTGATTACTGAGTCTCTCTCGCCAAAGTCTGCATACTGCTCAAAGAAGATCTACTAGCATCGTCTCTGTACGCAATTCCCTGTTCTGTTCGGAAATGACTGAAAAAAGGTCTCTTGGTAAGTGGAGGGTCTCGATGTTCTATAGTAGAAGGCCGCGAGACTCGAGGTCTAAAGCTTCCTACACCAAGATAGCTCCGGCCTTCAGCACATGTACAGCCGAGGGCCAACCAGACACCGTTGGACTTCCCCTGCATATACTAATATTCGAAAAGCGATAACAAATTAAACGTATTCACTTTAAAAAGCATTCACTTGCGAATATTCCTAACGTTCTTCCTCCTTCACACTTTACATAAGCCAAAAGCTGTGCATTCCATTCTCATCTCCCAGTCAAAAACTATATCGCCTACGTTCATCTTATCGTGATTAGTAGCCTAGCTATTTCGATCGTGGATATTTAAATGAAAGGATGTATCATTGTATACGTAGTGAAGCAGCGTCGGCGTAACTGGATAGATTTCGTGACAGTAGTGACATTTATTCTCATTATATCATAACCCATCGACAGTCCGTACTTCACAAATCAGGATACAGTGAGCGATTGTTGTTGATAGTCATGTGCAGGGTAAGTTGAAAACAACGGGGACATAGTGAATGACCATGGTTTTTCAAACTGGAACACGTCGTCAGATGGGCCACAATTTGTCAATCATAAGATGCTCACATATATGGATACTGAAAGACCCCAGTGCAGCCCTCGCACTGGGTCATATCCTCAACAATCGTAATGGCAGCAATTTTGGATATTACGGCTTGGAGTTCTTTGCACTGATCTTTTGCTGCTAAGATCTGGTTCCGATATGTGACGCAAGCATCCATCTGTCCATAAATTTGTAAATGGTAAATTAAACGATCAACGGACTCGGAGGAACTACCAGAGGACCAATCAAGCTGATATCTCTATCATTAGACACGTGTTCACTGGTGCTTGAGTTGTCCATGTTATTGGTGACGATTACCAGATCTTCTTCTTCAAAAATGGCAGGGGTGTGCAGGATGGTTGTGCGGTCCCCATGACCCAAGATAACATCCATAGCAGCACGAAGACGACCTGTCACAAGCATAGCGGGAGAAATGTATTCACAGCCAACATCATAACATCTTTGCTTAGTTTTATACAAAAGAATATCCTTTGTACGATGGGCGAGTGCTTTGTGTAAGTACTCTTGAAAGCTTGATGGCTGCTTTGTGACGACCAGTTAAAACCGGACAGCGCACGAGACCGTCCGGAGCCTGAGAGTACCGCCTCATGCACCGCCAACTGAAACTGCTCTCGCACGATCTCGACAAGAAATTTGGACAAATATACGATGCAAAGGTAGTCAATATCGTGCGTCGTTGTGCGAGGATAGTTCGAATGGTTTTGACACGATGCGGCACTATGTTGTGTTTGTTACAGGCGGTTCATATCGTGCGGGAACGGTACATATCACATTGAAACTAGCTACTACAAAAATACCAATACAATCTCTGCAATACAAATCACATCCATAAGCATAGCACGAAAGAAATCGGATGAGAGAGGAATTGGCCCCGAAAGCACGGGTCGTGTGCACTCAATACAACAGGCCGTCGATGACACCCTGGATGATGTTCTTGATCCAAGCGAGAAACACTGAGCCGATAATTGAATAAATGCGACTGCAGAAGATACTAGGAGCACTCGAAGTAGGGGAGACAGCAGTAGTGGCAGCAGTGAGTATGATAGCTTCGATCGCAGATGCAAGAGGCTCCTTACTGATACTGACACGAGTGTTGGGTTGGGAGACGCTGACAGCGGAATCAAGAACATATGGTAGTGGCGCCGAACCATGATATATGTGGCCTACGGGGCATATCACAAAGCTTCGGTCGATGTCTAAACGCACTTGGCGCTCGTAAGGATAGAGTGGATCATGCAGAAGGTTCTGGCGGAGCACGGACTCCGAGGCTCGGAGCAGGGCAGGCCTGTGAGCATATGATAAGTTAAGCAGTGTTCTTACCTTCTTGAATCCACCAGGACGAAGGCACTGACCTCACAACATGCAGTATAATCGCGGTGCTTGGAACGTATGTCTGAAGCCAAGCACTCGCCATGGAGAGATGTTGCAATAACAAACTGTGTAGCTTGACAACTGAATGAGAATGCCCAAGTGCCAAGCCATGCAAAGAGTACGCCTGATTAAGCAGCTCAACATTAGACAAGAAAAGGCCGATACGAACCCCAGATTGACATGACCCAAAAAAATCTCAAAGACAATGGATGCAGATCGTCTGCGAGACAATGAGACTGCCCCGCCGAGGGACGACCGACGCAGGCTTCCAAAAATCGACGCCATAAATCGATCGTCGAATCAGATGACGTGTCAAATGACCTTCATGCGTGACTTTGACTTTCCGTGCCGATTTGTCCGATGAACTTGAATGATTTGTCCAGTGTCTACTCATGGGATGAACGCAAGTAAGCACCATGCGCAGCTTCAACATGGTTGACGTCATCACGAAATATGCACGAAGTGTCTAGAAAAAGCAAAACGAAATTCACAGAAATTCCAAAGAAAAGCAAACTGAGACATTCTCACCTCAAACGCCAGACAGAGAGAGAGAACGAGGATTGTGAATAGAAGTCTCATCTTCCCGACAGACGGTGCGCCACGCAGCGATCCAGTTCATCCCAACAACTATTAATCAGAATCGAGAGCGCGCGTGGCCACGAACTCGACGTCGGTGGTCGACGAAAAAAGTTGAGGCTCCGCTGTATTATGTAAGCAGGTCACGTGTGTACAGTGTGAAAGTCCGTCCCGCCGACGGTAACAGAGACCACGACGGAGAACTAGAATCGTATACCCCACACAGCCTGCATCTACTAAGGAGCGCCGTAAGTCGCCTGTACTTCCGGTGAGGCTGACGACTGAGCAGATTGACTCTGTACCAAGCCACGGGACACGAGCCCAAAGCCGTACCCGTCTGGTGGGGAGACGCTGGCGAGGAGACGCTGGCGAGGAACGCTTTGAGGTTGCTGAAGATGGGAACTGGGTGAATGGGTTGGTGCCTGAGAATAGCACTGGAGTGGGATCGGAGGAATCAAGTCAAGGTTAGTAAGCTTTATGCTAGAATGAGGGCTAATCATACCTCCGTCACGTTGTCATATGCACCGAGATAAGTAGTGGTGCTTGTGAGGAAGCTATCTGGAGGGGTGCTGTTTACTGTGCGCAACGTAGCACGTAGGCTTCTCCTCATATCCTTGTTCAGATCAGCTATGGCTTCTGATGTGTGGCTCTCGAAGAAAACTTGGTGAGCTAGCTTGGGCATGACTGCTGCGAGCTGAACGCTGTCTGCAAAAGGGCCAGCAGCGTACAAATACTGGTGATGATTGTTGGGCAGGAAATTTGATAAAACGGTAATCTGTTTACCGGAACGGTCACGCCAACCAATGCATAGAAGATATCAGGTCGTCTCCTCGTAGCAGACTTCAGAACCCCAGTCATGACTAGTATAGAGATATTAGGTAAGTCGGACCAGATCTTCTGCAAAACATACCCGAGACAAATAGCAGATTGAATCTCGACATGTTCGAGAACGCAAGTGAGATCACCAGTGATATCGGCCAACGTGCTGGACGACTGTACATCAGCGGGTGTGCTGAACCCTCGAAACCACGAACGTCGATAGCAATCATGCAATACTCGCCCTGAAACAAATCAACATGACGGTCGTCGCTACGTTAGACGGTGCTGCATGACAGCACTGTCAGACTTACTACTGGCGCAAACTCTGGAACCATAATGCAGAAAACAACGATGTACATGAAGTCCGCGAGTCCGTGCACGATGACGGTCCGCTGGCTCTTCTCGATAACATTCGGTAATACAGTGAGTGCAGGGGGTAAGCTACTGTTTGAGTCAATTATTGAATGGTTTACGGAGATTCCATGGAGTCGGATACTTGGGAGGAAAAAGACCTTTTGGAGGGTATGTGACGTACTTGCACGTCGCGGCCTTCTTGTCGAGGTGGTCGAGGTGGTTCATGTACGTTTGACTAGATATCAATTAGTGAGTGATCTGCGAACTAGGTCCGAGTGAAATGGACAAACTTAAAAGAGAAGAGGGTTTTTTCACGAAGTCCAATGCAAACATTTCCTGTTGCACTACATACCACGAGATTAAGGCTGAGCTTCACGTATGAGCCCTTGAGAAGAGACAGAGCAAGTCAAAATGTCATTTACGATCATCCCTTGCAATGAGAGGTCTAACCGAGTCGGGTTTTCGTAGACATAGTTTGCGATATCTTCATTTGTCTTAGAGTTACGTTCAAAGAAGATGACCGCTGACTCACAAGGCACGTATCTTCCAGCATACTGAATACTATTCAGAATATGGTCAATACAATGTTTACCACGCTCTCTGAGAACTTACACGTTCTCGTACCAACAGGTTGTTCCACCCAAAGCACGGAGGACAGGTTGGTCCAGCTGTGTTGGTTCACCGTTGGTTTTGCCTGACCCTAGGACCAAGTGAAAGGCTTCAAACATCTCAGTTATAGATGAGTCTTGTCGTCAACAAAGAAGCTTACCCCATTCTCTTACAGCAAACCTGCGAGGGAGGAGCATCCAGGTCCACCACCATCATTCGTCCTTCAAGTGGAACACGTCAGGTCAGCAGCGACGAGCACACCGCTTCTGATGACGAGAAGTCAATCTCCAGAGTCGACCTATGGGTTAGAACTAAGATTCGGTTTGAGAGCCCTCTCAATGAGACTGCCCCGCCGAGGGACGACCGATGGGATGAACGCAAGTAGGCACCATGCGCAGCTTCAACATGGTTGACGTCATCACGAAATATGCACGAAGTGTCTAGAAAAAGCAAAACGAAATTCACAGAAATTCCAAAGAAAAGCAAACTGTGACATTCTCACCTCAAACGCCAGACAGAGGGAGAGAACGAGGATTGTGAATAGGAGTCTCATCTTCCCGACAGACGGTGCGCCACGTAGCGATCCAGTTCATCCCAACGACTACTAATCAGAATCGAGAGCGCGCGTGACCACGAACTTGACGTCGGTGGTGCCCTTTGAGCGAGCTTAATAAGAGGCCGTGAGAACTTCGGAGAAAAGCGAACCTACACCCGAATGACCAATATTTGCGAGCGAGCGATCGAAGCAGAGACAAGATAACAACATGATTTGAGGTTAAAAACAACATATACAAGTGCAAGCGGCCAACAAACGACATGATGATGCGGATTCCAGCTAAAGACAGCACTAGTGCGAGCGGAGTCTAGCAACGGCCTAGGTTTTAGATGGATCCGAATCAACAATTACTTCACTATATAGAGCGGCAAAAATAGGGTCGCCAAAATCGGACGAATCTAAACGTGAAAATCAAAACTGACATAAGTCACATAATGCAATAACATGTGCGTCCTAGAAGCTATAATCGGCTGCAAACCCCAATGCTTTCCTCATTACATCTTCCTCCTTCTCTTTTGCCCTCACTCGGCCTTCCTGCAGCCGCTGGAGTCCACTCTGAATACTCTGAATATGCACTTGGATTGGAATCCGCTCATCAACCAGTTCAGGGGCTGCTGCCCTCTCCCGTAAATCTTCCATATCCTCACTCATCGAATATAGAATCTGGAGCACAGCCATGATGTGGACCTGTGCTTGCTTGCGATAGTCATTGACATCCATGAGCAAATTTGCGTGCTGCTCGTAACCTCTGAGCGTGCGTCGGTTTCCACCCAACTTGGTCCATAGCGCCTCGAGGAGGAGAGACTTCTCAGCCGTAATAAATGCATCCTCTCGTATCACAGCTTCCCGTATGGCAGACAGATCTTCCTCGAGCATATTCAAGTTGCGCAGACATATCTCGGCTTCCAGAATTAGCCGCTGTATGGCTCTCGAGAAGGCTTCCATGGCACTGGAAAATGCATCCATTATAACGTCTTGCATGGTGGGTGCAGTGCGAAATGGAGCCAAAGCTGTGATCGAATACGGTGATGCCGCGTTCTTGTCTGCATCCTCTACGGTGCGCATTGCATAATGATTTACTGCCATGATGCTGGTGAAGATGAGTATGAATGTCTTTAACGGAATTAGTATGAACAACTCACTTATCAACTGCGCCGGCAACTTTTGAACTGAGTTTGGTGAGACTCCTCGCAGTCATCTTGGCATCTCTGACAAATGTTGCCAGGAGATCAGCCAGCGCATCGTTAGACTTGAGGAGGTTGCTGTTGCGGACCAGTGTTGCAAGATCAGCTGTTGCAAATTCTGCCTTCCGTATTTCGAGGGAAAGTCCAGATCCTCCAGCCGATCCATCCAAAATTTGCTCGAACATCAAGCTTTGGTATTGCATAAGGTGGGGGAAGTCTGCTTTCTGTGGGCTGCGCGCTAATACCAACTGGGTGCACAACACCGACCTTGATACCAAAGGAAGGAAGCACATTGGGGAAAATGCCGTGTGTAGCGTACTAGAAATGCGCATCATGGCAAATGCCAGCATCCAGAGGAAGAGTAGTACAGATAATGGTATGCGTAAGAGTCTCATTGCACGAATGATGACATCAAAAAAATAGTAGCTCGAAGCTGACAGCGCTTCCTTCACCTGATGCTGGTCTACATTCTTCTGTCCCTTGGGACGTAGGGGTACAGCACTGCGACGACGGCAAGAAGGTGTTTGAAGAGAAGGTTGTGAGGCGTCCATAAAGACGGCAGTAGATGAGGGTTTCTGGCAATTCATCTACACGATATCAATGCTCGAAGGTGTTGAGTACTCACCTCAGCATTGCCTTCACCATCAAACTCTATGATCATAGCTAGTGCTACTAGCGCGTTATTGGGAGGGAATGTGTATGGCTGACAATAATAATGTGCGTCAGTCCGGTTAAATACCAAATTATTGCCTTGAATTTCCTTTGTCTTTTTCTGATTTTCAGTTCTCAATCGCAAACAAAGACATAGCCGGAACCCGACCAAAAGCTCTAAGAAAGGGCACCATGAGTCAACCTTGTGACCAATGGAGTAAGGAGTGGGAGAGGAGATGATAACGATACTTATTTTTTGCTTTGTATCTGCCGTTGCATTGTGTCGCATCAGCGTTGGTGTAGTGGCTATGGGGAGGTGCAAAGTCTGCTAGATCCATTTCATTCCCACGGTCAATAGGTGAATTGATTGTGATAGAGCATGGCGACACACCATGAAAGAGAGAAAACAACACCGAAATATGATAACACAATGTATATTAGGCATAGAAAGATATGAAACAAATCATTTGTACCGATTTAAAGCTCAAAATGTATTGAGATTTCACGCTACAGGCCAAAAAGCATAGTCAAGCTATTGAATTTTAATTGAAAAAAATCAGAACAAAGTGTTCGCAAGACAGAAAAACAGTGGACACGATCGAGAAAGGTGTCCGTCGTATTACGTGTCGCCCTGTATTTGAAAGGCAGGTGAATTGCTGAGTGAAGATGCAGAAGCAATGCAGCACGCACGTCAGCTGCGATGGCCCATGGAGAAAGAGAATATGCCAGCGAGGGTCATGACCAAACCACGGGTATCAGGGTTGCCATCACCCCGTAAGATGCGCTCACACTCTGGCACGGCTGGTGTAACTGCGCGGGACAAAGACATTCAGCGGCAGAAACTGGAGATCAGCACGAAAGCTACACGACCCACAAATGCTACAAAGACTATTGCATATCTGCAGCATAGTCTTGCATCTGCAAACAAGGAGTTATCGGTGGCGCACAACAAAGTGAAGCTGTATTACTCACTGTTACGAAACGAGCGCCGCAAAGCTGCTCGTGCAAAGGCTGCTGCTGCTCAAGCTTCTGTGGAGGTTCAGAAGCTACAGGGAGATCTAATCCCAAACATGCAGAGACAGGCTGCTGCTCACGTTCGGAGGTTGGTTAAGGAGAGCACAGCACAGATTGCCGCACTTGAAAAATGCGCTGATTCCAGTGCAAGTGATATTTATCATCTTCCACCCGACCTTGCAGAAACCCGCAAAAAGGTCCGTGCCTTGCAAATGCGTGTCCTGCGGGCGTCTCGGGCACTCGGACGAGTACTGGTGGCAAAGGGCCACATGGAATCAAAAACCTCGCCTGCAAAGCGTCTGTTGCAGAGGGCCGTGCTTGAAGGGGGTGTAGCAGCAAAAGTGCAACTTGGGGTTGAAATGATGGCGACGAAAAGTGAGATACTATAGGGTCTCTCATTGGGGAGCGGCAACTCAACCAAATAAAGTGTGGCATTATGTAAGCAAGGAATGCGCGATGACTTGAAGAGTCTCATACATAATGATACATTGATTGTTAAAGAGAACGCCATTTATGCGAACAACTCACCAATTCACCGGACCTGGTTGACCACAAATCGTGGGGTAAACGCTCAATTAATGGCTGGAGCCCTGGAAGATCCCAGTAAATGGCGTTCAGGGCGGGCTCGTAAAACAATCGACATGTCCTGGCAAGAACCGTCAACGACAAATAGTCAGCATTTTTGAAGATTTCTTGCAAAATCTCTTCGAGATGCAGACACCGGTGCATAAGTGGATTCAGCGCTCACTGGCATGCCAGTGAGGAACCAACTCAACCAAAAGCAATGTGACTAGACGAGCTATCGATAGATACGGTGTGACACTTAGTACAGCCTTCGAGCGCCTTGCCTATATATCATACCCAGGTTCGCGCACGCTTGACCAGTATTGTGGCTATCCATTCCATACCTTTATGCTCATCTCCTATAGCTATCGTTATGTCTCTTCTGTAACATCGCAAATTGTCATTCGGCGTCCTCGACATAGCAACCCCGTGCTTGATATTCCCATTTGTGCTCTCATTGTCAAATCTTGGATGGCGTTCTCAACTTTTCGATTGATTTCTCGTTTGTCGTGGTCGATCACGCATACATGCATGTAGTGACGTTGTTTTTGGTCGCGACTAGCTAGCATATTGTCGGGATATAGCTGACAATCATCGCGACATAATGACATTCAACTACCTGTACGCCAGTGTTGCTTTCGTCAGTGGTCTAGATTAAATCTAGAAAGGGTAGTCAGAATCATAAAGTAGGTAGATAAACGAAGCGTACCGCATGCTAGCAGTATGGTAACACTATTAGTACCCGCTCGAAATGCCCCCTTATTAACAATACTCGACGCACATGGGATGACCGAAGTCCTACCGCCTAATAGGGATTTGTGACACGAAAAACGAGCACCGCTGTCCTGCTTTCCATACAATCCCAACGCAAATCACGAAGTCCTTCTCTGCAAAGCCTTCCACCCCTTCCTGAGATCCAAATTTTCGATGATGCTCGCAGGCATGCAGTACACCGGGTCAAGGTCCACTAGTCCCGGGTATCCTAGTAATGACAGACCTGTCAAGAAGATTGTTCTGAGGTTAGTTCTGAGATTAGAACACCTGACGCACCGGCCAAGCCAAATATCGTATGAAAAACATCAGGCATATCGCCCGGGCGGTCGGCAATACCTCCCGACTCGGTGTCTTGCGCGCGGAGAGAATGAAAGCTTCCAACTTACTTGAGTCTATCCATGCGAGCTTATCAAGGATAGCAAGGGCGGATAACACCCAGAAGCTGTAGCAAACCTATAAACAGAGAATTAGGAACACTGAAGGGCATTCATGTATATAGAAACTCACATCTTCCAGCTTTTCAGGGCGCCCATTAAGTCCTCCATTTGGTCGTTGTCGCTCCGATAACCACCAACATAAGGTTGGCTGATCGACCTCGTCCAATCTGTCCAGAATGGCGAGTGCCGCAACGCAAACAAATACTGTAGCGCTTCAACGTTCTGAAATCATGTGTGCGTTGGGAGGCTCACCTTGTGACGCATGGCTTTCAGCACCCGCAACATGGCCAAATCCACCATCAAAATTTCTGCAACGCCTGATGTATGCGACTGTTTTCTCGACGTCCAGCGCATCGAGTTTGCCAAGAAGCGAGAGAGCATTGACCGCGCAGTACACGAACCGTGTGTCAGTTTCCCAAAATGCGTCGCCCGCAAAAACTCCAGACGGTGTCTGCAAAGATAGAATAACTGAGTCGTGTCAGTGATGTAAATCATTCGAGGATAGATAAACACGGCACATTTCAAAACGCGGTCGATATCGACTCTATTGAGCGCATTTTGCATCAACAGAATTTGGATCGCGCTGAGAGTGGAAAGGAGGTGCGCGTCATGATCAGGATGAGCGCTAAAAGCGCCTGCGGAATGTGAGCGCGAGATAGCATGGATCTCTTGATGGGAACATACCTGCTTCTTCATCCCAACAGCTCATAACGAAATCTACCATCTCATCGCGATCCAACGCGTCCCCATGTCCCATGATCGAAAGAGCAGTCAGGCCCCAGTACACTGCGTTCATCTTTAGGTGAGCTGAGAGATGATAGGACAGCTCATGTTTGCTCTTCTTGAAAGCTTAGAGATTAATCAGTTGACTGAGAAGTGGAAGAATTTACGTCTTTAAGAGTTCTGATAAACGTCACATGCTGTGGAACGAGCAGATAAGTGGACATTGCGATATTGTTCAAAAGACTTTTCGAGATCCAGAGCCTTCACAGCCAAAAGGAAATTACGTAAGTCGGACGAATGACGGGAACTGATTTTCGAAAGGCACCTGGGGGAACGTTATAAGCGTCAGTAATCAGTGTCATAATTGAACCTAAGTGAACGCGAACCGAATGAATTGAGCAGCTCCCACTGGAAAGAATTCTACCTCCTTGCGATGAATAACTCAAATTGCACTTGACATCCAGAACAACGCCCCAAGAGATCCTTTGGCCCACCAGCAGCAATAGTCGTGTCTTCATATACGCAGGCCTTAGACACGGTAAGAATGCTACCGTACGAACGCATGTGAGGTGTGTTTAAAGGTACAACTTGTCGAAACGTTCCTAGGAATTGCAGAATCGCTCAGGAAGCCGAGAGGGTCTCTCATTGGGGAGCGGCAACTGTGGCATTATGTAAGCAAGGAATGCGCGATGACTTGAAGAGTCTCAACATATTACATACAGTGTATTGGGAGGACTCAGACTCCTGGACAATTGCAATAGCGAAGGTTCGAGAAGCGCACACACGTGAGTCACATTCAAATCCATCCATGCACTTCGAATTGTCTACTACGCCGGCCGGGAGATGCAATCAGCCGTCTCAGTGCTTCCAAGAACTCCGAGATGTTTAGGATTTCGTTGTCCAAGGTTCCATTGTCTCGCCCTGTTCGCCCTTTTATTCAAAATGCTCAGAGAAGAACAGTTACAACAGTGAGATGTGACGTTCCCCGGAGGGCCGACATTCCAAGTCCAAGAGGTCTAATTGTCAAACGCCTGTTTTTACTCGTTATACTTACCAGCTTGGGCCAGGCAAGATATCTACGCCGCAAGACTTTCTTAAAGCCATCGGTCGTTCTTCAGAGAACAAAATATCCATAGATAGCTGGGACGCGTTCTGGCGCACCTCAGGATGGGATATGAAGAATGCCGGGCTGAGTATCCAAGACCGGAGGTCCGTAACTCTTCGCCTATATTGTTCCTTACCAGTGCATCGTCATACACAAACACAGGTATATTCTTTGGTGCATGGAAAAGTTTAGGCAGAACAAGCCGATAGAAGGGTTTGCCCACGAGGAGAGACCCAAGAAGAAAATACGGGGGTACGTACAGCTTTAATTTCAACAAGACCTGTCCTTTGTCTGATAATTATTGCTATTAGTCGAGGTCCCGCTGTTCAATTCGGAAAGCGCATTCGCTCGCGGAGAGATCGGTAGTTCCGTACCGTACTCCAGCGTAATTTCGCCCCAGATCTATTCCTCATTACACGCATATTCTGAATTATTTAACCACCTTTGTTCAAATCGCGTTCAAACTGCTGTCAGCGGCTACCGATGACCCTCTCGGGTAAAGTCTTAAGGCTAGAGCTGTCCTTTGTTGGTCCAGACAGTTTCCCACGAGGCATACTGGAAGTTTCGCTTTCTCGACCCCACGTTGCAGTGCACGAGTTCAGAAGTCAAGCCCGAATAGGTTTTGACGTTTTCTGATCATTGTTCACTTGCTGTACAGGATACAGGGGTCCCGCCTGCAAGTTAACTGTACTACATCCTATTGCAAGAGATATCGACGATCAAGTACACTTGCGATCTGCGTGAGTGTGCATAACATCTATTCAACTTCCCGAGTAAGGGCTGTACCCTTTGTTTTACTCCCAACAACGATTATGAGGAATCCACGTGGCAACCAGGGCGTACCACTTCAAACCGTCACATTCCCACCATGGTTGAATCATCTTATCTTGATCTAGCCGAGCATCAATTTTGAGGACCCTTTATGATCTTAACATTTGAAGTTAGCTTATCAACATCTCTGCAGGTCTCACGTTCAACTCAGATAGTACGACCCACCGCCACGTCAATATGAACCGTTCTCACGACACATCTCGTACAAAGCACCTTCCTATGATGTTCTTAGCAATGCAAACCCCATTCAACAGAATCGCTTTCTCGGCATTGAATCTTCTAAGGACCACACTAGTGAAACTCAATTGCAGGGTCTCAAGGATATCATAGGCGAGACTGCCTCCTTGTACAATGAATATTAATCACCCCTTGCTCAGAGGACGAGTTCGACATTTACTTCGTACATGTTCATGTCAAAGTTAAGAGAAACGAAAATGACAAAATTGAAGGAGGCATACGAGGTCCCGAGTAATCCAAGCAAGAGCATATAATCAGCATATTTACGCACCCTGCTCGTCTCCTCGTGTAGAACTACGCCAACGCTTCGACAATGGGCCGCCCTCAGCAGCTCCTGCGTCCAGTATTAGTGTGCGCGTTCAGCTTCACGCACAAAAACTCAGTGGATTGAATAGATTGACCGAGTGCACGAGACATACAAAACTCGAGAGAAAGTCGTCCCCTGCGGAGCAGTGCCGTCCCTTCATCTCACCATATCGTCGAAGGCGAGCTGCGGGTGTAAATGCCATAGAAAGTGCGGATGTTATGATGGATATGTGACACGGATCGCTGTATCCCAATCAATGAGAGGCGGCGGAGAGAGGGGGTTTTCCATTCGACACCAGTTCGACGTCGCGCATTGACGTTCCAGATTCTGCAGCTAAGCTCCTTCTCCCTCTACTCCCGCATTCATCGCCCCTCCTCGCGAATTCTCACATTTTCATTCCCACTTGCAGTTCTCTCGTCTCCTTGGCCACTCGCGCCTCTTGAAAATTTGCTCCCGTTCTTGCAACTCAGAGACCATCGCCTTAAGCTTATGTCAATTTAGTCTCACTTTCGACATTGGAGTAAATGATACGTACTGTCCAGGTGGACTTTCAGTGAGCGGGTTCGATAGGCTGTCTTAATCTCGGCTCTGCCGCAGCGCTGCGTAATGTACCTTCTTGACAGATTAGTCTGAATATCGAAGTTGACCAGCCTTTCGATCGGAACGATGATGGAGTTTTTTCGGCAAGCGCTTCGGTCGAAGTTCAAGGGCTCGACAGTCTCCCAACTTTGAACCCACAGCTGCAAGTTCCAGCGCACGGGATCTCCTACACCCTCCGACAAGCCAGGTATGGATAATTTTTGAGACGTTCCATATGTGATCTAACCAGTAACAGCCGCAGGATCTTCCACCACTCACCTTTATCACTCTCGCACCAAATCTTGGCAGTACATTTTGGAAGGGAAGACACAAGGGCTTCTTCCACTTGCTCCTTGGACCGGTGGGCAAGATTCCCTATGACTGTCATACGGATCTTGCGAACCATTTTGGGGGGAATCTCACCTGAGACTGTTGAATCGACCCCGTGAGTTTGGACCACACATGAAGGTGCTTGCCTGATAGAACCGGAGGAATCGAAGCCACTGCCTTCATGCTATCATAGGAGCCTGGCAGGGTTGGGTATCCCGGGCCGTAATTGTCTGTCCAGGCCTTCTTTGGAAGGAAGGCTAAACGTGCGGACGGTAAATGCCAGGGACTGTCAAACAATTTGGAAGTCTGCACGGCGATCAGGAGCCAGTGCAATGGTGCATGACTTCGAGGCAAGCCTCATGGCTTGAAGAATCGATATATATCAGGTGAACAATGCGATGGAGAATATCTACCTCCATTTATTGGACTACGTATGTGTGATTCTGCCTTTGAGTTAAATATAGACTGCTGTCACACGTCATATAATAATTACGATTCGGGTCAATACGTGGTCCCGAAGAAATACACCAGTCAGCATGGCTAACGTCGCATGTTCGTATCTATTCCTTTGGCGCTACTATACATTATACTGATGGCCCCAACGGCAACAGCATCCCCTAGCAGCTTCACGTTTAGCATACCCCACTCCGAGTCCACGGGCCACAGTATCTCCCTCAGCGAGTTTCATACTCTAATCGCGATAGATGCAAGTATGTGTGTTGCAATGTTGAATTTAATCAATGATGTTGACACTGAAAAGGTAGCTACCGGGATCACAAGGAGACTGTCAGGCGCACCGAGGCCATAGTTGGAGCCTTGGCGTCGGATGTCTCCGACATTACAGAAAAAGTGTTAGCGCATGGAGCCACATTAGACGCCACCTACCAGTTGGCCCAGGACAGCATGACAAGTAGTGAACATATTCGTACTCTCGTGCACGATACTCGTACTCTCATACACGACATGAGTGGTGCGGTGAATCGCATCGATGGGGATGTTTCCCTCATGAAGTTAGAATTTGAAGAAATGAAGGTCACGTTGAAGGAAATTCGAGATGCTATGACCCTAGTACTAGCTAAACTACACTGAATCCCATTGTTGTCCATGTATCGTGTACTTAACAATCATTGCTACACTATCAATACCCAAGTAGGGTCACAAACTACTCGAGGTGCAGGAAAATGCTCATCATTGCCTGAATGAGGTCGTGGATGTACTAGATATCGAGGCGGTGAATGCACAAGAAACCCTTGCTGACTCGGAAGGGCGGACTATTCACGCCAGACGGTCGATTATGTCCTCACATAAATGCTTGAGCGTGACACTCAGAACGTAATGACGCAGCCAATCATGCTCCAGAAAGTGGAACATCATCAAAAAATGTGATCCTTCGACAACTCATCGACTTCCTACATGGATGTTCGTGACGAACATGAAATATTGAGTTATATATCGGTATATGCGTAGAGTACAAGCCGTGTAGCCCGCTATATATACGCGGTAGTCAATGGAGACACGCAAATCATTTCGAGTGTGCCGTTTTGACCCGAACCGAATTTTGGCAACGACTTTCTTTCGTAGGTGCATGAAGACTCAAGAGCCAATTCGATGAGTGGTGATTGTCCAAGGACCGGTGTGTATATTTCTGCGGATCAGCTGGGGAGAAAGCTGTGGTAGGTGGGGCGTTCTGTGAGGCGAGTCTCCGGTGGATTTAGGCTTGATTTTGGACTTTGTGCGTCCTCGACTAATTGCAGGAGGGTGCCTCCCTTGAAGGCACCAGATTCTAAAGCAACAGTGAAGGGCTGACCGCGGCTATACGAGCTGTGCTGTCGTTAGAAATAGGCACGACCTTCACTTGTACGAATGACATCATAAACCTTCATCATATGATTGAAACTCCCCATCAACAGACGACTCAAAGCCATCACTTGCGAGCGAGGTAATAATCTTCTGATAGTTCAAAAATGCACATAAACAATGGCCATAAGCAACCAAGTCTCCAAAGCGCAAGATAGGACGGACCTGCAGTAGACAAGGTTATCGTACCAGATGAGAATCTTTTAACCTGCTCGGCTGTCGCTGCATTCGAAGTATCCCCGCCCATTATCATCTCGCAGTGGTGTCGAATAATATCTTGGTCACGTCATAAGAACCGGTGATGATGAGGTGCGGATTCGAAGTCACTACTACAATGTCTGAGTTGGACACGTCAAACGCTGAAGGCGGAATATGTTAGCAAGCCTATCCGTGGGAATCTGCAGTCGGGGACGACTTGATGCGCCCGCCCGCTATTCTGATAATGCATCCGAGATTCTATTGACTCGGTATACAAAGAAACAGATTGAGTGTCTCATCATTCTTTCAAGTCGCTCAACACATTACTAACTATGCCTATGCAGAATATAATTATTGCAGAATTTTGCTCTGAAATTCCTATTGCGAATGGACAAACAACGGTGTTGCAATTGATGGATGTTTCATCTGGGCCACATTCCATCTTCGAGACAACTTTCCGACAGCGGTTTTCGCTTCCAATAGACACTACCTGTGACCAGTATGTACCATATTTCCTCACGATCTCATAGTACAGCATTTCTTATGGGAACTGCAGCATTCATACTCATGATAGCGGTAAAGTCACCCCAAGCATCGCCAGCGATGCGGTTCTAACCTCCAAAGTCCATCAATGTACCCCACCCACTACAAAGGGCAGTACAGTAATGACCCGTAGTGATGATTTGTCTCATGGCGAGGATCGTATGACGTACGTGACTTCCTGTGCCAATTTAGCAGAAGATACTAGCCACGTAAGTTGGTCATCTTTGGACCTTGGTGAACACTGGTCCTCATGAGTCTGACAGGTCGATGACGTTCTTTCGAATAATGCACCCCTCTCAACAGAATATGCTGTGGAGCGTTCTGTATATCTGAAGCGCTTTGTGCGCAGAACATCGACATTAACATACGGATGGTTCGAGACCACTGGTCCACAGCCTATTGATACCCCTCCTAACTTTTCATCTTTTGACGATATACAACTCGGTGACCTGTTTCTCCACCGCACCGATCAGAAAGTGGTTTGCTGGATCCGCGAGTATTCCCCCAGTGGTGCCGTGTGGAGAACGATCTTGCCGGGAGATAATGGGACGCACAATGAGGACTTTTCTTGCCGAATTTTAGCGTTACATTCGGATGGGAATCCCACATGGGTTCTCCCAAAAACTGTAAAGAGGTACAAGCGATTGACACGAGCTAAATTGGTGGACGAAACCGCTTAGATGGTTGTGTAAAGCACATCATGGAAATCTTATGCTATGAAACTACATTCATGACTACCTCGCTCGCATTATTTCACGAAAATATCATTCGTGTCACCGTTCTAATCCACAGAGAAAAACTTAGTGTACAAGTACTTGAATTGAAGGAGAGTAGTTATTTGGGCGTGTCCGGAATATTTGAGAGCTTGGTAAATCACCAAGTTCTGCGCAACTACAATCCGCTCATCTGTTCACGACAATAAGAAAACAAACCTCGATAAGACGCACGGAGACAGTAAGATCCGGATGCTTCAGCTTCGACTGACTCAAGAGACGGTGACAGAACTCGATGTCGTGGCAGAGAGGGAAAAACGAATAGAGGAAAGCGAAGTTCCGGCGCAACCGCTCAGCTGGACGCATGGTACCGGGATATTCCGGCAGGCTGCAATACCCGGCACCTTAACATAGCAGTGATTGTCGGCAACCGGAAATCTTTTCCACGCAATACGGCAGGACTAAATGCTCTAAAGTGGTTGGTGTCCCGTACCACGACAAGTAATTCTCAGGATAGCTTCATCTTGGACGTCGACCACACTTGACTAACTTTTGCGCATCCTTCTGAAACTGCGGGACCGAAAACACGTCAGTATGTGCACGCACTGACACTCGTTCATCTAGTCATTCACTGGTTCAATCGACTGTCATTGTTCAAGTTGAAACACTGCTTGGAAACAACTGAATCGAGGATGCTGCTGACCTCTCCAACAACTTTTCGTATGGTAAGGCATTAGATTCTAATGAAGTGCCGTGGTTATCCTCAATTTCAGTGTTGTCTCGTTTCTGTCAGAAACGGCTGACGAGAAGCAGTATCCCAATCCGCTCACACCCGTATGATGTGAAGATAACCCGGTGCTTCCACTCTTCCCACAGCCGGTAGGTCATCTTCTGATCGCTCGTATGGTCTGCTTAAAAATTTGTTTACCTTCCTAAACACGCGTGCAGCGAGCTTTCAAACACTCGCTCTGACACTCCACAGCAATACTCTCGGCTCTCGTAATACGACCTTCGGTCCCTCCCGTACATCTTGCGAAGTGGGGTGGATCTTATGATCGTAGTGTTTCTTGTTCTTGTTGCATGTGTCAATCTCAACCGATTTTCATTCCAGTTCCCAACCTGACATCGTGGATGATTGTTATGGGACTCGACATCGATGCATCAACCCTAACCTCGCCCCTGGAGATAGAGCTTGTATGGTAGCGAGGTGCACCGCCCGGCAGCCAGTATGCGGGATATCTCTCCAGAGATATTTATCTATGCTCTCTTCGTGTACTCTTGTACTCTGCAGCTAGTTCAATTTATTTCTCCCTGAAGACTCGTAAAGCTCTCCCACACTGTCTCGTCCTCGAGAGAATATCCCTCAGTCATGTTATCCCTCCAGTTAGAATGTTCGTCCCGCTACGACACCATCTCCAATGGCTCTTATTAACGCTGCCCAGTTTGGTGGTTGTGGCACTGCGATATCTATTTGGAGTGTTGGCAGATCTGTCTCATTTACATCATGTAGTATCTACATATATCATCGTCTCACTCTCCACCTTCATAATAACAGTTTCTTCGGATAGTTGAACAGGTGCTGTGGCTCGCATAGACTTGCCGAGTCATGAGAGATGATGCATGAGCGACCGGTCCAACAAAGCTGGACAAAGGTTATAAATTGCTGACTTTAGCATTTAATGCAACAACCTACTGTTAATGTGTCTCACAGTGTATTATCATCATGAGTCATGAAGGCCACCACTCCGAGGGCAATGGTATGCTCCAGTCTATGTTCATTGTTGGTGCGTTGAAACTAATTCAAGGCCAAACAACTACTAGTAGCCAAATCACGAAAACAATCTTTATCAGACATGACTGATGTCCATTTATCCATGGAAAAGACTCAGGTTGCGAATAATGAGAAATTTGATAGCATCCAGACTGATGTGTCAAAAATCAAGGGATCTCTCAAGCAAACCCATAAAATCGCAGTAGGCTATTGTGGAGCGTTACAATCATTTTCTAACTTTTGTTATGCAGGAAGGCACCTCCTCCCGCCTTATGGATTTGGAAGATGTAGTGGCATCTAATCAAGCAAAACTGGAAGATATGCTTGATAATGTGCATCGTCAGCTTCATGACATTGAAAATGCGATGGGTACGTACTGTATAATACTAACAATATCGTTCCTGCTTGCTGAGGGCGGCACCAGTGGCGTCCAATACCAAAATGGAGCCCATCGAGCGTATTAGCACCATCGAATTGTCTGTTCTAGCTCTCCATAATGTAATAGCAAAGTCTGTGGAACACCACAAGGCCATTCTTCAATCCGGCAAAGTACTTTACCAGAAACTCTCGGAAGAAGTAGCCGATACAAGGGCAGAAATCGGTCAGATCGTTGATAATATTTTCCAGAATATCTCTACATTCCATCAGTGCACTACCAACGACTTGGCCGCCCTTCAAGACTCTGTCAATAGATGGCCCGATTCATATCTGCAGCCTACTATCCATAACACCATGACCGGTACCACTCTTCTGTCAGAACTTCAATCGGGGTCTGAGAACTCCGCATGTCGTGCGGATAACATCCCCGGTCACTGGCATGCGGCTGACGGCGAGACGGCTGTCAGTAAAGTAGACACTGATGTGTCATCCCAAATCTCCCCCTTTACCACCGAGCCAGTTACGACTCGGACAGCAGTCGTTTCGCTCAGCGCATGCATGGATTTGTGAGCGTCACGATTTGTTCGGCAGGATTGACTATTGATGATGGATTAGAATTAAACGTATCTTCAACTCAATATCACAGGTTGCATGCTGCGACACAAGTCTTCGTTTGGTTCACACAATGCTAGGAGTCATTATCTTAGCCAAGATCTTTCGCAATTTTGTGCATCTTGGCTT
Source organism: Suillus tomentosus (assembly GCA_016647685.1). Classification (NCBI taxonomy): domain Eukaryota; kingdom Fungi; phylum Basidiomycota; class Agaricomycetes; order Boletales; family Suillaceae; genus Suillus; species Suillus tomentosus. The sequence goes on along the minus strand of JABBWJ010000022.1, from coordinate 40,858 downwards.
CATGAAAGCTCAAACACAGATTGAAGAGGCCGTGACTCTCACACCTCCCAGCGGGATGGAAGAACGACTTATGTGGCAGTTTTGTAAGGATGCATGGGGTACGGACAACGTGTAAATTTAGTTCACCGAATTCTTTGACATGCTTGTTGCAATGATTCCGCAGAATTCCCTTTCAGTAGTGATTGCGCCAGCGATTGCCAGGCGATGCGACTGGATCCTTTGTTCAAGCATTGTTGAATGATTCATGACTCATGAGGATTACAATCCGCATGACACGCGAATTGAGGATTGACATCCACGTTGTCACACCACCGGTAAAAGTAACGACCCCAAATTTTTGAAATACTTATACTGCTGTTTGATATGCAACCCACTGTATGATAACATTGATCTGGAAGTTCCGGAAGTAGGTCAACTCCTTAAAGCTTAATTGATCAGAATCATTCAAATCACGCTCTCACAGTGCCATGAGTCGATGCAGACTATCCCTTCATTCTGGAGAAATGCGACCATATTGGACGGACAGTATCGGCAAGGCGATCACCGGGAATGGTGCCACAGACTCCCTTTATTTGCATACTGATGGAAGCATTCAGGGAGCACAGCAAGTCTAATTGGTCGATAGTACAATCGAGTTTTCATGTGCAGGTCTTTCAGTCCCTTTGTCCGTGTGACGCGCGCCCAATGCGCTCTCGGCATGATGCACATGCCGAGCAAGGCGGAATTACCTCTCTTCCCACTTGTTCGTCATCGAGTTAGGTATGTGCATATGAAGTTGTTTCCATTGTCCTGTCGCCTCGTTAGCATATAGCTTATTTCGTCACCCACCCTGATTTTCTCCCTCTCACACGTATTCCTCGTACTACAAAACTCTCCCGAGTCTTTCCGGTTGTGTTTTTTTCTCGCACTTTTCATTGAAACGATCAGTCTTCCTAAAGATATCTGCTTAAAATGTCGGAAGCCTCCGAGATTACAGACAACATTCACCGCTGGTGAGGCTGCAGCTGGTCAGGATTCCATTTCAATTATGATCACGAAGTCCCTCAACAACTTAATCGATCATGATTCTGGCATATCGGACAGGTGGTGTGGCAATGATTGTTGTCTTATCAACAAGAAGTTAAGGTGATATCTAGGCCAGTCAGAAAGTACTGAGTATCGATCAATCAACGTCGGCCACAGCTGGTTCTAGTACTGATCGAGATTCAATACGATAAAAATCATAATGCATCCTAGACAATCTGTTTACTCATTTTGACGATCAAAAGTTCACGTTCAAATTAGGATGAAACGAGTCACAGGACATTTCGTATTTAGGTTCATCGCTCAGATTGGGGAATTGGACTCCGCCTTGACAAATGCGGTGCAGGACCAGTTCGCATTCACGCCTCTTCACGCTGGACTTCGCATCAACACCAAACGAGTATGACTTCTGGAAGCTTCCGATTCAACAAATTACCGATCAGGTTCTTTCGCTCTTTCCTTCGCTGGTCCGATGCGGCTGTTCTTGATACTGGGACAACTCTTATTTCAAATCCAACTGCAGACGTCAACGCGTTTTCGTATGCTAATGCATGGATGCAAGACGACTGCTGCATCGGCGGAATACAGGCAAATAACGGAGTGAGAGGGCTCTCAAACCGAATCTTAGTTCTAACCCATAGGTCGACTCTGGAGATTGACTTCTCGTCATCAGAAGCGGTGTGCTCGTCGCTGCTGACCTGACGTGTTCCACTTGAAGGACGAATGATGGTGGTGGACCTGGATGCTCCTCCCTCGCAGGTTTGCTGTAAGAGAATGGGGTAAGCTTCTTTGTTGACGACAAGACTCATCTATAACTGAGATGTTTGAAGCCTTTCACTTGGTCCTAGGGTCAGGCAAAACCAACGGTGAACCAACACAGCTGGACCAACCTGTCCTCCGTGCTTTGGGTGGAACAACCTGTTGGTACGAGAACGTGTAAGTTCTCAGAGAGCGTGGTAAACATTGTATTGACCATATTCTGAATAGTATTCAGTATGCTGGAAGATACGTGCCTTGTGAGTCAGCGGTCATCTTCTTTGAACGTAACTCTAAGACAAATGAAGATATCGCAAACTATGTCTACGAAAACCCGACTCGGTTAGACCTCTCATTGCAAGGGATGATCGTAAATGACATTTTGACTTGCTCTGTCTCTTCTCAAGGGCTCATACGTGAAGCTCAGCCTTAATCTCGTGGTATGTAGTGCAACAGGAAATGTTTGCATTGGACTTCGTGAAAAAACCCTCTTCTCTTTTAAGTTTGTCCATTTCACTCGGACCTAGTTCGCAGATCACTCACTAATTGATATCTAGTCAAACGTACATGAACCACCTCGACCACCTCGACAAGAAGGCCGCGACGTGCAAGTACGTCACATACCCTCCAAAAGGTCTTTTTCCTCCCAAGTATCCGACTCCATGGAATCTCCGTAAACCATTCAATAATTGACTCAAACAGTAGCTTACCCCCTGCACTCACTGTATTACCGAATGTTATCGAGAAGAGCCAGCGGACCGTCATCGTGCACGGACTCGCGGACTTCATGTACATCGTTGTTTTCTGCATTATGGTTCCAGAGTTTGCGCCAGTAGTAAGTCTGACAGTGCTGTCATGCAGCACCGTCTAACGTAGCGACGACCGTCATGTTGATTTGTTTCAGGGCGAGTATTGCATGATTGCTATCGACGTTCGTGGTTTCGAGGGTTCAGCACACCCGCTGATGTACAGTCGTCCAGCACGTTGGCCGATATCACTGGTGATCTCACTTGCGTTCTCGAACATGTCGAGATTCAATCTGCTATTTGTCTCGGGTATGTTTTGCAGAAGATCTGGTCCGACTTACCTAATATCTCTATACTAGTCATGACTGGGGTTCTGAAGTCTGCTACGAGGAGACGACCTGATATCTTCTATGCATTGGTTGGCGTGACCGTTCCGGTAAACAGATTACCGTTTTATCAAATTTCCTGCCCAACAATCATCACCAGTATTTGTACGCTGCTGGCCCTTTTGCAGACAGCGTTCAGCTCGCAGCAGTCATGCCCAAGCTAGCTCACCAAGTTTTCTTCGAGAGCCACACATCAGAAGCCATAGCTGATCTGAACAAGGATATGAGGAGAAGCCTACGTGCTACGTTGCGCACAGTAAACAGCACCCCTCCAGATAGCTTCCTCACAAGCACCACTACTTATCTCGGTGCATATGACAACGTGACGGAGGTATGATTAGCCCTCATTCTAGCATAAAGCTTACTAACCTTGACTTGATTCCTCCGATCCCACTCCAGTGCTATTCTCAGGCACCAACCCATTCACCCAGTTCCCATCTTCAGCAACCTTAAAGCGTTCCTCGCTAGCGTCTCCTCGCTAGCGTCTCCCCACCAGACGGGTACGGCTTTGGGCTCGTGTCCCGTGGCTTGGTACAGAGTCAATCTGCTTAGTCGTTAGCCTCACTGGAAGTACAGGCGACTTACGGCGCTCCTTAGTAGATGCAGGCTGTGTGGGGTATACGATTCTAGTTCTCCGTCGTGGTCTCTGTTACCGTCGGCGGGACGGACTTTCACACTGTACACACGTGACCTGCTTACATAATACAGCGGAGCCTCAACTTTTTTTTTCGTCGATTCCTTCTCAGTTATCAAAGTTTTCCTCACTGATGGATTAAATCCCGTATCTTAGGCATCTTTGTCTTGTGGTATGTGGCAGCGGTCATTTGTAGGCTATCTCCATGCTTCATTTTTTGACATGTGGGCGAGGTGTCCTGAAGCGGCGGAGGTCTCTGCTCAGTACACCGATGAACCTGCCATAAGTCACTTGTCAGTTGTCCCGATGTTTGGCATGTGGGCGAGGTGACTGGAAGCGGCGGAGGTCTCCGCTCTTGTTCACCCATGAACTCATGGTCATACATTAGTTGTCTTGATTTTCGATATGCGGGCGAGGTGTCCTGATGCGGCGGAGGTCTCTGCTCAGTACACCGATGAACTCATACTAAGTCATTTGTCAGCTGTCCCGATGAAACTGTGGGCGAGGTGACTGGAAGCGGCGGAGGTCTCTGCTCTGGTTGACCGATGAACTCATAACTATATTTGATATCTTGGTTTGGTGGCATGGGGGCGAGCGGTCCCAATGCCATTGAGATCAGCCCATGCTCAGGTGTTTCATACTCTAATGGATGCTTGTTGGAAGATGGTAAGTTTCGGGTCAAACTCCAGTATGCTGAACTTCTCCGCATCGAATGGACGCCAAGTACTACTCTCACCCTCAACTTAGATGTGCCAACAGTTCGCCCTTCGATCTACCAATCTCTCAGGTGTAGCAAAACCTGTCACACCCCCGCCTGCTCTAGCGAGTCCTGATATGTTCCCTCCACGGTTGCGCTCGACCAAGGTCACAAGCCCACCAGTTTCGCCTTCTCCTGCCATTGAGCCACCCGCACCCACCTGCTCTACCCGCCCCAAAGCCACGTCCCATTCCTAAGCCGCGTCTTATTGTGAAGCCACGACTGGAAGCTCCAAAGTCACCTTCGCCGAGTCCACCCACCCCCAAGGAACGTCCTGCTGCGAAGGCACAAGCTCCGAGCTCACCTTCACTTACTCCGAGTCCACCCACTCCTAAGCTACGTCCTGGTCCTAAGGCGCGTCCTGTTCGTAAAGCACCATCCGAGGAATCCACACCGGACAAGGAGATTGCCTCGGCAAGCTCGACCAAAGGCCGGCCGCAAGATTGCCCTGCGCACCTCGTAGTTATTCGCCTTTAGTCATTCCTTACCGTGTCCAATATCATATCACATTCCATTCGGAGATGCTCAGAGAGTCATCGGCACGAAACTTTTAGCAGTTGGGATAGCCATCGGCGCACTATTGGTCCTGGCGTAATTTGCACTGTTCTCAGCCTTGCTGCATGGGGCTTGCTTGAACTACTTCTCGTATATCTTGCGTTTCCCGTCGACATCGCATGGGTCAATCTTCTCACTAATTTCTGGCCGCTTCGGAGTCCACAGTCATGAGTGTGTTCATGGCTAACGTCGTGGGTTGTATATGCTTGCGTCGACGTCATGATGAGTTCTCACAGCAGAGGATATAGTTCTTCAACGTCTTTTCTACTCATGGATACTCAAACTCGTGTCGCATCCCACCTGGAAGACTTTGAGCCATCGACCTCTCTGTTCACATTACGCTGCTATGCGTAGTCTCAACGATTGTATTGGATAATCGAAGTGCCTGACGATGTATATCATAGATCTCTATGTGAATCGCTGACCTTAATCAAATATAGTATCTTCTTCGTTGCGCGGGTTTCCCGGATTCAATAATCAATGTTTGGAAAAAGGCTACGATGCAATTGATCGTACCCGCACAGAAATTCCTGTTCACTCTTCTCGTCCCTCGTTTAAGGTCTGACGTTTAGTTGGCATCTACCCTATTTCTAACCTGCCATATCATTCACACATGTATTCGTTGACCTTAAGTGCCGCTCCTCCCTTCACATACCGCTTTGATTTCATTGTTCTGCCACCTGCTATTGTTTTGAAGCTTTGTCGCTCTCCTTTCATGTCTTTACCGCTCCTCCATTGACATACTGCTTTGATTTCATTGTTCTGCCATCGGCTATGGTTTTGAAGCTTTGTTGCTCTCCTTTCACGTTAGTGCTGTTCTCCAGTTACTTTAGTACTTCAAGAAGTTATTATATTCTCCTAATCTAACCCTCCGAGACAGCTCAACTCTGCAACTCAACACTACATAGCACCTGGAATGAAACCTCGACTTCGGGGAGGCGGTACTGTGGGAGCTAGGTCTAAACCAGCCACTGCCACAGCATTGAAGAAATGCATGTGCATGTCCCAAGGGTGCGCTTCTGAGACATCTTGGGATGTGATATCTCAGACCTTTGTTGCGGGGCGACTTGTTGGCCTTAAGGAATTCGAACACCATAAACGAGAAGATGAACGACTGCATCTGGGCACCAAGTACAGTACCTCCGAGTCATCTAGGGACCTGACGACACACTCCCCAGCAAACAATCCTCCATGTGATGATGGCAAGCATTCACGAGGTGTCCGCCCACCATCTCTGGACGGCCAAACATCAAAATCAGCCCAGAGGCATGAGCGTAATATTTTCAAGGGTTTCAAAACACTTTTGGACCTACAAGACAAGGTGCACACGTTGGGAACACGTTGGGAGCATATTCAATCTACACTAGACGATTTAGTGTTTGTTCACCCCCCATCTCTCTGTGATTCTCCTATGCCAGAGAGACACACAAGTGGCAATACTTCCCGTGTATCAAATGATGGGCCTTATGCCTTACGCTATGACACTCCATCGAATGCTCCTCTCATTCATTACGAGGAGGAACTTCTTCAGCTACTGCATGCCTCTGATGTCATTCCTGATTCTGGAGATGAAGAGCTTCGAGATGCGAAATTAGTTTTGGAGCGAGAGGTAGAAAGCAAAGTCTGTGAAATCGAGCAGATAAAAGAAAAGGTATGGCGGCGCATGAAGCAGACGAGGGGTGCAGGCACTGCAGGGACAAACATCTACACCATCGAAACTGGTATGCAAACTGTGCCACGTTCTGTTGTTTTAAGACTGTCTGATTCAATATTATTCTTTCAGCCCAATTCCACCAGCGCCATTGGAAAACCCGGAATCCCATTGTCACGTTATGCTACTTCTTAATTGCTGTCCTTCACCTCATATGCGGCATCTCACTCTCCCACTGCCGGTTTATCTTGCACTGCATCAAGCTCCTCTTGGAGCTGTCATCTGCCCCCAATGGAACCATACCCTCTATGCCTGTTGATCCACGGACGGTGATTGATGCTTTCAACCTTAACCCGGTCTCAAAAACCTTTGTTTGTTGTCCGAAATGCTTTTCATGTTATCCGCTCGATGACAGTCATTCCTATCCAGAGCGCTGTCCATTCAAATCCACGCCAGATGCAGCTACCTGCAATCGCTTGCTCCGCAAAACACGATCCATTCGAGGCAAGCGCTTTGTCTATCCAGCTAGGCGTTTTCTCTACCACGACATGAAGCAGTGGGTTGGTAATCTTCTGTGCCGGGATGGTATGGAGGACATTCTTGACCGCGAGTTACCTGCTTGCCACGATCAGTCAGCAATACACGACATCCTTGAGACAAAGCTATTCCGCGAGTTCCTTGGTCCAGATGACAAACCGTTTTTCCGACCTGGTGGAGGACGATATGCCTTTAGCTTATGCATGGATGGTTTCAATCCATACCATATGAAAGAGGCTGGCAAAAAGGTCCATGTCGGAGGCATCTACATGATTTGCTTGAACCTTCCGCCTGAGATCCGCTACGATTTCGAGAACCTATTCTTAGTCGGCATTATACCTGGACCTGGTGCACCACTGCTCGAACAGATCAATCACGTCCTAAAGCCTCTAGTAGACGATCTTCTTGTCTTCTGGAATTCAGGTGTATACTACGCCAGTACTCCCAATCACCGTAATGGTCGCTGTGTCTGGTGTGCAGTCATTCCCCTGATATGCGACTTGCCTGCAGCTCGCCAAATGAGTGGATACGCTCATTTCAGTTCACGTCATTTTTGTTCAATGTGCTGCCTGCGTTTGGAAGAGATTAATGATCTTGATCGATCTCATTGGCTTCCTCGCACCTGCCAAGAGCATCGACATTGGGCTGAACGGTGGCGAAATGCCCCTTCGGAGAAGGAACGAAAAAATATATTTGACATGCATGGTCTCAGGTGGTCAGAACTACTACGACTCCCGTACTGGGATCCTACTCTTTTTACCCTGGTAGACTCCATGCATGCCATGTTTCTTGGAGATTTCAAGCGCCACTGTCGGGATATCTGGGGCATGGACATAAAGCTGAAGGATGGTGATGGGACATGGGTTGATTCGGGAGCAGCAACAGAGTTTGACAAGGATTCTGATGCTTTATTACAGGATGCATGGGAGACTCTTCGACACGGGACCATAAATGACATGCAGAAGTTGACACGGTCTCAATTACAACGGCTCTGTCGGGACACTCAGATGCTTCCTGAACCACGCTACATTGACCGGAAGAAGCATCTCTTAAAGAAACTAGAACAATACGTAAGTGCTCCGTGCTTGAATATGCCTTACCCTGACCGATTGGTTTATTATGATCATAGCGTACCGAACTTGGCTGGCCTCTCACTCGTGATACAAATACTACTGGTGGCATGACTTCACGGAAAGGGAAGAGCGACCCTGTGGACGATGAGGAACTTTCTGTTGCCGAGGATATCTTTCGCAGAAAACCTGACAAGGCTATCAAACGAACTTTCCGTCATGCAGTCCTAGTTGCAATGTGTGCTGCTCGCTTCCAAGTGGGTACGTCAGCATTGGAGCCCCAAACTAAACAAGCACTGGCAGATTCTTTGATCCAGTGGGTGAGTTGCATGACGATTGATTTGCCAGTGGTCGAGTTTTGACTATTGTACAGCGTCAACATCACCCTGAAACTGTTGAAACTTCCTCACTTGGCCCTGTTCCTCAGATAAAGAGACGAAAGGTAAAAAAAAACGATACAGTTGTGTTGGGTGCAGGTGTTTTGGCAGAGGTTCAACGAGATATGGCACGGACAAGACTTCCATACTGGGTCTCACCCGCCCCTCGAGAAGCAGGCAGTACACGGGTAGGCAAACTTTCGGCCGACCAGTGGCGGTCATTTTGTACCATTCATTTGGTAGTGACTCTAGGCCGTATCTGGGGGCCTAGTGATCCAACGTCTCGCTTTCGAAAAATGCTTGATAACTACATGGATCTGGTAACTGCAGTCAAAGTTGCCTCAATGAGGACGATGACGCCTGCCAGAATTGCATCCTATAACCTCCACATGGACCGTTACCTCAAAAATGTCTTGGAACTTTACCCACAGATTAACCTGACCCCGAACCATCACTTGTCCGCCCATTTTGGTGAACTTCTGCAACGATTTGGCCCTACCCATGCCTGGCGATGTTGGATTTTCGAAAGGATTAATTATATGTTACAACAGATTCCTACTAATAAGAAATTTGGTACGTCTGTCTGTTGCATGCTGGCTAGAGATATTGTCTCATTGCTATGCCTCCCAGATGAACTGGAGAAGACCATGTTCGAAAATTTTTGCATTGCACAATCACTACGCTCTTTGATTACTCCGGGCCAACTTCCGGACGTTCTATCCCGGTTTGTGGATGTCTTCACTAAGACATTTCGTGATGATCGATCTCGAGGCACCTTGATCAGCGAGTCCAGAGCATTCAAAGTCAAGTTTTCTGTGAAACCTGATGTTACTACTGCATCATCACGTCGTCTCTCTCAGTCTATGTTCTCTGCGATCCAAAGGTGGAAGACTAAGAACAATTATGAGGAGAGTCTACTACTTGGAACCACTCATAGCAAACCTTGCTCACCGGTGGTCAAGGTACATCATTCGTTGGAGAAAGATGGAATTTTGTACAAACCTCATACGACTCCCGGTCAAACAGAGCCACAGCCAGCATCTGGCACTCTACTATCTGCCTTCAACACTTCAAGCGATGACGATACCCATCGTTTAGATCCCAACCCCGATCATCGTAACAGTGTTGACACCACTCATTGCTTCATTGCTTTCTGTGATGACACCACGTCCCCCGGCAGCTGGTCAGCTGGCCGAATACGAGAAATATTGACCCATGAATTTCAAACCTTGATCATAGTTGATCCTTTCCGTGCGCTTGCACCAGTGGATGTGCATCATGACCATTACCGTACGTATCCTGCATCAGGTGGTAGGATTTTTTATGATGAGCCTGATCGGAGTCCCGTCATCATTTCGCCAACGGAGTTGATGTGCCATGTGGCACTTGTCCAAAATGTTTCTGATGGAATAGTTGCGCCTCACTGCTTGACCATCCCTTTAGATCGGGTGAGTGGATACTGCTGCCATTTTACTGCATTAATTGATCACAAACCAGGATTGAGCACGGTCCGCTGATCGGAAGGCTATGACATTGCTATGATTTCAATCCTTTCATTTCCCGTCAAACTCAGTCTCAACTAGTGGGCGCAGAACTGTCTTGAGGCCGCTGCGTAAATTAGAGCCGCGCTCAGTGATCTATATATGTGTAATATCAGATATAGAACATTATGCATTCGTCAGAGTACTACATTCAAGTTGTATAATCAGCTAACGCGCGCTTCTATATCTTGGGACAATTAGATGCGTTTTCTTGATAGCGCCCGACTGCCAGATGGATCACTGTTGCATATCCTTCTTCATCAAGGTTATCGAGGAAAGAGCCTCAGCGCCACGCTAGCGAAATACATCTTCTCTAAGAAGTACAACTTTATAGAGGGACGAGACGCATCCGCCCAGCCGGTGATGTTGGCGCGCTTCCTGGGAAATTTTTCACACACCTTCACCCATGTAGGATACGGCGCAGAATTAGGCATCCCAGGCATGATCGTCGAAGGCGAGGAACGTGACACATCATTGTAAACGAGTCCCTGACAGACACCTAAAGGTCTTGCATTCACCAGCGGGCATGGCATAATTTCTTACCATCGGATCTTTTCGAGCACAGCGGTACGACTGCAGTGGAAGAGCCCACAACTCGACCTTGCCTCGCTTTCCCTTAATACAAAGGCACCTACTGCGCCCTCTCAAGTCGCACAACCACCAAAAAACCATGCATTCTCCATTCTTGCGGAGATCATGCAAGATCCGACATTCACACCGAAGAAGATCAAACAGCATTTTAGACATTTTGATGGCCTGATGTCCGAGCACGGCGATACTATATGGGACCACGCTAAACAATGGACGATCGACCCGTCGGAGCCAGGCGAAATCGAAAGGAAGAATGTATCTGGACAAGCAGTATCCTCTACACCATTGGAGGATGGAACAAAGACGGAAGCTCCACGGCCGGCTTCATTTAGTGAGTGACGTCAAATCTGCCATTTGCAAAACAATATTGATTTTTGGGGTGCTCCAGTATGCATCGCGTCACGTCAAGTCTCTTCCTTCCATCCTTGTTCGCTTACTTGCCAACAGACTCGCAAGTTCTCTGTCACTTCGTGGATACTTTGCGACGATTCTTGGGTTGCATATCACACGCAGCTTCCCTAGACTGGACATTGAAGGTTTGCTCAGCGCCACCTCACATCTTCCGTCAGAAAACAAGGTCGATAACCCCTTCCTCGACATCGTTCAGTCTGGGATAATGCACCGAAGCAACCATGTGTCAAAGATTTAGCGCGCCTTTACACATTTCTCTTCACTCTATGGCGCACGGCCCAAGGGCTACTTCAAGGATACGGAACTGGAGGGCGCTGGATGGATTGTTCTTCCTTTTGGGCGCGAGATTGACTGACAAGTATATAAGGGAAGGGACGTTCTGGAGCCTAGTGGAGGGGTTTCCTGCGAGGGATTAGGAATGAACGAGGGATTTGACATGTATGTGATACAAACGCCGCTGAACCAATGACTGTAATATTACGTGCTTTTTAAACTCACCAAATGTGTTGATCGTCTGATATCACCCAAGGCATGGCGTATCATATTCATTCACAAGGGACATGCAACACGTAGATCTAAAAGTGGGTAATGATTGTGTGAGAAGTGTAACTGAGTCGTAGGTATCTATCTTCTTTCTCTGAACCTGGAGCGAGCGTCGGATTCCGTTCCAGCCTGAGAATATAGATCCCGAAATCAGGACCCTTGAATTAAAAAACTTTGTAGGGACTAGTATTATAAAGCTTGGTATAATCCCGGATCGATACTGTCATAATTGCGTATTACAGAACATTTATGTGGTAGGGCACCATGAAAAACATGAACCGATGCCCGGCGTGCTACTATTGATCTTGTTCTTGATGAATTGATGCACTGGGTCTGATCCTATAAGTAGTACTAGTACTACGGACCCACTGCAGTCATGTCAGGGTCACGTGAGCGTGTTGATAATTATATTTGGCCGGGTATCGCGCAACTTCTCATTTCTGCCACTTGGATATATGCCTCCTGCAAGCCTGTCTTCTGGCCCAAGCCGACTATCCACTTCGATCTCTTCTCCCTATTTGTGCTACACTTCGTCTTTAGCATCATCCTGTTCGGTGGTACTTCGTATGAGGTTTTCGGTGTCCCATTGCCTCAACTCCCATTATTGGGCCTCATTTCCAATCTCATCGCCATTCTGGTGCTCCTGACTGTCGAAGAAAATATGCCCTTTGAACTGCCAAGCAACCACCGCATAAAGAAGGAAGACATTGTGGGCCGCTGTCTTTTTAATTATTGCCCACTTGCTTATCTCCTCACTCGCGTCATAGTATGTCAAGTACTCTCCTGAAGATTATGCCACTGTGTGGGAGTGGATGACGTTCTCATGGGTCTACCCACTTATCACTCGTGGCTCGCTCATGACCATGAGCGAGGATGATGTTCGCAAACTTAGTCCCACCCAGCAATCCCGCCCAGTGTTAATCAAGTTCACCACCATCATGTGCGTATATATCATGCTACGAGGTGACCACTTGTTGACGTTAAATGTCAGTCGCTCTTCTCTCATTCGCCGTCTGTGGGCTGCCAACTCGCAAGATCTCTTGTGAGCCTCTGTCCTCTTCTACTAAAAATCTCACTCGACGCTCGAGTCAGACTGGATTTCTGCCTGACTTATGTCAGCGTCATATTCGCCTACACTTCGCCATTCCTTTTAAAGTGAGTACTGCTTATTGTATTAACTGCTACTGAGCTCAACGATTTTCAGGCGTATCCTTGATGCTATTGAGGAATCTTCCGCAGAGGACTGATTCCAAGCATACATCTATGCTTTCTTGGCCTTCCTGTGCACGTTGCTAAAGGTATGAATCTAGGTCTCTTACTCGGGAGCTCTCATTTACGTCGCATCAGGCAGAAGCTGATGTCCGACACCTGTGGTTCGGACGGCGAGCGGCAACAAGGTTGCGTGTAGAGCTGATGGCTGCCATCTACGACAAAGCTCTCAAGCGTCAGGACTACTCAGGCACTGTCGACAAGGACAAAGCCAAGAAGGCTGCCGACAAAAAAGCGGGAATCAAGCCTGTTGAGAATCCGACCTCGGATGACCCCAAGGCTGGCGCGGATTCTATGGAGGTCAGTTACGTTTGTCCACTCTTGTCCGGTAATTGATCTTATCGCTATTGATAGCTCCGTTCGAGATTATCATTGCCACTTCCTTCCTCTACAAGTAAGGAAGTCCACTCGTGTCAATCAGTTGAAGCATCTCACCTTCTATTTACAGTCTTCTGAGTCTATCTGCATTTGCGAGCTTTGTCGTTCTCCTCGCTAGCTGACCCTTGAACAGCTTTGTCACTAAACGCAGCATCCGCATTCATAAGGGCGTCTCTGCTTCGCGAGACAAACGCATGGCTGTCCTTAACGAGTTCATCGGAGCTGTCAAACTCATCAAGTTCTTTGCCTGGGAGGACCGCTGGATTCCATGGGGCATAGATGCACGAGGAGTGGAGATGAATTGGATGGTGAAGGGTAAGTAGCTGCACTATCATTTTTTGGAAGTTGGCTGACGCGCCATTTCACTAGCCCGGATCAACTCAGTGATGTTTTCCCTGATCTGGACCTCTGCTCCTATTTTGGTGTTGCTCATATCATTCTTCACTTTCGTGTACCAAGGTAACCAGTTGACCGTGTCGGTTGCTTTCATGGTGAGTCCGGTGACTGGAAATAAGTGGAGATTGCTGATGCAGTTTTTCAGTCTATCGCGCTGCTCGGCATGATTCAGTAAGTAGTTAATGCTGCATTTATCTCGTTCTCGGGCTTATGCAGGCATCAGTCAGCCGTCGAATGTTATCCCAGCTTGGATTGTTTAAATACTACAGGTATGATAGCATCAATCATTTTGGAGCGTTGTATCTGATGGCGGACTTTTAGACTGGCGTCATACTGGATGGTCGCATTAATACCAAGGGCACTGTCAAGGATCTCCGTGCGCAGGGCGTTCTGGACCACATTGCGCAGGATTCCACTGTAGAAGCCAAAGAAGAGGAGCCTGTCGCAGCCTTTGAGGTCCCTATTGAAGCGCAGGAGGACAGCGACGGAGCAGACACGCCTGTTGAATCAAAGAAAAAGCCTAGAAAGCTCATCAAGGACGAGCACTGGGAGGCTGGAGGCGTCAAGTGGGCAATTTATAATGCGTACTTGAAAGCATCGTAAGGGTCTCGTTACATTTCAGGTGTTGCGTGGGCTGACTACGGGGCAGGTCGTACTGGATATGGACTATGCTTGGGATACTCATTGTTTGTTCGCAGAGCTTAAGTGTTATTGAGAAGCTCTGGGTTCAGGTTAGTCGATGCTCTCTTCTTCATTATTGGCACTTTATGTTTGTTATAGGAATGGGGTCAAGCATACAGCGATGACACCGAGCCAGCTCCATACATCATGCCGTCCTCTGTATTGACCGAGAATGAGGCGCTGATGAACGGCTACACACCCTGCTATATCACTTTTCATGGGCCCTTTCACATTTGCTGACTTATTCCCTTTCAGATCTCTACGGATGTGTTCTACTTCCTTGAGCTGAACCCTCGTCTGCAAGTCGAGCATCCGACGACTGAAATGGTTTCCGGTGTCAATTTGCCTGCTGCCCAACTACAGGTAGCCATAGGTATCCCCCTCCACAGGATCCGTCATATCCGCACTCTTTACGGCGTGGCTCCTAATGCTTCGTCCGAAATCGATTTCGACATGGTGAAGCCTGAGTCGAATCAGCTTCAGCGCAAACCGCGTCCCAAAGGTCATGTCGTTGCAGTTCGTTTCACTGCCGAGAACCCCGACGCTGGATTTAAACCTTCATCTGGATCTTTGCAAGAGCTTGACTTCCGATCCAGTATGAATGTGGGGGGTTACTTCTCCTTCAGCACTGCGGGTGGTTTGCATGAGTTCGCCGGTTCTCAATTTGGTCATATTTTCGCATATGGCGAGGATCGATCCGAGAGTAGGAAGAACATGGTTGAAGGAGCTTAGCATTCGTGGTGACTTCCGAACTACTGTCGAGTATCTCATCAAGCTTCTTGAACTCGAGGCGTTCACCGAAAACACCTTCACAACTGGGTGGCTGGGCACCATTATCAGCAACAAGCTCACCGCCGAGCGTCCTGACGCTACTCTTGCTGTCGTCTGTGGTGCAGTGACGAAGGCCCATCTCGCTGCTGACGCTTGCACCAGCGAATACAAACACATCCTTGACAAGGGTCAGGTTCCTGCTTGACCTGCTCAAAACCGTCTTCGGCGTAGATTTCATCTATGAGAACACTCGGTATAACTTTACTTGCGCACGCTCCTCCAAGAATATGTGGACACTGTTCTTGAACGGTGGTCGGACCATGGTCGGTGCTCGTCCGCTGGCTGATGGTGAATTGCTTGTCATGCTCGATGGCCGGAGTCATTCCGTATATTGGAGAGAGGAAGTAGGCGCGCTGCGTCTCATGGTCGACGCAAAGACATGTTTGATTGAGCAGGAGAATGATCGCACGCAACTCAGAAGCCCGAGTCCCGGCAAGCTTGTCAGGCTCCTTGTCGATAGCGGTGATCATATTAACGCTGGTGAGACCTACGCAGAAATCGAGGTAAGTGTTTCATGGTATAGACGTGATGTTTCAGTGCCTGAGCTAGTCGTCTCCAGGTCATGAAGATGTATATGCCACTCGTAGCTGCTGAGGACGGTATAGTCCAGTTTGTCAAGCAGCCTGGTGTCAGCCTTGAACCCGGTGACATCCTTGGCATCCTTACTCTGGATGACCCAGCTCGCGTCAAGCACGCTAAACCTTTTGAAGGCCTCCTCCCTCCTATGGGTCTTCCTGGTATCATCGGCAACAAGACCTATCAGCGTTTCGTTCGCTGCATGGGTACACTCAACGACATTCTTGAGGGCTATGACAATCAGGCTATCATGGCCTCAACCTTCAAGGACATCGTTGAGGTGCTGCATGACCCTGAGCTTCCTTACTCTGAGGTCAATGCTATCTTATCTGCGCTTGCCGGCCGCATGCCCGCAAGACTTGAAGAGGGTATCCGTGGCGCGATCGAGACTGCCAAATCGAAGAGCGACGCTCACGAGTTCCCCGCAGTGCGCATCAAGAAGGTACTCGAGCACTACGTTCAGGACTCCATCTTGCCCAATGACAGGGCAATGTTCCGCATGCAACCCACTGCTCTATATGACGTCCTGGAACGCTTTATGGGTGGTATGAAAGGTCACGAGGTGCACACGATCGCCAACCTTCTTTCTGCATACGAGCAGACTGAGAAACTCTTCGGTGGAAGCATTGAGGCCCGTGTCCTCAAACTTCGAGAACAAAACAAGAACGATCTCGACAAGGTTGTCGCACTTGTACTCAGTCACACAAAGGCGCAGAGCAAGTCGAAGCTAGTGTTGGCCATGCTTGACTACGTCAAGACAAGTGGTTTGCCTGTTTCGAACGCAGAAAGTCGACTTTACCAGGTCCTCAACGACCTTGCAGCTCTTGAATCCAAGTAGGGTCCTGTGTTTTCTTTCGTTATGATCACTCACCAAGAATTTTCAGGTCCTCTACCTTCGTCTCTCTTAAAGCTCGCGAGGTTCTCATTCTCGGGCAGATGCCGTCATACGAAGAGCGTCTCATTCAAATGGAAGCTATTTTGAAAGTATCGGTCTCGTCGAGCGTGTATGGCGAATCTGGCACTGCTAACGGGTAAAACAATTAATCTGATGTTGTAACTATCGCTAACAACCTATTCAGGGCTCCATCTCCTGAAATCTTACGAGAGTTAAGTGACTCGCGTTATACCGTTTACGACGTCCTTCCTGCGTTCTTCTCGCACTCCGACCCAGTTGTCACAATGGGTGCGTCTTTAACTTGATGAACTAATGCAGTAATTTTGACTTGGACCGTCTATCAGCTGCCTTCGAGGTTTATATCCGACGTGCTTACCGCGCTTACTCACTTCTATCCATTGACTAGAGGAGGGTGATGGTTTGGATGACGGCGCATTGCCGAGTGCTGCCACTTGGAGGTTTAACCTTGGTCAATCTCATTCGCCACCATCGACTCCAAGCGTCACTGCACCGTGAGTTCACCGTACAATGGCTTCTTCATTCGACTCACTCACTTGATCATAGTGACCCTCGTCGCCAGGGCTCAGTCAGCGATTTAACCTATCACATTAGTCGCAGCCAGTCCCAGTCCATTCGAAGTGGTGTCATTTCATCATTCTCTGACCTTGCTGCCATGGCACGAGGCTTCGAGAAGGTTGCCGACCTCCTCCCTATGTTTGACGTCGACGAATTCACCCAGCGTTATGGTAACAACCAGCCGCCTAACGTGATGAATCTGGCACTCCGTATCTTTTGACAAGACCGATGACGTTGCCGAAGAAACTCGGGCGGAGCAGTTGACAAAGTTCTTGAACGATCGCAATGGCGTACTCGCAAAGCGTGGCGTCCGTCGCGTCACTATTCTTATCTGCCGCCGCGGGCAATACCCGATGTACTTCACCTTTCGCAACTCCGGCGGCTCCTGGGTCGAGGGGCAAGACATCCGTAACATTGAACCGGCTCTTGCTTTCCAGCTGGAGCTCGGCCGTTTGTCCCACTACAAACTTACACCCTGTTTCGTCGAGACCAAGCAATTCACATCTACCATGCCATTGCTCGGGAAAACCAACTGGACAACCGCTTCTTCATTCGCGCACTCATCCGTCCCGGACGCCTACGTGGCTCGATGAGCACCGCAGAGTACCTTGTTTCTGAAACCGATCGTCTTGTCACGAGCGTCCTCGACGCACTGGAAGTTGTCAGTGCACAACACCGCAATGCTGACGTCAACCACATCTTCATGAACTTCGTCTACAACCTCGCAGTCTCATATGAAGACGTTTTGACGGCTATCGCTGGATTCATTGAGCGACATGAAAAACGGTTATGGCGTCTCCACGTCACTGGTTCTGAAATTCGCATTGCTCTGGAAGATAGCGAGGGGAGTGTTACCCCTATTCGCTGCATTATAGAGAACGTATCTGGATTTGTAGTCAACTTCCATGGTTATCAGGAGATCACAACAGACAAAGGTACCACTATCTTGAAATCCATTGGAGAGAAGGGGCCTCTCCACCTCCAGCCCGTCCACCAGCCGTACCCAACCAAAGAGTCGTTGCAACCCAAGCGTTATCAGGCGCATCTTATCGGTACCACTTATGTCTATGACTTCCCCGAGCTTTTTTCCAAAGCCTTGCACAACCTCTGGATCAAGGCTCGTACGACTGATTCTTCCTTGAGCTCACCTAAGAACACTCTGGAGGCGAAGGAACTCGTACTTGGGAGCACGATGAACTCGCAGAAGTTGAACGTGCTCCAGGAAACAACACCTTCGGTAAGGACCAAACGAGCCAATTTTGTAGGTGATGTCGTTAACAATCACGACTACCTTGCGCCCGCTGGGATACTCAGGCGTCCTGAGAGTGAACACGAGAAGAAGTGATGAACCTCTTTTCGTGTTCCTGGAACGATGGGCACCCTGAGAAAAGCATCGACTGACTCGGGAGAACTATCTGAAGGTTCAAGAGAAGGCTGCTGCATTTGTGCGCACCGCTGAGAAGGAGGTCAATGGCGAGCTGCGCTACAAGATCACCGACATTATAGGTCTGCAGGATGGTCTCGGTGTTGAGAGTCTGAAGGGATCAGGTCCTATCGCTGGGAAAACATCACGGGCATACGACGACATCTTCACTATCACTTTGGTCACCGCTCGGTCAGTTGGAATCGGAGCTTATCTCGTGCGTCTTGGAGAACGTGCAGTGCAAGTTGAGGGCCAGCCTATCATCCTCACTGGTGCTCCAGCCCTGAACGAGGTGCTCGGACGGGAGGTATATACCTCCAACTTGCAGCTTGGAGGGACCCAGATCGTGTACAAGAACGGTGTATCGCATCTCACCGCTAGCAGCGACTTGGAGGGTGTCACGCACATCTTGCAGTGGCTATCATATGTTCCGGAGTCGAAGGGCGACTCCCTGCCTATTCGCGAAACCTCAGACTCTTGGGATCGCGACATCGCCTTTACGCCTCTTGAGGGTCCTTATGATCCCCGTTGGTTCATTGAAGGCAAAGAAGATGAACACACGTCATAGTAGCTCACTGGCTTCTTCGACAAGGGGTCCTTCCAGGAGACACTCGGCGGGTGGGCCCTATTGATGATGATATGTGCCCACAAGTCTCTGCTATCACACCTTCGAGCCACACGACACTATCGGCACTCTCGATGAAGAGTACGGAACCAAAGAGTTCAAACTAGAGGCGTACGAGTCACTGGGAGGCGCCGTAAGGATCCCGTGAGTATTTTGTCTCGGGGGTCGCTTCTCCTTCATTGAAATGGTCATAGGACTGTGTGCTATGACTATCTTGGCGCTCCAGAAGAGGACCTGCGGTGGGAGGTATTTGATGACTTCCATACCAACATCGAACAGCGTTTCCCAAAGGTGTAAGTGGCATATATTGGTCATGCCAAAGCATTCTTAAGAGAAAAACAAGCCACGCCACTCTGCAACGCACCAAGGTTGCGACCTATGCAGTTGTCTATCATTGGCAAGGAACAGACACGTCTTTAAAACCACTTCTCTTGGCCGCGCATATAGATGTGGTCCCCACACTCGCTGCAACTGAAGTTAGCTGGATCAACCCCCCGTTTTCGGGCTATTATGATGGTGAGTGGATTTGGGGGAGAGGCAGCTGCGACGACAAGCCTGGAGTCATCGGCATCATGTGAGTAGTATAGAGTAGCATAAGCGTCATCGCGATGCTGAGGGTTACGATAGGACAGCCATCGAAGCTTTCCTGGAGCAAGGGTTTAAACCTACAAGGACCATCATCTTAGCTTTTGGCATCGACGAGGAGCGTGGCGGGCAAACTGTGAGTGCACTTTTTATTTGACTGAAAATATTCCAATATCATCATAGGGAGCTGCGGCAATCGGGAAGTATCTTGTAAAATACCTATGGAGAAGATTCCATCTCAATGATTGTCGATGAAGGAGGTAAGATGGCCCTTTGATTGAGTTGCAGCCGACTTCTCAAACCCATCAAGGAGGATTCTCAGACTTCAGCGGTACCGTTTTTGCAACTCCCGCAGTTGCTGAGAAAGGGTACTTGGACGTTCGCGTGGACGTTCTCACACCTGGAGGGCACTTAAGCAGGCCTCCTAGACACACCGTAAGCACACCACTTACATACAGTGACATGTCTCATAGTATGCAGGGCATTGGCATCCTCGCCAGCGTTGTCACCACGCTGGAGGCGAACCCACACGTCCCGAAGCTTGCACGCGACCGAACCTACTATCAGGGTTTGCAGTGCAGGGCAAAGTACGATGCTGGGTTCCCTCTGAGATGCGCAAACTCGTTATCGAATCGCAGACTAGCGATGAGAAATTCCATGAGCTGGAGACAAAGCTTGATGATTTCGACCCAGCATACTCCGCTTCAGCGGGTACAACTCAAGCCATCAGTAAGTAAACAAGACTATCTCACGTTGGCAGCTTGAAGGAACAGTTGATCAGACATTAACTACGGTGGCGTCAAGATCAACGCACCCCCTGAAGCCGTTTATGCCATCACAAACCACAGAATCGCAGACCACAGGTATGCGAAGGTGTATCACTATTCAGACCAATCCACTCACAATGAACCAGCTCTGTTTCTGAACTTCAAGACCGGTTTGCGAGTATCGTCGCACCTGTTGCGGCGAAGCACAATATGTCTCTGAATGCATTTGGGAAGGAAATCGGCCTCGAGGCATCTACTACGTGGGGTCTTGTGAAGGTTTCAGATGCATTCGGCCCTGGATTAGAACCCGCACCTGTCACCCCAACTACCGGAAGTGGGCCATATGAACTACTTTCGGGTACCATCTTGTCCACGCTGAAGACCAACCTCCGTACGGACGACTTCCCTGAGTTTTCTGTCGTATCACCTGGTCTTTCCCTTCGGGGCTCAGTCAAGAAGGTAAAATACTTGACAAGCCCCCATCTGTGTCCCACTTGTCTTTCTCTTTCCTCCCATCATCATCTCCCATCTCTGGCAGCATAGTCTGCTGGCGAATTCAGTCCATCCAATAATCAATCACTTGTGGCGACGATGTCAGCTTACGATCACTCAAAAGTAGCCTACTTCATAGGTACGCGTCCTATCACTGAATAATAAATGACGCGTTTTGGATGTTGATCTCATTCTCAGGTGGAATTTCGCTGGATAAGGCTCTCGCTGTTCATGTTACGGACTTTGTAAAGGCTAATGGCGGTCACACAGTCATCACGAAGGTAAGCCATCTCTCAGGTTCTTTAAACTGTGTTTCATGTCCTTTATCGAACCCTATTGATTGACTATGATTCTGATCAATTTTTATCTTTTATAGGTACTTATTGCAAATAACGGTACGCAGCAAAACAGGTCATGCTGGGAAGGCTAACTCATAATCCACAGGCATCGCGGCGGTCAAGGAGATTCGGTCCATCCGCCAATGGAGTTATGAAATGTTCGGACCAGAGCGAGCTGTCGAGTTTACAGTTATGGCAACTCCTGAGGACCTCAAGGTAAATGCTGAGTACATCCGCATGGCGGACCAGTACATCGAGGTTCCAGGAGGATCGAACAATAACAATTATGCCAACGTTGACCTTATCATCGATGTTGCCGAACGCGCTGGCGTGCATGCCGTTTGGGCAGGATGGGGTCATGCGTCTGAAAATCCTCGACTGCCTGAGAGTCTCGCTGCATCGAAGAACCGTATAGTGTTCATCGGTCCCCCAGGAAGTGCCAGGAGGAGTTTGGGAGCCAAGATATCAAGTACGATTGTCGCTCAGAGCGCGGATGTTCCCTGCATGGCTTGGTCGGGCACTGGTATCTCGGATACTGTCATGTCAGAGCAGGGTTTTGTGACCGTTCCTGACAAGGCGTACAAGAATGCTTGTATCACAAGTGTCGAGGAGGGTCTCGCCAAGGCCGAGACTATTGGATATCCAATCATGATCAAGGCCAGTGAGGGCGGAGGAGGAAAGGGCATTCGTAAAGTCGATCATCCGGATGCGTTCAAGAATGCATTCCACGCCGTTGCAGGAGAAATTCCAGGTACCGCGTGATTTAATTAGATTTGAGCGTCTCCTAACCTACCTTCCCCAGGATCGCCCATTTTCATCATGAAGCTAGCTGGTCAGGCGCGACACTTGAAGGTCCAGTTACTCGCCGATCAATATGGCAATGCCATCTCTTTATTTGGACGTGACTGTTCCGTTCAACGTCGCCACCAGAAGATCATCGAGGAAGCCCCCGTCACCATTGCAAAGGAAGATACCTTTGAGCAGATGGAACGTGCAGCAGTCCGGTTGGCGAAGCTAGTCAGATATGTCAGCGCAGGAACAGTTGAATGTATGCGGACTGTCAACACTACGCGAACAGCTACTTCCATGTTAACACCACTGGCTTCGGCCCCATCACGTTGCCTGACGTTCATGAACATCCGCTATGCTACGTTGGTATTTATGGGCTGATCGGCTTCGCCACCGCGGCAGTGGGCGTGTTGTCGATCTCTGTTCAGTACAACGGAGCGTTGAAAGTGTCAGGATCTATTTTCCGCAAGCTCTTGACGGGTGTCGTGCGTGCCACGATATTAGGTTGAAAGAAGTTGGATTGATCCATGCTTAAATCGGTGGTCGTATGATTTAGGGCAAGCTGAGTTCCCCAGCTCCATGCTAGGGGGACTCGGTCACATATTATTACAGTCAAAGTCGCGGGATACAGGAAAAAACCAGAATCGGTGCGAACAGACAAGACTCGCAGAGAGCAAGAACAGACTACTAACTAGGGAGATTGAGGCCCAAGACATCACGGTACAAATAATTATGTAATCCTCAAATTTCACCTGTTCACCTGAAGGCTGAAACTCACGTTTTCCGCTATATTTTTCGCCATGGGCCGTGGAGGTCGCAGTGAAATCAGTCGTGCTAGACTGTACAAGCGATGGGGAGAAAAAAGGGATCTCGAGAAGGTGAAAGCATCCGTACAAAGGGATTTATGTAAGTGGACTGTCCTGGACCCCTCTGCACTTGCACTCACTCAAACTCCTTGTTAGATATCCACAAAATCAAGGAGTTCCCATCCGATTTCCTCGCCATCAAACGGTCCGGCAGGACCGTTCGGAACATTGTGAAAAAAAAATATCGTGCTACTAGTACGCCTGGACAGCTCGAGACGCTTCCTTCAAAAGGAAAAATTCTCCTTCCTCTTGATCATCTCCCACCGGCCTCTGTCCCCGATGATATCCCCCCGTACCTCATCATGAGATTCGAGCACTTCATCACAGATCAACAGCAAAAAGGCCTCCGGGCCCGTTGGGACCGTTTATTGCACACTAAGCCGAAGCACCTCCTCAAGAGGGACAAAAACCGCTCAGCCACGGACGCATACCATTTAGGCACATGGGAGGTGACTGGTGCACAGCCCCGCCTCACTTTGGAGACTGAGGCACAGTCTTCTGAAGCTATCAAAGCGATGGACGACCTTCTGTTTTTTATTAAAACTGCCATTGCTCCCAAAGTTGCCACTATATTTAAGGATCATGCGCCGATCCAATGGGAGGCAATTCAAAAGTACGTCTATGTTATTGCGATTCACACGATTTCCTGATACCGCCAATGATTCTAGAGCGAATACTCGTGTGCATCAGTACCTCGGGGATAAATACCAGTTGCGTCCAAACCTCGATATGGGAGGACCCTTCTTTGCAATCGCTGCAAAAGAGTCGGGGTCAGGTGTCGTGCACATCGACTGGAACGACGATCGTGCGCTCTATGCCTTTGTTTTTGCGGTCGGTGACTGGGAGGGAGGGGAGTTTTGTGCCCCGCAATTAGGTATCAAAATTCCCGTTCGCCCCGGTCAAGTACTGGCGGTCTTAGCTCGAGTCCTCGCTCATTTCAGTGCCCCGGTCACAAGTGGCCGTAGAATAGTATTTACCTGTTTCACGGACCGTTTGCTTTTCCGTCACCGTGATAATATCCCAGTGGTTATCTTGACATAGAGATCCTTACTACACTCACCATACCATACACTTTTTGTATTCGGGGAGCAATGGACCAGTTGTCTCATCATTCCATCCGGCTCGGTACATCGACCCACAAACTGTCGCAAATCACACTCGTGCGCGCAGCCGCTGACATTTCGTTTGGGCTTTCAGGTCAGAGATAGACGCTGCTCTTACATCACCTACATATGCGTGACGTGACGTGACGTGACGTGACGAAGCAGCTAGGTGAGGTACTTCGAGCTGTTTAGCAGTGACGTTCAAGCCTTAAATCTAAAACATGAAAGACCTTGCTGCGGAATTCCGCTCCGAGGTGACAATTTACTTGGGGCGTGTAACCGATATAACCCTTGTAGATGTTGGTTTAGAGCCACTGCGAGAATTCAATACAAGTTTCCGACAACGTTTCCCTCCTCCGACCACACAATGCTGTGTGCAGCAGCAACCACTGCAACAGCAACCACTGCAACAGCAACCACAGCACCAGGTATGCGGTGTACTGTTGTCCAAATATGAGCCTCAGCGACTTTCGAAGCAGATTGAGCATGATTCCCAGGAGTCGAATGTCACTACTATTCCAAGCCTAGATCTTGCTCAGTTGGCGATTAGGATGCGTGCCACTCCGTCTAACAAGAAGGTCCGAGCCTGACTCGTGAGTCCGCCAATATTATTTCTCCTATTCAAATTTTGACTGAACCAACATTTCTAGTAGTTCCACAGTCATGGAACCCGCTGGCATAGATAATAGATAGATTAGCTGGTTATATATCATTGTTCCTCATAATAATTCTTCAAGTCTATGCGGCACGTGTATGTAACCGCGACCCGCCACTTGGCCACCACATCATGTTGTCAGCTTGTTTGTGCATGAACCAAACATTAAGGCAGTGTCATTACGTTCATCCCTTTGTAAATGTCGCTGATTCGCCTTCAAAGCTTCATTCATGACTTTCTTTTGACTTCGGATCGCTTACAATAGTGGCATTGTTCAGACAAACAATTCTTTCAATGAATGACTCAGAGACCTTGGGAGTCCAAAGTAGGTGCTTTGTTCGAGTCGTATTAAAGTTGATGATTCATTCACTCCGCTATAGACCACTTTTATCTTAGTACTTGCCTTAGACATGACTGCGGATCGAGGCACACTTGAAG
Source organism: Suillus tomentosus (assembly GCA_016647685.1). Taxonomy (NCBI): domain Eukaryota; kingdom Fungi; phylum Basidiomycota; class Agaricomycetes; order Boletales; family Suillaceae; genus Suillus; species Suillus tomentosus. Next base: position 15,597 of record JABBWJ010000022.1, on the reverse strand, counting down.
ATGAGCGCAAACAACATCGCCAGCTGCATCTTCATCATCCGTATCGAGCATGGGATCGGATGGTTGCCCCATTCAGATTTATAGGGCGTCGCCAATCTTCAAAGTCTCCTCGTACAGTTGGATCGTCATCACAGAATGGACCTGACAGCTCTCCTTCTCCTGAAAATTCTATGGATCTAACACCGGTACGCATATTTTATGTTGATGATTGTGAAATTGGATGATATTTCCCGATTTTACAGAGTACAGAACCCGAGGCCAATGAAGGTGATGTAAACGAAAATGGAGTTATCCTTCACGAGGAAGTTAATGTCACTATGGTACGCATTTTTGTATTGATCAGATATTCTGTACCTGATGGTGTCCAGACGGTAGAAACTGTTGAATCACGAGTCGATGATGATGTATCTGACGTGATCGCAAATACTGTATGTACGCTGATGCTATATACTTATTCTCTGATGGGTCAAATAGACCGCGGTAGACCAAAGTGAGCCTTGTGCCACTCCTCATCACGATGTTGCCAGCGATTGCCAGGTGCGATATTTTTGTGTTATTGATCATAATAACGATTGACATCGGAGGGTTTCTTGTTCAGACTGATCAAGATGTTACTCCACCAAGTAACTATTTTAATACAAGGGAACTTTCCGTACCAAATGAGCAGTCTGCTAATTTGGAAATGTCTGCTGTTGACGCTCAGCAAGGCGGGGATGACAGTCGCAACCGTGAAGAAGCATATGAAATAATGCACCAGGAAGATCTCATCGAGGAAATCGTACAGCAGGAAAATCTCGATGAGGAAGAACCCGTATGGAACGAAAACCTTATGGAGGAAGAAGCGGTACAACAAGACGGTCTTATTGATGAAGAAATGGTACCCCAGGAGGATCTCATCGACAAAGAAATGACATGCCGGGACGGTCTTATTGATGAAGAAATGGTCTTTATTTTTGTTTTGTTGCACGCAATTGAGCTTGCGTTCCTCACCCATTCCCCCTAGGTGTCAGACATTCAAGTTGTCGATGAAGACGAACATCCATGGGCCACCAAAGGTGACATTGAGCGTATACTGAATGCAGTCAAAGCAACACGGGCTGAAGTGGCAACTCTTCGGCGCTCAGCACGCCTCCACAACGCTTCTGCATCCTCGTCAGCATCCAGTAATACACCGGTTGTCACACCGGTACAACCCATTGAAGTTAATCCGGTCCACAGGCCTCCCAATCCTCGGGCTAGCCGGCATCGGTCAGCTAAAGACATAGTTTTACAGGTACAATTTTATTTTATGACCTCAAAACTGTGGCGTTGTTCATTTCCCCTGCAGCGTGAAGTCCGTGAGCATGCCATGCATATGCTAGGGCGTGAGACAAAGAACGATCCTTTGCCTCCCCCTCCAGATCCATCTGAGATAGCCGAGTTTGTATTGGCAAAACGAGGGGGACCAACTATCGACAATTTTCGACTGGAATTTGCTAAAACACACCTTACGCCTTGGAATAAAAAAGCAGCCAAGGTGTTTGCTAGGAGTTTTATCGAGTCTGGCGAATATACTAGCTGTGATAAGCTTACCATCGAGACCTCATTTCGAGCTCACCTCAAAACGCTGTGTTCACACTACCGTGAGCAGGTTCGGGGTGCACATTCGTTGCCACCCCCTCAACAGATGATTGACAATCGCCAAGCAGCTGCTCGACGAGCTCGCCGCAAAACTGTGCGTAAGAACATTTTGGCTCATTAGTATTGCATCGCATTTTGGCTAATTATTTTGCTAGCTTTTTGACCACCGTGTTACTGCAGCCTATTGTCATGAAGATCTTGTCGGTTACCGCGATATCATCCGTGATATGGGCCCTGACGGTATGAGTGGCGACGAGTCTGACACTCGAGACGGAATTAAACGTTACATCATTTTTTTGGACAAGTGGCGTAATCCAGCTGTGGCACCATGGCTTCGAGTATTTGACCGCATCTTCATGACGACAAAGTTCAATGAGGTCAGCCGACCAAAACGTGGTAACTGGCCTCGCATCAGGGTTCCGACCACCCAACGCAATGTCCAGCGCGAAGGTAAACCCGTCCCAGGTCTCCCACGCAACTTCTATGATGAAGCGTGGTTGAGTACCTTGGACCCAGATGATTTGGAGACACTTGATATTCAACAGCCCATATATCTTGTACACTCTCAAGAGGTACTTCAGTAAGCTCCTTTCCCTTCAGTTTTTGATTATCTAGATGACACTCACGTACTGCAGGATTGCAGAAAGATATGCTCTAGTTACTGGTCGACATACTGCTCCTGCACCCGCCTAACCTCAGGCGGCCCACGGATACTTCTTCATACTCCTCGCGCTGGTACACTGGTATCCGCTCACATGCTCAATGCCACCTATAGTACTCACCAGGCCATGTATTACTGTTAATTACGTATGTACTGTAACTGTGGCGAATGCTGTAGTAGGATACTTGGTCCATGCACCTTGACCGTGACACGCATTAAAACACCAACGATTCAATTATTATACCAACATCGTTAGAGACATCAAGTAGTGCTTAGTCTCAAGCCACGTAAAAATGAAGTTGCGCTCAGGATCCGCAATAATAGGCAATAGTTCTGCTGCCCTTGTCGCTGTATTCTTCTTACTCCAGCACCATCATGTGAACGTTATGGATGACGTGCGCTGCTGGTAAGTGACCTTAGTTGCTCTAATTTGTCAATGTCACTGATTGGGGCAGTTCCTGGCGTTGGTCATACTGGTCTCTTTACCTTGAACACCCTTCAGGCAGCTATAGCGCTCATGTAGTATCCACCGACACTTCTCCCACTCGTCACCTTCGAAGAGCATCAAGACACCACAATCAGACTTATACGGCTTGAAATCGTCGTCGAGTTGTCATACTCGCTGAAGACAACGTGCGCATCGTTCTACTCACTGTCTCTTCTCGCTGTTCCGTCCATCCTCCTCTGGCAGGCAAAGCACGTGGAGATCCGAACACGACAGCCATGAAACGTCTCAGTCTATGCCACTCCGCGTATTCATATCTACCCACACGTTGGTTTGGGACGGGCAATTACAGGCACGCAGGGCAGGCGCTCACACCAAGCCTCCACGATTCATGTTCAGTTCCGCATTACACCCCAATGCGGGATCGAGTATTGAACCACCACTATCTCCCTCCGGCTCTTCTCTCCTCGACTTGCTCCTTCACCATTGAAGACTTCCGCATGTCATATTTCCTACTTTGATCCCTCTTCAGGTGAGGCTTTCCTAACGATCACACATACTTCTGCTTCGGAATCTTACTAGGGCCACGGCGACGCTCGCAGGACCTATCCGAATGTCAGTGCGCTGAGATCAAGTCTCAGAACCTGTGACTGGATGAGGTTGGGGCTGGGCTTGGACCTGCGCCCGGAAAGCCTGCGTGTGCCCAGCCGAGGGAGTCTTCGATCTGATGGAGCACCTGCTCTTGCGCCTGTGTAAGCTCTGCTGAGATGCGATCTTGCGTATCCGGAGCTCAAAATCCATCTAGGTCACGAATTTGAGGACCGTTGGGAGCGCCAGTGACCAAGGATGGCGGTGTTACGAATGCGAGAGCTCGGACTATGCATACGCAAGGAGCGCCTGCTCGTGCGCCTGCCACCGAATTCGACCCACTTACCAATCACCCAGCAGCATCTAAAGTAGCGAAAACCATTTCCCATCCTCGGGGTTGATCTGTCCCTTCTACGCAGGTGATGGCCCAGCAACAACCGAGCCGGAAGCCAAGCTCGACATTCCAGCCTCGCGAGCGGGAGATCATTGGTACCACGTACACTTGGAGTAGTCCGAACAGTGAATTCAACCAAAGGAAGGCAAGCCTGGTGTGCGTCTTTTCTACTTGTTCTCTTTTACAATGGTCTGATGAACACTTCAGAATGCATTCGAAGGACCCGTTCGCAGATCCAAGCCCGCGTGCTCTGGGCTACCATCTCTGCCCCCTTCAACAGCCTGCTGACCTTGCATCGCCCATTGTTCACGGGTATGTGCTGTATTTTCTGCACTAGCTTTGAAATAATGATCCTGTCAGTGCTCTCGACCCCCGATCACCACGAGATGAAAGCATGATAGCTCCTGCTGATGGTTGAACCAGTGGCGGTACCACTACCCGCTCTGCATGAAGCCATGCTTATCCAGTGAGTTGTGCGTTAATCTTTCTCAACGTATCTTTGTCCTTGCTTATCAGCTCCGTTCGGCAAGTCTCTTTAGGCTACACCTCGAGCGACGGGGCCAGTACTGGGTGCATCCAGAGCAGAGACATACCCATCAACACGAAGTTTGTCCAGATCAGTATTTGCACGAAGTCCTACGTCTAACCTAACCTTACAGCGAGCGTCTCCCCTTGATCATTCGCCCGAGTCGCCCTTCTATATATGCCTCCCATCGGGACCACATTTTTGCAGCCCAACCCAGAAACACAATCCTAACATGCCTTCGGTGCCAGCCACCCCACTCCACAGCGAGCCCAACTTGCTCGCCTCGATGGCATTGGCTCCGCACATACTTATTCATATGTGTCAGTGTCCGGACCGTATGCTGGCTGGTGCCAAATGCTTCGTGAGTTCGCGTATTCAAGCTGCAACGGATATTGACCTTTGCAACTTGGCTAAGCTGGAAGCGGTTATGTCGGTTGTGGAAATGGCCGGTAGCGCCCCTGAAGGATGTGAAATGTGGGTTAGGGAAGGTCCCGCCGTGAAGAGAGGTTGGAGGAGACAGAAGGTGACTGGAGTAGTTAGGATAGTTAGGATCGCCATCCGCATAGTTGAAATCGCCATCCACACAGATGTGGATCGACATCCGCATAGTTGGGATCGCCATCCGCACAGATGTGGATCGACATCCGTTATTAGTCAAATTTGCATCCACACAGTTGGGATTGCCTTCCGCACAACTGTGGATCTGAATTAACTGATTCCCGCTACAGCAGTATACATAACTCGGAAAAGCAGGCTCTGCTGCGAGTGGCCGTGTTATTCATGATTAGTAACATTATTTTAAATCCTTCTCCTGACCACACTTAAAATACTAATAAGATTTAACTGATGTTATGACACAAAATTCTCTCCTGAAAGCATTTTAAATCCAAACAAACTTTTGATTCACAGTAAGATTAATATTTGTAACCGCAAGAAAGTTAATGTATTCCACTGCTTGGTATATAAAATAATAGTGTCATAAAAAGTCTACTTGAATCTTGAACGAAGGTAAACAAAAGTGAGGTACAAAATGATGATCTAAGCTTGATTACTACATTGAATATTGTCTGAAGTATAATAAAAACTTCATCCAAGATATCTAGGCGACAAAAACATTGGCAAAAGGGTAAAAAAAACATCAACTTTTACAGTTCAACAAATGTTGACAAAAGTTATTCAAAACTTCATTTGCTATCACACCACAAAGTCAAAGCTTTGTCTAGATTTGTACTGGAAGAAAATTGTTCAAATTGTTAAACTACGTGTTGAGACAATATTGTGGATGAACAGTGAAGTAAGATTTAACTAAGATCAACCTTTTGCATCATGCAAAAGTAGATAGAAAGTTCAAATTTTGACCAGCATTTTGCAGGCAATAGAATCATGAAATTTATTTAAACCTTTTCTAGGGTTTTGTCAATATTTTTCGTACCGAAAAAGTCTTTCATGCTTCCAGTGTAACCAAGTATGCGCGCTCGGCACCCAATTCTGGTGCATGTCATTTGGTTGGATTCCTACCTTCCGTAGGCTGTTACTCTCCTGCGTTGCATACCTCTCTCACCTTGGATCTTTAGCTTCCAGATAGTGTCAAGGATGTTCTTAGTGGGTTGCCTCGAATATCGAAAAGCGGGATCGCAGCTCTTCAAGCTCACTGTCGGCGAGACTTGTTTCACACATGTTGGAAACACTTACTGGATGCTGAGTTCCTTAATGCATATCGCCATGGCATCGTACTCCAGTGTCCAGATGGCATATTGAGAAGGGTATTTCCATGTATTTTCACCTACTCAGCTGATTACCCAGAAAAGTCGGTTCTTTTTTTCCTTTTCTCATTAAAAGACTAATAGGTCTTTCAGGGTTTTGATAGCAACCATCAAAGACATGGGCTCCTGTCCATGTCCACGTTGCCTCACGCCGAAAGCTTCGTTCGATCTCCTGGGCCTGTTTAGGGATATGCGAGGTCGCCTAGCTAACCTCAGGACTTACTGCATGGCACGAGTAACTCAGGCTCGCCAATTTATATATGAGTCGGGCAATACTGTTGACGGCTCAAAGGTTCAGAGGACTCTCGGAGAAGGTTCATGGGTCCCAACTGTGGTGAGTGCCGGAATCAATGGCCTTCAACTAGTGCCTCACTTTCAACTAGAATGCATTCGTAGAAAAACTTGGACCCCTTGGGTTTGATGCTTTTCGCATGCTCGTGGTTGATTTCATGCATGAGTGCGAGCTAGGTACTTGGAAGGCCCTGTTTACACATCTCATCCATTTACTCTATGCACTTCCTGGCGGTGACCGCTTGGTCGCAACTCTTGATAGCAGGTTTGTTCACTCACACCCCATCATCCTTACTGATCACAAAGTGGCAAAATACAGATTTCGCCAAGTTCCTTCGTACAGCAACGGAGTCATACAGCGATTTGCCAATAACACCTCCGAAATGAAGAGACTTGCAGCTCGGGACTTTGAAGATATTTTGCAGGTTTGCTGGCCGGTACAGTTGTCACTGCCTATTGCTGATGCCTATATTAGTGCTCAATACCTGTCTTCGAAGGGCTCTTTCTGGAAGGCCATGACAAGATGATACAGTCACTTTTGTACAGGTTTGCGCAATGGCACGCCCTCGCCAAACTCAGGATGCATTCGGAAACCACCTTATCGATTTTGGATGACACCTTGAAATGCCTCTCGTATCAGCTGCGCAAGTTCCGGGATGTCACTTGTGCTGCTTTCTCCACGGTGGAGTTACCTAAGGAAAAGGCTGCTTGCGAGCGCAAAGCTGCACATTGACGCTCAGGTTCCGACAATCCAGATCCTGGAAGTAGTGGCCGAAGGACCAAAAAATTTAATATGAATACCTACAAATTCCATGGCATGGGCGATTATCTGCGGACAATCCGGCTCTTTGGGACTGTAGACTCCTTTACCTCGCAGATTGTACGTGGAACCCTCTGATACTCATTCTTTTCATCTGAATTTGGTTTCTAACCAGGGAGAGTTGGTGCATAGGCGCTCAAAGCTTTCTATCCCCTGACGAATAAACTAGATACACCAGCGCAACTAGCTAAACACGAACGTCGTCGTCGTGTCCTTCGGCTAGTGGGGGAGACGAGTCACGATTCCTACACTAGCGAGCAGGCACTGGTCAACTTACCTGTAGCAATGAAAGATCACCACTATATACCTACACTTTCCCACAACAATCCGGTGTATATCTTCAGCTTTCTTCGAGATCATGCTGATGATCCAGCTGTCGCAGTCAGTGCTTGCCTTAGGTTTTCGTGCATCTCGCTCACTATGACTGACAGGGGTTCATACCGAAACTGAAGGACTACGTCTTGTATCGACTTCGAAAGTTAGATATCAGCTATTGTGACCATGCCTTCACAGACGAGGAGCGCAATTCGGTCATTATCTCAGACAATAGGCTATATTCCGTTCAAACCATGCAAGTGAGTTATGTACCTTGTGAATAAACTAATATCTATAAGGACGGTTCATTATCACAGGTCCACTACACTACTTATGACCTTCGACGAGAGTATGACACAATAAATCCTCAGACATACTGCAACATAATGGTATCCTCCGGGGAAACGAGGCCCAAGGATCCCTACTGGTATGCCCGCGTCCTGGGCATTTATCACATGGATGTATGGCTGAACGTCAACGGCCCAACCAAAAAGCACCAACTTGAGGTTTTGTACGTTAGGTGGCTGGCACCCTTGACTGACCACCAGTCAGGGATGAGCTGTACTCGACTTCCAAAGGTGGCTTTTGTCGAAGAGTCTGATCGTGATGCGTTTGGGTTTCTAGATCCCAGTCAGGTCATCCGAAGTGCTCATTTGATTCCAGCTTTTAATTCTGGGCGGGGAACCACTTCCCTTTGTTATGGAGAGACATTTGCACGTCAGTGCGGCGATTTGGATGACTGGGAGGCTTACTATGTGGGCATGTGAGTGCAACCCCCCATCCTAGTGACTACCACCCTTACTCAGGACCGGTCAGATTCGTGGACAGAGACATGTTCGTGCGTTACACACACCATGGAATTGGGCACCCGAAGGTTCTGTGGCAGATGGCAAGAGATTGCGCCAATGCCAACCTTGCGGATAGCTCAGAACCTCAGGAAGATAGAGACGGTGAACAGGAACAGGAGAGAGACTTTCATTCCTCCGAGGGTGATAGCGAGAGGGATAGAAGTGATGACGAAGATGAAGGGGACGACGACGACGATGACGATGAAGGGGATGACGAGGGAGCACATAATACAGTGACATATCACCTTACTTACTGGCCAGCCCACCTTGACATTTTCTCCATGTGACATGGGCCAGCCCACCATGGGCCCACTTTATGAGTGTATGTCGGTGTACATGGGTGGGCCCGGCGGTGCTGTGTACCATATTGTTATGGGCAGGCCCACTGCCGATATTCTTCAAAACATTGCAGTGGGCTGACAGGGGTCTGGATGAAGTAGACTGTGTTTACAGGTGGGCTCGCAGTAATGAGGAACAGGGATCATTCAACAATTCCAAGTGGGCCCATGAGTTTCTGAGATGGCTGGAATACTGGCGCCGATGAATTGCCAGCGGCCAAAAAAATGAGGCATTCCGGCGAATGTAAAAGTAAACCAGTGAGTGGAAATATCACCACCGGCGAATGTAGCGGTGATGAAATGATGGCGGATCATAATGTCAACGACCGCCGGCGCATGTAGCGGACTACCGGACGTGCAAAGTAATCAACGGCCGGCGGAGATTACTCAGCGCACCGGCGATGTAGTCCGGCAGGTCCTACCAATATGCTTTGATACAACAGGTGGGCCCACGTGATAGGTAGAATAAAACAATGGGCTCATTGCTGGTGGGATGAATGGAGTGGTGGGCCCAAGCAGATACTACCTTATATGTGGCTGAGCTGGGGCTGCGGCGATAAGGCGCTCGAGGGAGCCCATATCATGTCACCTGAATTGAATAGGCCCGGGCCCCGTATGTGCGGCGGACGGGTGGGCCTGGAGCACCACATTCATGAACACTGCTGGGCCCAGATCTCTATCTCGGAGCTCATGGGCTGGCCGCATAATCATAACGAAACCCCAAGGGACATTAGGGAGACGCACGGGCCCAGAGGCGTCAGCATTGTATACAGTCGGGCCTACCCCCTGTGCAGCGGTGGCCGGGTGGGCCCAATAGCGCCAGATCGATGCAATGGGCCCATCCCAGGTAAGCCAAATTGGCACGCAGGCCACGTGACACCTCTTAAATCTGGGGTGGGCCCACATCACATCAAACAAGCAGAACGGGCCCAGTCTTGGCTAACGGGATTAACAGGCAGGCCCAGCGGGCTGCACAATATCCACTGATAAACTTGAACCCGCGATATGGCGCCGAACGGCACCGACAATCGCCGATGCTTGTATGGAACTGAGGGATCAATGACTTTGAAGAAATCCCCAAATGTACTATATATACCCCAATTCTATGCAAATTCCATCGCATTGGTAACTACAGATTTGTACCTTGAATAATCACCTCGAGGTACATCTACAAATTCATGGATATCATCCCTCATGTACCACACCCAGCCAACTCGATCGCCGTTCACCCAGTTCACCCCATGCCTAACAATTCTTCCCGAGGCGCCGGCCATGACACCTGCATTATATGCAATTTCAATCCCAATATTTGGCATCTTCATTCGCGCCGATGTATACCCGCCGACGCTGGTCATTATGTCAAACCATTGAGCGCGGGATAGAGCATCTCGGTGCAAGGGAGTATACCGGTTGCACATAACGGCGACGACGGTAAAGACAGATGCCCATTCTCTAAGCCGAGTCCCCATGATCTGTGTTTGATGAGTATCTGCCCAAACCCCAAGCCCCAGTTGTGTTGTCAACGATGACCAATAGAGACCGGAGTGCATGACTCTCAATGCAGCGGCAACAAGGGCCGCCGGTCTGCACATCGCCCGACAGTAAGCCGCACCATCGTTGCTTTTAAGGGTCGCCGACACTTCAGGCTGAAACTGTGGAGCCTATGAAGAAATCAGGCAAGAATATTCTGTTCCGAACAGTCAACGCACCGGATGACCTTGCAGGAACCACCCCGGCGATAGATTTATGCACCCTGAGGTAAGGCCATGTTCACTGATTTGAAAATTGGATTTATGGGTACGCCATGTGTCCTTCGGCGATGTACCACGGGTGATACTTTTGCCCAGCGGGCCCGACATCATCATCGTCGCCGAAAGCATGTCATTCTGTAACAGTGAGCGGAGATCATCGGCGAGTTGTGCAAGCCTACCTGAATGGCAGCATCAATTGCTCCAGGGAGGTACCATAGCACGATAAGACCAAATTTGTCGAGGACAACTGCAGGACGCTCCAGGATAATCTCACGATCCGGCGGGTATCGGGTAAGGAGAAATTCTTCACGTCCAGGGTTAACACCTCTCTCCTGCTTTTGCAGTACTTCGGAATATCTCGTCATATCGAAGTTGATAGTGACTAAAGCCAATTCAAATCAACACTAGTGCCGGATGCACGGAAAGGTCATTACCAGGATTGAGATATGCATCGGCGAGGATCCTTGCGAGGTGAGAGCAACCTAGCATCAAAACAACATCGAGCTCCGGCGGCGGGAGGACCTTCGGCGTCACTCCAACAATGGCACAGAACTGGCGGCAAACATAGTCACTGGCAAGATGAGTGGTGGCCAAAGCCCAGTCAGCAGGGAGCAAACTCATGGAGGCGGGGACAGACACAACCATATCACTGACTGGTCAACACCTTTATAACTACCACTTATCGGGAATCGATGATGGGACGTAAGATAATGACATAAAAGAATGTTAGGCCCCCGGTTAAGAAAGCCACGTGCCCGAGCCTTCCCGATGAATGGATAACACAAACGTAATGATGCAGACATGGCAGTATAGTGTATGTCCTAGATAAAGACAACGGACCGCAGCTTCGGAGTCGGTCGCCGGAAGGTAAGGAAATCACCGGCATTGCAGCGGCGCCTCACAACGGCGCATCTCTGAGGGAGGATGATCAATAGTGAATGTTTAACAAGAATATTATTGCACAGTTCCGAATTATCTACCACTACATGGCGACTGTAAGAATAATGACCAATGGAAATCATTTAGGTGGCGGGACCCTTCCCAGATGCCGATTCACCGGAGGGACAGGTGATCTGGGAACCTGAGGGTCCGGCGTGCGTGGCGGAGATACTTGGAACGGAAGTACCTGCGATGGTGGACGGACCTGGGGTGAAATTGAAATGAAGCCGTTCCATTGCCTGGGCCTGCCCGGCGCTCATGCCTTGACTGTATGGGACTGGATGACCGGCAGGAGGGAAGAACACAGCATTATTAAAATGAGGAACGGGTGGGTTGGGGACAACACGTTGCCGGATGGACTCATAGGCATCCATCAGGACGGCAGTACGATGTCCTTGTGCAGTCAACACTGCATCGGCGCTCCGGATCTGAGCCTCACGAGTCTGAGATTCGGCATGCAAGGCCTTCACCTCCTCTTGCAATCCGGCGACCTCGGCACGCATTTTCTCCATCGCTCGGATGTCAGTATCCTGAGCAGCAAGGCGGGCGTTCATGATTTGAACCAACTCGGCCATCTTGGCGTTCTGAGTTCGGATGTCGGCCACCTGAGTCTGAAGGTTATTGATGGTGTCCTGAACCGCCACTAGGGGCGACACCGAATCAAGTTTCACCTCTAGCGTCATGGCCTGCAAATCCCTTGCAACCTTGTCACCGGGCGCATCAATTTCCATGTCTTCGGCGATTGACGGAGGCGATTGAGTTGGACGAGGAGGCAGCATGAGTGGAATTGCGGCGATGGGAGTGTTCTTTACCGAATAAGAAGGAGGAAGACTCAAGGCATTTTGGGAGCTTACAGCATTGACATCAGTCTGCATCGCCGTGCTCATGGTACCCACAGGCTCAGGGGCGACCGATGCCTTTTGTTCCGGCAACATAGCTTCACTTTTTTGCCGGTCGCGTGTGGCAGTCCTAGTGCTGAACCTTTTCTGGAGAATACAGTAATGAGACAATCATAAAGATAGAATGACAAAGCTCCCTACCTGGACCTCATACCATGGTTTCCGTTGATCACCAGCGTTTCGCATCGGCGGAGGATGGTCAGAGGCCTTTTTCGGCAGCCCGCCAGAACTCACATCTCTAGACTTCTTCCGCTCACGGTCCCGCCGGCGTGTCTCTGACGGCAATGTAACTTCCCTTCCCTTCCCTTTTCTATCCGTCGGGACCTCAGACCCAGACGAGACTACTATCTCCACCCGCTTGCTTTTCGGCTTTGGCCTTGGTCTAGTCGGCGTTGTATTTGTATCGCCCGGAGCAACATCCTCAGCTTTGTCCACAATCGCCGGCGCGATGACCTTGTCTTCAGAGCAAACAGCGACCTCTGCGGATCCACCAGTAGAGCTCCTCTTCCTCTTGTGGAGAGCATCACTTTGGGTGATATCCCCAACAATTTCGACTTCGTCACTGTCCTGACACAAGTCTATCGGCGTCTTCCTCGTGACAGATCTTCCGGGTGGCTTGGACTTTGCTGCCACTGATGGGACCGCCGGTGTATTTGTGGTCACCTCGACCGGTGGTGTATCTGGAGGTTGCGACATTGGTGCTGGCGCCGAGGCAGTAATTACCTTGTGAGCCTTGCCATATAACTGATGGCGCTCGATGCGAGAGTCGTTAGACTTGATGTTGTTCCACACCGGGACACTAAGAAACGATGTCTGACCAACACGATCTACATGCTCCATTAATTCCATGGCTGCCGAAAGCAAGATCGGCGGAATTTCAGTCGCCGACCGTGCATGAGTTTGAAATGCCGGAGTCTGTGCTTAATTAGGTAACAGTGCATGACTAATGAGGACATGCTGACCATGATGTTTGCCATCTCTGTGGCCATGTTCAGGTGGCCGGCGGGACCTTCGCTCGACTGCAAGGCTCTTGCCAAAATTTGGAGCACGCCGGCGGTTACCTCATTGAAGACCTTGTTCGAGACTTCTGAGGATGGCATGATGAGCGGGGAATGTGAGCGTAGATAACAAAAATGGGGACAATTCGCTTGTCATTATATGGCAGATGGAACAAATTAAAATTTTATGTCATAATACGAACTCGGCTCGGTCACCCGTACCATGCGGCGGCATGCGGATTCAGAAGCACTGATCTCTGACCACATCTGTGACCACGTGTCAATTTTCACACGCACATAATCTATTGTCCTGGCTAAGTGTTGAAACCCCGCAGATGCGGCCACAACACTAATCGGCACATATTTAATGCTCACCTCTTCGACGGTTCTTCCAATCACTCATCTGAAACCTCGTCACTTTTTTCTACAATATGACTAGCAACCGTCACGTCCATTTCGAGCTGCCCACGAACGGCGATACACCCTCCAACTCGCCGATTTCTAACACCGGCAACCAACCTCCAAGTACGTGTTTCTGTGGCATGCATGATTGTTAATTTATTTCCAATTAGGGTTCAACTTCGGGTTTGGGAATTCGCCCAGCCATCTTACGGCAGACTTGGCGCGTACGAGGCGTACCGTCCCCCGAACCTTCAATTTTGGGTTTCCGGTGCGAAAGCAAGTCATGGCAGATGCCCTTGAGCCGGAGGCGGCGCATCACACAGCTGTGACACCACCACAACCTCAAAAATTCGACTTTGGGTTTACAGCGACCAAGCATGGCCATGCGGCAGTGGACCTTACATCACCTTCCCCAGCTCCAACAAAATTTAACTTTGGCTGGACTCAATCCCATACCACAGAGCAGCCGGCAGTTCCGGCACGCCCAGCGGCAGTCGACTCGGAGCCCACACCATCTTCCCCAGCTCCCACAACATTCAATTTTGGCTGGACTCGGTCCATTGCCACAGAGAAGCCGCCGGTCCTGGCATCTCAACCATTCAACTTTGGAATGAATGTGGAGAGTAAGATTCCACCCTCACTGCCCTCGCCGCAGGATGTCCGGCGCAACCGCCGTAGCTGTTCCAACACTCCCGACAATGGAGTGCCAGCGTCGGTGATACCTCTCAAGAGAGCCATATCGCCACCGCTGCCCTCAACTCCTCCTCAGGCACCGGCGGCCAAACATACAGCCAAGTTCAACTTCGGCTGGAAGGAGCCACCTTCAACAACAGCAGCTGTTGCTACCCATGTTGGGTTTGACCATAATAATAAACGTAAGTCGCTCATCTATAGGCATTAGTTATTTGAAGATTAACCACCATTCTAGCATTCCAGTTCGGTTGTAAGGTCCCTCCGGCAAAGGTAGGGGAATGGACACCGGCGCCTATTACAGCCGCCGTGCCACAAGGTGCACTGGTGCCGATGGTAAGACCGGCGCCTAACATAGCTGCTGTGCCAGAGGCAGCATCGGCTCCCGAGCCAGACCCCTACACGCCCAAGGCCTTGCCGAACTGGGAGGGTGCTTTCCCCGCTGCCAAACGACGGAAACTCGATTCCGCCAGTCAAGTGATCCGCCAAGGCACCATCGGAGGCCTTATCGGCGACGCTGAGAAGGCTGCAATTGACATTGTGAAACGGCTCAATGGGGATGAATGTAAGTCCCGCAACTGACATGAGTCTTCCAACTTTACTGACTTATTTACAGTTGATCAACTCGCCCAAACAATGCTGGGTAGCCTCATTAGGCCCGGTGATGATGTACGAGATCCCACGCCGGAAGATGTCTTGGACAGCAACCGCGCTGTATTATCGGCGTTCTGTGAGTCCAGAGATCGGTTGACTAGGATCTTCAAAGATCTTATCACCCTTCATCATGCATCTGAGCACCACATACGCCAGCTTTCGTTCATGGACTCTCTCGCAAATGAGGTTGAGACAGCAGAGAGGACTGCCGGTAATCCATAGTACATACATTATATCTTTCAATTAGTTGCGGCTATTTCTTTAGTACCACCAATGTTATGTTAACGGCCATACATTCACATTGCCGATGAGTTACACTGATGTGCACTGGCTGACAGTGCTTTTCATTCTATGCCGGCGTATCCTATGTACAGATGTAATATGACATAATGATTACTTCCTGCCCCGCTTAGCCCTTGAAGCTTCCGGCGCAGTGGTTTTACTCCTGGTTCGCTTTGCCGGCGTGTCACTCACGGCGTCAGTGCCACGGCGTTTCAAGTTCTTGGGAAGCTCATGTGATGTATATGCGACCTCCTTGCTCCCCTGTGACTTGAGAGGCTGTCCGGAGGGAATAGAACCTTTCATCGGAGGCTTCTGAACCCCGCCGACCTCAGTGACAACTTCTTTGGTAGCCCGGCGTGACCCTGCAGCCCGT